>JAWWES010000081.1:28933995-29001013 GCA_035583135.1 Lophotriccus pileatus
TTGGGGGTTTTTCTTTTTTGTTTGTGGGTGTTTTTTTTTTTTTTTTTTGTTTTTTTTTTTTTTTTTGTTTTTTGTTTTTTGTTTTTTTGTTTTTTGTTGTTGTTTGTTTGGTTTGGTTTGGTTTGGTTTTTTTTTTTTATGAATGACTAGTAAATACATCTGCTCAATGAAATTCCAGCTGAACCCACTGACACAACTTCTTTCTTAGCCCCACTGCTGCTTGTGTGCTACTGTCACATTATTTAATATTGCTTTTGCTTTGGGGTCAATATCCCAATCAGCATTACCTCTGAAATGAAGTGTATGTGTTCTGCCAAGTTCCTCTCTGTTTCTGATAGTGTTGGTCTTTTTCTCCAAGCTATGCAGACTCTTGTGGTGTTGACACCCTCTGGCCTGCATGATGTGCACCACAGTACTCTCCATCTTCTCCCAGATTCTTGACATTTCCTTGGCTTGTGTATTTGTCACAGAATGTGCTGTTTTAGTCAGTCACAGACTGCACAGTTTTAAAGTACTCCAGTGTTGAAGTTCAACCACTTTTATGCAGCAGATCTCACAGTTGTCATGTCCCAGATGTTCTATCGTGTGCCCACTCTGTCCATATCACGATACCGTTTTTAATCCCTCTGCTTCAGTCTGGGTGGGGGTCTTTGCTCGGACAGTGCCAGTTGCCTTGTCAAGGTTAAATTTGGAATTTAGCAGTCTTATTTCTGAGTTGGATTTCTAAGATCATGAATATTATGTTTTTTTCTGCACCCTAGCCCCTGAGTTGTAAAACTAACTATCCAAATTTAGACCAGGGATAAACGCCTCTATGTCTTTACTTTCTTTCTGGTTTTGTGAGTTTGTTTGTTTGTTTGCTGGTTTGAGTTTTTTTGAGGAGTGTAAGAAATGGTTGCTTGGTTTTTTTTTCCCGTCCTCTCCCCTAGAGTGTAGTACTCTGCATTTCTCTTTGGTGTAACAACTGACCTCCTCAACTAAAATTCAAGAAGATGTCTGGGCTTGTCTAATTTGTAGAGGAGTATGGGGGACTATATAATAGCAGCCTGCAACTACATGGGTGCTATACAGGTGAAGGATCCAAACTCTTTCATCAGTTTGAGGACCATGAGTTGTGACTTGGGAAGTTTGTAGTGCACGTCAGTAAAATCATCTTCATGAGGAGGATAAGGTAGCATTAGCACAAGTTACCCAGAGAGGTAGTGGTACAGCTCTCCTGTCAGATTTCAAAGAGCTGTTTCAACAAAGTTTGATTATTAATGCCATTATTCAGTGGCCATGCAGAGGGATGGGCTGGAAAGAGTACAATCATCCTGGTTGACCTTTAACTGTTTATAATGTGAACTTTGAAACAACACAGCAGCCTGTTACAGCTGGTTCATGCTATGGGGTAGTTCCTAATGCAGGATGCTGAATATATTTCAGAAGGCTTCTCACTACAATCCTTGTCTGCAAATATTGACATGATGTGCTTTTTTTTGTTACACAGTATCCTAATGACGTGTTATAGACCACTGATTTGTCTTCCCATTGCATAAAGTCATTCTATTGCAGAATGCCTTCAGATTTTCTTTAGTTTTTTTATTTTTAGGTTGCTCTCCTGCAGTTATATTCTGGCTCTTAAAATATTTGTTTATTTGACAATTTCACTGAAGTGTTAGGAACATATACCTTTAAAAGTTCTTAGCCGAGATAACCTTTAGAAATCCCTGCAGAACTACAAATCCTGACATAGTCCCAGAACAGAAATCCTCCTGATTTTGAATTCTATGACTGTGCAAGTAAAAACTTTTGCTGAATTTTCAGTATTCCTCCTGCCTAAACCCCACTTACTGCAAAAATAGTCGATCCCAGAAGGTTGAGAATCTTTCCTTCTATTTCTTTAAAGTATAACATTTTACTACTAATAATTTCTTAGCATATGTTACCTGTAAACTACCCTGAGTTTCTTGCTAAGGAATGTGTTTGTGAAGAAAGCTAGCACAGGAGCAGGATCAATGATCATAGCTTCTCAAAGACCATCTTTCTGGAAGGAACTGAGCTGTTTTCTGAGTCAGGGAATGTATCACAACACAGTGACCTTTCATGAGAGAAGGTACATCTCCCATAACATCTCCATGGGAAAAACAATGAAGTATGGACGAAATAAGCAGAGTGATATGGACTGCTAGGGTTGTAATTGGCAACACACAAGCTGGATGCCAGTCCAGTGGTGTACTCCAGGGGTCAATACTGGGACAAATATTATTTAATATCTTCATTAATGCATGGAAAGAGCGCACCCTCAGCAAGTCTGAACGTGACAAATCTGGGAGAAGTGTTTGATAAAGGAGATGGTTGTGGTACCATGCCAAGGGGCCTTGAGAGCTCAGAGAAACCCATAAATTTGAACCAAGGGCAGTGCAAAGTCCTGCATCTGGGGAGGCACCAGTGCATGCTGGGGATCAGCCAGGTGGAAAGAAGCTTAGCAGAAAACGACCTAGGGTTTCTGGTGGACAAGAAATGGGACATTAGACAGTAGCACGCCCTTGCAGCAAGGCAACCAACAGCCCACGGGCCTGCATTTGACAAAACATTGCCAGAAGGACAAAGAAAGTGAGGCCACATCCAGAGTGCTGGGTCGAGTTCTGGGCTCCCCAGTACAGGAGAAATATGAGCAAGTCCAGCAAAGGAGTTCAAAGATGGTAAAAAGACCTGTCATTTAAGGAGAGGCTGAGAGCTGAGACTGTTCAACCTACAGAAGTGATGGCTCAGGGGATCTCATCAATGTGTATAAATACCTGATGTGGGGACATTCTTGTCTGGAGGAGGGCCACAAAGATGATCAGAGGGCTTAAGCATGTTGACAGGCTGAGAGGTGGGGTTGTTTAGCCTGGAGAAGGCTCAGGGAGACCTTATAGCATTTACCATTACTTAAAGAGGGCCTTCAAGAAAATTGGAGAGGGACTTGGTTTCCAAGGGCATGTAGTGACAGGACAAGGGGGAATGGCTTTAAACTGTATGAGAATAGGTTTAGATTACATATGAGAAAGAAATCTTTACTGTGAGGGGGTGAGGCTATGGAAGAGGTTCTCCAGAGAAGATGTAGATGCCTCATCCCTGGAAGTGTTCAAGTTGAGGTTGGATGGGGCTTTTAAGTAACCTGGTCTAGTGGAAGGTGTCCCTGCCCATTGCAGGAAGGTTGCAATTAGACAGTCTTAAAGGTCCCTTCCAACCCAAACCATTCTATAATTTTTTACTCTAAGTACAGGCAAAGCCAGACTGTTCTCTGACATGAAGTGACAGGACAAGAGTCAGTGAGCCCAAACTGGAAAATTTGGGAAATTACATGCAAATATAAAGTAGAATTGTTTTTTTCCTTTTGTAATGTGAGGGTGATTGAAGACTGAAACAGGCTGGCTAGAAAAGTGGAATCTCCATCCTTGAACATATTCAAAACTCAGAGGGGTACAGCCCCGAGTAACCTGCTGTAGGTGGCCCTGCTTTGAGCAGAGGTCTTGGACAAGACAGCCTCTAGAGGTACCTTCCAAATTCAACAAATTTTGTGACTATAAATATGTAGTATATATGAAAGAAAGATTAAATAATACGAAGGTGAACTTATAACTGAACCTACACATATCCCACTCTCACCTACAGCTGACCTGTTGCCCAATATAATTTAAATTAATGGAAAGATGCCATACTACATTCACAAATTAGGATACTATTGCTGGAACAGTAATGAATGGTTATTAACTTTTACCCATGAGGTGCTCATGTTTCACATTTGTGTGGTCATGCACTGTACAAATACAGTTGTAATATCCCTATCAGGATAGCTAGTTGGCTGTTCAAGCCAGTCAGAGTGACTTAAGGCAACGTGTACTTAAAGTCTTTTTTAAACGTTATGGCCTGGACATGGTAAGCACACCCCGAAGGTGGTGACACTAAATAAGCAGTATCAGTCACAGGGAACTGATAGAGGATGGGTGTTCCTATTCTCCTGCTGGCACAGTTCCAGCTGGTGGCTTGATGATAACGTGGCTCTATCTTGCCATTCAAATGCACAATGCTCATTTAAATTACTTTTTTTTTTGTTTTGTTTTGGTTTGTTCGTTTGTTTCACTAGCCAGCATAAGCAATGCTATCCCAAATCTTGGGAAATGCTTAGGTTATAGTGGTGCAAGCGCTGAGATATATTTCAGCTATGCTTAGCACAGAAGCTCAGAAGCTGAAACAGAGCAGCCATATCTCATTTGCTCTCCCTCTCCATAAGGTGATTCCAGCAGCTGTCAGAATGACCAAAATAGAAGTAAGCTTAGACAATGTGATCTTTTTGCATCCAGCTGTTCCCTGGATCTAGCTGTGTCCCTTGGGGATTCCCTGGGAGACAGAGAGCTCCCACAAAGTGAAGGTGGTTTAATCTCTTTATGCCAAAAAAATTACGTGGAAATAGATAGGGATGGGAGTGTGATCTGAAAATATACCACCTAACACTTCATGAGGAACCATACATATGTAAAAATGCACAAACTAGAGTTGCTGTGTCAGTTGTCTGTTAGGAGCCATTTCTGCTTTGAACAGGTCTGAATGAGAAGAAATGAGGTGTAATTTCTTGTTTTCTCTTGAAGGCTCTGCAGCTAACCTGCTTTGGCTAGCTGAGTTTTCAGAGTTGAGAGCACTGAGCCATCATGAACACCAGCAGGTTGGGGTTTCACTTCCTGCACTCGTATTTTACATCATGCAGCTGCTGGAGCTGCAGACCAAACAGGCAGCTGGCAGCAAGCTGCCTGCAGCTGGCAGCCTCCTACATTCTGCAGGTGTTGTTGGGCAGAAATAACCAGCGACCAGTTGGTAGCACCCACCTGCTTTCTGGCATGGGTGGAGGGGATATAAATCAGCAGCAGAGAGGGAAGGGGGGAAATGCCTGTAGTTGCTTGACTGTTGAGAAGATCTGATGTCTTTTACTTCGGTGGGTTGGCTGGCAGTGCTGAATCCAAGTTGCTAATTCCATATACAGTGCTGCTCCGTCCACTGACTCGACGTTTTAAATGTCAGATATCTTATCAAAAAGTTAAAAAGCAAACTGAAGGTAATGAATAGCAGTCAGGTAGATGATGTCAGTTACTTGGCGAGAAGCACTTACTCAATGTAATACTCACATGGGTGCCATATGGCAAAAGACCACAGGCATGGGAGCCTGTAAGTAATATTATTATTATTTTCATTAAAGGTTTATATGATAGGTGCTACTTTCATTTGTTTCATATGATGATTAAATAATAAACTGTAGACAGCTTCTAGGCTCCACCATCTGTTTTAGCTCCCCATGCTTTCTATTTTAAAATCCTAAAAAGGTAAAAATTATTTTCAGTTTTGGATGAGCTTTGTGTGGACACTTGGACATTGCAAATGTCACATTTGTGTATGTGCAAAGCTGTTCTCTGTGGTTAGGAGATGAGACCTTTGGTATGATCTACTGTAAAATCTTTCTTTTTTTCTACTCTTTTAGAAGATACTGAGTCTATTGGACAGTGGGCCCAACTAAGATGCCCTTCATTGTTTTGAGAGGTGTTCATTGTACTCAGGTTTCCTTTCTCTGTTGACCAATAAGATTGTCACACCTGTCTTTCCTTGCAAACTTCCTGGTTGATGTGTGCAATAGATCAGCATCTAGTTTGCTTGACTTTGTCTCTCATGTAGCTGCTACGCAGAACCAGTCCTGCCTTCTGCTCTTAACTGTCCTGGCTCAGCCCAAAAAATAAATAACATTCTTATAAATGGTTAATTAAAAGAGAGTAATCATAAAAGCCTAAGAATTGATGTAAGCAGTAGCAAGCTGCATCTTGAACTATGAGACCATCCTTTTGGTGATTGACATTGCTATGTTAATGAAACTTGAGCATGAATGCATCATAATAACAAGAAGTTTCCAACTGTCTCTTTGAGGCAGTCAGATTGGTTTTGAAGTAAAACCACCCCATTTTTTTCTGTTAAATACAGAAAATGTAAAATTGCTAATGTGAGTAGTTCTACCTTTTAACTGTTTCAGTTGCAGGCTGTAAGAGTTTCTGGGAGCTGCCAAAGTGTTTGAATCTATCTGTATGGGCTTGGCCTTCTAGAACCTGTGATGTGAAAATGTCTTGTACTACACACATTGTGAGGTGCTGCAGTGAAGTCAGTGGGGCCATTTGTTGCACGTGTATTTGTCTAGTAGAGCTCAGGTCTGCATGACTCACAGTCCTTTTAGTTCCTTTGGGCTTGGAAAATGAGGAAAATAAGAGTTTAATTTAACAAATCTTTTCCAGATAACTGACACATGCCTTGAAATACTAAAGATACATAAAGGGGCACATGGTGTGATTCTTGGGGATGTCCTGTTCAGGGCCAGGAGGTGGACTTTGATGACCCTTGTGGGTCCCTTTCAACACAGGATATTCTATGTTCATGTTAAAAGATGTTCATTTAAGGGAAGGAGTGTTACATTCACAGAAGTCCAAGGAAAATGAAACCAGTGCTTTATGTTTACAGGTAATTTAAATTAAAAAGAAAAATTATTCCAGTAGTGTTATTTTTACTGCACAATCATGAGGTTTTCTTCCTGTCACTAAAGTTGCTCATGTAAAGCATAATGACTCCTTTTGCTCTGCAGCATCTGATTCTGTTAGCAGGGTGAATCTGTTAGCAAGGACCCCTCCAGGAAAGTCACAAGAGTTTTGCTTTCATGAGAGCACACCATGTTGCCATGTTTCTTTCCTGTTGCCTGTTTGGTGAGCAAACAGTCCCTCTGTGAGTTCATCCAATGATCTGGTTCACACTAAGCAGAGAGACTTAACCTTCAAACGCCTATATCCAGCTATCTCTTACACCTGTCTTATTGCATTTTCTAAAAATTTTAAATTAAAAATAAGCTCTGTTCTTGACCCCTTGTCAAAAGATCTGTTTTGGTTTGGGTTTTTTGTTCAGGAATTCTACTGTGATGGTCTATTAGGGCACTTGAGTCTGAAAGCGCCTCAGTTTTTACAGGTCAGCACTTCTCAAGTGAATCTCAAACTAAATACCCTTTACTTTTTCTGCCTGCACCGGCTAGTATGATAAATTCAACTCTCTTTGCAAGCTGGTTTATATAGAAACCAACCTTACTTGATAAAATGTTTTGGTTCAAGTGGAAGATACGTCATGGTGAGAGCTGAAAGTCTTCTATCCAGTTGCAGGACAATGCTGCTCTCCAATTTGCTCTGTTTCATTGGATTTTGCCTCATAACTGAGTTTCACCCAGGATGATTCGCAGAGCTGGCGAGCAGGAATCTGTAACACCAGCAGCCCTGGGTGTTGGTTCTCTGCCCTGTGGTACCATAGCAATTTGGGAGTGGCTTTGTTTAATTAATAATCAAAATATTCTACTTGCTGCCTTTAGTTTGACTAGGGAAGTGGAGAGAGAGCCTACCTGTGGCTTAACACAGTAATGAGGTTTAAATATTATGGCAGATAAATGGCAAAGACTTTGTTCTGTCCACAAAGCAAGATACCCTTTCCCTTTCTGTGTGCGTGTGTTCTTTGCAAGACAGTATTGCATTCTGGACATGCTGGAGAGGGCATCCTAATGCAGGAATGCAGTTCTCAGTCAGCAATTTTGAGATGGCTAAAAGTTAATGCTGGGTTTGCTGCGCTGGTTAAACAATAGCTTGCAGCTAAGTTGTACCAAGAGTATGACTGCAATTCTTCTAACAGGAAGTGAACTGGATATAAAACTAAACACACATAAAAGCTCCACCCTACAGTTTTGGGTCTTTTGTTATATTATTCTATGTTTTTAAGATCGTGTTATCCTCCAGTTCATTAGGAAAGATTAATGAAAGACCCAGCACCATCTCTTTCCCCATTAGCTGCAGGTGACAGTGTTGATATTTTGGAAAAGAAATGCGTATTTGGAAGCTGTAATAATAACAGTTCTTTGTTTTGGTGAAAGTACCCACACCCTTTGGTCAGGTTCAGCCACTTTTTTTCATTCATTCTTTTTTTTTTTTTTTTCCCCCCAGACTATTGCAGAGGGATGAAAACTATGATTTAGGCAAGCTTTTTGTAAGGGGTGACCGTAGATCCAGAGTTATTTATTGTCAACCAAACATTTTAAACAAAAAATCCTACTCATAAAAAAACCCCAGTGAAGCTTTCCACTACTTACTTCATGGTATAGAGGTTCAGTCTGAAACATAACAGCTTTACAGTGGTATCACAAAAGTGTTTTGGGGAATACTAATATTTTTGTGCCTAATATTTGAGTGCTTGGTCAAAGATAGGGATTTTTACTGTGTCAAATTATAATTTCAGAAAAAAGATAACCTGGATATGAAAAGTAAGAGGTTTTTCAAAATTTCTCATAAAAGAAATAAAATTTGTCTATAAAATTTGTCTATTATTTTGGCTTCATTTCCCAAAATGGCATTGTGTTGTAGGGAATTGCCTGTGCTGCCTCTGCTTGTGGAGATCTAGTAGGAACTGAGAGTGTGAAGAATTCTTTAAGTGAAAGCATGAAAGTTACAAAGTCTATGTTTTAGAAAGGATTTAACCAGTTGAACAGTCTAGAGGAAGATTGGTTGGGTGAAATAGGTTAAGTCAGGGTAGGGTAAAATATGGCATGACAGATGAAATTTGTAGTTTTCCACAGGAGTCTTCCACCTTTGGTAGAAAATCAGATGGCAGAATTTCACCTTGGGGAGTAAAATCAAGTGTTCCTTGAAGCTTAGTGAGGCTTTTGAAAATGTTAGAGCAGTAGATTCAAATTTTGAAATTGTTATTTACTCAACCTTCAACTCCAGGACAAAATGTCACTGAAATTTGAGCAATTTTGGACCCAAGACTTGGATGCACAATCCAGTTTTGCATTTCGTGCCTACTATTACTGAATTTACTCAGGACTTTCTACTAAGTCACGCTCATGTTCTTGTTGACCAGAAACACTTCGTTAAATACGGGTTAGTTGTTTAGCTCTGCACAATGACTACAGCTTTTACCATTCGAGAGGAGTTTGTTTTGGACGTGGACCTGGGTCATTCTAGAGTTCTTGTGGGGCATCTCAGTATGACATCTAAAGCTTGAGTCCAGTTTTTCTTAGTACCTCTACCATTTATGTCTCCACAGAGGACATCAAATAGCCAACAACTGTAAATCTGTAAAATTTTTCACTTAAATCAAATCAGTTATAGAACTGTTACTATTACAATAACAAAAAGTGAAGTAATATAAATGGAGATGTGAGAGCACAGGCTGCTTCTGAGGTTGATGATGTCTCCTATGCTAGAGCTACCAGACCAGAGCAATGTTGTAAGTACACACATCAGTGAAGGAAATGGCAGGTCACAGCATAGCTACGTGGATGTTTGGAAAAGCTTTTCCTTTTGAGTGGTAAATCTTGGCTTATCTGATATAATACTGTGTGATACTTTAATACCCAAAGGAATAATATTGGCCTATACACCACTGAGGTTCTCTGGGGGACAGAAGTGACCACACCATCATTTTGACAGATGGAATGTACTGGCCTCGTCATTATGGGTGATCAATTAACTGTTTAGCCAGATGCCTTCATTTCTATACTGTCCCTTTCAGTCAGTGGAGAACTCCCCCTTTCTTCTTGGGTGAGCTTTGCTATTTTGCTGAGTAGCCCTTCCTTTGCCAGGACTATATAAAGAGTTTCACTTCCGCCAGACATAGCTTTGGGGTTAAGCTGTCTGAGGTATGGCCTCTGTGTCATGTGTTAATGCTCAGTTATGTCCTGGTTCCTGTCCAGTTCCTGGAGACTGGCTTTGAACTGAGGCACCAGCTTAGAGTGAGATCTAAGCCTGATCCCTGAATGACCTGTGGGCATGATAATGCATATATATGTGTGTGTATATATATATATGGTTCTGGTTTAAAAAAAACATGGCAGAGCAACTTTTTTGTTACCTGACTCAAGTTTTTTTAATTATTTCCTTCATGTTCCATTTCTCTCAATTATACTGATGTCAAGATTTAATAATCTTTGAAACACTGTCCCAGTAGGACCGAAAGTGGAAATATAACTCCATATAATGCAAGGGTGGAGCAGGCATATGTTCAGGCATCCTGAACAGGATATGCTGGCAGAAGTGTCCTGGAACTACCTTTCTCTTAATTCCTGCATTTAGCTCACTTGCAAAGCTAATTGGATATAGTTTCTTCAAGTAAGCAGTAGCTTGGCTTGTATTTCTACTTTGTTTAATGACTAATCTCTTCCAATCTATATATGTGTAATCAGGAGATGACCTAGGTCAGATAATAGGGCTGCTGCAAATGCTGTTCTACTTGCAGCATGTTGTGCTAAGCAACAGTAAATCTGTTGAGAATTCTTGTAATGCAAATCCCTTTCAAAACACTTTTACTGATGGAGAGTAAACGTGGCAGGTTGTGAATGGCTGCCTCCTTACTGACTTGATGTTTTCAAGAACAGTTTCAGGGATTAAATATACTCATGCTATATTTATCCATGACAGTTTCCATTTCTCAAGCTGCTGCTAATTCAAGAACTTCCTTTACTATTAAGGAATTATTTATAGGTTGGATGGTTTTAAATAATTTGTCCTAGATCTCATACCTATCCTAGATCTTGTGTACTTTCATTCCTCTTCTTTCCTGTTTCTATAAATACAAATCTCCATATATCACTCAAATCTGATCTACAGATATCAAATTGCTGTGTCTGTCAAATCTATATTTTTAAAACATCTCTCTATGTATGACTATATTCATGTAGACTCCAGAAAGGACAAGGGGTCTTACTGAAGCAGTGATGCAGAAGGCCTCTTTTTTCAGTTAATATTTGGGTTCAGGAAACAAGCTTTTTTGCATGGTCATTTAAAACCTTTGATATCCATTAAGACCGCTGCTTGCTGGCGCAAAATTGAAAAGCCCCGTGTACTTTTTGCTTGTTTTGTGAAGTGTGACAATAAGAGTATCCATCAGAGGGTCTTTCCATCCTGGTCAACAAGCAATCCTGCTACTCTAAAGGTGAATCTATTCCAAACTAGTAAATCATGCCTGGTAATGGGGACTGTCAGTTTGGATGAATCTGCCCACTGACAAAGGATACACTGTCTCGTTATGGTGCCTAGCGTGATGTCCATGATGTAGTTCGTGCTCCGTGAGATCACTGCTTCTCTGATGAAGGAGAGGGCAGGGGGTTGGCCCTGCCAGCCCGGGCTGAGGAGTGCCTCAATGCTGCCTCTAATTGTATTCCTGTGGTGAGGAGCTCAGAAATGAGACACGAAACAACCGGACTAAGCTACTGCACTGGGGGGAGTATTGGGCGTTTTTTCATGTGGTAGACTGTTCAACAATGCCCCTAAATAGAGCCACGCAGGGGGATGGCTGTCATTCTGACCCAGACTATTTGTTTCCTTCTTGCCTGATTATTGAAGATTAATATTCTGCCTTCTTGCCCTTGTAGCATTCTGGGCTCAAAGGAGCATAGGAAACAGTGTATCCTATCAACTAAAGTGGTAGGGAATGATTCTTGAATGCTTGATCGTTCTTGTCACACTGTTTGTCCACTCTTTTTGTGTTGTAAATGTGCAGTAAGACCTTTGATCCCTGAGCTGGTCACATTAAGTTCACTGCTCAGGGTGAGGCCCTGCTGTGCATTCAGTGAAGTTTTTGTATCTGTGGAAAAGAATTAAGGGACACAGACTGCTTTGTGCAAACCAACCTGGGAGAATAGATGTGTTCTGGAATTAAGTTTAAGTTGTACCTCTGCAGAGGGAGTGGCATCTCAGTTCAGGCTGGCTCCTGCTGCAGCTGAACACAGCTTTGCCTTGCCCTGTTTGTCTAGCTGGGTGGATGCTGGAGACGTGGGGAAAGTGGATAGGAGCTTGGACTGGTTTGCCTGCCATGCACAGGATCCTCGATGAAACACAGGAGTCATCATGCCGTGAAAAGGGGAGAAACCTGCCCTGTGCCTTCTGTGATAAAAAGTGAGGGTGTGATGGTCACTGACAGCTCTTCCTGGTGGGATGTACCTCTGCTGGAGGAGGAAGCAAAGAATCAGGGCGGTGATACACTCACGGTGTGAGCTTCCTGTAGAGTAGGAAAGGATGCTTATGTCTCCAACAAGGCCTCTCACAAACCCTGTGGGAACAGTTGCAGCCACTCCTTACTTGAGTAACCTTGAGTGATTGCTTAGTGCAGTCCACGGTGAATAGCTGCATTGTGATGGGCCTGGCTCACTTCTGTTCTCCCAGGTGTTTCAGAAAGAAGAATCTCTAAATGAAGATAAATAGAATCAGTAATATAATAAACCAGACAATGACAAAGAAGAGTTGAGCAGCAATCAAAACTCTATGCAGGGACTGGAAGTTTGCTGTCATGGCTATATGCCCATTTCTGCGTTATTTTAATTGTGCAGCTGACTTTATAATTCAGAAAAACACAAAGTGCTGTGGAAAAAAAAAAACCTATCATACCTATTGTTTTACCTAAAAAAAAGTGTTAGTTATAGCAGTTTTTCTCTGATTGTGAAAATTCTTTTGACTTATGAATATTACTTAGATGATGATAAAATAATTTTCTAGTAACTTTTGAGAAAAATCAGCTGCAGAAGTATTTCCTTATTTATATCCCTTGCTGTAGAATCTGCCATTCTTCCCTTCTTTGATTAATTTACCAGCTCAACTAATCCAGGTGAACTTCCTTAAGTCATGCTTATAATTCCTTTTCTTCTTCATTCTGGGAAGGACCAAGACATAGGGACAACCTGCTTATGTAAGGAAGCTGCATGGTCTGGTGATATGAGAGAGAAATGTGTAATCACTGCAAATGGGAGGCCAGATTCTTGAGATCCTTCCTTAGCAAATCCACACTGGAAAATGGCAGCTTAAAATTCTTTGATGCAAAGAATTTATTTTTTTACTTCCCAGGTATAGTCTGCATGGAGAAAAGAACCTAAAAAGGGCGCATTTTGCATGTTGTTTTTTACTACCAATGATACATTTTTTTCCCTGTCACTCCATCTTTTGTTGAGTAGGACAAGACTATAGGTTACAGTATTTCTTTTAAATATCTGTCAGTGATGACTCCCTCCCCTGGGCAGCCACTGACAGCTGACTCATGCTTCTCTCCTAGAGAACAAGGGCCTCAAGGCTTTAGTTCCTGGCTTCATTTTGGCTCAAGTTCAGGAAAATATAAGATACACAGTGAAATTTTTCAGTGAATAGCTTATCCTTTCTTTCTCCACTGTTGTTTAAATTTAGCCCTACATTTGACTTGCTTCTTTCATGTTTTTCCTCTTAAATCAAGGGAGGACAAAAATTTTGTGCAGACAACGTAATAATGACCAGGAGAATTGAGATGCATGTGCGCTTTTTAAAAACAAATTAAGAAAATTTATCATTGTCATGCTTCTTAGTATGAAATGTTTTGCAGTAAATTAACTCATGGTTTAGTAGCATGAGTTGCTAAATTATCATGCCCAACTATATCCTCTCTTGCTGTCTTATCCAAATAATGAGTTGAAATATAAAGAAGAATTTTAGGTCCATGAGGTATAAATGGTTTTGTCAACATGAAAAAGAAAAAAAAACCACAGCTGTAAAAAGAGAATAGGTTTTTCAAGTTTAATGTGTAGAATGGCTACACTTATGTAAGTTACTTATACAAGTCACCACTTATTTCCATGAATTTGAACCTAAAATTAACAAAGATACTGTACTTTCATTCAGCATCTACTTTTTGCCTAGCATTGTGATTTCAATGGTCCAAAAGCTGTCCTTTTTATTTTAAACAAGCTAATTTCTATCTTTTGTTCTATTTTGGTTTCACGAAGTCTAGCTTATATAGGAGATAAATTTGAAAATTTTCTGTAATCATTGCACAGTAATGCCTTGGTAACTATGTGGGTAATTAGAGATATGTTTTGTTGCCTGAAGAGGTGCATGGCAGAGTGATTAATGCTAACATATACCAGGAGGAGGCAGCCTTTCTATATAAAGATTTTATAAGGAGATTATAACCACTCTGGCAATTTAACTGCAGAAATACATGACAATGTCTTTGATGTTTCATACAGTAAGTTTATATCCTTCTTACATTATAAAATTAGTCATTAAAATACTACCACCCATTACAGAAGAGATGTTACAAGTATGCACCTAAATTGTATGAAATAACTTGATGTATAGGTAAATCACACAGACTGATAGGTCTTCGTGATACTTGTGTACACACACCTTCAGGTAAAAACGGGGAATTTAGGAATCTGTTCTAATCCAAGCACTTCATGCTAACACTCTGATTTTGCAGTAATATTGCCAACATAAGAGAAAAGAACTTGTAAGGAAATCTCAAGACTTGGTTAGAAACTAGCTGCACACTGAAGGCCAAGGCTCTGCTCTGAGGCAATTGTTGTTCTCTAAATAGAAGTTAGCTTCATATTTAGCAGATACAGTGCCAACCCTTCACTCCTGCAGCTTGCCTTGGACTGTAGTGGATACTCTGCCTTCGAAACATAAGCCTCGCCCCTTAGTTTGGACAAGGCCAACTAGCGTTTAGCTACTTGTTAAACTTCAGATAAGGATTGTGATTATTGTTTAGTCATGTGTAAAATGAACCAAGAAGAACAATAATAGCAGCTACCATAGCTTCCCTTCATCAAGGCAGAGCCAGTATTGTCTGCTGGGAAAAGTGTGCATTAATCACTTACCTGAATTACCATGTGAGAGGTATGATGGCCGAAAAGGGGAAATGTGTTCATGTCAGCTTTAAGGTCTGCTGTTGGGGCCAAGTTCTGTTCCCCCCCCTCTCCTCACTTCCACCATGGAATCACAGAATGGTTTGAGTTGGAAGGGACCTTAGAGATCAGCCAGTTCCAAGTCCCCTGCCATGGACCAGGACACTTTCCACTAGACCAGGGGCCCAACCAGCCTGGCCTTGAACGTTTCCACTGGAGTCGTAGTAAGTCCAGCAATTGCATGCAGACCTCTAATTCCTGCTGTTTGTTCCCCATCTTCCTGCATCAGTGGAGAGGCAGTTTCAGAGAGACACTCATTTGTTCTGGTTACCTACAAAAGGCATGGAAGCCATAATCATGCCACCTGTCTTTCCCCCACCCCTACATCAGCAGGCAAAGCAATCTACACTTCCATAAGTGAAATACCCTTAGGAGTACACCTTTTATTCCAGATGTTGCAAGTGTATCCAGTGCATTCAGAAGTTGTGCATACAAATAGATGGTTTTTTTATTTTTCCCTGCACTGTTTTAAATTATAGTAAGTATTTTTATGGCAGATTTTACTTGGTTTTCAACTTTGCTGTTTCAAAATGTGGTTACCAGCCTCACATCTTTTTGACAACTTGCCCCTGTTTTCCCTATGTAGTTTGAATATTTCCATGATATATCAGCATACCACCACAAATTTATTAAGTCTATAAGACTGAAATATACACATTGTGTAATGCCACAGCATTTACTGTCACTGGCAATACTTGCTATTGTCAAACTTGGACCCACAGTTTCTTCTTTAAATGAATTTTAACTTTACCTGGAGACGTGGTAGCTACTAAAAAACCTCTACCATCTAGCACTGTGGCATTATATTTACCACAAATATTTTGGGAATCTAATCTTTCTCAAAGATGTTGATACTACAGGTTTTATTGCTCAGCAGGCCATGTTATGAAACTATATAGCAGGAAGAATTTTCTTTAGTTTTCTTGGTGAGTCATCCTCTCTCTCGAAGGACACGTATCCTTTGATTTGTTTCACTGCAGGAAGGAAAGGCTTTAAGGCTTATGTGTCGGTTACAAAACTGTGGATGTTCTCTTTTATTTTCCTCAGCACAATGCCTTTTCCCTCCTAGTTTCAAGGATTCAGATGACGAATTGAACATATGTAACAGTCAGAAAGAGGCAGTGCTAATTAGTCTCTGCTTATTTTAATCCATATAAGCTGGATAAATGCACCTTCAGTTCCTTGTCTGGCCACATGCTTTTTGTGTGATCTTAACCTACCTATGTTTTAGTTTATTCAGTATAAAAATATGTATAAAATGCTTAATATAAAAACTAAGCATCCTTACTTCCCTTGACTCTCTTTAGGGCAAATAACCAAAAGAGCTGTCAGTCTCTTTAATGCTGCTTCCGTATCACAGGGAACCTTCAGGCAGCACACCTGCCAGTGGATACAGCTTTGCCTAATGCTTAAGATGTTTGGTCCTTTGTGCTCCAGAAATGCCCTATAGCTGTACCTAGGGCTGTACAAGCTCAGCTCACCGTCTGTGTAGACAACACATGTGGTCAGGAGGTTGGCCTTGAGGTATCCCCTGTTGTCATAGTCACTGGTGTTAATACAGTGGAAACCACAAAAACACTTGAGAGGTTCTTAAGTGCAACATTTGCACTGTTGCCTTCTAGAAATAGCATAAGAAATAATACTTATTCATTTAAAATCTTCTGTGAGATATCAACAAAGATCTTTCTTGGTTTTTATAAACAACAACAAAATGAACACTAAAGGTTTCTTTCTCTTTAATGGAAGTGTTCCACATCCCATATCTTTAGTCAAAGAATGCAGGACAGCCCATAATATGTTTTCACTGGAGTATGACTCCCCATATATTCATTTGTTTGGTAGGTAAATAAGAAAGGGCGTTTTTCCAAGGAAGGAAAGATTAAGCCTCCAGGCCCAGGTTAACTGCTGCTCTGAATCTTTGAATTCCCTTTTTGGAATTCATTATGGGATTTAGGAATTTTTGTCTTTCCTTCTGTCAAGGTTGAGAGTATACGAATTAATGAGAACCATGCAATTGAGGCCATGAGGGAATATTTTTTTCAATTACAGCAAAAATCCTTCTCAGTGGGAATGTATATGTGAAAGTATTTGATAACAGTAATGTCTATGGGAGGTGGAGTTGTCTTCCAAGTGGAGCAGTGAAGGTCTTGAAGATGTGAACTTTAGTTCTGCTCTTATGGTGCTCTGTTAGAAATGCTCAAGACCTGTTTAAAATCACAGACACACCTGCTTGTAGGCTTGAAGCAAAGAAAAAAATCCTTGGCAGAGCAAGGTTCCTGTTCTTTCGTCCTGTACAATAATCCTCACCTTAGGGTGTGACTTCTTCTCCTTGCAGTTCCTGTCCTCTTCCCTATATGTTAACATAAGCAATGAAGCCAGTGGTTTGTATATATCTGTGAACTTGTTTCTCTGCAGCTGGCAGAACGCTAAATAACAGGGTGGGTTCATGTGTGCCAACCTTTTACAAACACTTACTTGAGGACTTGTAGCCAGGATGTGCAAAGCAGTGAGGAGTGGTATCTCAGAAAGGTAACAGAAGACACAGTGGGTCTTTTTGAAGTACTTTTAGGCTCTTTTCCGAAGGAGTGACCAAGTCTAAGCACCAAAACACTCCCTGAGGAGTGTTGTCACATGAGTGTTATAACCTTGAAAAATTACTGCATATGATATCTTTTCTCATCCTCACAAGTCATACTTAGACGTGTACAAAGAGTGCCTTGATGAATGTCTACTTAAGAACAGCTGGAGTTGGAATTATAGGGAAATGTCAAAATGCAGTGCTTGATATGACAGTGTGCGCTAAAGGATGACTCTGCTGTATTTGAGTTCTTTCATATTATACAAAGATGGGAGAAGCTATTGTTTTTGTGTGTCTTACCTTATTCTGAAGAGATCAGCAAATATCTGATACCTCCTAAGAGAAAACAGCCTGCTGTGAAAGTTTCACTTCTACTGTCTAGTGGGTCAGTTACTTTACAATACACGATAGCAACCAAGGATGGCAAGTGATGAACAGGAGAACCTTGAACATCAAAAAAAGAGTAATAAATATATAGACTGCAAATTCTGTAGATTTTCTGATGAAAAAGTAAATGTTCCTCCACTTCTGATTGGTGAGTTTGGTTTTTTAACTGCCACAGACTATTTATTTCCACCTGAATCATACTGTAGATCTGTACATCCATTTGAACAAAGGAACAAACAAAAGGAAGCAGATCAATGACTTGGCTGATCCTGTGGAGGACACCTCAGCATTTGGAAATTTCTCTGTGTCAGCTTTTGGCAAGAACACGTGTAGTACATGAAAGAAGCCAAATTATATCAGTCTCATTCTGCAAGATCAAGTTACTTTTACATTTTAAGTGCTGAGGTGTCCCACAGTCTCTCACCTCCATGGTACACAGAGGTATGGTGCCTTTTCTTTTGTTCTGGTCAAGCGCAAATATTTGCACACGGGAAAATGTTTTAGCTCTGCAGACCAATAGATCAGCCATCTGTCTGGAAAAGGCAACGCCTTTCTGCACTGAGACGGATACATAGGGGAGGATCCTGTTCTGTCAGTTCTCAGATTCCTGTGCCTCACCTCACTGACGTTAAGGCCACGTTTGTTTGACTTCTCTTGGTCTGATTACAACAGATAAGTCCAGACACTAAAGTAGACACGGATATGTGAACAAGTGGCAATAAAGTTTGCTTCCCAGAATGTGTCGTGTTCATAGCAAAGGCAGAACTCAGAGAAGTTTTTTTGTGTAAAACATGTACATCCACAGGTAATGTTATATTATGCTCATGTTAATATTAACATCCAACATGTAGAATATGGATATGAATTCTGTAAAAGCACGCAGTCTGCACAGGTAGGTTTTCTCAGCTATTGGTGTTTATACTGTGACTGAATTTATTCAGTGTAAAACAACTTCTGCTCTTGCATCCACATTTTCAGTCTTATTTTCTCCTCTTTCAGCTCTAACACAAACAATGGAGGTTAAACAAACCTGGTTGGTTTAGTTCCAGACAACCACGGAACAAAAGGAACAGTTTCCAACTCTTTCTTAAGAAAAAGGGAAGTAAAGAATATGAATAAAAATCTGCCCATTAATATTGTGGATAAATCTGTGTGGCATGCAAGCAGACAGAAAGGGAAGAAAGGAGAGAGTAGTGCATCATGCTATTTATTATACTGTTTATTTCAGAAGAAAAAAGGGGAAGGAATTGCACAGGTTATTTCACAGGTTACAGACTTATTATCTTCTCTTGGAGCAATGGAACTTTAATCTGCCATCTGAATGTCTTCTCCATCAAGAGAAATATTACCTGGCAAAACAGTCGTCAAAGAGGAGAAGACAGAAATATAGTCACAGCTCTAAAATTAAGGATCAATGTTGAAAGTACGTGTGCAACACACAGGGTTTTTTTTACCTGAATATCTAGCTCCACCAAAAGGCCTGGATCTGAATCTTTAAGAATCAGAAAGACTTAGTCTCATTTTGGAAGGCTGAGAACGGATTTCAGCCTGCTACCTATGGGTATTTTAGACAGGAAAGAAGAGGGTGAAATCCCTTTTAGCCACTTGGCAGAGATTTCATCTGACACAGTGGTACATATGTGCCTGTGACATCTCTGGAAAGTGGCTGCTCTTTGCTTGAATGAGTGGTTAGTTAAAACTGTTACAAACTTCTATTTCAGTAGGAAATATTGTTATAGATCATAGGTGTAGTCAGTATCAATAATACCTTTGGAAATTCATCCAGATTTTCTTCAAATGTTAAAATAACATGCATTGCAGTGCAGATCTAAAGATTAACTTTTGTTCAACAGTGAAGTCAGCGATCAATGTATTATTCTGAAAATGTAGTTATTTATTCTATTTAATTAACACAGGTTATTTCCTGTCTGCTGACTCAATAGCAAATGTCAAAAATAAGCAAAACAACAGCAGCCTTTTAGGCCCGGGCTTGCATTACTTATTTCTTTCACAATCCCAGTAAGTGGTAATGCTACCATTTATTTTCTCTTACAGCACTGAGGTAAGACAGAGTATGAAGTTTAGCTTTCCTGAGCCCAATCAAATTCTGGACTGTGGTCCTGTATCACAGATCTTTTGGGATTCCAGCTTTGTGGATTCTTAACATGTCACAGTCGGGGATGGACGTGTGACATGGCTCTCGTGTTCGGAGATCAGGAATTTTTATTAGATGCAGGAACCTTTCTTAGAAGCAGCGTGGCTGCTTATAAACTGTACTCAGTAACACATGTACACATACAGTTGGTTTAACAGTAACACAAACATCCTCACAATTGG
Organism: Lophotriccus pileatus; assembly: GCA_035583135.1. Lineage (NCBI taxonomy): Eukaryota > Metazoa > Chordata > Aves > Passeriformes > Tyrannidae > Lophotriccus > Lophotriccus pileatus. Next base: position 28,954,080 of record JAWWES010000081.1, read on the forward strand.
ACACCTGTTCACGTATAACCACGCATGTCCAGCAGCCCTGACTCAGCATTCCTGTCAGGAAACCCATTCTTATGTCAAGCTATTTCAGCCCGTGGTCATTACCTGACCAGGCACAAGTGTTCCACCTTCAACCTTTCAGCTACTCAGAGACCCCAGAACCAACTGGGGTCCCCACATTAACAGACATCTCTTTGCTTATGAATGGATCCAATTTTAAACTATATTTGAAGAGAGAAGGGAATAAAACCACGTTCACTAGAGATAAGCCTGGTAGTGGCACACATATGTTTGAGGGACAGTGTGCTAGCGAGGTCCTTTGGTCTGCCCTCTCAGTGGAAGTAGGGGTAGGGGATCCATGCAGCAGCAAAGACACAAGGGTTATTGATGTGTTAGAAAACATGCAAGTGCCTGAGAATGGTCATGTAGGAATTAGGGCTTCTCCCCCAAAAATGTGGCAGGATCAGTAGCCCAACTGAGGTGCATCTACACAACCCATGCAGCAAGGGCAACAAATAAAAAGAGCTGGAAGACTGTGAAGCTGGAAAACTATGATGTAGGTTGCCACCATGGAAACATGGTGGGATGACTTGCACAACTGGAGTGCTGCAATGCATGGCTATAAGGTATTCAAAAGGGATAGGCAAGGAAGGAGAGGTGTTGGGGAGCCCTGTTTTTTGGGGAGTTTTTTGATTGTCTAGAGCTTGATGATGTTGATGATAGGGTTGAGTGTTTATTGGTGAGAATCAATGGGAAGGCCAGCAAGGCAGATAGATGTGTGTCCAGAGAAGGGTAACAGAGCTGGTGAAGGATCTGGAGCACGAGTGTCATGAGGAGTGGCTGGGGGTACTGGGATTGTTTAGTCTGGAGAAAAGAAGGCTGAGTGGCTGTCATGGCTACCCCGTGTCATCTCTGGCAGCTAGCTTGCATCCCTTTCTCCTGAACATCGCTGGCATGCCTGAAAGAGCAATGCCTACTGACTGGGAAATGTTTCCAAATCTGGAATAGATAAAGAGAAAAATGAGTAGAGCTAAAAACAAATCAAAGGAATGTGATTTCCAGTTTAATTTTACTTCTAGCATTTTTCCTACAAGTTAAAAAAATCATTTAACTGATTATTAAGATATTGTTATTATTAATGACGTACAATAATTCTTTTCTCTTCGTGTACAGGTAATTTATCACCACTCTGTTGGAATATACACTTATATCCAAATTTTAAGTAATTCTGAAGACATAGATAGGTGCAATATAACTAATGCATGACAAATAACCAGTAGGTATTATAAATTAACAAAGCTGTGCTGCAGAGGTTCTTCCTTCATCTGTTATGTGGTATATGGAATGGGCTGCCCAGGAAAGTGGTGGATTCTCTGTCCCTGAAGGTTTTTAAGATATGGCACTTAGTGCAATAGTCTGGTAACAGCAGTGGTAGTGGATCAAGGGTTGGACTTGATGATCTCAGACCTGGCTGATTCTATGATTCCTTTCCGACCTGGCTGATTCTATGATTCTGTGATTCGGGCAGCACCATAGGAAATGGCAGGTAGCACAAATGACACTGGTGTTTTACATGTAACACAACATCCATGGTCCTTCTGCAGGTGAATTGATGACTATTTTGCTCTAACAGAAAACTAGATTGCTGGGATAATAAGCTACTTCAGCTTTCTACTCAAACAGGTGTCCACCCTTGCATACAGTGATCCTAGGGGAATTTTGCAAAGGCTTTGTATGTACAGATTCTCTCAATAAGCTGCCACCTTCATAGTGGTATGCTATAGAAAGAGGGAATGATCTGGGATGAGATTTCCATGACTCAAACACACTGTTTAAATGATAAAAGCTAGAACAAGCCTCCTCATTTTTCCCAGACCAGACTTTACAAGCATCACTTATCCTCATTTAGGAGTGAGGTTCTGGCACTGTCTCCTTCCATCTCTCTTGCTTCACTGTATCTTTATCATAGCAAAAGTTGTGGTTCCTCTTTGATGGTTATCACCTCACTGAGACCACATGCTCAGTCTGGAATGTCTGTCCTGTTTTGAGCTATCAGAGCAATAGTTAAAGGATTATACAGGGGAAAGCTAAGCCCAGATTTTTTTGTATAAGCTATTCCAAAATCTATCAGAAGAGCTTTCTTGTCTTATTTGACACCAAAGTTTATTTTCTTTTAATGAGAAATAAGTGTATAAAGCAGAGGCACACCAACAACTAACAAGCTTCTTGCAATAAAAATTAAAATGGGGAGCCAACATGCAGCTATTTGCTTACATAGTAAATTGGAAATAGAGATCCAAAAGATTGTTTATAATTCCTGCTCAGAAGTCATAGTTGACTTAACAGAGTCAGAGTTGGATTGATAAAATACAGCTTAAAGTCGCCACACCTTAAACCATCATTTTCAGTTATTCAGAGAACTAATTTCAAAGTGTTTAATATATTTCTCCTCTTGTTTTGCAAATGGGTAAAATAGTCTTTCTGTATTTGTTCTCCGAATTGTTCTTAAGAAATCTGATATACCAAACTTCTTGGTAAGAGTTCAAAATTCTAGTAGAGACAGAGGTGCAGCTTCACCTCGTAGAAGTTATGGTAATTTCACTGTTGCTGGTTACAGTTCAGTCTGAATGAGGCGTAGTGCTTTCTTCATGTTCTCTATTACTGAAAGAAAATTAAATAAGAACTGTAAAAATGTATTAAAAGTGCATTTGTACAATTAAAAAAACACTTCCTACTTTGATTTAGTAAATTGTTCCCATTGAAATGAATTGATGGTCACACATTATATTTTAGAGCTTTCTATTGTGAAAATTCTGGCATTGTCATTAAAGCAGAAGGTAAAAAGTTTAATGAATCAGAATGTTTAACTTAAAGGGATTTGACAAGGCTCCTTTCAACTCCCTCCTTTCTCAACAGCAAGCCTGGTGATGTGCATATTTGTGGTGAGATATTGCACTGGTGTCAGAGAGATGGTGTAGAGTAAGGACTGGCTGAACCTGAAAAATCACATTCCTTTCTGAATTATGTGTGTTAGGTGGTACTGAGGTAAGCACCAGCATTTCTTTACTGATTCCCTCCCACCACGGCCTATTTATATTGTGCAGTTGGAGACTTTTGAGTGTCCAGGTATGACTTGCATAAGTATAACTTTCACTGTTCTTCAGCAAACTGCTAGATCTTGATCCTGAAAGTTCTCACCCATGATCTTTCAATTTTTCTTACCTGAGTAGTCCCAGGTAAATTCAATGGGACAATAGGTGTGATTGTTTTGCTTGAACAGGTTAGGCCATTATAATTTATTGCAAGTGCTCACACAAAGTATTTGTTCTTTACTTTGAGATCCTAAGGGATTCTCATGCACAAATGATTGGGATGGGGTATCTGGCTGCTTACAAAGTGAAATGCAAACACAGCAAAGGGGGCACTTACAGAATGGAATATCTTGTGGTTCATACGTGTAAAGCCGGTTGGAGTATCTTCCTGTGATATCAGCTCGTACTGTGAGAGATGGGTCTGAAAAAGTAATCGTATTAACCACTGCCTTCCATTCCCACAACAAGCTGTGGGTGATGGTGTGGCACTGCTTTGTCAGCCCCGTTTCTGATTTCATCAATGAGGCAATTACGAGGCCGTTACGCTCTGTTCCAGCCAACTGCTCTTTACTTGGAGAAATCCTAAACAAAAGCTTATGCTCATTTTTGTATTAGGCAGCTATTTTTAAGTGCTAGGTTACACATGCATTTCATCCATATTTAAAGGAAAATATCCTGTTTTACAAGTTCTGGGTTTGCGTCAGGAGAGCATAATTTGACTGGATGCATACACAGTGAGGGTCATGCATCCCTAACGCAATATTAGCATGACCTACCTAGAGACTTCAGAATGAAAATCTCGTGATTCTTAATGTTCCCAGCATGGGAACAGGTTGTTGTGGATATATCTTCTTCCAGTTTCCCTTCCAAGCTCCTTTGGTAATTAACTGACTCTAACTGCACTGCTCTCTGTCTGAGTGTGAACTTTGGCTGCCACCAAGGAGCTAGTCACTCTAGGCTCCCTGTACAACCAGTGAAAATGAACAGGCACTCCGGGGCATAATTAATTTGATCCATTCCAGAAGTCTGCTTTACAATGGGATAAATCGTTCCTTAGACTGTTGATTTATTCCATGGTAATATCCACATTTTAGACATCTACATTTGGTTCCATATTTGACTTTTTCAGGAAACTTTGTCTTGTAACAGCACTAGCAAGAAGCACAAAGAGCAAAAGCCCAGATGTTAACAGATTTTTAAGCATATTGTCCCCCAGGTCAAAATTAGGTACCCTCTGGAACACATTTCTAATTTAAGGTAGTTACAAGTGTCAAAGTATGCAACGGAGACAGTGAGCTGTTTACCTTTTGCAAAATGAATAATTCTGATGTCCCCAAAGGAGAACACTGGCATAGTTCTGATATTACAGCCTTAAAGATATATAAATATTGTACATACCTACAAACATGATTCGAGGCACGTATTGTCCATCAGGTGACAGGTTTTTATCTGTGGTTTCATGCTGGTAGAAAAATGAAAGCTGTTTATTAAAATATTTCTGTAAATTTTGCTGAGTAGTACCACCTGTGAATAACCTTGTACCAGAGGACAAAACTGGATAGGTATTACCTGTTTGTGAATACACATGCACAAGTGCCTCTACTCATATAACTAAAATGCCAGAGACATCAGCTAAAATGACATGAAAAAGTAAGACAAAGAAAGAGAAAACAAAGGCCATACAGTACCAGTCAAATTGCCCCAAACCCTTCATACCATGAGATTCAGCATAACAAAGTTATTTTGGGCCATTTCCTGTATTTCTTCATTTTCTGCAAAAGCTTTCTTCAGTGCTAGAAAAGACAGAATAAACTTTGATGTCCATCTCAAACTCTGCCTTTCCATCTGCATTTGGCATCATATTGGCCAGAGAGTGGCCACATTGTTCCTGTCTCTGCTGATTCACATTCCTGAGGAGACACTTAAGGGCTCTATCACTGCTTTTTGGGGTTTTTTGACCCATGGCAGTACAACCTCCCGGCTGTGAAAATGGAAGCTCTCTTCTGTTATTTATGAAGCCTGTCCGTCTCAATGGATACCATGTCTTGGCTTGACAAAAGTGCATTATTCTCAGAAAATTCTTGTTAGATCAATTTCAGCAGCCCTATCCTCGCCTCCTTCTTTAGTTACCAGTTCAGGAGACCCAAACAATATTAAATCTGTTCAATGAGTCAGTAGCAAATCTGTGCCTCTTAATTTAAAATGATGAGTGCTGCATTTGAGATAGCAGTACAGCAGAGCTGAGTATTTTTCATGTTCTTTATTGGGTAGTTTCATAGTGGAGTTTTTGTAAATAACGGTAATAAATTCTTTGAGTTTCAGATACATTTTCCTTTGCCTGTTTCTTTAAATAATTTTCACTAAGTGCAAGGTAAATATATAAGTAGGTTCAGTTTCTTATAAAAATATTCACTACATTTTAACACACAAAAAATCAAAATTACCTTGGCAGTATTGACAGTCTTCCAAATGATGAATTACCATCAGTGGCTTGTTACTTTATTAGTAATAATAAAAGATGTAGTTAGATGATTTGACAAGTATGCAAATGGGTGATTTTACTAGCAGACTGAAAAAGGCAAGTTGTGTTTAATCTTATGTTACCCCACAGTAAAACCATACAGACATTCTGTAAAGTATTACAGACATTTTTGAGCAAGAGAAAGGAGCATAAACACTTCATAAAAGAGAAATACAGAAGTAGAGTTTCTACATCTAAATAGGTTGTCTATAGTGAGAGATTCTAGAAGAAAGAAACAGCAATGCCTTCATCATTTCATTCCCAGGTAGTAAATAATCAAACTGGAGAGCTATTTAATGTTGCTTACTTATGAAGTTCTCCATGATTAGGAAAATAAAAATACTCTGTATGTACAGGAATAAAATAATTTTTATAAGATTTGGTTTATCATCAAATACTTCCCATGAAAAGTTTCACATGCTCCAAGCTTTCTTGAACAGGTGAACAGTATATCATTTTTTTTTCTGTAAGTATTTTAGTAAAGTATCAAAATTTTATATTTCAGATGTCAAAACAAAAAGATTCTCTGCATATTCTCCTTTATTTTTTTAAACTATATTTACTGTTCAGCAAATCAGTTACTAATCCTTGGTCTGCTATCACTGTCAAGAGTTATTCGTTTCTAGCCGTTTTCACCTAGAGTACATGATACCAATTATCTTTTATTTTAAAATAATTTTCCTTTAATTTAGCAATAGCCCATGCTACACTATTGTGATCTAAAATGAACTGTAAAAGATATTTAAATGAGTATTGTTATGAATTCTCAAATATATTTTCAGCTGAGTTCCAGAGAAGACTCAGATTGGAACTGCCATTTCTACCAAGACAGTGAGAAACTGTGAGTATATCATGAACATATTCCAGCTAATAAAGTGTCAGGGAAAACATCAGAGGCAGCATATCTTCATGCAAGAGCAAATGCAACTGATTTCAAGGAAGTAATCAAAGGTACATGATATTAAAACACAACAGATGTAATTGAAAAAGTTATGGTATCTATTTATCATTGTTAATTCAAATGACAACACTGCTCTTGTGACAGACATGATGTTACGTTGTCAGCCAGTAAAGTTACTTCAGAGTCATAAAGGCTTTTATTTATAGACACAATCTGTTTTATTTAACTGGGTGGTCTGCAGATCAGCTGTCATGTTGTTTCTTTGTTCTGTTTCATTATAGTATATTCTAGCACGTCAGAGTAACAACTTTGTCTTCATACTACTTTTTAATCTCTTACCTTTTTTTTGCTTGATAAAGCCCTTCTTCGTAAGTTTGTACCCAGGTAATTTCATCTCCCCACCCTAGAATATGACAAGAGGATTAGCTGGTGGCCAGGAAAGTAACTAATAACAAATTACTTTTTTTTTTTTTTTAATGTTTATCAACACTTGTACACAAATAAGATTTGGGTTTTTTTAGTCAAAGATTCTCTAACATTATGGATATACTAATTCTACATCTCCTGGTGGGTACACTGAAAGATTAAAAAACCCCAGCCAAACAACCAACCCCCCAAAAAATCTCAGCTGTTTGTGTATCGAGCTCAAGTCCTTTGACAGACTAGCTGGCTATCTTTCTAAATGCTCAGAGGTCCCTAAATGAGAACCCAAATCCTTTTGTCTTTATGTTGTCTGCTCTGTATTTCATGTAGACCCTGGGACTTAAAGAGAAGTTGGCATATAAAAGAGAGAAAAATAAAATACGACAGCTCAAATGAGATCAGCTTTAATATGAATGTCATTAGAACAGCCTTGGATTATAAATTCAACTCCAATGTAATGAACTTCAATCCCTGGAGTTGCAAGTACATAATTTAATTAAATAATTTCATGAAAGAATATCTGTTAAATAAAAATCTCCACTGAAACAAAATCCCAGTGAATCATCAGCTTCACAGCTCATCCATAGCACCGATCTCAAAAAGCAAATTGTCCAGTTGGTTTTATGCCTTCAGCTCCCAAAGATGTCAGCCGCTGTGTGGTAGATCCCTGCATCCCAGGCAGTGTGGCTCCCTTCATGACAGCCCTCATGGGAATTGTAGAACAATTTCTGGATTTGGACCAGGTTAGAGCTGTTTCTTTTGCGCTGTCTGGACAGTGCTGGGACCAGCCCAGATTTGCTGTTATATTTCTCACAGGACAATTGCTTGTGATGCTACTGGATCACCTCTTCCTTCAGTAGACAAATCTTTCTGGCCGATGGTGGGACTCTGGCATGCTGACCAGTGCCTTCCCAACCCTGGCTGCAGTCAGCTGCTGCTGAAGGCATCTGCACAGAGGAGTAGGAGTCATTTTGGAGCAGGTTTAAGTATTCCCCTTTGATCTGTAAAAATTACTTGTAAAGTCTTCAAGGCATCCTGAAGGGCCTGAATCAGAATTAGAAAAGCAACACCTGCTTTCTGTCACTGCTTTTTTATTTTTTTTTCAAAACCACCAGAATGTAAGAGGTTTTGCTATCTTCCTGTGCATTTAGGCTTAGTGGGAAAAATAAATCCTCATCTACATACTGGGTTGATTATAAACTTTCTCCCAGGATACTGCTTACAAAAAGTGATTTGAAATTTCTCTTTGGATAGTCCAGGTGTTGCATGATTTTGTCAAGTGGTCCTGGAGCAATTAGGCTCAGGTGGAACCTCTGTGACACGTGCAAATTCGCCAGAATAGGGAAACCTCAGAGGTGAGCTGTGGGATCTGCAGGCTTTGCACAGCTTGCAGAAGAGGTCAGGAAGGGAGATGGAGATATTTTGTGCTTAATAGTTCCAAAAGGAGATGGAAGATGGAAAAGGGGAAAAGAGCTTCCTGAGTTTTTTTTTGGCTTGTATTTCTAAGGATTGATCAAACATAAATAAGACAGAATCTTTATTTAATACGCAGGTTGAAAATTATGCACCACAAGGAAGTGAATTACTCACAGTCATGCTTTGCAGTGGATATCTGATGAAAATCAAAAGGAAAAAAAAAGTCACACAGAAAACCACACCAATGGTTCAAATGGTTTTGTGTACAAAAATGGGTCTGCAGAAAAAATATCCCATAGCGATTGAAGTTATGAAACTGTTTCAGCAATTGATAAGTTGCAATAATAAAATATCTTTCAAATAGTATATAAAAGACTCTTTTTTCACTGATAGCCCTACAAGTGCATCCTGATTTGCGAGACTCAGTTTGGGTTATTTGCTTCTACTGTGTCAATGTGAGTTACATAAATTATGCAGCTTATATGAGGCCCCCATTCATATCATTAAGAATAAAGTGATGGAGTGAAATGACACGAAATAAGAACATGCATTACTCGGAGTGTCACTTAACACTAGAGAAACACACCTCGGTAAGTAGGAATGTACATTTAAAAGAAAAACAACTGCTGGCCTATATGATGAGTTAAGGAGGTAACTACATAAAGTAAATATACAATACCCCTTGACAGTGTCTGAGGTGCTCGTTTCTCCTTTTTAATTGCCATTGCAAGGTTGGAAGTGACTGCAATTAGCAGGAGGGACAGGGCCAATGTTGAATGGAGCATTATTTCCCTTTCAGTGCAGCAAGGAAACTGGAAAACAAAGCAACAACTTTAGTCACATGGATTTGTCACCTGGCACAGTGTAAATCAATGCGTTAGTGGCATTCTAACAATCTATACTTCAGAGACAGCTTTGGTTATTTCCAGAAATGCCTGCTTTTGTGAGAAAAATGCAAAATGGAAGTACTTAATTTTACTGTGAAACACTGCTCTCAGCTGTCAAAATTAGGCTGCAGGGGACTGTTCTCATTTGATTCTTATGAACTAGTAAATGTTGTAATACTGATTCATGACAATTTCAAGACAGTGTTATAGGTTTCTTAATTTCAGTGAAACGTAACAGCATGGTTTTTTTTTTATATTAGGGGTTTTCTTGCCAAAAGATGTCTCATGATATTCTCCTTAATAAAACAGGAAAATCGGCAAATATTTGCCTCCAAGTATAATACGTTTTAAATTGACAAATACATCCAAAATATTGAAATCTCCATAATTTTGTAAGTCTGCACTCTGTGAACCAGGATATAAAGACTGTGAGATAAATATCAAAGAAATTTTCAGCAGTTTCTCACAATGAAAACTTGAAAAATTTCCCTATTCTTCATGGCTTTTTTACACTGAATTTCAGCTGAAGTCCTTCTGAATAGGACAATTCCTCTGTGCTCCTGGCTGCTTTAGTATTCTCTTCCTGACAAAGATCATTATAAGAAATTCAGTAATGTCTGTCCTTGATAAAAGTCACAGAACAGAAGCAAGAGTTGAGGAAAAACATTAAAAATCCATTTTTTTTTAAATTTGATAGGTCATTCTGTCCAGCAGAATCATATTTAGGCATGAAAATTGATATTCAGGTGGGTACCTGATGGTTTCAACAGAGTTAAAAAATGTAGGGCATATAGGCCAGAATATCTCCCAGTCTTATCAGTTCTCGCTGGAGACCCCATTTTTTTGAGCAATGATATCCACCATGGAATTACAACCCAGAGCACTGGCAAAAGGAAACGCTTCATGCTTTTTAGGACTGAGAAGCAAAAAAAGTGATGCTTTAATGAATCTCCTAACACCGCAGAATCACTGTTGGCAGTTCAATTTCTTGTGAACAAATTAAAACTCCCTTTCCAATAACTGGAAATCTCAATCTGAGAAAAACATTGTATTCATGTGGAGAAAAATTTGTATATTAAAATATGCAAAAATTTAGGAGAAAAATATCATCTCGTAGTAAGAATCTTATATTTCTGAAAAATTTCCCTAGGTTGCTAAAATATGTAGTATATTCATTATAATATTTTTCTCTTCAGTCTTGTTCCAAAACAATTCCCTTTACCTGCCCATGGCATCACAACTGTAGAGTTGTTCTTTGTTTTACATACTCCACTAGGCTCATTCATGTTGGCTACTCTTGACTGAGTTTTAGAAAGGAGTCTCCTTTGGAGCTTACTTATTATGCACAGTAATTTGATGATTGGAGATTATTGGTGTTTAATAAGAAAATGAGATATTTTCCAGTGTTTCCTAAGGAGAGACTGTAATTTTTAGTTAAGTCTGGGGGATGAGGATTTTTGAATAAATCCCCAACAAAAATTTCATTCAAGTTTTCCCCATGTTTGTGCAAATGACTAACTTCAGTCAGCTAAAGCAGATCTTTACACCATACTTGTATAATCTTGAAAAATCAGTATTTGTAGCAAGTCTATTTGAAAATCAGTAACTACCTTTACTATAAGTTTACCAATTAGATATTAACAATCAAATTTAGCTTTTCTATTAATATGTTAAAATTACATTTAAACATGAATAGATATGTCTTCGAAATCACACCAGATAATGTCTTTCTAAAGCAGACATGGAATGTGTGGTTCAGTTCTTTCTTTCATTATGTATTCATAAAAAAATCAAAGTGTAAATCTCCTCAAATCACAGATATATTTATCTGAAGTTTAATATTTGATTATCATTCTATTGAAAACCAGTAGGGTTTTGGAAGGATAGTTTATGGAGCTGCATCTGGAGGCAGTTTAAATTTAATAATCTGAATTTTTGATACTACATGATACAACATTAGTTAATTGATTTAAAGAAAAAAATGACAGACAACACCATATAGATTTCCTTCAACTCTCTGCCAGAACAAACATTTGCTAGCTAATCTCTATGCATCTATCAATTGTCTTTTTGAATAACTAAATTTTTAAGGTATTTGTGAACCAAACCTCACTGCTGTATTAAGGAGAGTTAAGAATGAGAAATACTTGCTCACCAGCAGCAATCAATTCTCCTGATCGAAGGTCCTCTTCCTGGAACTGGTTAGTTAAAAATCAGTGTGATTTAAGCACAGAACACCTGAGCTGTCCAGGTCTCTGTGTCACAATAACAGTGCATTCACCTGGGAAAAAATGAGAGGAACCTTTGAGCTGAAAACCAAATTAATGTGTTTCCACCCTCCCCCTTCCTTTTCTGCCATCCTTCCAACTTTCATCCTTGTGAGTTCCCATGCTTATACACTGAATCCTTGCATTTCTCTTCATCTTGCTTGTATCAGGTGTCTTGTTATGAGGATTGGAAATAAATAGTGGCTTATGTGTGTCTGCTACTTCCCCCCTCAAACAGTTCAAGTCTGGCTTATATCCAGTGTAAAAAGAAACTGCCAATGAAAGCTGGAACTGTGGGTGCTTTTGTTCGCAGAGAATGGCAGGGTTCACTGGTGCTTGAAGACAGGTATGAATCTAATAGGAAGGCACAAGGGTTACTTTGTGTAGAGAAGTGTAATTAACAAATAAAAAAACTTTTTTTTTTTGAGACAGAAATAAAATTATTTATTTAAAGAATATGGTTTAAAGTACCTGATTATTATTGCTCCTGGGAGGTGTAGTTTAAAATTGTCTGATTCCGTGGATATGATGCTTGATATAATTTTACTGAACTTGACGAATACAGGAAAATTCCTTTATTCAGTATTTTTTGCACAAAGAAGGAATGAGCTGAATCAGCTTTTCCCTCCTCCTTGGATACCTTTTGCAAGGGAATCAGAAGCAATCCTCTTTTGTTTCTTGATCTCCCATGTATTTGTTTATATGGACTGTATGGTTACACTTATAGCTAGAAATACAGAAATTTTCTAAAATTACTGAAGTGTATTGTTTCTTATCCCTGACACATTGTGTTATTAATCCCTGAGGTATTGTATTTTCATGGCACAGGTTTCTTACTGTAAGAAGGAAAGGGGTAGATATTCAGCCAGCCTAAAATTAGTGCTGTGAGTGCCTTTTGGCAGGATGATGTTCAGAAGTTTGTCTCTATATTTGAAGGTCAGAATTTCAGCCTTTGTCAGTCTTGCCACAGAGTGATTGGCAGCCCTGGTGAAAAAACCTTGTCAAGTTTTAATGCTGAAAGAAAATGACTGTAATAATTTATAAATCCAAGCTGGAGGCCTTCAATAAACCTATTCAGTCACTGCTTGTTAAGTGGGATCTTATGAACTACCTGTCCTTAATTTCTTCTGCGTGTGTTCAGCATCCATACATGCCTGGAGTGTGAAGCCAGAGCTCCATCCCAGCCAAAACTGTGCTGCCTGGCACTCAAAAGGCCAACCTGTGCAGCAGCAGTTACCAGCCAAATATTGAATCTCTGAAATGTAGAGCACATCTGTCTGTACTCCTTCATTAAACTAGCATCTTTTGCTCATTGAACTTGGCCAACTTAGTCTCCAGGGGAATGTGGGTGGAAGGTGTTTGCATTTTTCTTCTCTGCTCTAAAAGATTAATTTTGGAGGTACAAGTAATGATGGGTTAACTGTGTATATACATTTCTATCCAGATCAAAATTAGGAAATGTAACAATTAGCTAAATACAGGGCAGAGCAAAACAGCAATAAAGTATGTGAAGAGGACAGACTTTTAGAAAGAGAAAGATGTTGCAGAATAAGTGGTACTTGAAATCACACGTTACTGCTTTTGTGTGAGTCATGCAGCAGCAGATTTAGGTACATATCCATACACCGGATAGCCCATTTATGAAAAGTGAAACTGACTTTGAAATTTTAATTTACATAGTGCTGCACAAATGACATTGCTGATGAATTTCTTACTCTGCCCAACTCTGCCTTGGCTCATGTGTGAGCAAGAGATAAGATCACAGCTTCTGTGACAGATGTAATTCAGAGTCATTCCTGCAACCTCTGTTGATAACTCTGCAAAAGGCTTTTACATACCATCAATGTGTCTCTGCAAATCAATACAGAATTAATTAGATTACACAGGGAGATTGTAGTGTGGCCTGAAGAGGGGAGATGCACCACCACAAATGTCCAAATAAATCTTACACTAAACAGTAGGAGAAAGCTTCACAGAACACATTTTCATGGATGAGAGGTACTTCTGGCTCCCAGCACAGGTGTTTGGTGTGGAGTGGGTCTGGACCTCAGGGCACATTCAAGCAGCAAATGGTACCAGAGCAGAGAACTACAGGCTTAGAGTGCTGAGCATTATCTTTCACTGCAAAAAGTGAAAGGAATAAGTGAAAAAACCCTACAAATATCTATTGGACTCAGGTTTTGATGGACAGCCAAAAATCATTATTAGAAAATTTCTGGATCATTTCAATAGTCACTTAGAGAAATCTAGATATGACCTTCTGCTTTGTTTCTGAGTGTGTCTTTTGAAATAGTCACAACTGTGGAAATAGGGCTTCTGGTGTTACAAGCTGATCTGCAACAGATGTGCTTTCCCCTCAGCCCCCTTTTCTAAAAGGAAAGCTCCAGGTACTGCTCAAGGGAACAAACTACTCCAGTGTTACCTGTGCCCCAGCAGTTTGCTTCTACTGGACCACTGTGCTTTTTTAGTTTTGTATTCCAGTAAAGACATTGTTATGGAACACAGGCATAATAATATAAGTGGAAAAACATTTATTGAATTAGTTTTTACAGTGGTTTATACTAGCTGCAAACCGTATTCTGTACTTCCCAGGCCAGTATCCAGGCTTTCACTTCTAAGTCTACAACTTATTCCAGTATTGATACCTCCAACCTCCTCCAAAGGTTACTCTGCATTTGTTTGGAAACTGACCCTTCCATCCTTAAACTGCCCTGTGGCACAGCACCTGGAAAACTTGGTTTCATTCTTAATTGGCACTTTACTTCAGCTGCTCTGCAGCTCTGTGACTCTGTGAGTCACTACCATCTATTGGCTTCCACTTCCCAGCAAGATTATTTTCCTGCCCTCTAGGCTTCTCAGATTTCCCAGAACTTTTTATAGATACAAAGCTTTGAAGACTGCAAGGGGAAAAACGTAATTTAATTTTTTTCATAAATTTTGCTAAGATTTATGGAATAATTGTGTTCTGATAAATAAAAGGAAACCAATGCTAGATGTTGGTTCCTCCGTTCAGTCCAAAAGTACAAACTGTTCTGGACTGTTTATTTAATGCTGTGTGAGCCCTGGAAGGCAGAGCTTGCCCTTTTACCAGTGAATCTTCCTCTTGCAGTGTGGTTCTAGTCATGCTGGGGAAGGCTTGGAAGCCATTCTGGCCTCCCAAGGTGCTGGTGCACCCCAGGGCACACACTGCCAGCCCAGCGGAGGGGTACAGTGCACTCCATGCCTGTGGCGATCCCAGCTGCTGAAAAGGGGTGTGAAGGCTTGCCACTTTTCACAGCCCTTAATTAGAAAAAGGGAGAGTTGTATGACCTGCATGCTGTAAGTCTGGAGGGTAGTGGTAAGCCTGTTGCATGCTCAAGGTCTCAGTTCTCTCCCTGCCAGTAGACTCTGCCTACACACAGGGTTGTGTTTGACTTGGTCATATGGCAGCAGAGGGATGGGGGCAGCCGGAACGACTCTTACCCCAAGGCTTCATTGGACCTGCAGAAGGTCCCTATCCTCTGTTCCAGCTTTCTCTTGCTGCATCCTGGGTAGCTGTGGGCTGGTGTTCTCCACCATCATGGGCATAGCAGGGAAGAGGGCAGGGGCAGCAGTGTGGGGCCCAGGCAGCTCCAGTTTGAGCGTGGTGCATGGACATCGATGGCTTTGTGTCAGGTCTCCTCTCATACAGCACATACATGTCAGGGAACCACATGCAGCAGTCTGTGGCTGAGCCTTTGTGGTCAAGGGTATGTTTTCTCTATTTTCAGTCTTTCAATCTTTCTCTCTTTTCAATCACTGCTTCAGCTGTGAATAAACACCTTCCACAAAGTGTACGTTATCTTACCGAGCTGAAAGCTTATACAGAAATTGCCTTTTAGACCACCTGAATAGACTATGATTTCTTTATTCCAATAAATTATGAAGTCTTACTGAAATTGTGGATTGAGAAAATGATATCTAGAATTTACTTTGCCTGCAAAGTAATAATTTTTTTTTTTTTTAAATTCACAATGTGTTGTGGAGGCATTTTTCTGAAAGCTGTTAGAATGGCTCAGTAACTCTTTAAGGAACCTAAAGAGTTTGATATCTGACTTGATTATATTTGAGTTTCTGGATGATGTGGTGAGGTGTTTGGATTCAATAAGTGACATACTGAAGCATCTATATCTAAAGAAAATGAAATGCAAGTACCACTTGGAGGACTTGGGTGGGATTTCTGTAGTGCAAGTATGATCTTTTAGTATTTATAGATATGCAGCTCTTTATTGATGTGGCCAATAAGACAAAGATTTGATTGTTACCAATGCCTCTAGTTGGCAGTGTTGCATTACTAATAGCAAAAGGACAAATCTTTCTGTTTCAACTTTGCTGGATTCCAGTTATAAGTTCATAATACAGATTATTTAAACATAAAAGTGATTTCATATAAAAATTCACAAAGTTGTGAAAAAGTTAAAAATTAATTTTGAAAAATCAAAAAGCTTTTTATTTTGGTTTTTTTTTTGTTTGTTTGTTTGTTTTTGTTTTTTTTGTGTTTTTTTTTCAATTTATGTGCACATAAAGTAATTTGAGAGGTGACAGGGGTAGAAACCCGGACCAGATTTTAAGGAAGAGAGCCAGGAAATTCAGCATGTGTTTTGGAAGAGACTGAGAGCTCAGAAATATTCAATGAAACTTTCTGATTGCCACAAGAAATGAAAAGCGGCTGCATTTCCCTGCAGTCAGAGTGTCCCAATAAAGACTTCACAAGCAAGAATTCTCTCCAGAAACACATTGGACTACTTTGCTGCAGCTGTGAGAGTGAGTCAACCAGGCCTCTGTTGAAAGAGATCCTGTTGCTGCAATGTTTTTGTGATGTTTTCCTGCAGTGACGTCACTGTATCTGCTTTAAAATGTACTGCCTTCTAAAAATCAGAAGACGTTGTGTGTTGTAAAGTGAGTGTTTACAGTATCTTTTAGTGTTTCAGCTTTCTGCACAGGTATTCCTTTAACTTTTACTATAATGAGGAGTTTATCCTAGGGCTTGCTTCCCTGAAGGACTGACGCAAGAGGGCATGAGAGCAACTCAGTATCTCTCAGCTTTTGTCTCCCTTTTTACTCTCTGTTCTTCAGCCAAACCTTGATCCTGTAAATTTTTGAGTCCTTGGTCCCATTCCAGAACAGCACTTGATACATATTTAACTTTAGGCACATTAGCAACCCCATTGATGTCCATAGGACCACTCATATGCTTAAAGTTAAATGTGTTCTCGAGTGCCTACACTGGATCAGAGAATATGGGATTGAGGTCTCTGGCAAATCTCCAGGCAGGCTTCTCCTAAAGAAGACAGACAAGATGCAGACCTGTCCTGGTGCAGCCATGTTTATCCCCAGCAGCCAATTGCTAGAAAGGGTCTCTAGCAGATCATTCCTCACTGACTGAGCAGACCATGCTGCTTTACCAACAGAAGGGTTTCAGCACTGGCCATCATCATGCAGAACTGCTCACCTGAGCATCTCGTAGAGCTGCAACCTGAAGTCCCTGCACCTACCCCTCCGGTGGCGCTCACCCATTACCCTAAGTTGGAGCTCATTCAGTACAGTCGATCTGTGGATCTGTCATCCCTTCATCTGCAACCCATTGTCACACTGAGCACTTTTCTTTTGGTCTGAAAAAGATAAGTGACAACAGACTTCCATATTCCTAAAATGGCATGCTGCTTTCACATGTATTATTCTCCGGAATATATGAGAATATTTAATATATTCAGAAAACTTTAATCAGATTTTTTAAAAAACAAAACAAACAAAACCTTTATGACTTGTTATGGCCTTCTGTTATTACAATTCATATTTGAGAAGCAGAATGAATTTAGCATTACCTGACCAAAAACAATTTCACTTTGAGTGGTAGAGATGGCGATGGGGAATATGTAAAAGTACATGGGAGTATTTAGAAATGTTGACAAGTATTCCAAGTCTAGCTTTCCTTTTTCTCCATGGCCATTAAAAACTGTTAATTATCACAGTCTGGCTTCCACTGAGTAAGAGTTTGCTTTTAGTGTTGGAATATATTTTTAGCCTGGCCAAGCATAACCTTTTGCTATTTTGTTGTTACATTTATAGCCCACACAACTGATGCAGAAAAAAATTTTGCTTCAGATTAGCTTCTAGCTACAGAATTTTCTTGCTGTTGCTTTTTTAAAGCCAAGGATTAATAGGAGACAGACAGAAACAAAAGACTGAGTCATCAAGTGCTGTCCTCCACTGGAGGCAGCCACACTATAATATCCTGCTTATATATGTATTAAAATTACTTAGGAATTTTGCCATTCTTCCTTCTCAAGCCTGCCTTTGAAACTCATTTCATTGGAGAAACTCTGATTTAATTCTCCTGAACTTACACTTGGCAACTTCTGATCAAGTGTTCTTTTGCCAGCATTACCCCAAAATGTTGTTTCTCTCTCTCTCTCTCTCTCTCTCTCATTTCTTCAGGGAAATCACATCTCAGCTTGGTCTTCTTTATTCTGGTTGGAAAAAAGAAAGGATTTTGAGTTTCTTCATTCACCACATCTATATGCCCCTTTCTGCATCTATTCTAGCAGGTGTTCAAAGTTCCTGAAGAGACGTACCACAGTGTTCCAGATATGGTCCTACATGGGCCTGTGCAACTATTGTCTCTCTGAAAATGTTGTCTTACACCTCCTTGTGTCCCATTTGCCTCTCTTACAGGTTCTTTTTAATATGCTATTTACTAATGGTCAATCTATAATATGATCTGACCATGATTACACCCACATCTTTCTTCTTCCAGGACTTTTTCCAATTGTCAGGGCTCAAAACTTTGAGAAGAAATATCTGCCAGTAGTCTCTGTAAAGAGAATTTTTTATATATGTGCCTTTTCCATCTTTAACAATCTTTATAAGATGTGGATGAGCTGGCCTTCAGGCCACTGAGGAAAAGTGAAACATCTTGCATTTTCCTCTCCATGGCTAGCCTAAAGCAGTTAGTCTCCCTAAAGCCACTAGTTTAGGTAATGGAGATGAACAGAGATGACTGCAAACATATGGATTAAGTCTACTCTAAATCACCATCTGGAGAAGCCAGATGGGACCCGGATGAGAGGCACCAGATAACGACACCCTAGGAGACTGGCTCCTATCAGCTGATGTCAGTCTTTTTAGATATCTTTCCAGTCACATCTCTGGAAGATCGCACTGTATCTGTGTTCTTCTTTAGCAAGTATATCAAAATAGATGTGCAAAAAAAAAAAAAAAAAGAAAAAAAGAAAAAAGAAAAAATCTTAACAGATTTCAAGCCTAAAGATCTACATATTTGAAATATTAAATTCTGTGTTACTGATACTGAAGCTAACCTTAATGAGTCTATTATATGCCCCAGCCGTCACCATACACCTGTTTAACTGATATCCTGCTGACAAGCATTTCCAAGGCCTGCATAATAGCTTCCAGCTGTGGCACATTCCATATATGTTTTTTTTCAGAATAAAGGATGTTCTTTTATTTGAACTAGTGAGGAGTCTCAGTAGACAGGTATAATCTGACAGTTCTTTGTTATTTATGATGGTGATGTTGTACAAAAGATGTTAGAGATTCCAGTGACTTTCTCTTTTCCCCTTTCTTGAATAAGAAATAGGTTATTTTTACATCTACATGTAAAGCGTTGCGACTGGTATTTGGCTGAGAGATTTTGGTTCAGGAAGTGTGGTTTGTGGGGTTCTGCTCAGCTTCTGCCATGTCACATTTCCAAGATGAAAAGGAAATTAATGAACCTTCTCTATCAGCTTACACCACTGCAAATGGGAGACAGGTCACAAAGAGACCAACGTATTCAGGTTGTGAAGTGGTAGTCACATTTCTTAACTTTATGTGGCTGGAGAGGAAATACTCTGTCTAGGCTAAGCTAGACTTAGCTAGATCTTGTTCTCAGTCGCCCTCTTGGGAGATTCCACCTTTCTCGTAAGACAGATTCTGAGAAAGGTGGCTTCTTCTGTAAAGTGAGTCTTGGACTGTCTGACTGTAGAATCCTCCATAGTCTGCAAGGACTGTTGCCTAAACAAGAAAAAATATGTTTGGGAAAAACATGTGATCCCCAAATATATGGGTAAACATAGATCACTGGAAAACAAGTAGGTCTTGTATTTATCTTCTTTACCCAAGATTTTGGGGCTATTTTCAGTACTTCTCCTTCATTGCAACAAAAAAGAGCAAAATCTGGATCTCATTGCAAGAAAAAGGCAACTTTCTCCTTTATGCCGTGCTGTCACCTTCAGCAGTCTTTTCTTTTGGCAATATGATAATATGGCTTCTGAAACATAAGCCCATCTTCTGACAGCATATACTTTTATCCAAAAAGTTTCCTAATGTTTTTTAAAAAAAGTTTTAAAATTCCTTTTCTCTTATGATTTTCCTAAGTGATGGAAAATCCTTATTTTAACCACTGTTATTCAGGATAATATAGAAGAATAGTTCTAATCCTGGCTCTGACCCTCTGTAAAACAGCAGAACTGAGCTTTTTTGTTTTGTTTTGTTTTGTTTTGTTTTGTTTTGTTTTGTTTGGGTTTTTGTTTTGTTTTGTGGGGTTTTGTTTGTTGTTGTTTCTAAGGGAAAAACATACATGAGGGAGAAGAGAGAAAATTTTTTAGAAAAAGTTTACAGGGTGGACCATTGGAAGAACACGGAGGGACAATTTTACTTTTAAATTGAGAGATGTATTCATAGCTCGTCATTTGAGAGGCACATACAAATCGCACCGTGCTTTGTAATATTCCTTGGGACATTGAGACAGAAGAAAAATTACTTAGTTTTCACAGTATTTGTAAGATTGCAGAGGTGAAACTGGAATGAAAAGGAGTGTATGCCAATGGCTGAGTTAATTTGCTCATGTTGCAAGAAACACAAATTCAAAAAAATAATAAAAATAGAAAGAAAATATTTAATTAAAATATTTAATTTTGTTAGGAAAATCCAGCACAAATGACATAGCAAAGATCAATGGAAGCTTGCTGAAAAGAACATCTGTTGTTTGTCATAAGAGCATGAACTCAGCTGAAGGCTGAGCTGGGACCACAGCGTAGTGTTACTGCAGAGGTAATTGGCACAGCTCATCATCAGTGGGAACTGGATTGTGTGGGAGAATGCCAGTGGCTTACAAATACTTTCTTCTTCTCTTGCATGTTGATTTAATTCTAACTTAGCTTGCCAGTAGCCATAAATTAAATGGCAGTGCTATATAGATGCCACGACACAATTGACCATGTTTTTGTCTTCTAGCTGAGATGGGAACTGTGGAGATTTTCCCTCTGGTAAATGCAGATACATGCACTAGATTAGATGCTTTCTAACACAGAAGTCTAAAACAGTAGGTAGAAATCTCTAAATTTTGTATTTACAGTGATCATAAGGCACTTTCATGAAAGTTGACCAACTCAGATATAGAAGTCTGCACTGTGGACATCTGTAGGAAAGCTGTGTGGAGGGAAATCTACCCCATATGTTTGAACTGTGGATAACAGAGAGTGAGAGCACAGTGGAGGAGCCTCTGAAGAAACCAACTACCAAAATGAACTTATCCTCAGGGACAGAAAGCTGACCCTGGGCTCTTACCGAAGGGAGGTCTCTTAGACTGACAATATCCATCAAATTAAAAAGGAAGCAAAGGCACAAGTCATGACAGCAACAGCAAAATTCAGCTGTTGCTTGTACTACACAACACATTTCAGAGGGACCACGTTAGCTACAGTGCTGAGATGGCATTTGGGTAACAGGATGATGCTGTAAAACCTAGCAATTTCTTGCTTGTTTATTTTCCTCTCATCTTTATAAAAGTCTCCTTGAATGTCAGGTCATGCTATTTTGAGTTTTTCCAAATCATGCTTTCTAAAATGGAGAAATAAGGATTTTTTCAATTATTTAAAGAGAAGTGTGTTTCCTGTTTCCTAGCTGAATCCAAATTTGTTAGTTGTGTTTAAATACAGAAACATTCAAGTTGGAAATGGCCATGGGAGGTCTTTAGTCCAATCTCCTGCTCAGGGCAGATTTAACACTGAATTCAGACCACGTTGTTCAGGGCTTTGTCCAGTCAGGTCTTAAAAACCTTCCAGGAAAGGGATTCCATGACTTATCCGGGTAACCTAATTAAATGTTTAATTATCTTCAGAGATTTTGGGGTTTGTGTGTCTTTGAATCCAGTTAGGACCTTCCCTGCTCCAGTATACAACATTTTTTCCCCCAGTGAAAAGCTTGTCTCCTTCTTTTAACCCCTGAGTAAACACCGGCAGGCTTCTGTTATGTCCTGCCTGAAACACCTCTTCCCCAGGCTGATCAAGCCCAAATCCTCTAGGTTTTCCTTACGGATCAGTTTCTCCAGCTCTTAACTCTCGGCAGCATCATGCTACATACACTGGCCAAGGCCTATCTTCATCCTTCATGTGTTTGGTGGTACAAAACTGGATACAGGTTTACATATGCTGTCCAATAAATGCACCTAAGGGGGAATAATCAGTAGCAAGACTCCTATTAATTCAGTCCAGGATGCTATTGGCTTTTTTTTGCTGCCAGGGCACACTGTTGGCTCATGTTGGGCACATTTTCAAGCAAGACCCCAGTCGTTTTCCGCAGGGCTGCTACTAAAGCGGCTCAGTCTTCGAACTACACCACTGCATGTGTTAGCTCATCCCAGGTTCAGGACTTTGCATTTTATTTTGTCAATTTCATGATACTTCTGAAATGTAATCACATTACAAATTGGGCTCAGAACAAAGCACATCTAGTTTCTGACCCCACTCAAACACTAGCAGAAATGCTGAGAGTGGAAAAGCAGAAATGGTTAGAATAGGACAACCACGGAATAAGACTATGTGATTAAAACCAGGCAGGGACCTAGAGGCAATCTCTCAGTTTCATTTAGCAGTTCACAATTCAAGGTTTAAAGCTCCAGTCTGCAACATTACATCCATAAACATTCTCTTTTCACAACCATGCCCTGAAGTAATGAAAAGTTCTTGGGCATGAGAAGAACCAAACTACTTTTTTGTTTTGTACATGGTACAATCTGTAAGCACCTCTTAAAACTACCTCTGATATGCTCATGCCTCACATATTAATAAAATCAGATGGAAAATGAGTTTTGGAATTTATATATATCTATATATCCTATATATCTCAGAATTTATCCCAGAGGTGCCTCTCAAAAGCATTTTTAACACTACAAAGAACAGAAAAGCCTGGAAAAAATCATCTCAGCAGGCATTGTTGAAACTAGTAAACTAATTGTGCTGAGAGGAATGCTATTGCAAATGTATAAGAGTAGGTATTATACGGAAAAAATAAGGAAATTTTATGTACAATTGGTCATCTCAGGCATCCTAAGTACCCAGTCTACCTGTTTTTGCAGCTATACTAGACTTCCTTTGCATTTTTAGATCCATTCTACTATTCTGACTTTTGCATTTTATCAAAATAATGTATATAATGTCTTTGGTAAGCGTTGTGTTTGAATTTTATATATTTATCTGTGCAATAGGAGCAATAATTTAACTTGATGTATTTTTTAATCATTACACACAGCAAATAATAAGTATTTTTAAAATGACTGAGAAACTATAAAAATGAAAAATAAACAGGGGAACATTTGGACAAAGCTATTGCATAGGGAAAAGTGAAGGTAGAGAAAGACAACAAAAATATCAAGTACTCCAGCCAAATTTCAGATTGCATGGTGCTTCAGGGCCAGAGTGCAAGTACTCTGCTTATAAGGTATGATTCTCACAGAAACTCCTGAATAATTCACAAAACAAACTCATAGTATCTAAATATAGTGTTGAAATAAAAGAACTGTTCTATTTCTTTCTCAAGTGAAGTAATTAATTCTAAAAATGATGGTTTAGGTTAACCTAGCTCAGGTTATTCGAGCCATCTCTTTGTGTCTATCCAAAATGCAAAAAGGTTCAATCAGCTCTTCTTGCTGCCACATTATTTTATGCACAACACTCCTAAATCGCAGATGCCTGTAATACCACAACACCAACGCACAGCACAGGGTTACTGTTCCCGTCTCTGGCCATGTCGTGTTCCTTTCAGTAGAAGTTTCATCCTACACCAGTGAGATCACCTTAAGCTGGTGACTGATGAACTACGTAGACTACTTGTGTGTCTGTTCGATGCCACGTGGCCACTGCAGGAATAACCCACTGCAGGATGAGCCGGTGGGTTGAGGGAAGCACAGGCAATGCAGTCCATTGCACAACAGGCAAAGATCAGGCTCTGCATTTCCTTTGTCTATGGACAAGCCTGGGAGTAAGAGTATTTTCCTTTATTCTCAACCCTAAAGGATTACTATATAAACCAATACAAGAAGAAAAAAAATTAAAATTATCTTTTATAGCTGTGAACATAAACATGTGAACTTCTTCTGTGATAATTGCTCCTCCTCTGCTTACTGTTTTGATATAAAGATAATTTACACCAGTGAAGGAATGCTGCATTCAAAATCCGTGTATTCCTGCATCTTCTCTATGACCATCTTAAAAATGCATGAACATCTTGATAATGCTTTATCTTTTCTACATTAAAAGTGAAGATCTAAGGTAGGTTACTTATGAACAACTTCTATGAAACCAGAAAAAAAGTTATATAGTTTTCCTATGACTCCTTATTTCATTAACTTACATAACTTGTTTCATTTATTATATTTACCATTTGCTTCACATGCTTCTGATCCTTGACATCTGGAAATACTTCTTGAGTCTCTGTCCTTGTGACTTGGATATTTTGCTTTCCAAAGAATTAATTAAAATCTTTCAATTGTCATGTCACATTTTAACAACTAATCATTATTTTATAGTTTCTGTGGGTATATTTTTTTGTTGTGTACATTAGTTTAAATAATTTGCCCCATGTTTGCCTGAGCTTACTCTCTCTCACTCTGTGGTGATGCCTTTTGATTATACTCATGAGGAGTCTCAGGAATTACATTTTCCACTGCCTGTGAGCTATCACTTTCATAAATTGTTTTGGAAATACCCACTTATATGTTATGGTGTCACAGTATTTTTGGTACGTTTGTGCCCCTGGGAAATGCATTATAATACCTTCATAACATCTGTGTCATGATGACACTGTCTACCAGTTCTAGCTGTAACTGTTTCATGCTTGGTGCTATGACCATCCAAGCTTTCACTGAACAGTTCTGACACAGAGATGTAAAATCATATGAGTTTTTATAGCACATTTTATTGTAGTTCAGTTTCAGGCTGAGCAAAGAGATGACTCCTGGAAAGTTGAAAAAATCATCAGTAACATTTTCACTATTAGTGTTTCTTGTAACAGATGAATTTTAATAGTGGTTTTTGATGTGAAATGTTTAATTAATTTAATTTGTTCCTCATCATGTGAAAACTTCATCCTGATTATTCCCATTCTCATGGCAAATGGTTGTGATAAAAACAATTACCTGAATACAAACTGTATAAGGACATGAGCTTCTAGAAGACAATGCAGGTAAGGAACAGTATTAGAAGACAAGGACAAATACATTCTCTTGCATTAGTGAGATGGAGATTAACTGGCAAAGTATTTTTAAGAAATCTCTGAAAAAAGATTGCTACCTGGAGGTTCCATGTGCAGTCAGTTGTGCCTCTGCCCAGCTAGAAGCACACTTCCTACTACAAGAAGTTAACTTGTTTGTAGCTTTTTATAGTTAGCTTTGCTTCATTCTTCTTCAGAGAACAGGATGTGCAAGAGAGGTCTTACAAACCACTACCTTCATCAACCAAAATACATTTACCGCACAGGGGGCCCTAATTTTTTTTTAGAGATTAATAAAGTATAAATATGTCTAAAAATGTCTAGACAGAACTTCCTTTTCAGAGCTATGGCAGTATTGGGATGCGAAAAGCCACGTTTTTGATGGTTCTAAAAAATTCATATTACAAAAAAAGGAAGGACTGTTTTAATTTCTAATAAAAGAGTTTAAAGTTTGAGTTGATATGTTAAAGCCACTGGTTACTGGCAGTTCTCCCATGCCTTTTCACAGGTGGAGGAGATTCCTGATTCTGTTATGATCCCTGACCTGGTTTAGGTAAATGCACGAAAGAATGAGCAAGTTTAAAGGAACCTATGTAAAGAGCTCTGTACCTGCTCCTGTGAGACAGATTTCATCTTTACAGAAACACCTTACATTAAGACAGGGTAGGAAAGAGATTCTGGAAATTACAATTACGAGTTCAGTTTGTGGGATTATTCAGAAAATGTGAAATCGTTGGTGGGTTTACCAAGTTTACTCTCCTTTTGAGTAAGCAGGAGAGCTTTTATTCATGGATCCATTCAGGTTTGTTAGAGGCTACAGATAGAGAAAGGAGTCTTCCTTCCTTTGGAACCACGTCACCGGCAAGCTTTGCAGCTGAACTGAATTATCCCAGTTTTCAGGAGGTATTTAAATTAATGAACTAACAGAGGTTAAGTAATACAAATCCATGCCTGCCTGACAGATTTTGTCTATGTTGTGTACCTCAGCAAGATTTCCTAGCTCTACCTCACTGCTGTCTCAGGTTTCTCAGGATACATGTCTTCCAGATCCTTCTGACTCCAAGCATGAGTTTTTTAGATTGAAACCTAGGGGGAAAATTAAAAAAATAACAGTTTTGTACATGGCCATCTACAATGGCCATTCGCTTGTGTTTTCTCTAAGTTCTTGGCTAAATCACAGAAGAAACCACCTCATCCTGTATCATCCCAAATTCTTCATTGTCCTTGAGACTCCACTGACTTTAGAAGGCGTTGCCTTTGGCCCTTAAGAAAGCACACCAATTAACCCTTACTTGTCTTTGCTGGGAACACTGGCATGGTATAAGTGTAGTTCTGTGGAGCTCAAGCCACAGTAATACATATCAAATGAAACTAAACTGTCCGGTTCAGGCGTACCCTTGTCATGATTTCCATCCTTTCAGTGGTAGCCTATGTATCTGAAGTAATTCTCACAATGAAATGCTCTTTTGTGTAGGCAGTCTGGTTTTCCTTGCCTTCTGAGGCATATACATATAGAAAATTTCAATAATCATGAAGTCTGCCTCTTGATGTGTAATGTGACCCAAACAGCTGCCCTTTAAGTAAGAAGTTGTGATTGAAAAAGCATCTTCTTGAAACAAGTAATTGAAACTATCTGGCCTCACTCTTGACATTTATGGTAGCATACTGGATTTTTATAGGAAACATGAAGGGATGACAGGAAATATTTTTACATGTGGTCATGGAACTCTGAAGGCATTTAGAGAAAAACAGTTCATAGAGCTCCTGCATGGGGAAAACAAATATTTTTTCACACACTTCCCTATGCACAGAAAATATATGCATTTTGCATCTTTTTCAAGCCATGTGGCATTGTACAGGAAACATAATGTCACACTGTTGAATAAATGTGGAAAAATCTACTATATACTGTGATGATACCTGTAAGACCCATTCAGTCTCAAGATCTCTGTGTCCTAAGCTCAGAAACTTAATTTACCTGGAAAAGTGACAGAGACCTTGTGCCAGCCAGTAAGACCATGTCAGTTTGGACGGAGAGCTATTTCCCCTCACATGAAACAAGAATTGTTAGAGAAGGAGTGCAAAAGAGGAGAAAGATGGAAGGAGTGAGATGAGGACCAGATGAAGAGTGCAATAGACAGGACTTAGTGGGGTATTTGTCCTGACAATTCATTATTAAACGAATGAACGCAAATGTGTAGTTTGCGTACATGGTGTATCACAACACTGGGTAGAAAGACATAAATCAGAGTGAGGTTTGTTTTGTTTCAGTTATTTGAGCTTCTGCCTACGCTTCTACATAAGCCTTAGTGTTAGTGCAGTTTATGCAGGTCACAGCTTCACAAGGGGATGTCATTAAGTAGAGTCACTTCTGATCTTCCAACTTGATTGCCAGGTAGCCAGTTCTAAGTTGTTTTACTGTGATCAAGGTGTGAAGCTTTGACTCATACTCTTAGCTCCTGCAGTTAGACCTACTCAGCTAAGTGGATTTATAAACACTGCAAATCAGAAGAGAGACATTTTGAGTGTGATAAAAAAAATTTAAAATCTGACTCTTCTGCCTGTCCTACCTTTCCTGGTTTCTGTGGGTAAAATGCCTTCTTATAATGCTGAAGACCAGCAGAGCTTCCTGACTCTCAGCTCAGTTGAGGAGCCCTGTTATTAAACAGAGATCTCAGCAAATATATTTGGCCAATATGCATCAGTACTTAGCAAAACAAATAGGATGCTTGAATGTAGCAAATTATGGCTATGAAATAACAGAGAAAGTGTTATAGACTCAAATAACATGAATTCATGTGTTGACGCAGTAAATCTCTTCTCAAGGCTCAAAGACTTTGCTAATTAAAACACATTTGGAGGGGAAATAAAAAATTGGAAAGACACTATTACTCCAGATTTTCGTAATGCTAAACTCAAGGCTGGAGACTGTTCTTGAGGGGATGTCTGGACAGTGTGAAATATGTGCAACACCTTATGAGTTGAAAAAGAAGGAAAAAATGATGTAATTAATGCATTTGTTGAGATGGCTTAGTGTTTTAGCTCACATATTTATTAACCTATTGGGGCTGGCAGAGACTGAGAAGAGATTTGTGTTTGAAACATCTTGAATACAGGAATTCACTTTTTAGCTGGAACATTGAGATGATCATGCAGTGCAACTGATAGCCAGTACCTACAGAAGGGTATTCAGTTGTGGTGAGCTGATCATGCCCAGCAGCCAGACATCCTCAAACAGCTTCTCAATCACTTCCTCTCCTCAACAGTACAGGGGATAAAACAGAATTAAAAAACTTGTTGAGATGAAGATGGGTAAATTACTTCCAGTTCCTGTGTCAGGCAAAACAGACTTGACTTGGAGAAAATTAATTAAATTTGTTGCCAACAAAAATATATTTGGATAGTGAAAAACAAAAACAAAAATTAAAGCAACACTTTCCCCTTCACTTGCCCACTTTTTTTCCCAGGCTCATGTCATTCCCAACTCCTATAACTCCTCTCCCTCCAAGCAGTGCAGGGAGGATGAGGAATGTGGGTTTGTGGTCAGTCCATCAGAGTTCCTCTGCTGCTCCCCTTTCTGCTGCTCCTTCCTCCTCACAATTCTCCCGCTGCTCCAGCATGGGTCCTTTCTGCAGGCTGCGGTCCTTCAGATAAACCAGCTTCTGTGTGGCCTGTCCACAGGCTGCTGTTGCTTCAGAAAATGTCCACTAACTTTGAAATTGGGTTCTCCATGGTCTGCTGTGTGGACACCAACTGCAACAACGCAGTTGATAATCCTTGCCCTCTAAATAAGAGCATCTCTCGATACGCATAAATAATGGTCATCACTGTACCAGTCTGCACACATTCAGGAAACCAGGTGTTTAACATTACTGCAGGTGTGTTTCACTTCTTGAATTCAGATCAGCTGTGTGTTTGTGGTGCCTTCCATTGAAGAGGGGAATTACACAGAAGCCCAGCAAGGTGATCTTCCAGTGTTTCAATATTGATTAATTTCAACTGAATGGACAGACAAGGGAAGAATGATGAA
Organism: Lophotriccus pileatus; assembly: GCA_035583135.1. Taxonomy (NCBI): domain Eukaryota; kingdom Metazoa; phylum Chordata; class Aves; order Passeriformes; family Tyrannidae; genus Lophotriccus; species Lophotriccus pileatus. Next base: position 28,983,123 of record JAWWES010000081.1, read on the forward strand.
GGAAAATTCTTCAAGCTGTCATGGGTAACCATGTGTGGTCCTTGTATACCTTTATCTGACCAAGAAACAGCTGATGTTTTCTGTTTCTGCTCAAATATAGTATTTGTTTGAGTTTTAGCAATGCTGCCAACATATTTTAAACTTTCTGTAGGTTTTCTTAGACTCCATGTAGTGTCATTTCTGCACTTCTGTAATCAATTTGTGTGGAACATCAAAAAAAGCAAAGGAGAAAGGAGTGACTTGCTGGGACAACAAAGAAAGTAAAAGAACTAATTCAGCTTGCTATCTCTGGGATCATTTGTCTCCTATTTCTGGCAGGCATCCAGCTTTCCAGGTGGGCCAGCTCTCTGATCTGACCACTGTGTTGCCTTCTTGAACACACCCCTGCTTTATGCCATTTCTCATATTTGTTTTCCAATAAACAAACGAAATAAAAAATTTGGGGGATGCGTGAGATGAAATGTATTTATTTCCAGCCTGCTCCACCAAAAAAGAAAAGTAAATAAATGAAAACAAATGGTCCCAAGAGAATGTCACTGTTATTAGAAAACAATTTTTCATTAAAAAAGTAATTTCACTGAAAAAAAAATTAAGCATTTGTAATTGTGTTTTTCTTGACTCAGAGCATGCTGAAGCCAACTGGGAGCTTTCCCACTGATTTCACTGATTTTGAATGGGGTCTCTTATGAGCTAATGATGTGTTCTTGATTTGGTATTTGTTAAAAGAGAAGCCAGAACTTTCTGAAACTTTTCCTCAGAGTCGTCATCCTCCACACCGTTCATTTTTGCATTTCTTTGATGAACGTACGCAGGACATCAAAAAGGACCAGGGAGAGACGAGTATGAGTTTAAATTTCCCTTTTCCAGAACTTGCAAGGAAATTTCATTTGTTGTCTGTCATTTTAATGTGTAGCAGGCTCATGTTGCTTTCAAGATGGAAGCAGAGATTTTCATTATTCTATAGGAAGCATATTCACTGCAAGATCCTTTGAACATTTTCCATTTCAGACTAATGGAGAGTAGGAAAAAGCCATAGGATACCACTAGAAAATCTAATTTCATACCATTTTAAAAAGAAGACTTTCTTCCTTTTAATCAGTTTCCTAGAATCCTGCTGAGGACTCCTCTTGACATTTTGTCATCTTGTCAAAAATAAATTTTTTTTGGCCTTTGCTCTGATGGAGGTGGGGCCACTTTTACAGATGGCTTGGTAGAGTGAGTAGGAGCCAAGAAAAAGGGAAAATTATTCATAAATGATGTTTCCCATTTCTGTGGATTTTCTTGAACAGGACAGATACTCTAATGTTCAATCCTAATGATAGGGAAGCATTTTTGGTCTCTCTGTCTTATCTCCTGGGAGTGTAAATGATTTACATTTAACTCTTGGAGATGTTTCAATTTTTTTTAAAAAATCCCAAGTGTATCCTACTTTAATTTTGGCATTTAACTCCAGTCAGTATTCAGAATCCTGATTGTGTAAAGTCAAAATGTCGGATAACTGGACAGCTGTTTAGCTTTCTCACATATGCCTTTCATAACAACCTCCAGGAGTACACCATTTTAATGATATCATTCCCTAAGGTTCAGTTGTACTGGGTCTGAAGCCTTTGGTCACACTGTGTGTTTATTTTCAAACCCAGGAGGTGTGTGACGGGAAGTGTTCCTCTCTGGGACTCTGTAAAGCAGATACATGGTCATGGCAAGACAGACAGATGAGTCACAGGTGGGAAACAATTGTGATACTGAAGAATTTGACTGGAGCCACTTTCAGCATTACCGCAGTGTGAGGAGACTTCTTCTACCCACACTGTACTGTTCATGTCTGACTCACCCTGACTCAGAGAGATAAACCTGCAAGTCGCCACGCAGACCCTGGTGAGCTAGAACAGAGAATGCTTCACATCTCTAGGTACATGTAGCTCGCAGGAATTAGCACAGCTGTTTTCTCCTTGAAGATGTGTGGAATTAACAGCCAAATTAGACCAGAGGGAATTAGATGAATTATGTTAAGGTTTAACCTTCTGTGACTCGGTTTTGTAGCTCATTGACTAGAGACATGTTGCACTTTGGGAAGTCTGGAAGGTCCTTGAAGCATCTTCTCTGTAAGCTGTCATTGAGGTCTCATCTGTTGCTCCAACGAAAAGTCTGGCTTTCTTCTTATGGCATAATACCCACTAAAGGGTTGAGAATGGTCTAAGTCCCAATGATAATAAACAAAAGACAGGAACCAGGGAGCTGTACAAAATTGTAATTGAAAGGTGAATTTAACAGAATAGCAATCTCCCCATCTCCCTTTCCTTCAAAGGAAATGATGTATAGGGCATTAAAATACCTTATGGCAGCTACACAGAGGGGACTTTGTTTACTTTCTTGTACACAAGGGACTTGGAGATCTCATGTGAAAATCTTATCTTACCTAGTAGAGTCTCAAGAGTTTCCAGTAACTCACCTGAAATTTATAGACAGCACTGGTAAAGTCCACTGATGAATCATGGGAAAATGGATGAAGACCATTGTGTCTTAAAAGCCTTTCAAAGAAAACCAGAGGAGATTATCACTGTTAATTTTGAAGGGGAACTCAGGCAGAAGAAGAGAAATACCCACTTCTCCATTCTAAGACTATGACTCATATAACTTTCTTTTCTGTCTCCTCTCTCTTTCTTATTGTTATTATTTAAGGCAATCCTTTCTTCCTCTTATACAAAATACAACTCCACTCCACAATTTGCCATGTCCACCACACTCTGATTTTCTTTTAATCTAACTGCTGAAAATTCAGAATGTTTTGTTCTCCTCATTTTAAATCTTTTTCCTGCATAAAGTACCTGTAGAGTTTAACTTCTCTAATATAACCCACAGCTTGGTGAAAAAATGCCTGCATGGTGCTCTATCAATTATGTTGTCTTTTGTTTGATAAAACCATCTTAGAACTATTTTCAAGGAAAATAATTGACTGAAAGAAAATAGAAGGTCCAGAGGGTCATGAGCTATGTTATCTTTGTGAGAATGGGGATTTTCAGCACTCTTTCAAAGCCAGCTTCCTACATGTGTGATCACCACCTGCCAAGCACATGGAGATTGTATGAAGGGAGAGTTTATTTAGTGAATTAGCTACTCATGGAAGGAGTCACAACAACAGTGTACTTATTCAAGAAATATGTGTACTAAAGGCAACCACAATGCAGATAAAGGTTCCGACTTCTCTAGTGCATTTAACATGTGATGCATGCTCTTCAATGCTAAGGGAGAGACAAACTCTGCTTCAATACTTGCTACAGCTCCGGCCCCTCAGCTGTCCCTGCCAACCAACTAACCCACTATCAAATTCTCTGGTTTCATTAAAATGCATCTGTTAGAGGCTGGATTGTGCCCACAGCCACATTTCACTTATATCACCATATTACCAGCAAATACCATTCACTGTTGACATGAAACAAAATACTATCAATAACTTAGGGCTGTGGGTTTCCTGCTCAGTTCCTTTGAAACACTAATAGACAAGTTATTGCAGAAATTGACTGTTTTTATGCTGGTCTGAAATAAAATGATTTTAAATGCAGGAATTAAGAAAGGTTTTTAAGATATACTGTTAAAGTACAGTGACTGCCTCTGTGCTGGATTATCAGAGCAGGCTCTATTGTACAGGTTTGAAGTCCTATTATTTTTTTAAAAACTCTTTTTGTTGTAGAAATATTAATTCTGATTTTTCCTAAGATGATGTCTCTGGACTAAGTGATAGTGTGCTTGATGTAATATACCTATAGGTAACTATGCATTAAGCTCAGGAACATGGTTGCAATAGACAGCAAAGCTAGACCACACCTTTGCTACTGTCAGTCCCTGAGACAGCACCTACCTCTAGAAGCCTTCTTCAGGTGCCCTGCAATTTGTCCACCTACATCTGTCCTGATTTCAGCTAGGACACAGTTAATTTTCTTCTAAGTAGATGGTACAGTGCTGTGTTTTTGGATTTAGTATGAGAATAACATGGATAACACACTGATGTTACAGTTGTTGCTAACTAGTGCTTACCCTCAGTCAAGGATTTTCAAGTTTCCCATGCTCTGCCAGCACAGGGAGCTGGGCTGAACCAGGACAGCTGGTCTGAACTGACCAAAGGGATATTCATGCCATAGAATGTCAACACCAGTATATAAACTGGGAGAAGCTGCCTGGGAGGGGCAGATCGCTGCTCAGGAACAGGCTGTGCATCGTCAGCGAGTGGAGAGTATTGTGCACCACTTGTCTTTCTTGGGTTTTATTTTTCTCTCTTGTTCATTACAAATATTATTATTATTGTTGTTGTTAATATTGTTATTATTATATTATCTTTGTGTCAATCATTAAACTGTTTTAAAACCCACGAGTTTTTACTTTTTTTCTGATTCTCCTGACCATGCCACCGAGTGGGAGAGGGTGAGTGAGTCGCTGCGTGGAACTCAGTTGCTGGCTGGGGCTAAACCACAGCACATCCCATCTTGTACACAGTGAATTAAGTTGTGCAATGAGAAAATGATGTAGCCAGCAGAGGGCAATGAAGGTCAGTTTTTGAGAGGTTACATAAAACCATCTCAAAGTGGTCTGAAATGTAGGGCGAAAAGGTCAAACGAGCATGTTGTGAACTGCTGCTATACATCCATTTCTATTAATTACAATGAGACCCGAGTGAACCCTTGTGATCATGTGATCTATAAACCTCCTTTTTAATGGCCACATTAAACAATGCAGTTTCTTATTTATGACAATGTAGTTAACAGTCTTTCTACAGGGCAAAAAAACCTAATAAAAATTATACTCTCCTAAAAAAGGACAAACAGCTTAAACTGATAGCCAATAAGCCCCCAGCTCCTCATATAAATTCTATTTTATTGGTCTGTTCTGGAGAGCAGTTGTTTTGTTTAAGTTGATAAACATGTCATTTTTCCCAAGACAATTAGGTGCCTGGATGAAAAAGAGAGAAGTCCAGAGAAGTCAGCTGTTGCTCTGTTCAGAGGAAAAAATATGCTTCTCTCAGTCAGACACAAAGCTCTTTATCACAGATGCTAATCTAACATGCTGGGAATAATGTGAATTATGGGAAAGAACAAACTTTTTTGACTTGGGTGACATCTGCTAGGGATATAACTTTTATCTAGGCACTTGGGCAAGCGGTTCATGCCAAGAGAGAGAAGCTGTAAGTTTTGTTTGCCTCTGACAGTCTGGGCAACATCTTTTGAGTTTAATTATAGATCTAGGTGCCAAATATTTTAAAATTGATCTCTTGACACTGCTGTGTTAACCGAAGAACAGCTTAATAGCAGGAAATGCCTGGAGTGTTAGTGGGAAATTGTATTTATTTTTTCTGTGGGAGATCCTAAAGGAGCCCTTCAGGAGTGGGACCCTGTTGCAGCTCTGCTGTGATGCAGAGGAAAGCTCCTGTGTGCTGTGGACCTGGGTTTCACTACTGTGTGTGTCACACCAGCTCAGCAACCTAGGGCATGTCATTTGGCTTTTCTGCATGGAGCTTCCCATCTCAAAACAGCATTAGTAATTCCTCCAATGTAAACTGCTGTGACTGAAACGACTGTATAAAAAACTAAGTTGCATTTTATTATGGGATAGAAGAGAGAAAGCAATACCTGTTTCATGAATGTGTTAAGTCCAAGAGGAAGGTCCTGGGCTGTTTGAGTGAAATGACTTATCTTTGCCTCCCAAGCTTTCAGGAGAAACTGAGAGCTGTAACTGTCCTGGCAAAATTCCTGTCTGACCATTCAGAGTAATGGAGCCAGGCAAGTACATCACAGGACTCCAGGCAAGAAAAAGAATACTTTTAAAAAGGAAAAAAATGCAAAACAGAACCTTATAATGATGATGTGGACTTCAAATACCCAGGAGAAGGAAGAACAAAGTCTCAGAGGAAGAGGAGGGGTGAGTCACCCACCTTGTGCTCCTAGCAGAGATTCCCATGTGGGGAGCAGTTGCCTGGTGGTAAGTGACTTAATGTTCCTGGCTATTAACAGTGACAATTATTATAACTAAGGCTCTCAGTGCCTGTGTTTACTTATTTCAGAAAGAATACACTACATGCTATACTGTGTCAGACGCAATAAGGAGATGTTAATAACTAGCTGTTTGCATATGAGGTAACTGCTGCTTCTGGGTTTTTATGGAATCTCATCAGCTAACAGCCAGATTGGATGTCAGGTGGGATCCACCTGGAGAGATGGCAAATATTTGACTTGGTGCTGATGAGCTGAATTTCAGTCATGGGACTCTGTCCCTGTCAAATGAATTGTGGCAGAGGTAGTCGGTGTGTTTGAACCCTGAGACGAGTCTTCTCTTAATGGCTGCTGTGTTTTGCCTTTTCACTTGTCTGATCATTCCAGTGCAACCAAGAAGTTATGTTCACATGAGCACAGCCGACGTGCAGTCGGAGTGGCTCTGCTCGGGGCTCTGCAACTGCTCCCTCGCGAGCACAGAGATGCTGTTTCCAGAGGCACAGGATCCCCGTGAGGGCAAGAGTCAGTCCCCCGACGGGAGGAATAACTGGGACTTCTTTTCGGCAAACGCAGCCTTCGAGGTGTGCAGTGGAGGGCAGCCTGCCTGCGCTTCCCCTCTACTCGGGCTGACTTCTCTCCTGGGCCAGCGGGGCCAGCCGAGGATTTCAGAAGTGCAGGGTTGCCCCAGTTTAGCTGCTGCACAGTGTTTTAATGGAGTCAGTGCACTGTAATGTAGCAGCACTTCTGCCAGGCTGACGTACTCTGCCAGCGCAGATTAAGTGAAATCAGTGAGCACAATAGTTGTAGGCAAGTCACAAATAAATTATATTCATAGGCTTTAAATATTTTATTAATTTTTTTTCCTGAGGCTAAGAGGAGTGGTAATTCAGTCTCCTATTTCTCTCCCACAACACATACTTTCACCCAGCTACTCCTAATGATTTGAGGACGGATTTTAGACCTTAGTTACCTACTTAACTGTGTAAAATAAAAATCCCTATCTCATCACCCATTAAATTAATCATTAGGGAGTTTTATTTAATTTTCCTGTGTTGAAATGCAGGAGGAAGAGGAAAATGCTGAAATGTTTTTCTCTTCTTTTTTTTTCTCCCCTTTCCTTTGATGTGTTCACACATTAGAGTGAAATGAAAGCACTAATCAAGGCATATCCAACCCTCCTTACTGTTCCTGCCCTCACACCCATTTCTTTCACAGCCAGACAAGCATCAGCTGTTTGGAGAATGGAGTGGACAGGCAGCTCCAAGAAAGGTGGTTCATAACCAGGGGAGTGTGGCAGTGGCCTCCTATGATCACTCCAGAAGACATGGATGATGTGGAGGGCAGCTGAGCCCTGCATTGGCTCATTACATGGGTATTTAAGCATGGCAACACCCCAGCAGGGCTTTGTGGCTGGTCATAGATCATCACCTTTGAGCTGCATGCAGATCAGAAACCGTGGCCAAGAAGTCCCTGTGCCAAACTTTTAATAAGGTAGCCTGTAATAATAAAGTAATGAAGAAAATTTTAAAGTCCTATGTGTTTATGATAAAAGTGCAGGTGTTGAAAGCACTGGGCAGCATACTTGGAACAAAACAAGTTTTAACACTTCAAAAATCAAGATTAAAATTCTTAAAATGGTGACAATCACAACTACTCCACCATTCTTGCTTTGGCCTTGGTGAATCACAGCCCATCCTGTTTTTTAGGTGTAGAGAGAATTTTCTTGAGCCCCTTTGCATTCAATCAAAAAAGTCTTATCCTTAGCACTTACTCTCCCTCTGAATATCTAATATTAAGATTCCTTGCTCATAAGAACTAGGTTATGCATTTTACAGAGAGGAAGAGAAAATAGCAAAATAAATAACAATAGAATATCAACAAATAATTTTTGATTATTTTTGTATTCAAAGACCTGAAAGTGAAAGCCTAATTTATTTCGTAAGCCATTTTCTGCCACTGCCGCTACAGTAAATGGGATTTAACTGAAAAAGATGGAATAAGAAAAACCCCCAGAAAAATTATTCAGAAGATCAGAGAGGTGAATGAAGTTTTTCTATTTACTGTATTAGACAAACATGAAGTTGACAGTGAGAAATAAAAAAAAAAATCTTAACGGAACAGATTTGTTAACATTGAAGGTTTTACTTCTAGAAGGTTGCTTCTGTTCAAGAATCAATTACAATGTTTTTACTATTTTCAACAAGGAAATTTTTGATTTACAAGTGGAGAAAGCAAGACATAGAGGTGTAATAATATTTTGTGACTATGACACAATAGGGAGCTAAGAAGTGAATTAGAGTTTTTTAAACTTGGAAATATTCATAATCAAACATAATTAGTTTATTTGCAGGTAACTGGAATATTTGTTTGTGTAAAGAATTCCCCACAATCTCATACAGAAAGTAGCAGTGCATGCATTCTCTAAAATGAAGCTGCATGCTCTTGGTTTAGGCTTATTTTGTTTTACCAAGTACCTTTATACTGAGGAGGTTTTGTGTTTCTTAATCATGAATTAATATGTCTTCTTAGCTGAGAGCAATTGCTTACTCTCTGGTCAAAAGGTCTAAAACAAACTGGAAATTTCCATATTGATAAAGAAACCTGAAAGCAAAAAAATAGCAAAGGGGAGATAATGCAAAATGTATGTTGCTGTGACAGGCTCTTAGCCAGACCTGTTCTGAGCTGATCCTACCTTTTTTTCTTCCCTGCTCTCTCCTTTCCCATCTTTTTCTTCTCTCCCATTCTTCATTCCTCCAAACCTAAAGATGCCCAGATATGAAATGCTGCCAGTCAGGACTCCTAAGCTTCAAAAGGACCTCTCATCAGCAGAGACAGAGGCTCTTTTGTGTAGCTTTTGGAAGTGGCTCTGTCTGCTTCCGCACAGGCAGGGAACTCCGGAGCTTCTCTTCACTCCAGCGTCTCAGTGCACCATCTGGATGTCGGAGGGAGTTTTGTGTATCTTTCCCCCAAGGCTTCAGGCGAGGTAAGACTGCAGTCGGTGCGATGGTCTGCAGGGAGACGTCATTCTAGATGAATGAACGCAAAGAAATGGGTCTCTGCATTTCGGTGCATCTCCCCAAAAGGTGCTTTTGGCCGTGTGTTTTGTCAGCTCAGAGCAGTCTTAAAACTACAGGAAACATGCTAAACTTGTGCTGGGAATTCATCACCAAATGGATGCATCACCGTGGGTACTATAACTACAAAACTGTGAAAAACAAATTAAACAGAGGAAGTGCTAAAATATTTAGTTTAATATGATTGTTGTGAGTTTCTAAGGGTCAGGAAATACTGCTGTGCTTTCTCAGAGGTGTCTGGGATTTTATAGGAACTGTCAGTTTGATTTCACAAGGCTGTGCTCTAATTTTTTGTGCCCTGCTCCGTGAAAATGCGAGAGCAAAGTTCTGCTGTACAGACAGGTCAGTTTATGCTTAGCAAGATGCACACAATGTGCCAAATGCAAGAGCCAAGAGGAGGTGACCCTTGTCTTTTGAGCAAGTGATACGAATTGGATGAGAAGGCGTCATAAGAACAGACACAATCAGTCAAACATCTGATCGGTTTAATTCAGTAGTTTTTCAGCTAAGGTGGCTAGTACGGAATACTTAGCAAAAATATAAACACAGTGTAAATACAGAAACTGTCTTTCTGTAACATGGTTCACGAGCTGGGAGGGAAGAGATTCACTGAATGAGGCTGTCTCTTGCAGTGCCAAATTTAAATTGCCTGTGATCTACTCTTATGCAGAAAGTGTTTATCAATGGCTTTGCAAAAGGCAAACCTTGCATTTACTCCCTCTCTGCTTTCTGGAAGCTGAAGTTTAGCATCACTGCTCTCTGGGGCCAGAGGCTCCCCGAGGCAGGTGCAGTGTCTCTCTGTGTGTCAGCAGCAGACTGCCAGTTCTCCCTGGGGCTTTCACACACTCACATTCACTGCTGTTTCTTCCACGTCACAGATCCAGGAGATCTTACCTCTACTCAGTGGTTCACGGTATCCATGCCTCTCTAGATCATGTGACTGAGTTTTTTGGTTTTGATTTGAGCCTATGGGACTGGAACTGTAGGAGTGAAGTTCAGAGGTGAGGCAGACAGAGCCTTCTGTACTTACTTAAACGATCACTGATCACTAATAAAGATGGGCACATATTTTTGAGAAAGAAGCAACAATCTGGAGAAAGAAAATCCTCCTGTACCCTTCCTTGTGGACCTGAGGGACCTGTGAAACTGTTATCTTGGTGATCACTTCAGCTCCCCTAGTCAAAGAGAAGGTATACAGGCATACAAAGTTTCTTGCACAGTTTTTTTGATTATTATTACATTTTTTCATATGTGTTTCATTAGTGCATGCAATTTGGGATGTACTTTCTAGGATTTTAACTAAAGGGGAACCTAAAGAATATGGTCTGTGAGTTATCTTTTAAAAATAATTTTAGATGCTCTAAGAAAATGCTTCTGGAACATTTGACCACTGAAAACAAAAAATCATACTGAGTCTTAATCAGCATAGCCTTTTTACACCCTGAGGCTAAAAGATTTTAAGGGCACGCACAGAGGCACCACCAAAGGCAGAGTGGGGCAGTACAGCAAGGAGAGGGTTTGCTGACAGTGCACTGTACAGTAGGTACAAGATGGTGCAGCCCTTTCCTCTTCCCCAGGCAGCACTCTAGCATATTAACATCTTTTATTCAGCATTTAAGAAGACCATCGCTGTGTCATGGCTGCATTTGTGGGTGATGCCAGTCTGACACTACCTCGGGGTAGAAAGGCTTTAACTATAACACAAATGTACCTTACAATAATGGAAAATCCTTTTGCAGGATGGAGAGTAATGCACTCTGAACAGAAGAGCTACTCTGGTGGCCTCAAGGTGATATCTCCCAGAGCAGCCAGAAAGGTGAATGCACAACAGCAGCAGTATTTTACAATAATCTACATGAAAAAAAACATGAATAACAGAACTGGAGGCTACTTTGAAAACAGATGAGATAGTTTTTTTCACTAGCACTAATGGTAATGAAATAGTCTGTGTAAGAATTTTTTTGAAACTACATGTTTTGGGGAGAAAAAAAAATCTGGGTTTATCCTATCCTTTTCCTTCTATTGGCATTTAGAGGAATATCACCTTCTTTAAGATGCTGTATACAAATGGCAAAGTTGCTTCACAAATAGAGGGTACAGACGGAATATTAATTTTCCTTCTAATGTATCTGGCCAAAGTAAGTGAGAGCTTTTCCCCATTGCTTTCACTGTGACAGATTTGTAGTTGGATGCATGGCAAAACCAACAGAAGTGTGTTGCCTTTCTACTGTAAAAGGGTTGAGGATCATTTTGATAGGTGGTTACGGTCACAACATTTAATGTGTTGTTCAGCAGCACCTTGGAGCCAAGGAGTCTCTCAGTCTGTGACTCAGCTTATCCCAGGTATGTGCCTTGGCTGTCTTCCAACTCTGCAACAATAACTGAGCATGCACCACCCCAGCAAGCTGTCCCTGCTTATCCATGAGGTGCAACCACGGGGACAGAGGCTGTGGGGGTGCCAAGGCATGTCACATGCTGTCTGGACAATTGAGGAGCGTGTTGGAGGATTGGGATATGAGAAAGGGAGGTACTGCAGAATGCAATAGGCTCACACTGTCTACAGTCTAAGTGTTACCATATAAAAAAGGCTAAGGTGTATCATACAGGTGGTTCCAAGCAATTGGTATCAGACCCTCCTGAAGGTACTTCCCCCTCCACCTTTTTTTCTCAAAAAATATGAATGGATTATTAACTAACAGTGGATATTGCCAGGCAAGGGAATTTCAAATACTGATGAGATCTGTATAACCCAGATCTGTGTGGCTCAGAAGAGGTGGCTGGGAGCACCCATCCATGGGTGCCATCGCAAGGAGATGTGGAAGGGCCATTGGGCACCAATGGTCTGTAGTTTCATCTGCATTGGCAAATAGCCTCAGACAAAGCAGCTAAGAACATTTGCTGTTTTGGCCTCCACATTAAGGGGACGAAGTGGGAGGCATGTAATATCTGATGCATGTGGTGCTCGCCGCAGAGGAGCCAAGAGTTATTACCATCTCAGTGGCCTAAGGCAACAGAGGGATATTCTGGGAACCAGCTGAAATGCCTACTGTGGTTGAGCTATTTAGACTTTAGAGAAGTGATGTTTCCTTGATGCCCAGGGTTTAAATCCAGATTTGCAGGTCTTTCCTGCAGTGAACTACAGATTTCTGTCAAAAACTAATGCTATCACTTCTGCTTTTGGTGTAAAAGGGTGGTTTGATAAACTCCTACTGCAATGGTGCTCTTATTCCAGGAGTAATTGCCCTGACCTAGCAACTCTGAGGCCTTTTGTATTTACCCAAGTTTTGCACACTTGAATGGTAATGCAAACTCAGGCACAGAGATATAAACAACAGCACTTCTTGTATTTTTTCCAAACATCACATGTCATCTTGCTGTCTGCTTTTGCTCTAATTTGTGGAACTCCTTGTGCTGAGAACATGGCTTTGGAGATTTTTGCCTCAGGTCTCTTGTGGTATTTTTGATTTCTCATTGTGTTCACAATGACAGAGCCCCTTTCAAGATTCAGTCTGAACTGGTGAATTTTTTGCCTGTAATATTCCAGTTGCTGAAGACTGACTTCAGGGACTTGCCATGGTCTAAAAAGGTGAGTGCTTGTCCTCAGTTCCTAGGGATGATTAATGGGGTCTCTTCATGTCTCAGCTACAAAACTGCATGATCAGACACAAGTCTGACAGATACACTTTTCTGAGTTATTTGATAAAAAGCTCAGCTCCACAGGCATGAAAGAGCTCAGGGACATGAAGGCAGGCAGTCATGGAAAGGGACATGGTTCCTCCTTGGGCTGTCCCAGCACTGTCTTCAGTGTCTTCAGCCCCATGTGCCAAGGATGATACCCAATACCAATGACAGCTGCTCTCCAGAGCACCTTTCAGACTCTCAGCCCCCCTCAGGGGCACTGGCTATGGTATGGGACACATTACCGGATGCAGGGAAAGGATATTTGGGAATCGCACAGGATTTATTATGGGAGGGTTAGGGAAGGAACTAAAGAGAGGAAAAGAGAGGGATCAAGACAGTTAGGGGAGAAGGAAATGCGGGAAAATAGAGTCGAGGCTGGTTGTAACTAAATAGCCTGATGGTCAGTGGGCTTATCTGGCCATTCCCTGTGCCTGATCATCTCATTCTACCCTACCCTCTTATTAACTCAATTTCTAACTATTTTCCTGTGTGAGGGGACTGCCTGCTGTGTGCATGTGTGTTTGGAGGTCTACATGACAGTAGCTGAAACAGGGCCACAATGACTGTCTTGGGAGCCAGATTTGAAAGCAGCCATAGGATGTGTGTGTCACTGTGTGTGAGACTGACAGAGGAGTCAGCTACATGGGGACCAGGAGGACCAGAGCAACTGCTGGAAAGACAGCAGTGTCTGGGGCGGACTGAGAGGTGTGTGTTGGTGTGTGCAAGAGGGCTCTAAACCGGGCCTGTATGCCTCGGTGCCAGCAGCTCTGGAGACCGGGATCCATGGACAGCATCTGGGCAGACCAAGTGTCTGGGCTGGACAGCTGCTGCAGGGATCTTCCTTGTTCCTGTGGACATATCTATGCCTATTAACAGACCTTCATCCTGACCGGCCAGTGAGGTGACCAGAATGAGGCTGCTGTGCATGCTGAGGGTGCCTGCACATGCTGATCTCTGTGACTGGCTTTGTAGATATGTGTAGTGCAGTGTGTGAGTGGGTGCCCACATCTCTCCCTGGGCCTGGGGATGCGCCAGGGACAGCCTTGCCTTTCTTTGGCTGCTGGATTCAGCAGCTCCCTATCAGCCTCTTTTTTAAATCACCTTCTTTTAAAAGTCATTCTCATATGAAGTACAGCACTCAACTTGTTGCAATATAATTTCATAACTAACCTTCTTTCGTTAACAGAAATCTGTTATAAACTTGGTTTGACAGACAGTGCCATAATAAAAAGCTGACTTTTCAGTCTTTCTGACTCTTCCCTGTTTTGCAGGCATGTGCTGCTAGCAAATAAAATGTGAAACCTTTCTTTGACACTTAATCTGATGTCTACACTGTTTCAGGGTTTCAACTGGCTTCCCAGGATTTTCACCACCTGTTTGGTCCTAGTATTAGGTGTTGATCAGCTGTCAATTACACCATAAGTGAAAGAGCTGATGCACACATACGTACAAGCATTTCTTAACTTCTGCATGAGACAGAAAACATTTCTAACTGGCTTGCATCAAAGCTTTGTAAGAATGTAGCTCCTCAGAAAGTGCCTTTTCTTGCCTACTAGCTTTTCCTGGTGGAGCAGGTCCAGGATAAAACACATAATTCAAACTTGTCATGCCTAAATCACTTGAGGGCAAATAATCCAGATAAGTATTTTGGTTTTACTAGTGGGTAAGTGGGTAAATTTGGTATTTCCTGTGACATAATTCAAATTTATGGCAACAGACTTATTTGAATTCCAGATCTTGTATACGGCACAGTCAGTTTGGTGCCACAGCTTTTCTTGAAGATGATTCATATCAGACTTATAAAAATAACACATTATCACATCAAACAATGTCTAATGTCTATTCTTGGAAATGAACAAGAGTGGTGAGATAAGGATTGGAGCAGAACATTGCAGATTTCAGGAAATCAATCAGTTCTTTTTCACTTGAAGTCAAAAACTGAGTCTAAAGACTGGGTTTATTTAGGCATATATATATATATATATATATATATATATATATACACATATTTACCCAAAGATCTCTCAGAACATTATTCTTACACTTTAATGTGACTTTTTTTAAGCAATAACATGTGGTTTTTACCTGTCATTCATGAACTGAAAACCGAAGAAGACTTAACTACAGAAATCTTTCATCTAAGAAAGGTACATGGTAGGTGGATACCATAAAACCAGACAGGTGTGGGAGTTGAAATACAGGCAGATTTGAAAACAGAACTGTAGCACTGCTGAGTTAAACCCAAACCAAATATAACCTTGATCCAACAGATTTGGCTCATCTCAGGGCAGACAAGGGTTATGCAAATAATCATGGCCAGCATGATTTCTGAAGATATCATATTCTATCCAACTCATGATAAGGGAGCACTGAGGGAGGGAAATTGTTTTGATTTTTTAAAACTATTTAGCTGATGCTCTGCTATTCATACAGGAGTTCATCCTCACCAGAGTGTGTTCTCAGCTTGGTGCATTCACAAAACCTCACCTGGAAGACCACTGAGCATTTCATTTTTTGTTCAGCACATGAAACTGTCTTTGTCACTCTACAGTAGGCAAACTTTCCACAGAAGAGTAAATTACTTATTATGCCACCAGATTTATACGTTATTGTTTACTAAGTTGTTTCATAAGAAGGGCCAAAATTCAGACTAAGTTTATCTGTGTTCTTTCCCTATTTCCAAGTACTTGACTTTGCTATATTTATAATATTTTGATGTGATCATGCACGTGTGAAAGTGCCAGGGAACACTGGGTTTCAGCAGATATCCTTTATCAGGCTGCATCCAAGACATCTCCAACTACGTCCAAATTAACTTTTACTATAGAATATACAGATGTGTATAACTCATCTGTAAAATCAAAGTATAAACTTGAGGAACTGATTCTTACAAATGAGCTAAAAGTATTAGCAAGTTTGGTGCAATAGCAAATTATTTGCAAATTGTTTGTTAGATGTGTACCACGGAAATGAATCCTTTCCACAACAAGAAGAGTCAAAAGTGGTTAAAAATTTTGTAGTGTTTACTTGTTGATTCATTTTCATAGAAAAGTTGGGAACCCAGTGAAGATTGCACTGTTTATGGTATTCCTTCTGACCTCCTGCAAACAAGAACCTACCATGCTAGAATGACATTTTTATTATTTCCCGTTAGACTATCCTCATCCAAATCTTAATTTTTTCTCTGCAGTCGTGAGCCATGCAGCTGAAGTGAAAATCAAAGAAGCAGTTCAAACTATTCTCCAGACTCTCCATACTAACACGTTACTCTCAGAATTTATAGTAAAAAATTAATCCCATCCCTGCAAATTGTCACCTTTTTTTCAGATATTTTAGAAACATTATTGAATCTTCCATTTAGACAGCAGACATCATCTACAGAAAAGCACGACAAACTCTAGTGTGGGATGCTAGCTCAGTCTGTAGTCCTCCTTCAGGGTTCTCACAAAGTATGCTGGCTTGTGTTTAAAGGAATAAATTGGAGTTTTTCTGAATAAAGACTTTGTCTGAGTAAGGACTTCAACTGAGGACTTCGTTCCTACAATTAGAAGCATCTGTTCCCATGTAAAGCTAACATGATTATTGAAGCAACCTTTGATGAACAAGATTCTCAAGCCTGAAATAAAATTAGTCTTAAGCAAATTTGTTTTGCTGCCCAGGGTATAGCTAAGCAATCAGATATCAAGTGACTGGTCTCAAACTTTATTCAGCTTGAAAAATTGGGGGGATTTAAAGGCTAACAGCTTTTAACTGAAACATCATAAGTTTACACTATTGATCATTACAGATGAATTGGGTAGTTACAAAAGATTTTTGGTATCTGAAGTTGTGCAAAATATTGCCACGGGGTTATGGGTGTTTCAAGTTCTTATATTATATAGCTCAGAAAGAGCAGGAACAATCAGGTTAGCCTGCTCAGTACTACAACTTGAACAATATGCAATGTATTTCTGTAATAAAATAATTTTCAGAATATATTTTAAATCATTTTTGTACCACCAATATTTGAGAGAAAGAAAAAATACTTTATTACTAAGATATTTTATTGTGATAGTGTTAAAATCCTTTATTAGATTGGTCCTTGCTCTTTGGTGATCTAGTAAGCAAGGAGGGAAAAGAATCCAAAAATATGCAAAGGGAGAACTATACAAAGAACAGGCACATACACTGCCAAAGTTATGCAGTGTGTAATAAGGTGTAGTGACAATGAGATTTTGGGTGAAACAGAAACTAGAATGTACCATAAGAGTTGTCTGTGATTCATATAAAGAAGATAATGTCTTTTGGAAAAAAATTCTTATTAAAGCCAGCAAAGATAGGACAGGAATTTAGAACTGTGTCTTGAGGGTAACATCCACAGTATGTATGGCTGCAGGTTTCAAATGTGTGAATAGAGACAATGATTCTTGCAGATGAACCTGCATTGAAACTATTTCCATCTCCCTGAAATCCTCCTGTAGTTGCTTGTGAGAGAGGTGTCTCCAGATACTTGTTAGAAGATTTCGAGTGGATTTCTCCCTGGCTTGTGTTTGAAAATTATGACTTGAGGTCTGGTTTTATTTGCCTTTTTTAAACATACAGGTCTGGAATGCAGTTCAGTCTATTGTCTCTGAAGCAGTGCCTCATTAAGTAGCCAGCCAGGGTACACGTGGTGCTCACTATTATGGGTTTTATATGTTTGCATTATTTAAATATTTGTTTCCTCAGTCTCTGCCCTGAAGATATTTCCCACCAAAATTCCCACTGTCTTACTCAGGCTGGGATGGGCGGTGACCCTAGGTTAATGACTAAGTAAAATTTGATTAATTTCTTATTATACGGTATGTCAGATTAGATGAGTAAATGCATTATCCCCACAATCCTGTGAATTGTTTTAATAATAAAGAGTAATGTTGCTGGTAAAACTAGAGAGAAAGGATCTGGGAAATAGAATTGTTTCTGTATAATTCAGTGCACATTTCCAGTCCCAGCCAAGAGAGAATGTAAATATATTGCATACCCACTGCACAGCCCTGACATTTATCCTTGGCAAAGTCCAGTTCCCTTTCATGTTGTATATACATACACATGCATACATACAAACACACATACACATGTACATATATATGTATATATATATTTATACACATATATAGTTTATACTGAATCCAGACACTAG
>JAWWES010000081.1:29001113-29018449 GCA_035583135.1 Lophotriccus pileatus
GAGTCTCTGGGCTCATTGCTGGGCAGATGCCTGAACTGGTGGACTTAGCTAAAATCAATGCTAGTCGTTGCTAGATTTTTGCTATATAAGTACCCTCCCTCTATTGCATTTTGGGACCAAGCCATGCCTGTTCCCTCTGGGGTGATCAATACTTGGACTCTTAGTGAGAGGTGTTCACTCTCATGGTGATTTTCAGACTGCAACAGCTGGACATATTGGGTGCCCCAACCTGCCTTGCTCAGGCAGAAGCTCAACAACCACATTGCACAGGAGTTTGCAGGCACAGAGGTGGAATCAGGAGATATCAGTGTGGGTCAGGAGGTTAATGGTCTGAATGGCCCAGAGGTCAGGGCTCAGCCTAATTAGCCTAGGCATAACCTTATCTTAACTGGTAAAGAGAGTTACCTCCACTGTCACATTTATTTATATTTGGGCAAATTCTGCCAAGCATTCTAAACTAGCATTTTATACTTGCCTCTGGGAAGATGTTGAAAGCTTTCAGCTCCCATTAAACTCATGCTTTGCATAGGTATGGGTAAACCTTTAGTGCACTTTTCACTTCTCCAGTCTCAAGACAACGGGAAATAAATTTTCTCTGTTCTGTAAAAGTATTGTATCTTCGTATGCTGGGTCTAGGTTTTGGGGCCTGGGCACACTCCGCAGTTTGCAGGTGTGGCTGAGTGCACCAGACTTCCTGCTCTGCACCTTGGTTTCCTTGAGGAAGGAGCCCACATACAGTGGCCAGTCCCACACATCACGCCTGAGGCAACAGGGTTTGGGACTGCAAAGGACATGAATGTGCATGCCTGCCCTCACTACAGTCCTATTCTGGTAGCTTACAATGGACTGGCATATTAATTGTACTTTCCAGTCCCACCTTTGTCCCTACCTGTGACCAATATGCTCTTCCTGAGTCTTGGAGCTACAGGTAACTTCACTGTTTAACCTACTTTAATGCAGCTTTCTGCAGCAGGCACTGAAAATCATATCCACTCTTCACGTCTGGTATCGCCAGTGATTCCCGCAATGGTTGCTGGCTTGGAGGAACAAGTCCAAGTCTGCAGAATTTGTGCAGGTATGTTCTGGTATAGCCTAGCCTAAATTGCTGTTTTCCCGTCAGTGGACATGTTTGGACATGGAAGTTCTAAATCTATGAAAGAAAAACTTTGAGAAGGTTGATTGTGTCTTTTGCATTAATCATCATTACCACCCACACTATTAAAAATATTCCAGAAAATTCTGTGTTAGATAACACTATATGTGGTTAAGATACAAATTCCTCAGCTTTTGAGTATAAAGAACAACGTATGTACAAAAGTATTATGCTGCTAGTCGTGATTTAATAAACTATTTTATCAGTGTTAAATATTAGTGAGACATAGAACAAGACAAAATGGTTTTTCTTTAACTGCAATCCCCTACTATTCCAGAAAGTAATTAAGCATAGAAGAAAGTATTTCATCATATTAAGTGCTCTTGAAGGAGATTTTTTTGCACACGTTAAAAGTGGGGCAGAATGTAGTGACACTCTGGATTATTTTGATGAAAATTTTCACAAGTTGCCAACTTAGTGATAAATGTTCTGTGATACTGAAGTGATTCTTTGCTGTTTTCCTTTTTTCTTTTCCTCTCTTCTTTCCGCTTGGACTACTATCCTGCTTAACTGGCATTTGGAATGAAACCAGAAAAGTAGAAAATTTGCAAAGGAGAAAAAATCCCAACCCATTCAATTGAAAATTTCCACCTGTTTCTAAATTTCTAAAAAAAACCCACCCAGCAACATAGGTCTAAATAGTATTAGAAACTGTGTCAACCTGGTTTGAAAATACACAGGTAGTTATGAAGTTCCCATGCAAATGAAAATATCTCTCCATTCAAAAGAGAGGCAAAGTAGTTAACTCATTTGCCTAACCTTACAAACCCTAAAGAAATCTGTGCTGCACCTGAGGAACAACTCCCTCTGGAAACCCTTATTCCACATGTTGGATACTCTGTCGCAACTCCCTCTGAGAAGATGCACCTTCCCTGTATCTCCCAGCGGGGAAGAAGAAAAACTTACCCTTCAAATGGGAGCGGTAATTACAAATCCTATATCCTACTACCAAGAGAAGAGAAGATGAAAAAGAAATTTCACATACTGGGTTTCTATTTCCTTGGATCAGTAGCAATGCTGCTTCCTCGTTTTGCTCTGTATTGCACAGTAGTGTGTAAAATAAGAAACTAGCCAAAACTGAAAGTCAGATTTGACTAGAAAGTCTTTAACACCCAACGGTCACAGATTTCAGGCCTCTTCCTCTCCTATGAGAGACAAGCCAGTTGCGTGCAACAAATTTATACTCTATCTTTTGTGTCTATAGATGACATCAAGATAATATTTTTGAGTCATGTGAGACACAAGGAACCTAATTCTCAGCTTGAGATTGTTTTTAGAGGTGAAGAAAGGGGATGATATTATTTCTAATTTTTCTAAGACAGTTTCTCTTTTCTCCAGACATAGCACGCTGCTTTTCTGCTTGCTGAGCTGATCTGAATCTTACATATTTCTGATGAAATCTCTATTAAAATAGGAAGTGTTCTTACTTAGGCTTTATTTTATAGCTTCCTATCTGTGCTCTTTAGTTCTTGACCCATTAAAATTTCCTGGAGTACGTTGCCTGCTGAAAGTAGATATACTATCTGGTCCAACCACACAGTGCTTTCATAAGAAATGCTTTAAAGCTGTTTATGCAATATCCTTGCATATTATCATTCAGTTATCTTGTCTTTTGATCTGTATTAATAAGTCAGAAGATGCTGAGTAAATAATTTCAGCCCTTTGAAGTGCTCAACTTATTTCCATTCTGCAGTTGGAAATCACCAGAGCATAAAAAACAAGCACTTCAATTACCTCAAATTGCTTCAAAATGTAGCAGTACGTAAAAAATAAATTTGTGTGAGCAAGAACTGTGTTTCCTGTGTGTTCTTGGTGCAGTTGAGGTTGTGGGGCTCCTTCAGAATGTTAGCAGTGGTGTGATACAAAGCGTGATGTGCAGAGAAAACACCCACCCACAGAGGCACACCCCCCTCTACCCCACCCACTCCGCCCCGTTTCCTTTATTGTTTAGAATAATGACATCTTGAGCAAAGAAAGCAAAATTCAGCAGAACATTTCTGAGGTAAATAAAGGCCTTTGATTTAATAATAACACAACTATTAATCCAGGAAGTATTTTATATGTATGTTCTAGTTATAAGTTCCAATCAGCAGTGCTGTTAAGATTATTGTTTTAGAAGACTCTGCATGTTTGTTGCAGCTTAAGAAGTGGAAGTAAACCTATTACAGTAGCCTGATCTGGCCTCGTTTGTTGTCCATGATAGGACTTTCATTGCCATCAGTAGGAGCTGGATCATACCATTAATGCCATGGTCATTTGCCCTGAGAGTCTCACTTAAGAGCTCTTCAGTTACTGCTCTGGAAGCTTTCAAACTGTTGAGTCTAGAAGTTTGCCAGGGTTTTGAAACTGAACAAAATCCTGGCATCAGACACCTGGTAGCATCATTAATCACTGGTGCAAAAAAAGAAAAAAAAGAGATCAGGGACACAGTGCCAAACCCTTATTTGCCTCCATCAAATGCCAAGCCCTTGTTTGCCTCCATCAGATGTTTATGTAATGGGTGTGCATAATGCCTTATCAAAGCATAGAACTTGCCTTTCCTTCAACATGTAGACATACAGTGCTTCAAGCACTAAGAAATAAATAACAGCATGAGTCCTCTTCACTGCCAAATGATGCTTCTTTTTTTCTTTCCCTTTCCATAAAAATTCTGAATTACATTACAGCCGTTGCTGTTACGTGGTGAACAGGCCTGCTCGAGCCACAAAAGCACGTATGCATCTAGGATCTCTCTTTTGTGATAATTGCCACGATATTACGGTTTGCTTCAGCAGTGGCAGGAAATGAAATTCAAATTTTGCCTTTCTGCTTAGCCCCTGCAGATATTTAGCCAGAGATAGTAAGAAAATACTCTGCAATTACGCTAGCTGAGAGTCTATTATCCCTTTAAATCCATGGTCTGCACAAAAGGGAAATCTGAAAGGACTATTTGAGTTGTTTCGGGTGTATGTTTCTCTGGCACACTCATAATCTGACCAAAGCCATTATTTGGAAGTCAGTTGCATTCAATCATTTTGCCTGTTAATGAGGAGTTACTGAATCCTCCAAGCATTAATCCCATTTAGGAAAACACAAAGGCAATCTGTACCTTGTATCAAGCAATTATGATTGCATTGAGCTTGAGGAATTCAGTTATTTGTTGGGGGTTGTTTTTCCCACAACAGACCCTGTAAATAGAATTACCAAGCCTTTCAAATGTTAATTTGTGAAGAAAAATATAATGGCTAATAAAGACAATTAGGTTTGTATTGTAAATACTGAACTGCAGGACTAAAACTGCCATGCCTTGTGAAAAAAGTGTGGCACGACTCTAAGGAACTGCTAAGGCTGGAAACTAACTTCCTAACTGAGTAAAGAAAATATGGGTATTAATATCAGTCATAAAAATATTTTTTCTGCAAGGTAAATGTAACTCAGGGTCAAAGAAAATGTGGGCTGATTTGAATATTTCTTTCATAAAATGCGAGTTAATCAGGGAGTACTGAAGAACTGAGACTTCAGATGAAAAAACATGGACAAAATGTTCAGCATGCAGCTAGATAAATACATCATGCAACGGGCGAGCAGCTGGTTCACAAGTCAGGCACAAAGGGTTGTAGCAGATGCGGTTATGTCAGGCTGGTGACCTGTCACTAGTGGGGTTCTACCAGGCTTCTTTTTAGGGCCAGTGCTCTTCTACATCTCCACAAAGGACTTGGCTGCAGGACTCGAAGGCAACTAAGTTTGCAGATGATACAGACCTGGGACGAGCTGCTGACTACTGCAAAGGCAGAGAGGCCCCACAGAGAGCCCCTGACAAATTACAGGGCTGGGCAATCACCAACCATATGAAGTTCAGAAAGGGGATTCTGCACTTGGGATAGGAAAACCCTGGATGTTTGCACAGACTGGGAAATGAGAGGCTGAAAAGCAGTGCCATGGAAAGGGGGGTCCTGTTGATGGCAGGTTGGATCTGAGTCAGCAGTGCCCTGGCCAACCCAGTTACCCAGGAGGGTCAACTGTGTCCTGGGGAGCATCAGGCAAAACATCTCCAGACAGTTAAGGGAGGTGATTGTCCTGCTCTGCTCTGCTCTGCACTGGTGCGGCCTCACCTTGAGTCCTGTGTGCAGTTTTGGGCTCCTCAGTATAAGAAAGATAAAAATTATTAGAGAGGAGAGCCACAAAGGTGGTTGAAGAGCCTAGAGGGGAAGCTGTATGAGGAGCAGCAGAGGCCACTTGGCTTGTTCAGTCCAGAGAAGAGAAGACTGAGGGGAGACCTCATGGCTGTCTACAGCTTCATCACAAAGGAAAGCAGAGGGGCAGGCATCTCTTTTCTCTGGTAACCAGTGATAGAATCCAAGAAAATGTCATGAAACTTTGTCAGGGGAGCTTTAGATTGGATATTAGGAAAGAGTTCTTCACCCAGAGGGTGGGTGGGCACTGGAACAGGTTCCCTAGAGAAGTGGTCACAGCACCAAGCCTGCCAGAGTTCAACAAGTGTTTGGACAACATTCTCAGGCATATGGTGTGATTCTTGGGGTTCTCCTGCATGGCCAGGAGCTGGACTTCAATGATCCTCGTCAGACCCTTCCAACTCTGAAAATACTACGATTGCATGATTCTATGATCAATAATATGGCACTTCTGGAAAAAAAACGTAAGTAATTCAGAGGTAAGGGCACCATATAAATAAAAGATTGGAACTTGGAACTCTACGTTGTACTCTTTGTACCTCAGCAAGTACCTGTCTATGCTTATTTGCAACAAAAAGTTTAAAAAAAAAAAAGTGCAAAATTTTTAGATCTGAATTCACAGATGTCAAAGTAGGCTTTTAGAGAGAAAAACAAGACTTTTCCCCCCTTAAAAAAAACAAACAAACAAACAAAAACCAAAGAAAGAAGTGATTGTAGATTGTGATTTATTCCCTTTCATTCAGAAGACAAATGGTTCATAAAATTGCGGGGTAAATATAAAATGTAATACAGTGTTTGTAAATCATGGAATTCCGATCTGTGCTCATATTCGTAACTTTCCTGGTCCCAGCTATGTTGCTACAGAAGCTGTTTACAGAGTGCAAAACTAGACAGAAGATTTCCAGAGCTTGGTGCTTCCGTTTCATCCAGAAATACTGTGAGAACAGCATGCTGCTGTTTCAGCACTTCCTCTTTCAATCTCACTTGGAATGCAGGAGTACAGGGAAGTGAGCAAAGGAAAAGTTAGCAAGAGAAGGGCTCTGCTACAGCTGGAGAGAGCATGATAGAGAGAGGTACTTGAAAGGAAACTAGTGCAGCCTACGGTAAGGTTTAGGTACAAGGTGCCTTAGTCTCTCCTGTGGCTATAGAGGAACTTTGGCTCAATGCCTGTCCTTCAGAAAGACAAGTCGAGTTCAGGTGAACCTCATCCCTTCTGCCATCCTTACTCCCTGCAGCATCTCTAAGTGAGGCAGTTTCAGGACACAGAGATCAGGAAGGAGTCATTGAAAACTGTAAGGGCATGAAGCCTGCCCATGTAATCTCATGTATCTTCACTATTGGTTTGTGTTAGCAGATGAAACACCAGGCTCACAAGACTCCTCAAGCAAAAACCACAAGCATGTGCTGTGAAAATTCAGCCAAATGTGAAAGGTGCTCTACAAATTAACCAGATATAAATCACTTGTCCTTTTTTTGTTTGGTCCCCTTAGAGATCTAAAATGTTTTTGAAGCTCTTTAGCCTTTTCCAAGGCCAGATTTATACCTAGACAAAGCAGAAATACTGCCAATGTAGCATGCACTTAATCTCTAACAAGAATGACAATAGATCAGCTCTCCTCAGATTGTGTCAGACTTCAAACTGCTCTTCCTGAGTACGAGCACAGGAAGAGATGAAAAGGGCTGCATATGTGTCACGAAGCCACTTTAATGACAAATAAGAACTTGAGAAAAAACAATTGTTGGATGCAGGTGTTCTTGTTCTTAACAGGAAGCTGAGACAGGGGTGCCTAGATGTGCCTGAAATGTGAGTTCCCTCTTACCAAGAAACCTCTGACAACAGAGTTGAGCTGTGTATTTCCAATTACTGCTCCATGTAGGTCACATGTACAATTTTCCCTGTTTTTTTCCAATTTGCCTTTCTCACAGCTGAGGTGTCTGCTTACACAGCACAGTCTGACTTCCAAGGATGTGAGCAAGGTCCACTTTCTCTAACCTCCATCTTGTGGATGGGTACCAGCTCTAAATGCTACTCACACTGTTGATCCCAGCAATGGAGAAGGAGCAGACCTGTCTCGGTAGTTTGTGTCATCTCAGCAGTGCTTCATGCTCATCTCTATGGGAAGACACCTGAGCTTAATGAATTTAAGTCCAGCATGAGGAAAGAAGTTACTTGGATATTTCCACTTTTCCAAGAACGAAACTGATCTCACAGGAATTACTCAGGTTGTGTATGGGTAGCAGACTTTAATCCTTTAAAACTTGAATTCACTACAATGAAACATCCACCAACAATAATTTTTAATCTCCTTCCCTGTCTATATTCTGTGTTTCTAATGTCCCTGTTTCACTCACTACATCATGTGTCCATTGTGTTGCTGTCACTTGTTCACAGTGGTAAAATATTTTGATTAAAGATCATATATAAGTGTTCTGGTATGGGAATATGAAATGCATATAGGTAAGTCTGCATCTCCTACTTTTTCTGGCCTTCAGAGATGATATAGCACCAGGATGAGAATTAATATCTGTTCTCCCACTAAAATAATGCAAGGACAAAGTTAGAAAATACTCAGCCTGAACAACTGTTAAATGAACATACTTTTGTTTGCAAATTTTTTTAAAAAAGATGGATGTAAAACCTTATATATAGATAGTAACAGTAACTAAAGATAAACATTTTAAATTCAAGTTTAATCATTTTCAGGGCTGTTAATTCAACTTTAATTTGAAAATCAAGCAAGACTGTGTGGAACTAATTCAGAAAGAACAATGAAACACCCAAATGTCAGAGAAGATGTATTCTATAAAAACAAGATAGACAACACAGTTAACAAGAGGTTATAACAGAAAAAGGTTATATCAAAACAAATCATTTCAGGCAGTGATTGGATGGTCTGAATTTTACAAAACTAGAGCAAGTAAAAAGTGAGACAAGGACCTTCAAATTCTGCATGACCTCAAATCTTAGAGCAGAAGCATTTTTGTTGTGGCACTGGAGTAACAGGAGATGATGGAATTGATAATTAAATTTGTGCCAGGAAGCTATACCTTTTAATGACTTTGCATTTCCTCTCATATTATTTAAAAAAAAAAATGTTCATGCTTATTATGGAAGTTATTGAGGGCAGCCAGGAACAGAGCCAGGCTGTGGCAGTCACCCTGCCAAGAGAGAGAGTTTGTAGGCTGAAGAAAATTACCTGATAAAAAAATAACACCAAGAGCCATCTTTGTCCCCATGTGACATGAGAGGCAGGGGGTGTCAGTGCTCCCTGAGTGGAGAGCAGGGATGTTCCCTCATTAGCACAGTGATTAACAACACCTGCTCAGCCAGTGCTGTACCCAAGAGAGTTCATGAGCATGGTATATGGAGGCCAACTAAAAACCCTGAAGACAAGAATGAGCTGTGAACTCTTTCCTCTTGCTTGCCTCTCCCTCACTTTGGGCAGGAGAGAGGATTTTTCCAGTTGTGATCCATAGCTGGAGCTTCTCTCTCAAACCAAAGGTTTCTATGTTGTTACATTTGAGGAAATTAGCTGGCCCGGCTTTTTAGTTCCAGCATGTTTGAGGGGTGGGGTGAGTACAGGAGGTATGACTATGCAGTACAGTAATGGTTAGGGTACCTAGCAAACTGTGGGAATCTTGGGCTTCAGTAGTTTTTGTAGTTTAGGAATTTTAACCTTCATATCCTATACATCCCAGAAAGTGGACTAAAACCTTACTTTAGGGGAATGATACTCTCTGTCCGCATTGGTGAAACTGGGCTTTACATCAAAAGGAGAAAGTCACAGCAGTCCTTCTATAACTAGAAGTGTTTATAAGGAAGTGATGGCTTTCATGGCATTTTTGGAGAACCTCCATCAGCTTCGTGAGTAATCAATTTGGTAAACCCAGGGCTATCCCTTTCCACAGCTGTTTGTGTGCTCAGAGGAGCATTTGGATCCTGGGGCTGGGTGCAAGGGGAGAGTCAAGTGACCAGTTCTCTTAAAAGCAAGGTGCTTTGGAACATGATCAACAGCAAACCTTTTAGGCAGATAGAAAACTTATATAAAATAAAATAGAATAAACCCAACAGCAAATGCTTAACTAAAACACATGAAACTGATGGGAATTGTTTCAACACAGGAATGTTTTCCTAGATCAGGGCCTCGAAGATTTTACAGGCAAGATCATAACACTTCAGGAAAACTATCCCCTAAAAGTCAGTAATCAGCAGTTGCTATACAAAATCTATTATTCTAATAAAGTCTTTATTTGCATTAATATGAAAAAAATAAATTCTTGGACTGTGCAGAGTGTTATTTTTAGGAAGGTGAAATGGGGAAACAATGGTATAAGATGCAAAAGGGAATGCAAATACATTCTGAGACAATTCCTGGAATGTTTGGCTTATCGGGCATTTACAAATCCTGAGGTATGAATAACTATTAGAATGGGTACTGAAAATCTCTGCTTGTTATTGGTGATTCTAACAAAGAGAGGAACTACTGTAGAAGGCTTATTTCTAGTCTGGTATTACTCTCAGTAAATCAGAATATGACGACAGTTCGTAAAGGGGAAGTGGTCACTTCTTATACATTCCCAGATTTTTAACTTCCTTTTTTGCAGTCATCTCATTTCTAGCAATCTTACAATTGCAGAACAGAAGTGTGATTTCCTGTGATCTGCCTTTTCCTTTTCTTGATTTTTTTTTTTTCTCCAGAATGAATTGATCACAAATGCTTAATGTTCTTGTTTTACTTTCATTGCTGATACTGGAGAAAAAAAAACCAAACACATATATTCAAGTTTTTGTATGGCACATATAACAGTTTTGAGAATATTTGTGAAGCAGAGGCATCATTTGGCTCCAAATACCAAAAGAACATTTATTCATCCTTTGGGCATAATATAATCTAAAGAGCGGCAAGTGAGATTTCAAAAGGTAAGACTGCTTCCTTTCCCAAATTTCTGCTTCTAATTAAGTGAAATGCAATGTGAAAGTTCCTTTCATTTCCTTTCCTCCCATTTTCCTGTCAGCCTGGGAGCCTTAAATGCTGCACCAGAAGAAGCTGTTTGTCATCAGACTTTGCAGAATGCTGCCATTATGTCTCGTAACACTGGCATATTTATCACACTTGGCAAATTGTTTCTGTCACCACTGGATGCCGTTCACCTTAATTTTAATGTGTTCTTTCCATTTAGCTCTAAATAAACAAAAGAGCAGTTTTGTGACGTCTGCTTTCCTTGTTAAGACACAAACGTCCCAATTACACATCGATAGAAATCCCTGGGTCACCTCTTCTAAACATACCTTTTTTTGTCTAGTTATGTCTAGTTGGCTTTAACGTATCCAAAACATTTGCTGAAACAGAAAGACAGAAGGTCCTTTTAATTGCATGTCATTTAGGTCTGGGTTTGATTGTGGTTTTCCAGTGTAATCACTAACGAGAATGTAAGATTTACAGAAAAGTCCAAAAGTAGTGGAAATAGCATTTACTATGTGTGGGCGAAATGGTTAGCCCTCTTTGATGTGCTGCCTGAATTTCCTCTACCTTCTTTCCATCAATATTTCATTAGGTGGTGCTTATAGGTGAAGCAATTCACTTCAGACCACATAGCACAGAGCCCAAGTTACACTGTTTAGTGAAGATAGGGCTGATAAACTTTTTTTTTGCCTGTGATTTTTAATCTTGGGAGAGAGGAGGAAAAAGATCTCCCACAGTTCATGGAGGAAAAAATGATGGGGAACATGTACGCAGGTGTTCCTCTGTAACAGAGATTTATACACTGGCTTAGTTGGAAGCTGCTCCAAGGGTTTTAAGTTATTTCTCTCTGAATCCTACTGGCATGGCTAAGCTGTTGCACCTCAGATTTGTTCTTGGGTTTGGCTCCTTATTCTTGCTGTCTAACCTCTAACTCTGAATGCTGCTTTCAAGTGCTGATTGATTGTAAAAAGCATTCTATCATAGTAGCAGACAGTCACACAGCTTACACAAAAATGACATTGGACACAAATATATTATGAAGATTTAAGGGGGAAAAAAATCAATTTTAACAGTGATTTTAAGGCTTCTGTTTAAAATTTGAACTTGTCTGAAGCTCATAATAATTTGATTAAACTTTTCCATTCCTTTACCTATGCTGTCACTCACTAGATATCCTTGTCTGCCATTATGTACTTTCTGATGCTAATCGGAATGAGAAGTAAAATACTGCTGGGTTGCAATAAGTGTTACTCTGAACCTTTTTCCCCATAACACAAAAAAAAAAGAAAAAAAGAGAAAGGAAGTACCAGAAATTCAATTTGAAAGACAACTGTTGCAAAATATCCAACACCATTTTGCAGACCACGTAGATGAAAATACAGAAGTTACAGATGAAGAGCTATTGTTCGGGTGCTTATTCCTGCATAGGGCTTGTGAAAACATCCAATCCTAGCCAATGTATCTTAAGGTTAAAAGTTTTGGAAATTCAGCTTAATGACAGGATTTACCAAACTGTGAATTCAAATCATTTCTTGTTTCTGAAAAGCAGTAGCTGTCTCTCAAATAGCTTTAGATGGATATCTGTAGTCTTCCTAAAATATGAATATTTGGAATAACTGTTAGTCATAGTAATGTGATAAGTGCGGAAACTGATTCAACTGTGAATTTTATCTTGCACTTTCCATCACTATGCTGATAGCTAGGAAGCATATTGCTGCTATTATTTCTGTTAACCATACAAAAAATATTTACACTCAAGTGCTAATGAGCAACAGATACACATGCTCTCTCTGAGGATCTTTAGATTTTTAGCAGGAAAGCTGCTAACAGAAATTGCTTATATCCTAACAGGGGTAGAACTTCATAATGTCCCCCAAAAATATTGCCCATATGGCAGATATTACTGCCTTCATTATATAAGAAAATTATGTTAAGATAGTGCAAAATGTGATACTTAACACTATGAAGATGTTGCAACTAATTATTAGAAGGGAATACAGTAAGAAGCCATTCCTAAGGCAAGACAGGAGGAAAAGAGGAAAGGAAATCTCATCCTAGGTAAAGGATGAGATAGGAACGATAATTAAGGGCAGGATAAAAGAGATAGCTCAGTTGGTTAGAACATGGTGCTAATAATGCCAAGGTAGTGAGTTTGATCCCTGTATAGGCCATTCACTTAAGTGTTGGACCTGACGCTGCTCTTGGGACCTGTCCAACTCAGAATATATCTTGACAACTTTTGGGAGGATCAAGTCTGGAAGGAAAAAAAAAAAAACGGCATAGAAAAGATTCAGTGTTTGTCACATAAATGTGGAATTGACCAGTATGAGTAGGAAGTGCTAAACAATGCCCATGTGCAGTCAATGGTGTTACTATCTAATAGCATCTAATCTGTTCTGCATCCTCACCAGATATTTTCTGCCAGTGCACATCATGCCATTTTTTACTGCATTGTTGTGGGTGTTGAAGGTACAGACCCTAGCAGGATAGTGTTAGCCGTGTGGAGTGGAAAAACCACAGCTGAATGCCTTTGGTAGGGATCTGGCTTTGAGGAAAGTCAGGCTGGTCCCAGCTTTGCTGTGTTACCTCCTTCCTGGTCTTAAATGAAGGATGACCTCTGAAACTCATGGAGTTAATTAGCATTTTGTTCCTTCTGAGGAGAATTTAAGGGCAAAGTTGTCAGTACACAGCATCTGGATGCTGGGTGAATAAACATTTTTGGTGATCACCGTGAAAAGAGCTGTGTGGAGAACATGAGTTGCTGGCTTTTTGTTTATGCTGTTGGTACCAGACAGTGGATGAAAAAGAGCTTCTTTGGTTTATCTACTTAATGAAGGTACCTTTGCCACCAATAAGAAATCCCTGGAGCCTCTCTTGAACCGTATTGTTAAGGGCACCCATACAGAGATGAGCACACGATATTTATGATGTATTTCACAGAACCACAGAATATGCCAAGTTGGAAGGGACCCACAGGGATCATCGAGTCCAACTCCTAAGTCTGCTAATCAAACAGCTGTGTAGGCAAGAAGAAGGAGGGAGATCACATTTCGTTAGCACTGACTTTGACAGATCTGGAGCTGGAGTTAGAGGTAAACCAGTACATGTCACCAGTTAAAGAGAGCTGGGAATGAGGTACAGTGTTTCTGTCTTTCACCTCATCTGGGATGTAAAATGATGAGGAACAGATTTAGACACAGTCAACTGCTTATCCCATTCTTACTTAAATACAGTTGTGTATCTGTGCTTTTCAGCTACTCCATTAAAGGTGTGCTTTTGATGATAGCCAGCACTGCTTGGCAAATAAGAAGCAGTGTATTGATATTGGCACCATACATAGACTGTTATACTTTCCATATACAAGGAGCAACACAGATGTTTTCAGCTTAGTCCCTGTACTCCCTTTAAGGCTATGGGAGAAATAAAACATTTGACTGTTAGAAAGTGTTTATTCTCAGGTTTGAGCACCTTACAGCTTTCTTGGGGTGATGAATTTCTTACATAAAGAAGTATATTACAGAGAGCCATAATCTAGCTGTGTAGTCATTTTCCATGAAATACGGCATTTTGTATTCTAGATTTTAAAAATTAAAATATAGGAGAGTATTTTTATAAACAAGAAAGACAGCATTTTTTTTCTTGGTTCTACAGCTTAATGAATTAAACTAATAGTTATTTCATATTCTATTTTCAAGTCAATAAGTTAATTAATTTTTGTGCATGTCTCAGATGCAAAAAATATATTTTTATTTAAACAATTTTATTGATTCAGAAGTCAAGGGACTGATAATTTTTATTTACTGATAATAAAATCTTGTGCAAGAGGTATTAGTACTTGCTGAATTACTCAAGAAAGCATACAAGACACTTTCTTAGTCCCACTGCAGTTTGGTAAACAAATCTGCTTCCATCTTAAGGTAGACCTGGGGGGGCGATGTGTGGGAGT
This sequence comes from Lophotriccus pileatus, assembly GCA_035583135.1. Taxonomy (NCBI): domain Eukaryota; kingdom Metazoa; phylum Chordata; class Aves; order Passeriformes; family Tyrannidae; genus Lophotriccus; species Lophotriccus pileatus. The sequence goes on from JAWWES010000081.1 coordinate 29,015,349, forward strand.
GTGTAAACAGTGAGAAAGCAAATGTTCTGTGGTGTCATGGCTTTGAGTAAGTACTTCATAGCAGCAGAAAGCAATTTTTGCAAGCAACTGTTGCAAAAGCTTTTAATGGGCACTTGGCTGGGTAAGAAAGAAAACGAGTTTTAGAACGTCTTCTGTGGATCAGTAATCTGCACTTTAGTCCTTTTATCATGTTTTGGGGGAAACATCAGAGGTAATGATGCTCTGGTACTTTCACAGGGTTAGAGGGGTTAGCTCTGGACTCCTGGGCAAACGCCAGCTGGCACAGCACACACCAACACTGCTGCTAAATGGGCATATTTCTTCCTCATACTCTGTTCTGCACTTCTCTTCTATGACATGCTGTTCCAGAGGTTTCATTGCTAAGTGGTATTATCCCTCTGATATGCAGTTTATAAATCAATTTGTAAAATGTAGTGAGTACCTTGATGTTCCGTGGATTAGAGGTTATCTATAAATAACCACCTTCATTATCAATATATTATTTTTAATTTCACAGACAGCTCTGTCACATTACTAAATGAATTACTTTTATAGCTTATTATTTTGGACTGCAGTGTCTGAGCATGTAAATCATCCAAGTCTGCTGGATGAGCTTTCTCCATGGACAGAGAATAGATGTGGGGAACAACAGTACCAGCAGCATTAGCAGTGGCTAGGCACTGGAGATTGAGTTGCACAGCCCTTGCACTGGCCTGCATTTATTGAGTCAAATACCAAATTTCCACTGACTTTGCAGCTTTGATCTGATCCAGTGGCAGCAGGGAAAATGCCCCCAGGGTTAATTTTTATTAGCATTTCATCACAGGGTACTAGTTTTTATTTATTTTTGCAGTAGTTATACTGGATAATACCTTCCAATGTCTTCAAATGTCTGAACTATGATTTTAACAGGAAAAGTATTGCAATGCTGAAAAAGAATTATTTGAGGAAATGAGTTCATTTGGATTATCTAATGAAACCTCTTATATGAGCAGGTCAAGATTAGCTATCATAAACTACAGATAACTTTTTTAGAAAGTAATGAAGCAAAAAAAATGTTAGTTGCTAATGAGCCTGTTGCAGTAAACAAACTATTCCTATGTGCATATCCCAAACATGCAGGCATATAAAATAGCGAGTTTTCTTTTGCCTCTTTAATTTACACCAAATGATTCCCTGGCATAAAATTCAGAGTTAAATCTAGGACTCAAAATATTATTTAAAAAAAAAAGTTTTCATTTAAATATTTGAATCCAGGTATAAGATATATCAAAGTGCAGGAGTTACACATTCCATGAGATGTTATTATTTGTTTTTAGTAATTTTCCTCTTATTTAGTGTTTTTACTCTTCAGCAATTACAGCTAAAATGTGCTAAAATACTGCAGGGAAATTATTCCTATTTGTCAAGAGAGGTTTTTTTTTCCTTTTTCTTTCTGATGTGCTGAAAGGCAGTTCCTATGATTATACTGACCTAAATTTCTGTGCCTAACCACTTTTTATTACTTCATTTCAAGCATCCATGATGGTGTGGAGCGGCTGGACCACCTGTTCTGAAAACTGTCATCCACTTGGACTCACAAAATCACAAACTGTTTTTTAAAATGTAGACCATAACTGTATTTTATAGAGCATTTGTACTGACGGCCTTTTGAACCTTAAGGACCACTCCATTAGATTACACATTTTCTGTGAGATAAACAGCACTAGTCAGGCACTCAAATAAAATGTGGGGAATGATCAGATGGGGGTCTAATCTCTCAGGTTGTGCAGATTTATTATATTAAATGATCTCTGTCTTCAACAGATTAGTGTTGACCTTCCCAGGAAATATCTGTGTTAAGGAGGAATTGAATGAAGGCTAGTCTTTCGGTGGAAAAGACCGTCAGGATATCTAAAAGAAAATGTGATATGAGAAATGCTTAGAGACAAAAGTGAAAGAAAGTTTTTGAAAGATACTGAGAACAGTATACTAGGCATATTCCTGAGTACAGGAATAAGGAAAATGTAAAAATGTGAGCCATGGATAGAATTTCATTGCTCTGAACAGGGAACAGAAAATTAAACACTCTGATACCATCAGTGAGAACAAGGCTCTGTCTCTCCAAGATCTGAGTCAGAATCAATGTGTGCAATCACAGATACAGATTGCAAAATATGACAAAAAACATTCAATAGACAATATTGCAGGATTTCCTTCTTGTGAAATTATATATAGTTGATGCACATATATATACATATATGCATATATAGACATAAGCATATTTAGAAGTCTAACTAATCTGAAAATTATCTGCATTGTCTGGTGTTGAGTATCTGCTTGCTTTCTGAGTTTTCCTGAGACATAGCACTTTTGACTACAGTATGAGTTACACTGTCTGTGAGCAATTACCCATAAAACTTCATTTTAATTAATGTTTTTGTCTACTTTTTAACATCTTTTGCTTCACAATACTTTCTTTGTTACAATTTGTTGATAACAACTAATAAAGTTAAAGGACCCTCTACATTGCTATCATGCCTTTCAGCAGCAACAGATTTCCAAGAAAGGTATTCACTAATTTATGAACACTAAATAACAGCCTATTTTACTCACATAAACACTCCCATTTTTCTTCTAAAAATAGCACCCATTCTTAACATATCATTCCCAGTGTGATTATTTTTAACTTCAGCATTTTTGGAAGAAAAATAGTTCACAGAGAAGATGGTCACAAAACCAAGCTTTTTCTCTTGTAAATACAATCTAAATATCTGGGAATAAACTGTGTAGCTATATCAATCATAATGGAATCACCTCACATTAAATAAGTGATGGCCAATTTTTAATTTATAAAAATATAATGCAATAGTCTCTGTTTTATGCTTTTCTTTTTTGCATAGGTAATTGCTACTTGCCGCTAACCAGAGTTCTAGATATTTTATCAGTGTTATGCTTTAGAGCAGAGTTCATAGGTCCCTAAGAAAAATGGCTCAATCCAAATAGGATGCCCTAAATGTTTCATTCTCTTTTTAGTGAGTTATTGTTTTTCTTTTAATATAATTCAAGACTTCAGTCTGTCAAGTTGTTCAAGCCAAATGTAATAAGCCAGTCTTGATAAA
>JAWWES010000081.1:29018549-29087174 GCA_035583135.1 Lophotriccus pileatus
GTTTTTCTTTTAATATAATTCAAGACTTCAGTCTGTCAAGTTGTTCAAGCCAAATGTAATAAGCCAGTCTTGATAAAGTTCCTACTACTCTAATGTAATTTGAGGTGAGCTATTAAAGCAGTTCTCACAGTTCTTGCTTCTGGCTTTCAACCTGAGGCTCCCAGTTCAGTAGAGCATGGTTATATTCCTGGAGCATGACGCTGGAAGCAGCCATCAACAGTATGAAGTAGTCGCTAATTATTTTAATCGTCACTAAAAAGCATCATAAAGATGAATTCTGAAGTGGAACCTTCATAATATTTGGGCTTATATTGCTGAAATGTTTCCAAGAACTCAATAAAATAAAATAGGCCTTTGCAAAGCAAAATATTCTCCCAAACATTCAGAAGTGATGAAATCTATGTTTATGTTAAATTATGTAACAAAACACAGACAATTCTGGGAAAGGGAGCTTTAGCAATCTTTCAGGCCTCCCATACCACATGATACAGCCCTAAGGCAACTCCAGGCAGCAGCAAATAAATGAGAGCCCTTGTCAGAAAGAGTTTATAATCTGTGGGTCTTCTCCAGAGCTGAGCAAATGCAACCAGAACATCACCAGGAGCCCAAAAAGGTTTGTGAGGAAGCATCAGTGGTGAATTTTCTGAATTAGAACTGAATGAACGATTAATTTTTTACTCTGTTTGGTTCACTGGCAGTTAAAAGAAAAAAAGAAAAGTAGTTTCATGCAGGTTTCTGCCACTCTCTGGCTGCATGGGCAGGAGACATTGTGAACTATTTTTACAGTTGGTAAAATCCATCCTGTGAAGGGTTATCCAAAATAGTAGTCCTCAATTTTCTCAAGGGAACAAGGCTAAAAATAGCTCCTGGTCAAATGAGCAAAACTGAGTGACACTTTAAAAAGATATTTTGAACATTAAAAGAAGTATTTATCTCACAAAAGTGTTGAAATGGAATATTTTGACTTTTGGGAAAAAATTGTTGACTATTTCCCTCACCTCTAGCATGTGCGAGTCACGTAATTTATCCAACTGGCACAATCACAAAGCTTTCTTCCGCTTCCACAAAGCATCTCTGATTCTGATGTTTGCAACAAAGAAATCTGACTTGTATCTGTCAATTAACTGTTTTCTTAAGAAACTGAATGTGTTCCAAATTACTGATTTAAAATGTATCTCCTTTTCTTTCTTCTTTTGTTTTTGGAATTGTTTTCTCACCATTTGGGTGTCTATCTCTTTCCTCCTATCTATTTTTTTGTGTCAGAGAACCAGTTTGTGACTCACACCCTGTTCCTTTTTCTGTGGCCAGCATTTGCCTCATCTGATATATTTGCTGCCTTTACTGTTTCCTGTGTTCTTGTTTTGGTTTCAGCCCTTGCACATTTGTCATTTTAGCTGTCTTTGACCTACAATCATTCCCATTTGCTCTCAGATGAAGACTTGCAGCTCTAAGTTCTCTGGCTTTTCTTGTGCCCTTCCTCTACAGCATTTCTGTTGCTCCAGCCCTCAGTATTTCAGCTGGGGGACCTGGAAGGCAATTGAAGCAAGGTGACACTTGGAATCTATCCTGCATCCGGACTTTTGGGCTTTGTTAAGAGAAATTCCATTTCAGTGTTAATGCTGCCAGTGTGAGAACAGAGCTGTGTCTCCAATCCTTATCAGGGCATTATTTGGGGCAAGTTTGGGGGAGACTTGAAGAACAGCTGTCAGTTAAAGTTTGTGCTAATCTGACATCCTAGTTCACCTTGCTACAGTATAACCCCTAAATTCTTGGCATCACTGTATGACATGACTCCAGCATCACTTCTCTGATTTTTCTGCTGAATTTCGAACAAGTCCATGTGTCCCATGTGTTCCAATGATAAGTGAATATATCTTCATTTCACCATTTGGCATGAAAAATCCCACCAAATGCCCTATATAATCAGTATTAACAGTACTCTCTGGTGTGTTTACTTATACAAACATTATATCAAGCCTCATAAGAGCAGATGACCTTAAACTGAAGTGCTGCTGTTGCTGTACTGCAAGAGGATTAAAGCACTTTAATCTAAGGCTATTGTCTATCCTTTATGATCTAATGAGTGTATTTTATTACTGATCTTAATATGGTTGGACTGGCGAGTTTATGAGATCATTCTAGGTACTTAATGACAGCACATATTACTAATCATGTGCCTTCTTTTTGACTTAATTAAATATTGATGTTTTATGGCAACCTGGCAAGTATAAGCTTTTCAACCTTGTCAAATCTTGAGAGGCTAAGGGAAAAATAAACTGTCATGACTATAAACAACTAGCATTTTAAATGCAATTTCTGATTCTTTAGCAAAGATGCCAATTGCACATTTGATCCAGTTTCTGATTAGAAGGATGTCTGGACATAGGATTTCTAATAACTTAAGTCTATTAATTCACACAAGTAATAAATTTGGTGTATTTTCAAGAAAAATAAAAATGAAAGACTATTTCTTCACCTATTCACCTATGAACGGATGTTTGACCTTTGCCAGGCCAGCCTTTCTGTGACTAGGAGAAGTATAAAAAGTCTATGTCTGCCCTCTCAGCTCTTTTGCTGAGGTTGATCCCAGCATTGGGTACCAAATCTAGAAGTGAAGAGTAAACTGGTGCAGATGATGGGCTGTTCATGGCTAGGTGGATATCAGTAGGAACACACAGAAAAACAATGGGAAAAGCCATTGCAAGAGAGCATTTTTAAGTTCAAGTACCTTCTCTAGTCACCACTTGTCCAGCTAAACAGCACTTACCACCCTACCAGTCACGTTTCTGTTGTCATCGTAAACAGATGTTGCACCTCGAAGGTAAATAAGATTTTCTTGCATCAATTTCAAAGGTAATAGGTTTGGATATTTTGATTTCTCTACATAGACATCAGCACAAATGCTTACAGATGTGCTTGATAGATTTGCATTTTGTGCAAATGCTGACTCTGGCCCTGAGCCTGTATTATGACCTCATATAATTGATAGCCTTCTATTAGAGCCTTAAAGGCCACCTGTATTTGTCTTAAAAGGTATGGTCTTTCCTACCTAACTATTGACTAAGGTGATCTATAACAACATATATGACTGCTAGAGAAGATATTTAACAGGGCTAAACTTTTCTAGTCCTGTTCTCCATACAAAGCTCACAATAGTTTCTTTCCAATATACACATAAAACCGCTAGGGTATTTTAGCATTTTATCTCTAACTTTAGCCAGTATTAAATTAAATATATCTTGACCAGCACAGAGCCAACAGGAAAAAGTCAGTTTACACTTAAAAAAAAAAAATTGGAAAGTAACATTTTGGAAACTGGACTTTGTAACATGAACACATCAAACACATTTCACAACATAAAAACTGCTATCACTGGAAAATGTAATCTTAACAGATGTGTTTATTTAGGTGATTTTCAACTTTCTCTGTGAATATAGACTGCAAATTGAAGAAGAATGGTACAGATAGTGTTTTATTTTTGTTTGGTTTACCTTGACATTTCTCATATCTAATTACTGGTGAATCAAATGAGATCAGCATGCACACTTAAACAACTAGAATAAAAATAAAATCCTTGACTATGCTTTTTCCCTATTTGTTTTGAGTACTAAAACACTAAGGTAATACTTAAGCCCCTTCAATAACATCCCACATCTATGACATGCAGAAACCCTTGAACACTCCTAAACTACTCCAACACCAGTTTAAAGGCACTACTTTAGGTGACTCAGACCTAGGATCCAGGTTACTTTGCTTCACCTTCCGGTGGGTAATATTAAATTTAGGCCTGGTTTTCAAGTCCCGTACAACTATCAAAATTGCTGCTATGGGTAGCATATATGACGGTATATTTATATTTGATTATATATGAAAAATAATTATAGTTGGATAAAATTTTGGTAAAACGTTAGTGTGCTAACAAAACTAAAATTTGATTAAGAAAGGCACTTTTACTTTAGCCCCATTACCTTGAAATCAGCAGAATATTTGACTGCGACTTCAGTGGGCTTTGGGTCTGTCCTTGATTTCTTGTTCTACTTGTGACATGGTCTGGCTTAATGCTGGCATACAGCCTAGCAGTGCCAAAATCCTTTCAAGTTTTTTTTTTTTTTCTAGCATTCAGGATTTCTATATATGTTCTTCAGTGCTCTTGCTGTTCTGGTGTTAAAATTTGCACAAACTACATTTTATTAAAATCTTATGGGCAGAAATTCTTGCCTGAAGTCTCTTTTGGCATAGTAAGGGTCAGGACTCTCGAAAAGCTCAATCGCTAGGGACTTTTGTAAACCTCTGTCTACCCATTCTGTCTCCTCATAAACTTGAGTTCTGTCAAGGTAAAAAGCCACGAGAAGCAATACTACCTGGTTTGTGTGTCTGTGATATGGGAAGGCTCCATCTTAATATAAGCCACTGTGGTAATTATCTCCGTCTAGTATTCGGTTGTGCATGTTCTCTGGATAAGGCGTTTTTGCTAATTGGCATTTCTTGGCTATTGTGGTTTGTAGTTATAAACTGTGGACTTTGAGTTAACAAGATGGGTGAAGGGGTTTTGAGGAGCCCTCATTAAGAATTTCACAATAATGTTAGGAACTCTAGCCAGGGAAGCAGCTAATTTAATTTTCCTTGATCAAATATGCTAAGACAGGGGATTATTCTTAAACATAATTGTTCCCTGGGGAAATGAGGAGAGGAGAAAAAGACAGGGACGGGATTACGTGAACACTCTTCATAGAAACTGTTTTTATGGTGTGCATTCCTACTCTATATTTTACTCTCTAAGTCTGCAGCTGACTTGCATGTAGCCTGCCTTTATCATTGATTGTCATCACGGGCACAGAGCAAGTCAACCACAGAGGAAGTGGAATAAGACCCAAACAGGGCAAAAGTGACTATAAACATATATGAATTCCTTCAGGGTACCTGGAAGCAAAGTAGTACATGTCTATCACACTCTACCCTCATTATATCATCATCTTTGAAGCTGGACATTTTTTGAATTAAAGGGTATAGTTAATGAGGATAATTACAATAAGTTTTAATTATTTGGAAGCCAAATCTAAGTTAGTAACCCTAGATTTAGAACAAAGAAATTGTGTAAGCAGTCTTTGCGCAGCCCAGTTTCCCATACAGCTTTAGTTCAGTGGGTTTTTTATAGCCATTCACTTTGTTCCCATTCCTAAATGCTAGTTTGCCGTGGCTCTCTCAAAACTATGCTTTATAGGGTTTATAATTTGATAATGTATATACTGCATGCTAAAACTTTAAACTGGTTCATATAGGCTTCAATCCAGTGTGTATTTCTTCCCATTTTGTTTCTCCAAAAGCTATGGAAAAATCTCCACTTATCATTTTTCCATGTCATGAAAGAGTTAAAAATTAAAAAATAAAACCAAATAAAGAATGAATAGGCACAACAAACCCAAACTCTCCTTCTCAAGTAGAAAATTCCTTCCAGATAAAAATGCTTAGAGATTTTAAGTGTAAACTAACATTGGACAGTGTGTATTATCTGAAGTAATCTGAAAAGTCACCTGAAAACTAGTTTTGATGCTCAACTACAAGATCATGTGCAAGTTGTAAGACAAAGCCTTTCAGTATTGGCTTATTTCAAAGTGAGTATTAAAGCCTTTGCTGAAGCAGAGGCTCAAGAATATACTGTAGCAGAACATCTTCCTGCTAAAGAAAACTAGCAGATCTAGCAGAAAGATGAAGGTTAGGCAGAATTCCTAAGAGCTATAAAAAGGACCCAAACTACAGAGACATCAAAATGTCAGCAGGTTGTTAGACTTCAAATTATAAATGGGTGATTCAGTGAAGTGATGCAAAACCAGTCCAAGTCCCTGAATTTCAGACCAGGAGTGTTTTCATTATTTTCTACTAATTATGTTGAACTGTGAACTACATTTAAATCAAGCTTGTCCTGAACTCTTTCTGTTATGAATCTTCTAAGGTCATTAATCAGGTACTCCACAAGCACAATATGATCAGTAAATATAAGGTGCTTTTGGCCTTTCTTTTGATTTTTGATTTTTTCCCTGCACATCTGCAGGTGCATGGCTCTCTTCCAGCTCAGCTGCTGTGCTGACTAGAGCTGAAGGTGGAAATACTCTTCGGTCAGTACGGTACAGAGGAGGTGCCCACAACATGAGGTGGAGCAGCCCTTCTATTATAAGATGTTGCAAAACCTCAGCTGTTGGGAGAGGCCCCCTGCTTGGGTCATCTGGGGGACTGGATGTGACACCTCCGGATGAAGAAACTAGCAGCCTTCATTATTTGCATTCAGTTATTTCATTTGTATCATTTTGTGCACTGCCTACAAGAGCAGATATAGCTAAATTATAGGTCTTGAAATTTGTGTTGCATTTGAACTCTTCCTGAGCGTTTCCTCATGGGGAGTGCCTTATGGAAGAAGAGCCGGGAGAGGAAGGAAGCCTAAAAGACATCTGAAATACAATTCCCAAACTGTGCTGGGACACAGGTGCTTGCTCAGTGAGCTGCAGAGGACACCTGGAGAACCACTCTCAATCCCTGCCAATTAATTTCCCCGTGAGTTCCCCCATTTTGGTTTTTTTAAGATATACAGAATGCCTCCAGGGGCTTACAGACTTACAACCTTGTGAATATTTTTGGTAGGAGTTGCAGTCCTGCAACAGCCAACCAACCTGGTGTCAGAGAGCTCTGTACACAGATGCTTCCCAGTTGTGGCCAAATGGGAGAAGATTTGCTGTGGTTCTGCATGGTTCTCCTACGGACACTGTCAGATGTGCTGCTGTTTGGTGATGACTCTGAAGTGTTCAAAATTACAGAGGTCACCAGCAAGTGTGGCTGAGGACTTATGAACTCCAGATTTGTAGCTGAGACAGCTTCTCTGAGTAACAGGAAATTTTCAAGGAGAGTTGGAATGAATTCTTCCACCTTCCTTCCTCTTCCACTTACCATGGTAACCTGACAGCTGAAACTGTCACAGGAAGTAGAATCAGATTTTCAAGACTCCTTTGTAGGCTGCTGTTTCCATTCCTTACTTCCACATGTGCAGAGGCAGCACCTGGAGGCCAAAGAGAAGGGGGTTTTGATCATGTTTCTTGGTGTAGTTTTCTGTGAGCCAGCAGGTAATGAAGTTGCAGTACAGCTATTGTAAGAAGAAAGAAGACCATGTATAAAGAAGAGGGAAAATGTAGGTTTGGAGGAACTATTAAAAAGAAGATATGACCAGTATGGAAGTTTCTGAGCCCTAGAATACAGTGTGGAATAGTCTAAATGATGTTTTCACAGTTTAACAATTAAGTTGTGGAGTTGGGTGCCTAGAAGTTTAACAATTAAGTTGTGGAGTTGGGTGCCTAGACCTCTCAGCTGGGATGTGTCAAGGTCCTTTCCTGGTGTTGGAAAACCCATTGAAGTTAATACAGAACTTTAATTCTGTCAGGTTCTTGGGTGCCTGTTCATGAATCACAAAGGCTGTTTCTTTTCTTGCCAGAGGAAAACATGTACAAGTCTATCTGACATACTGCATGCAGTCTCTAGCTTTTTGATACCTCTTAAAAATCCATATCAGGAAGTTTATTTCTGAAGGTTCAAACTGAGAAGTCCTTGAAGAAAATAATGATTCTTGTCTTTCAAAGTGAAATACTGCCTGTTTTATATAATCATTGTGAAGATTAATTCAGTCATCTTTTACCTGTTTTGGGAACTTGGAAGAATTAATAATAAATCATCGTTTTTGAATCTCTGGGGTACATTTTAACATGATGTTTGACAGGTTTGTATAATGTATGATTATTCAATTAGAAATTTTGTACATATGCATGACACTACATGAATATTCCTCTGATCTTTCTCCAACACATTTGTAGACACAGGGCTCTTATATGGTAGTTAAAAAAATAAAAGAAAATCTTTTCATTCAGCCCCCACTTATGAAAGGTTTCAAAAAGAAATGGTTTTGCATTTACTAATGAAAGAAAAAAAACCCCAGAAAATCCATTTGCCTATCAAGAAATCTGATACGTGCTACACTTTCTAAATCCCCTTTTCAGTGAAATGGATTAAGAAACCTTATAGAAAAATGTAAGTGAAGAAGTGGGATAATAAACGCATGCTTTAAATAGGAGATAGGATTATACTTACTGTTGTAGGAAAAAAAATATGTTCTTTGTACTGTGGAATAAAAAGCAGTTCCATACACGCTTCAGAACATTATTCTGGACCTGACCTGTTTACTAGTTTAATACTGTTACTTAAAATTTTCATGAGATTTCAATAGACTGAGCTTACACCTCATTCTCTGAAATGTAGAGGAAACTTTAGCTGGTATCAGTGACATTCACAACCAGTGGGCAGGTACTGGATATGAATGCTACCTATTAGTCACAATCTACAAATAAGATCCTAGATTAGAATAAATCCAAAACCAAGAAGTATTCTCAATGGTTCTGGATCCAAGATAGACTCAAGGGGGTTTTGATCTAGCAAATTAAAATCTGTACACTAGATCTTGTAAACAAAACTGCTCTTCTGTTGGGAATCTTCTTCACCCATTTCAATCTGGCATGGATAAAGGTGCAAAAGGAAACCATTCATCTGACACTAATTCTTGCATAATAGCTCAAGATGGCTGACCAAATACCAGCTAATGGAAAAAGGAATGTGATTTGTTGACAAACACTTCAGTTAATACATGCAAAGTGTGTGCTTATGCACACCAGTTTAGTGGCCTCGATGGTCAGTTTGAGGGAGAAAAGAGAACAGTAGTGAAATTAATCATGCTGATGCTTGTCTGTCTGATCTTTTTGGCATATTGCAGAGCATTTAACACAGTGAAATTTGGCAAGGGATTCTGATTTTCAATGAAATAATCTATTTTGCTACATGCTCTCCCCTATCTTATTATTCTTTGGCATGTAACACACTTGGAGTTTGGAAGGTCAGATGAAAATATTCATTAGTCACCTAAAAAGGGTTACAGCATCTGACAAGGAAGAAATCAAGTCACAAAAATCCCTTCCAGAGCAGACTGTGAAAGGTTGCACTTGGTGCCAAATGTGAGACTGGTCAGACCTATGTTTAGAAACCCATGATAAGTTCTAAATACAGTTTGATGAAAACCTGATGCAAGTCTCTTCTTTCCCTGTCATCCGTTGACATTAAACTGTGAAGTTGCCTGTGATGTCAGTTCTGAATTATTCCCTCTTGGTTGCTGACTCAAAGGCTGGATACTAATGGAGAACCAAGATTTTTAAGGTTCATCAGAGAAGGCATTATAAATCTGAAAAATATGCATAACTCTGGCTGGAGTATGCTCACATGGTTTTTCTGCGCTCTGTAAACTATTCTTTAACAATAATTTTTCAAGAGGTCTTTTTTTCTAAAGGCTGATTTCTCTTTGGTTTTGTCTTCATTCTCTGTCCATGGAGAGGGAATATTGGAATGAACAAAGAAATTATTTGCCTGAGATTAAGGGAAATTTCATGCAGGAAAGGCACTGGCTGCTCTTCACTAATAAGAAAGCTTAAAAACAATGTTAAAACTACTTTAGGGAACTTCAAAATATTTTAAATATTCAGAGGCATAAGTCAACTGAAGTTATGAGATTTTGCTTTTGAATCAACTCAGATGTAAACCACAAAAGTCACTGCAAAATAACCCTCTGGTCCTGAAGAGTCACATGTTCTGAGCTTTAACTTGATGGGCTACTTGCTTTATTAAAGTTTTAGCTCTTTGTAACCAAAGTGGGATCCTGACCAGATCCAGGCTAGTGATCCAGGGTCGACTTTGTCAAACAACAAAAGGAAGAGTGTTTTTGTCTCAATCTTGTTCCCAGGGTAATTCTTTTTCTTGAGAACATGCTGCTGTTAAAACTGCTACTCTTCCTTGCTACCTAGGCTCCTTCTCTACTATCTACCCTTTTCCAGAGAAAAGAGACTTATTTATTCTACTTTCTTCTGTCCTAGCTTTTTTTACAACTAACAAACAACACCAATCTATCTGTGCAGTAACTATTCCAATAAGCAGGTCAGCACCCAGCATTTGTAATTATTACAGGGCATCTCCAAATATGTTCATGTTCAACCCACGCTTTTCAGTTTTGGCATGCTTTCTTAATGCTGGAAGCATTTCACAGATCTTAGCTGGTTATACTTTCCAAGGAATCTGGTGCAGTTAAAATAATATAGTTTCCATTCAAAATAAACTTTTTTCCTTTTTTTTTCCCCCTTTGTCATTAGAAGAAGTGGCACTCTGTGGAAGTTTCAATACAGATGTGATGTAATATTGAAGGAAAGGTACCTCTTTACAACTTCTGAGCGTCACCCACAGTGTGGTAGGGTGGTGATACAGGAAAAAAGATACTGGAATAAAACTCAGAATGAGGAATTAGCCTTTGGAGGAGTGTGTAGTGATGAATAAGAGGGAGAAAGAGAAGAAAGAGAGACGGATGCAAGAAAAAATGCCAACTAGGAAATCAAATGCTGCCCGAACTATGAGAAGGAAACCAAATCTAGGGAATTATAACAGGATGAAAAAAGAGAACAGCAAAAATACTCAAATTCTTGAAAAAATAGTAATCCAGTTATGCACAAAAAGTGTAGACAAGAAAAACAGAGATAGAACAGAAGTTGTCAAACAGACTTTAAAGAGTAACAGGAGCAGGAGATGAATGGAGTGAAGAAGGCGGGAGTAAGTTAAAAGCAATACAAAAAATCAGCTTAGAATTCAACTGCCTATCTGGTATTTATGGGAAAGTGTCCATAAGGTCATGGAATACATAGTATCAAATACATTTCTTGTCATATTTCTTGGTGTTTGCACTAGTGTAGTACATCTTTCTGGCAGTGTACAATGGTTTCAAAGAGAAGGAAATTGGATGATCCATTACTGATTTTTCTGCATGGTGAGAAAGAGAGGCCAAATGTGGAACCTTTCCATCCTTCTTGCTCTCCAGACACTGCGTGCAAGCAAGATGCAAACCTCCCTGGCTAATGTTGGTAGAAGGAAACAAAACTTGACAAGCTTTTTTGTAAATGCTAAATTATCCTTGTTTTCCCATTATGTGGCTAAACCAGGCTGAAACCTCATTTTACATCTTGAACATTTCATAAGCTAAATTTCCAGTCATGATTGGAGCAAAATCAAGCTGCAATTTTTTGAGGTCATCTCTGATTAAGGGTGAGGTATTTCTTGGCATTAGTCTGTGGTGGAGACCCCTGCATTATTGGGATCACACACCCAGCACAAATTTAAGTCCTTTGCATGGTAAGACACTGTTTTTCACAAGAGTGCCCAAGTGCAGGGGCAAGCCCCCTGGGCCAGGCTGCACAGGCCCCCTCATAGTGTCTGTGAGAGCAGGGCTGGAGTGAGGGCTCCTCAGTGTCCCCATGTTCATGCTCTTTGCTTCATAAGCCAGCTGCCCCACTCCAGGTCCATGCCAGTGCACATCATTGTGCACATAGTACTTATGACCAGAGAACTGGAGTCTGAGCCCTGCTCTGGTTTGACACCAGTAGGTATCAAAATTTGATCTCCACCCTGTTAATTTACATCTGTTGAATGAAGACAATACTGCGTCAAAGATATTGTTGGAAGGGATAGTGGGACAAAGTTATCTGCTGCTGGAAATCCACCCAAATAAAAAGTTGCATTAACTGGATATTAAGCTCAGTCTTTCAGTTCTATTTCAGCCAGCTGCTGCAGAGCTGAACCTTGGAAGACAGCGAGAGAGAGAGAAAAAAAAAAAACACAACAAGGCTTTAACTTCTGGCAAAACTTACTCTGTCTTCAGGACTAAATATAGAGCTTAATGAAGCCAACAGAAATCTCTTAGTAAACATCAATCACCGCTGGATCAGAAAAGTGCCCAAATGTTCATTTACAAACTCAAGAAAAATTCAAAATAATTATGTACTAATGGGTAAACCTTGCCTCTTCTCCTTTCATTTCTGTCAGGGCAGGCTGCCTTCAGCAGATACTTTATTTCCTTCTTAAAAAGAGTAATAATATTGCGCATATTGGGCCAGAATTTAATGGTTATTTCCATCGTAACTGCCATGCAACACTCAAAAAGGTTCCAGTTTTAATAGCTATTTTTTTGGTATGGCAGTGTAGTGGCTTTTCAATAAGACATACACAAATAGAGTTTTTTATGAGAAGACTTGACACATCATACCAGCATTGTGTTCAAACCAGAAATACAATATCTTCTCTGAGATTTTTCAGGACACTGTTGCTGGAGCTTTGAAATATATTATGTCCAAACTTTGTGTAAACAAATTCTTTCTACTAGAATTTGGTCTGGCATTGTAAGTGTCATGAGGGAGGGAAATGGGCTAGTATTATAGTGCAATGATTTCCAGATATATTTTCCTCAGAGCAGTGTAATTAGGTGTAGTGGTGTGTGTGTCTGGAACTTTAGTGTTCACAGCTATAAATGAAAGATACTGTTTAAGTAAACTGTAATTTACACTGAATATCTGAAATTCATGCTAATTTCAACATTGGTAAGGAGATAAATCTGCCACTTAAAATATTAATGGTTGTATTTCAGAAGATTCTAAATTATGCACTTGCATTCAGAGTATTAGCAACTTTAGTCATCATTAGCACCAGAGAAGTAATTTTCTTTTTGTTTTTTCCTTTTAATTTTATTGGCTAGGGGTACGTATGCAAAGATTGCACTGAATCATAAAGTTGCAGGCTAAATATTTTAAAAATTACAAATATTTACAGTGTGTTAACAAGAAATAATACAGAATTCCAAATGAAAGATTATTTGTTTATAAACTGGGAGAGCAATTGCAAAGATGCACACTGGCAGAACAAGCCACAGGCTCTCCTGGTGTTCAGAGGTGGCTTCAGAAGAATAATGCTGCTGGATCCATGTTGCACTTTACTTCTAGTGAAAGCTCAAGCACAACATTCTCATGGATCCAGGACCAAAATGGAGCTTCCTAAAACGGAGCAGATTGAAGACCTAGAAAAACGTTTCCACACTCAAGTCCAGTTACAGATTTTAATGTCATAGGCTAAAATTTCTAACTTTCCTGCCAAGAATGCATTTCAAAGCTGCAAAATATGCACTGAAAATGAATGCCAGATTATGGGCAGCTGGACTGTTTTCAATGAAGAACAATGCTTAAGCCATCGTTTACATCATAAACAAACCATGGTGGAAAATGTGTGCAGCCTTTCTATTTAGTCAAAGGGGAATCTAAAACTTTCACTTGCATTCAGCTTGTTAACTTACTGCCAGATTATCCTGGGGGCTTTTGCGCAGAAAAGGGCCTTTGGCACACACATTGGCCTTTGCCCAAGCAAGAGAAAAGAAAGACAGAAAAAAAAAAATGCAGCCGTGCTATCTTTTATACAATTGTTTCAGGTTTCTAAGCCATTTCTCTACTGGGTTTGTTCATTAAGATCTAATTTAAGAGATATTGGATTGAGTGGATTTACTGGTCACCTCCAAGGCTGATGGATCACAACATGACCACCTATTGTGCAAGAGCACTGATAACAACAGAAGAAGAAGGAAAACCAAAGGTGCAATTCTGTGGCAATCTTGCATTACAGGACAACTAAAAGAGGAATAGAGTCTGCACAACTTTACTGAAAACTACTAAAGCTGCTGTTTGAATTACAATCTGGGCTAGATTCATGGTGTTTTGAATCACACTTTCTTACCATTTATTTCTTGCTTCCTGGCAGTTTAGGTCCCACAGTAGATTACTTTATGGTTCTTGTGCTGATAAACTAAACTCTGTGTGTACTCGAAAACACTTTACATTTGGGGTGCCTGGCAAATGAGTAACCAATTTGTTTCATCACAGATATTTTTGAGTCTTAGGAATTCAGTGAAGGGTAGACAGTGGGCTTTCATTTCCTGTTATTTTTGTGGCAGTTTTCTATACAGACAGTTTGAAATATATTGTCACAAATGACATGGCAGAAATGTTTCCATTTTTGATGTGCTAAGGCTAGTGTGTTTTTAATAAAAACTAGTGAAGGAATTTTCGCCACTGAAAGCCAATACTTGCTTAACTTTCCTGATTGAAGTCAAAAGTTCACTTCAGTATTGGATGCCTGACTGCATTGGGGTCTGAGAGTCCTCTACTGAATTACACCTGTATGCCCCACTGTTACAGGTGACATAAAGGAGGAATCAAAATTGCCCTGGGGAGATTCCAGCTGGTACTAGTAGCTGGCATAAACAATCTCATGAATAAAAAGTGGTCTTTTCTTGCAGCAGTGCTGAAGGCAGAGAGAGATGAGGAATGGAATATTGCAGAGCAGTACAGTACAATGATGGTCACCTCTCCAGAAGCTCAGCAATGTTTTACACATGTAGAAACACATGTGTAAGCTTATCATACACATGTTAAGCTTATCATACAGGACACGTGGCTTATAATTCAGAATTTTGTTTTATGTACTTGCTTTTTTGATTGTTTAGTGGGGTTTTTGTTCAGATTGCTAAACTTAATTCTATTTTCAGTGAGGGAGGAAAGACTAGCTTTTAATCTCTTACTGTTAGTTAACAGAACTGTAAGGCAATATCTTTTTTTAAATTCGTTTGGTGCATTCAGGGAGTGGAACCACTAAATTAGAACTAATTCCACAGTTTCTTCTGTAGTGTGTGGTCTAGTGGTTCTCTCTGATGATACTGTTCTTTGGAGGTTGGCTGGAGATTGTAGTACGGAGACTGAGCCACCAATGAGCAAAACATTGGTGCAAATAAAGTTCAAGAGCAGAGAGGGCGAACCTTCAAGATTTTCTTCAGAGTTCAAGGGAAAGAGTTATGACCGGTCACGGATCACTCTGTGACTCTATAGCCAATACAGCTATTATTTGATTAACAGCAAGCAAAATGGATGAATACAACCATGAAGGAAAATTATCTGCATTGAGATCTGCATCCAGACCATGTTCAGAGATTAAGGCTCCTGAATTAGCTCATTATAGTCTTTATCCCAGCCTACATTACTGAGACTTTGAAGTAAGAGCAATCTAGGTCCCTCTGAAAACTTGAGTCACTTTCTCCATATCTCCTCATAACCCGTTAGATGTAGGTGAAAATGACAGAGTGCACTGGTGCAGAGCCCTGTGATCTGTGGTACTGACATGCTTTTATCAGCAAGCTGATCTGGCAAGGAGTTCCTGAAAGTCTCTGCATTATGCGAAGGGATCAAGTTCTGCAGCAAAGAGGTGTGTGTTCTGTCTAAATCCAAAAATGTAGGAGGAAGAACACATCTGAAATGCCTCTCTGCATAACTTGTTTCCCCCCAATACCTTCAAATCAACAGGTAGCATCAAAAAAAATGCAAGCATACTAGTACCATATTGTCATTTCAGCTCCAGAATTTAGAGTTATTAGGAGTTATTAGAGGTTTGTTTGGCCCACAACCCTCTGCAGAAAGAAAAGTTAAAACTGGAGAAGTGCTACCTTTGTTAAGCATTTGAGCTGAGAATTGGTGCCTAATGAGTAGCATCTTTACATATGAGTACTGTATAGAGCCAAGTTTATTAGAGCTGCATCATGACAGCCTCCCAGGAGTTACTGAGGTGAGAAGAAGGGAGCTTCTAATATGATCTGTGAATGGTGTCTCCCTGGTCAAACAAGGGGAAAGACAATTCTCAAACAGAAACACAGCTCCTTCCACCTTGACAGCAACCAGAATGAATGCACGTGGAAATCTCACCAAGGGCTGCCTTTACATTTATTTATTTCTCCTATTACCACTAAATCTTCCAGGGCTCCCTGAAACATCAGTTCTTTTTATACTCCAGACCTCTCATCATCATTGTGTTTGATACAGCTTCACAATGAAAGGAATCAAAGGAAAGATTTTGTGTGTGGACGCAGTTTATTCAGCAATTCACAGGTAAATAAGTTCCTTGAAATTTTGCTGAAGCTATTATATATAGTGAGTAAGTAGAGTAAGCAAAATGTTATTTTAGGAGTGTTTTTTTTTTGCTGCTTAGGGAAAGCTGCTTAGAATCCTGAATTGGAAAAATGATAATTCCAAAGAGGAGGAGGAGTATGTGATGAAAACACAAGCCAGAAAAAAATGCTGTGTTAAATATATACGTACAGATATTGATCAACAGAGAATGAATATTTGGCCTCGTATCCATTGCTTATATCCACTTTTTTGGACAACTTCCTTAATATGCCAGAATGATTCATAAACATTGCCAAAATATCTACTACTCTGCTTATGACTGCCATTTTAATGTAGCTCTTCACACTTATTCATGTAAATTCACACATAACTGCATACACATAATTTTTAAGTGTCGATGTTAAAATACATACAACAGTATGATGTCTAGCTAGCAGTTTATGTCACTCAAAAAATGTAAAAACTATGTTTTTCATGGAAAACATCAATAAATCTACGGATGTTGAAAGTGACACAAAATACGTGGCAGAGTTTTTTATTCTTCAAAATCAGTTAAAAAAAAATCCACCTTCAAAATGCTTTGACAAAATGCAGCTGTTCTTTGGAATTTGTAGCACTATATTGAAGTATTTGAATTTGAGTCTGGGTGGCATCACAAACATTTGTTTCCCATTGATTTCAAGCTTTAAATGCAAAATGCTTTGAAAAAGCCTCCCATACCAAGGGCCTAAAAGAATGGCTTAAAAGATCCTAATGTCAAGCTAGAACCAAAACAAGTTTGAGGAAACAAATCATTGAAAGTAGAAACAGAAAGCATTACCATTGCAAGGCAGTTTAGCCATAGTCATATTTATTTCTGCATTTGCAAAGATGAAGTTTATATTGCATATGCTAATCCTGTACAGAGCTTGATCTCTCAGTAAACTGATGGTCCACTGGCGAAGTATCGATAGACTGGACAATAGACTGCTCTTTTAATTAGAGTGTTCCCCACTGCCCACCAGAGTGGAGCAATCAGCCTTTCCACTGATCCCATCCACTCAGCACACCAGATATTACCGCCTGGCTGATGTTCACCTGGTGAATTTGTCCTTCTTCAGATCTCCAAGGAAGGTGCAGCACTGACTGTGCACGTAATACCTGAAGCACAGCAGCACACTGCTTCTGTTCTTCAGCACAACACCACCTTGATAATTATCTTTTCTTCAAAGAAAATTAGCTTCCAATTATTTCATAATTTGAGCACTTCTTGGGCCATGCCAAGGTAAAGGAAGCTGCCAGAAAAGGTTGTGATTCATCTTGCTCTGCATCAGGAGCATATGAACCTGCTTTTTGTTTGACTGGAAGCTCTCTGGATTAGCAGTGCCTTGTACTAACAGCTCATAGCCAGTAAGTGACTCCATCTTCTAGCTTTCTTTCATCTTACTAAAGAGATGATTATTAGCATGCCACTGGTCTCTTGGGAACTGCACTTCTTGTGGTCAGTTTCCAAGAGTGTGTAAAAGAAGATGAGGGGTAAGAGTGTAAAAGTGTAAGGGGTAAGAGTGAACAGCTAAGAAGAGGATAAAAAATACCTGGCACTAACATCTGAATGTACTGCTATTCTAAAGCACAAAAGTTTTGCTGGCAGCAGTACCCAGTGGTGCTTATAAAATGCATTTTTCTACTGTTATTGAAACAGCTAGTCATCTGAACAAAACTCCCTGCAAGTCACCAGTTAGTATCTTACAACAGTAAAAGAGTAAAGAGTAACTTTACATAACTGAAAAGTTCCTATATCCTAACCTCCTATTCGTACTTTTGTTATTAAATTTGCAGTATCACATTTCTGGATCAAATTGCTATAAAAGCTCATCTGCACAGCAGCCTCATAGACATTTTATAATGTTACCCATTAACGTTATAAACTGCTATGTCAAGCCTTGAAATTTCTGATTGATTCAGAAAATAACTCAGCACTGGCTAATAACTAATGCAAATCCTCTTTAGGGCTTGGTAAAATGTAGTTATGGTTAATAACTAGGTTGATAAATCTAGTCCAGAGCCAGTGCTGACTGCCCCCAGCTCTGCTAGCACAGCAATGGCTCTGAGCAGGAGGAGCCTACTTACCCAGTTCCTGCAGCCAAAGTCATTTTCTCACTGGCAGGCTGTTGAATATCAAAATGCCGCTATCATGTAGGAAACTACCCCTTTGTACTGGCTGCATTTGACTTTTCGGACTACCAGATTGACAAGTTGTTATCTATTTGCTGCAGCTCTGCCCTGCTGCACTTGCCAGGGATAGCCATCAGAGAGAATTCTGCCCTCTGAACAGCGGAACTGTGTAGGCTGGCACTTGCTTTGGCATGCCCCTGAAAATAAGGAGCAGGCTTGAATCTTGCTGTGCAAACATGTCAGTGAAAGCATAAAATCTAAGTAAAATATTTATCTGCTAGGTTCAGTATATGCTTGTCAGCATGAATTAAAAAAAGAAAAAGAACATGTAGAAACATATCTGAAAGGAGGAGGCATTTTGCCTATTCCTCATTCACCTGGAATATGCTGTCCTTTCATACCTGTCACTAGTTGAAAATATATTTCCTCTCATATTTGTCATTAAACTTTGGGACAAATCGCATCCCTTTCTTTTGTCATTGTGAGGAGGTCATAAATAATCATGCTTATCAGAATGAATATATTTGAATATTTTATTTCTTTGAATGGTACAGCAGATGAATCAAGTGCCTATGCTGGGCTGTTCCGCAGTCCAGAGCTTAGTAGCTAATGAAACTTCGGCTTTGGAAAGTCAGATGTGCTAGGTCTGAAGAAATAGCTGCAAAGAAAGTACTCAACACTTCAAGGATTTGATTAGGCAGAAGAGTCCACACTCCACTTACTTTTCAGCTCAGCTGGAGAGTGTGTTTGAAGGATTTACACATCATCCAAATATGAATAGAAATTCACAGAGCTACAGGACAGGAAAAGACTGGGAGATTCTAACTGTGGATGTACTGAGGCATCTATCTTCAGGACACAGTTGTCTCACAGGGCTTCAGAGGGCAGCAAGCCAAAATAGAGAGAGGGAGAAGAAAGGAACATTTAGTTAGTAGGTGTAGTTTCTTGTGTTGGAGGAGTTCATTTGGTCTACTTTGGTGGCAATGTTCTGAACCTGCTTTCACCTATTTATTCCCTTAGAGGTAATTTTTTCTTAGTTAAGAAAGAAGATTACCGAAAGTATAATTTTAGCACACTATTTTTCTTCTTAGCAATTTGTATATTTGAATGGTTTTGAGACTTTAAGAGAATGGAAAAACCTGCAAAATTCTAGTAATTACACTAAATTGTTATAATCATTATCACCATTGCGATAGCTCAATCAACGAATGCCATAGAACAATAATTTTTTTTTCTAGTTGTATCTTAACTCTGTCTTAATTCACGTAGCATTTCGCAGGCAGAATTGTCTCTTGCTACCAACCCGAACTATTCTACCCTCTTGCTCTCCAGGCGTCTGGCTGCATTCCTCACACTATCCTTATTCCAGCAGCTCCTACACTGAGGGCTGTCAGCTCCTACACTGAAGCTGGACCTGCTGCTGGCACAGAGTGCTGCGACAGTGTGATGGATACAGGGCAAAGCACTTCGCCAGACACCATGTGAGGACGTCACGCACTGTGCAGCCTGCACTGGCAGGTTTGGGGTGATTGTGACGTGATGTGAGCAAGCACTTGTTTGGTACTTATTTGTCTGAGACTTTCATTTCACCTGTCTTTATTCCACTGTAAGGCTCTGGTGTGTGGAGCTCCCAGTGGAGGCTCCCATGTTGCAACAAACCTGGCCACCGAGCCATGTCCAGAGCAAGGACTGCTGCTGGGAAGGGTTGTTTTTTTTCTCTCAATCTGTTGATTGGTCAGAGACCTATGCACACATTTTACTACCCTGCCAGGGAGGGAGATGCAGGAGCAGGCTCATGAGGCCAAGGGCTGCCCAACCTGCTGCTGCTGCAGCTTGTGAATTTTGTTTTTGATACTCACGTGCCACCATTTCAATCCACTGGGCTATGCAGAGGGAAATACGGGAAATGATATGCCGTGTTAGAGAGACTTCAAAGGTACCACAGAGCTGATGTTATGTGCTCATGCAAGCCTTCCCTGCCATTCTTCAGCCTGAAAGGCCAGGCTGGGCTACTCTGGGCACATAGGCTTTGGGTAAAAATCTAAAAGTTAAAAAAAAATCAAAGCTTGGAAACTCTAAAAATGTTTTTCTATTAGCACTACAGTCACTTTTTTCATTGCCAGAAATCAGGTTTACAGGTACTTCTACTGTGTTCATACAGCCTTGTTTCTTACTTTAAAAAGGGAAGAGAGAATTAGGGGGAAAAAGAGTTGAAGCAGCCATAGTTAAGCAATTGTATCTTCTTCAGGATTGTCTCTTTTCTCTGTGGCTGTCACACGCGATTATGTTTGTAAGTAAAATTAGGTCAGTATTTGCTACACTGTTTTGGAGTGAGGTGTCTGGTAACTGTAAATTACAAATATGCATTTAAAATAAAAAAACAACTAGTGAAGGAATTACAGTTCTAGCACAAGTCTGACAGACAGGTCAAAATATGTACAAAATATGCATATCAATTTTGAATACTCCCTTGGAACAACAGAGAATAGATAAGCAGTGCTGCTCACTAACCCAAACTCCCTTTGTCAAGAACTTTAAAAATCATGTTGTCTGTCAATTTGATTCCAAAATTCATGTGACATCTTTAAAATTCTGTTTCCTATTTTGCAATTTAAAGAGCTACTAATAGTCCTATAGAGTGTTGGGAAAATGAAATCATTAACATTGTGATGTCTTGACAGTGTCACATGTATAGAAAAAGGAGAGGAAAAAATGTCAGCTCTGCTCAGTTCCTGTCCTGCTGTCTTGTAAGATCCAGATAAACCAATAATAGTCCAGTCCAAAGCAATAATAAACAGCTACAAAAGTTGAATTTCTTTTGAAGTGAAAAAAATGCTGTTAAGTTGTAATTTTCAATGAAATCGAGAAGAGAGTTATTTTTGAAAACTAGGCAGGTTTGCATTCATCAGTATAGTATGTGGAATATAAATGCAACCATTTCTCTTGGAATTCACCCAGGGACCCAAGCTTTTATGCTGTTTAGTTTTTTTATATTAAAAAGTCAGAGACCCAGAAGTATATAACAATATGAAATTAAGTTATGGAAATTCACAGCAAATACCTTTCCTGAAATAACATTTCTGCAGTGTATGGTGTTTTGTTTGTATTGGAAAATTACAAAGACTCCATAGCTTCCTTATCTGTAAATATCCCCTTTCTAAGCAAAACACACAAAAGAAAAAAGAATTAGAGAGAAAATGAAGTCATAAAATCAGGAAAAAAGAGTAAAACCTAATTCTCCTAGTTTTCACTCTGCTTTGAACCAGATTAGCTGAATTTACCTGTCTGGAGTTGTGTATACTTCAGAGGAGGTAAATACCCTCCTTGCTTTGAATAGGCTGTGCAATGACCATTTTACAGTTTAGTCTCCTTCTCTTAACATATTCAATCTGGTATTTTCTTTCTATCCATTATGTTGTTGTTTATTAGGGAGTAATGAGAAAGACACAGACCTCACAGTCTGGGTTTCTGTTTTGATTTGAGTTCATTCAACAAGGCTTTGTTTTCTCTCCATGGCTTTTCCTGCCTCCTTGTCTGGCTCTACACTGCATTTGAAGCAGAGACCATGCTTCATTTAGCATCAACCTTGATCTGCAGTTGTCAGAATGGGCACACTGTGCCTGGTGCCTGATGCATCCCTATTTTGTTGTTTTTGCTGTTGTCTAAATATTATGACAGCAGAAATCTTCCTACAATTGTGGATGCCTACAGCCAAGCTTTAAGTTTTCAGCAGGTAGTAATAGGGAACATGCTTTTGGCTTATCCTGGCTGCATGGCCAAACATCACAAGGCCATTGGCTGATGATCAGAGAGGCTGCTCGGCTGCAGATAGCTGGTTAGTAGCCAGGGGGGGGGCTGCTTGTACACAGTACTGCCAGTTCTTGTAGGCCAGTCCATGGTCACTGAAGCATACCTGTAACCTGGGACTGATACCTGGAAAATATAACATGACAGTGGCTATGAGGAGCACAAAGAATAGATGGGAGGAAGGAGTTGGCATCAATACACATCTTTCAGGATCAGATAGACAGCTTTACAGGCTGATTTCTCCATAAAAATTGTTGAATAGCTGTTTCTTACCCAAGATGGATATTAGTTTTGATACCAGTCCTAAAGTTTGGCTGCAGATTTCATGCAGCCTTTCCTTATGACCCTGTCTCCTTCTCAGCCCAGCGTTGTAGCACAGCAGGGAGGGGACAGGCTTTCCCCTGCAGTTAAATGTGTGCAAGTGCTATTGAAACTGGTGGCAGTTGTTCATGCTCATCAGCAGACAACAATAAGATGGAACAATGAGTTGGAATATCCTCAGTTCTCCACACGGATGATCTGTCGCAAGGTTTCGCAGAGGCTGCTTTTTCACAAACTCATCATTTGTGCCTCCTGTTATTCACAGTAGCCACCTCTTGATAAGACATTACCACAGCTGGTCTAAAGGTCACACTACAATTTACAATTGCACAGAGAACTTGCCTTTCCCTTTACTAGGAAATGAGGTAGAGGCTGCTGTGCTCAGAATCCTGTCAATTACTGCTTATCCTGAGGAAAGCTCTGCCACTGATGGAGGATATGATAACCTTTACAGCTTAGCCTGCCTTCATTCTGCTGGCTTGTCTTCCAGGCTGAAGGTGGGGATATCACCCTCCATTGGGTTGGTGTCTTCCATCCCTCTAGTATTCAATTTCAGCTTTATTTCTACTTCAAGAATTGATAAATGAAATTCCACTCCTCACATCTAATCAAAAAATTTCCTGGAAGCTCTCTATCCCAGCTGAGTCTCATGGTAACTTTTCAGCCTCCAGTCCCTGACTGACTGGTCTTCACAGAGATTGTTATGAAAGAACCAAGACTTACTCTGCTTCAAAAGCAAACCAATCCACCTCTGGAAATCATTTATGGCTAAAACAAATGCTGGGGAGGAGAAGGAAATCATGGCTTTCTTTCATATAGTAGACTTCCTAATTGCTTACTAAAAACTGACTACAGAGTCAACATTTCTTTTTACTTGTATATACTACAGACTGGGATTTCTGATTTATAAGCAGCACTTGCTTTTGGCTGTTATGATGTACAACCTAACAGCAATCATGTATTTTCAGAAAAGGCAGAAATCCTGAGTAAGGAAATGGCTGATGCTGAAGTTATCCACCATGGCCAGTATAAGATCAATTGGAAGAACTTCTGTTACTATCTGAGAAGCAAAGACTTGTCTACACTTTGAAGGGCTGATAATTCCTCTTTGAAGGGCCCCAAAGGGGGGTGAATTGCTGAAATTTGCAGAATCAGTTGCATGTTGTGCTATCTGCTCTGCAATTACTGGTATTTCTGAAGAACTGGCCTTCCTACTGGGTTTTGTACAGTTTGATGTGGTTTGTACCACTTCATTTCTCTTAAGAATGGAAAAAACTAATAAAAAGAGAAAAAGAAAAAAAACCTGTGCATTTAGATTATACTTAGCAGTCAGCACGAAATATAAAACATATATATAAAATCAGAGTCAAACCCCACATTGGCTTACCTTCAAATTACTTGGTTTATTTTTTGTAGATTATGCAAAATTACAGAGGCTTATCTTATTTTTTCCCCCATCAAGGCAGTCCAGAAAAGGCTTCTGTTGTGGAGCCCATAGTCACCGCTAGGAAATACTTTTCAGAAAAACCATTTTCTTGAGAATCTATAAGATTAAGAGGACACAAAAGCATGAATGGAAAGGAAATACTAGAGACAAGCAAGAGCTGTTTGTTTTTTAAGTCATGATTCCTGAACTCTTTATAATTTCTTACTCTTACAGCTGGTTCAAAAAGCGTGAAAAAAAAAATTGTACAGTTAAATAAATAAGGTGCTGTAGTATATGCTGCAAGCCATAAAACACCATCTAATCTTTGTAGTATTACAGATAGAATCAATGGGTGAAAACTTCTATGTCAAATCTACAGGCATTGCTGCGACCCAGACAGATGACCCGGCGCTATCAGAAGAGGCTAGCTCTTTTCAAATACTCTGTCTGTATCTTTGGATGGAAAGAAAGAACTGACTAAAAGCCAAATAGAAATTGAACTGACATGAGCTAGGTTTTTTATAATACATGTAAGCTACAATCAGAGGAAGCTGAGACCCTTGTTTAGTAGTGAGATGAATAGAGTGCCGATGGCTGTCTATCAGTTCTTGTTAAAACTTGTAATTATTTTTCCTAGTTTATAGTTCATACTAGAAACCATTCAACAGGTGCAGAATCTTGGGCATATTTAAGAAAACAAAAAAGGAAACACTATAAGAATTTCAGCCTAAAATACTCAACTTTTGTAACCTTAATTGGGTGTATTAATTTTATTTTTAAGGTTTAAGGAGAAATCTTTTGAGTTTTCTATCTTATAGACAGATCCCTATTTATGCTTAAATTATGCTGGGTATGATTACAAAACCAAATTGATTGGTCAGTCAGAATATCACATTAACATGATAGTGACTAAAGACAGAAAATACACATTTAATCACTGATTGAGATTGTTAGAGCTGTTTTATGTACTGTCATTTCTTTTTATGTAAAATAACTCATCTCAAAATATATGTAAGGAGCAGGATTTGAAGTTGAAGTCTCTCTCAGAGATTTTCAAAAGCATAAAAATGTGGCAACCCCACAACCACATTACTGGAAGAAATGGGAACTTGGAGGGATAGAAGCAAATTTTGCAGGATGTGTCATAGGCAGCATTCTGCCAGCAAGGAAGAACACAGGTGGCATGGAAAGCACCTTTCCATTTTGGTTTTCATTTGAAAGAGAGTATAACTACAACACGAGGCATACAAACTCTGGGATAGCAACAAGACTTATTCAAAGATTTTTAAAAAACAGAGAGGAGTTTATTCTGCAGCAGAGATGGAGGGAGCCCTTCCCAGTATTGCTGGCTAGTCAGAGCATTCACCTCGGCGCTGACAGCAGCAGATCAGGGAGGTGAACATAAGGCAATTGCTCCAATCAGTGTTCTCTCCCCAGTCTGTATGAATCACTATTAATAAAACATGAAATGCCTTCAAGAATAGTATAGCCAAGAGCCTAGTGTCAAGTTGAAGCTTGTTCATTCTCATAAAAAGAGCTGATTTAGAAGAAATGGCATTTTCTAGCAAGAACACACTATAGAAGACCTTTCAGCCAGCTTTGTTTTAAACACAACACAGCCTGTGAAAATAGAACAAGAACTGATCTTAACAGAGGAACCAAAATCAAAATGTCTCTTTCCAAGGCCAACCTCCATGGGTGTAATTCAGCTGACAACAGTACATTTCGTATTAGATCTGCAGAACTGAACAGTTGCTTTCTGTAAAAAAAATAAAAGAAAAACCTTTGGTTTCCCTAAGCTCTTATATTGATGTTTTTCTTTGAGCACATCACTTCAACTTTGTCATTTGGTTTCTTTGTTGCTTGTTTGAATCTTTTCTGTCTACAATTTCTATCCACAGAATCTTTTTTAATTAGAACTTTGTTACTCCATGTATGTAGTGCTTAGCTCAGTAACCCAGATTTCATCACTAGCAACAAATAAGATATATATATGTACGTCTTGGCAATGCTCTGTCTGGGCAGACACTGTAAGGATGGAACTTAATTGTATATGTTTGCTGCTTCTTGCCTTTAACTTGTAGTTTGCCATTAGTTCTATTCTCTGCCGATGCTCTACATCCTCCTCTATCTTCTAAGACTTCTCACTTATCATCACAGTAAATACTGCTGACTTTTTGATTAAAATCTTACAGAGACATGTGAAGTCACTGATTTTATCTATGTTAGGAAAAGCAACAGGGAGCACTAAGTCACGAGAAACAAGGACCCATCAAGGACTGAACCCACACAGCTGGTCTGAGCTCAATCACGCTCAGAAATCAAAAGGAGACGAAGAATCTGACTGTTGGCATAAGAACAGGTCCATATGCTTGGATCAAGAAAGAAGGGGCACCATGGGTTGAAACATTCTATGTGGAGACAGATTATAGTAGCTGTTCAGAAAAAAAGCTAAGATTTCAACCTCTGCTTGGTATGAATCAGACAAAAATTCTTTCGGAAGAGGTCTGGAATCCTACAACTTGCTTTGATTCTTGCTTTTTTATGTCATGTGGATACTTCTTAGCTGTCAAGTATAATTTAATTTCCCCCTAGGAGGCACATTCTATTTTATCAAAACCAGCTAACCTTTTCTGTAATTTTTGCACAATGCAGAAATCATACAATGTTGTCAGCTGAACTGTTTTTGCAGAGTTGGGGAAGTTATAAAGAAGTAAATCAGCACAATTCTTTCTTATTATACAATCTTCTGCTAGTTTTACTCATGAATTTCAACCCCAGCAGTGCCAAAATCTTAACCTCATATAGAACCATGAAGTCAGTAGTAATAGCCTAACTTTAGAGCCCTGTTTGCTTTGTCAGAAAACCAGTTTCCAGATTTATGATTTATCTAGTTTTCTTATTTCAGTGCCTTCTTATAAAAGCATTAGATTAGTATCTCACATTGCACTTCAAAGAAGAAACACAACATAAGAATG
Organism: Lophotriccus pileatus; assembly: GCA_035583135.1. NCBI lineage: Eukaryota > Metazoa > Chordata > Aves > Passeriformes > Tyrannidae > Lophotriccus > Lophotriccus pileatus. The sequence goes on from JAWWES010000081.1 coordinate 29,045,123, forward strand.
ACTCTCTTTCTTCCGCTGTCTCCAAAAATGTACAGAGATTGTGAAGACAGTATAAGACACTTCTTCACAGGCAACTGTAAAAGGTGTTTAGCAAGTTTGGACTTGCATGCTCTGTGTTGTAAAACTTGGTAATGTGCTAAAAATGTATGGGAGTGTGCCTTTTTTGTCAGTCTTTGTAAATGTTTGTGGAATGCTAGCGGTGGGATGGGGTCAGAAGTGGAGAAGCTTCCTCCCACCTATTTTTCTTTACAGTTCTCCAGGGATATGGAGCTGCTGAGAGGGCTAAACTGCATGGAAGAAGTGAATTACTCATTGCAGATCTGGAAGAGAGTATGCTGGAGGTTTGGAGATTTTGGCCATAGAGTTGCAAGCAAAGACCCGGATACTAACTTGAGCAGTGCACTTCATTTATTCTTTGACAAGAAATAATTTATATCAAACGTATTCACAAAAATACACAAGTAGCGTCTCCATTCTCTCATATCCATATGGAGAAATAAGTCACTCTACTGGGTCTTAATGCTTACCTAATACTAAAAGCTGTGAGGCTTGTGACACCAGCTCTACGAGTACCTCAGGCTGATAGGCATGTCTTTCTTCATGACAACCTCTGAGCTCTAAATACATTCCCCAGGGGACTTATCGGAGCTCGTTCATCCCCTTTCCACTTTTATCAGTTGAAGAGAGGAACCAGAACTAAGCTACCACTTCCAGTTTTCTGCAGAACACTTGATGTATTGAGAATGGAAAATGTGTTTTTGAAAGACCACTGGATTTCAACATTTCTTTTTTTTCCAGTTTAAAACAGATGCTCTGAAATTTGAAATTTTTCATGTGGGGGAGGTGGCGAAGGCAAAAAAATAAAAGTTTCCATTACAATGTGCAATATGGGTAATTACCTCCTACTTAGGCAAAAAGGTGTTTAATGTCAAACATTTCGTTCTGTAACTGTAAAGTATTAATTTTGATATTTTTCAGGACCCATTTCTGTTTTAGTTAAAGAAATTATGGTTGAAGGGGTCATGATTACAGGAAGCAGTTCTCTTCTCATGCCAAATGGCTCCATCAAAGGTTTCTCAGTGAGTTCTAGTTCTATCACTTGCCAGTCTTTTTGCCCTAGGTAAGAGAGAATAAACTGTGGCTCAGCCTAAGACATCAATGAAAGGGTACAAAATCCCCATTAAAGCTCCTTCTGACTCATTACATCGGTAACAGAAAAAAGAGTATACCCTCTGCTCTTCAACCAAATAAGCAAAAAGTCCTCCCCATTTGGAGCAGAAAGAGACAGATGTCTACCTGGTTTTGTTCTCTCTTTGAAGTGTCATAATTAGAACTGATCTGCTATAAGAAAAGTGTTCTGAATCTAGTTAAAAATCACAGTAAGCTTCTTTCTTTGGAAATTAAACAGCATTGTATGACATAATATTAAAAATACTTCTTGGGTTTTCTCTGGGAGCAACACCAACTATTACTCAAAGGCTCTCTCCAGTCCAGATCAAGGCTTTTTGCTATTTTTGTCATTAATATCTAGAAAAACAATAAAAACATGAAAAATACTTATTTTCAGGATGAACTGGAATGACTCTTAGAGTTATTGCTGATAGCTTGTGCTGCAAACACGAGCTTGAAAGAGTGTTTATAAATATCCCACTTAACAGGAAAAAAAAAAGTTATGAGTGGTGATAGAAATCTGTCTGGCAAAAAATCCCTATGCTATTTGCCAACAAGTACAGACTCCCAGTATAACTGCAATGTGTGTCCAGCTCTGTTAAAATCCATATATTAAAGCTAATTAAAATATTATAAATCACCACTCAAAATGGTTTTCTTCCGAGGTAGCCTTCTGACTCAACTGCTACTGAAGCTTCTTTAAACTTATTTCTTACAGGCACTGATTTTCTCTGCTAATAAAAGGACAAAGCCAATGCCTGGAGGTGAAAAATGTCATCAAAAGAACACTTGCAGCTGATCCCATAAGCAGTCTAACAGGACTTCAGTGGAGAAATCTTAACTTTCTCACACATTCACAAGTCTGCTTACTAAAGTAAGGCTACACAGTGTAGAGCTATGATTTCCTCCTCTTCCATAGTAAGGTCATTTTATTCTGGTTTATTTACTTCTAGTTTTCTCATATTTATATATAAGTATATGTAGATAGGGAGAGAGAGAGAGAGAGAGAGAGAAAGAGAGAGGGATATTTCTCAATGAAAGGGAAGCTAGCAGTAACTAAAACATATCTGCAATGTCTGTCAGCAACTGTAATAAGAGTTAACTACAATTGAATACCAAAAGGGGATGGAAAATTCTCTCATGGCAAGCAGCATTTTGCAGGACATTTGATAAGCAAGATTATGCAGGATAAACTACAGTCAAACAGAAAGGATCGGTTTGATGACATATACCACATCTGGATCATAGGCAACTTGACAGTGTTTTTGCCTTGAGCCATAGCCGTGTCAGCTCTAATGTGACATTTAGCATATTTAACCATGAACATATGACACATCTTTAGAAATCCTTATTGCCTAAATAGGTTATTTTTACATGCATAATTGTCAACAAAAGTAAATAAAATTCAGTGTGAAGTGACATTTTGTAAGACCTTATCAGTTTTGTCCTGTGGCATTAGTCTTGCCTATGCTACATAATATGAGGCATATCCTGGATTGTTTTTCTTAAAGTCCCACACATTGACATTATCTTTAATATTCAGTGCTAATTTTAACAAGGAATGTGAACTTTTCCTGATATTTATCTGTCCTTTTCCTTTGTATTTTCCAGTTCTTTGGACAGAGCCTTATTATGTAAAATCCCTGTGACTGCCATAACTTCTGACTAAGAGTAATGGGTCATGGCTTGGAAAGAATCAGTAATTGCATATGTAGTGTGTAGTAGTAGCTGGACAACATACCTGGTGATGCTAAAATCTCTAACTCTGGAGTTAACAGTTTGACATAAGGTACCTTTAAATTGACTAACTCATTACATTTAGATACTCAACTGGTTTCTCTGAAGACAATGAAAAATGCTACTTTTTCAGTTTGTAGTGACATTAGTTCTAAACTTAGAAAAAAAGGTGAATATTCCAAGGTATTAAACTTCAACTTATGTCAATATAGATGTAATTGTAATGAATTTGGGTTTAGCATTCTGGTATTCTCATTTATTATTAGTCTTTCTTATTTGATCAGGATATACTACTCCATAGAAAACCACACTTCCAATATAATTATCTTGCTAAAAAATAGTATGAGAACATCAATTCCAGACTCTGGGAAGATTTAAATCTGGATTCTGATCAAAAGTTAAAAGAAACCTGCTTTTAGCTTCAGTGCCTTTCTTGGTGAGATTCTGTTATCAGTCTTCAGCTTTGAAATATATAATGGATATGTGTGATTTCTTGATTTCTCCTCAGCATGGTTCTGTGACTTAAAATTCTATGACATTTTATAAAAACTTAATTATTTTGCCGATTCTGTTTGTATACACGGCCCTCATAAGAAAACATTTCCCATCCTTATATCTGTAATGATATAGACAATAGAAATGAGGAATTTTTGTCCACTCAGTCACACACACACACATATTTTTAAATATATGTATAAGCACACATACCTAAATGCAGAAACTGTTAATTCTTTCTAACTGTATGAGCCAAAATTCAGCAGTTGACCCTTAAAATTAAGAAATGCCATGAAATTGAATGGGAGATACACTTTGAGTTTGGTTTATAATTGAAATTTTGAGCACTGATTTGCAGTTTTCAGAACCTTTTAGGACTGGGCCACGTGACACATGTCAGCTCTGTGACTAATGTTTTACATCTTAATTATGGTTTTTAAGAAGATCAATCATTTTGGTAACAGTCATAAGCACTGCAAGTTACAAATACATATTTCAACAGAGTGTACTGGTATTGAGGATCTCATGAAGGAAGAAGAACATGCCCTCCTCAATTTCTTACTAAGCTGAGCTCTGTCTTTATTGGAAAGACCAGTGGTTAAGCCAGCAAAGGATGTAGCGATAGAGATTCAGGAATCTACCTCTTCTTAATCAAAATTATACTTGGTTACATAGGTTGAATTTTGTGTAAACTAAGAAGGTATATGAGGGGGAAATGTGTGTGTATACCTCTATATAGGGAATTTATTTAGTGAATTTATTGACAGTGCTGTTATTGCAATCTGCATCTGTCTTCTACTCATGTCCACATACCCAAAAAACCCAAATGGGTGGCAACAACAAAATATCTCTTGTCATCCTTATGCCTATGGCGTTGTCTACATTAAAAATGAAGTGCTACTACACAGTGTTGTTATGGAGTCTAAAATTCTTGTTTGTCCCTACGTGATAGAATACCAGGATAATGTGCATTGCAGTAATAGTAACAGTTGATAAAAATGTTAACATATTGATATTATCGAGATTGTCTCTGTGTGGTGTTTTGTGTGGCTTGGAACTTCTTCATCTTGCTACAAATCCACTGGTTGAAGCACCTTAAACACACATGATTGCATACAGAATTATTTATTTGGTATGCTGCCAAAACTTCATTTGCTGTTACAGAAACTTATTTTTTCATTTAGTTGTAGGAAGTTTTGTTACATTTCTTCCCCCATGTGAATTAAAAGATTTTATTGATGAGCAGCAGATAACTCCTTTGATTCTTTAGCTCAGCAGTGCCTCCAGAGTCTAGCTTCATAAAGAAGACTGCAAAAGTGATAACTATTACTTATTCACATTTTTAAATTAATATCAGCATTCTTCTTTCTCCTGAAGTGTGTTTATACAAATGAGGTGCGTTAGGAATTTGTTGGATGGTCGCATCCAGAGGATAGTGGTCAGTGGCTTAAAGCTGCAGTAGGCATCACTGATGAGTGCTGTCCCTCAAGGATCTGTGTTGGGAACAGTGTTATTACATAGCTTCATTAATGACATAGACAGAGGGATGGAGTGCATTCTCAGCAAATTTGCTGATGACACCAAGCTGAGTGGTGCTCTATGCACCTGAAGGATGGGATATAATCCAGAGGAATCTAGATACACTCAAGAAATGGGTGCATGGGCATCTCCTGGGGTTTAACAAGGCCAAGTACAAGGTGCTGCATCTGGGTCTGGACAACCCCAATATCAATACAGGCTGAGGGATGAACAGATTGAGAGCAGCCCTGCCAAGAAGGGGTGCTGGTGGATGAGAGGCTGGATATGACCTGGCAATGTCCGCTTGCAGCCCTGAAAGCCAATTGCATCCTGGGCTGCATGAAAAGCAGTATGACCAGCAGGGTGGGGGAGGTGATCCTGTCCCTCTACTCTGCTCGGGTGAAATCCCACCTGTGTCCAGCTTTGGGGTCCCCAACACAGGAAGGACATTGACATGTTGGACAAGTCCAGAGGATGGCCACCAGTAGGTCAGAGGGATGGAGCAACTCTCCTATGAGTAAAAGCTGAGAGAACTGGGATTGTTAAACCTGGAAAAGAGAAGTCTTCAGGGTGACCTAATTGTGGCCTTCCAGTGTCTGAACAGAACTTATAGAAAAGATGGGATAAGACTATTTAGAAGAGCATGTAGTGACAGGGCAAGCAGGGATGGGTTCAAATTCAAAGAGAGTAGGTTTAGTTTAGATATCAGGAAAAAATTCTTCACTGTAAGGGGGTTGAGGCACTGGAACAGGTTGCCTAGAGAAGCTGCAGATGCCCTATCCCTGGAGGTGTTCAAAGTCAGATTGGATATGCTCTGAGCAACCTGTTCTAGTTGAAGTTTCCCCTGCTCATGTTAGAGGGCTTGGAACAGGATAATCTTCAAGGCCCCATTCCAACCCAAACTGTTCTATGATTCTATGATTCTATGATTCTATGGTTCTATGATTCTATGATATAGACCTCTGGAATAAACTCTGCAACCTGAATCTTTCTAAAATACAAAAATTTCTATCCTGACCAGTATTTCTGGGCTTTTTGAAGGAGGAAAGCTAAAACATGGCAACAGGGCTATGGAGGAGGCAAGACAATGATCATGATAGGATATTCTGACCTGATGAAAAGGTTTTTTGAGCAGAACACAGAGAAGAAAACAATTCCGTGAAGCAAGGGTATTTTCTTCGCTATTCTTGAGCTAGATGACGAGATAACTGTGGTAAACTTCAACGGTACAAGCAGGTCAGAACCGTGTAAACACTATTGCTTAAAAAGTACCTGGTACATTTTACAGTTCTAAAGTGTCTGTGTTTTGGAGTTTGATTTTCTTTTTTTTTTTTTTTTGGTTCATTAATGAAGTACATAGTTAAGTTTTGAATAATAAAAAACCAGAAGTTTCTCATGCAAAGTTTTGTGCTAAAATTGAAGTTAAATAAAATGAACGGAGATTTTTTTACAGGGTTTGATTCCTGTAACATGCTTATGTTAAGAGAAACAAGTATGGAAAATGAGATCTATCTGATATAACAGAATCAGAAAAAAAAAAAGCAGGCTTTAATATTTTATAGAAGATTTTACTTTCCAAACTGAAGACTAACAAATTATTTTTTTTTAGTTCCATGATATGAATTACCTGTAGATACGATATCTGATACTTGATAATGCTTATGTACTGGGAATAACTACTTTCCATAATAACTAGTAGATATTAAATAAGAGTATATATGCTGTCAGTTATTTGTGTTTTCTTCACTGATATTTCAAGAATATTGCTTTGTGAATGATTTTAATGATAAAATTGTAAACTTTTTCAGTGTGCTAGGAGACTTCTGTGAGTTGATTAGGACTTTACAAAATATCTGCTGAAAAAAGAGGGAACCCTAGTTATGAATGGTTAACAGTACTGGCTGAAGTTGAGATAAATGATATCCAACCACATACATATTTTAAAAAAAAAAAAGGATAATTGAAAATTTATTACTAGATCAAAGGGTCATAAAATGACCAACAAGACATTTTCAAAAAGGATAAAAAGGATTTACGTCTTTTGAAAGAATAAGAAGTGATGGACTGAAAGGAGAATCAGAGACATGCCTATATAGCAGAAGGAACACATTTAGCTGCTGGACCATCTGAGATCAAAGGAAGTTTATGTGAAATGGAGGAAAAAGAGAGATATAAACAAAATCATGCACTCTGGCTGTAAACCAAGCTTCTAGGAGGTCAGCAGATCCTCAGGAGCACAGAGAACCTGACTAACAACATGGTGCCTGGGACCTGATGTTCCTAGATTACAGTGCTCCATCAGCATTGAGGCTGCCTTCAGGCTCACAGGGAGCCAAAATCTATCCCAGCTGGAAAAGAGTTTCAAAGTTGCTATCTGAAGAAAGAAAAATTTGGCTCATTGATCTTCTCATCACCACCATTCTGTGCTCCTGTTCTGCAGGTTTACAGCAAGGATAATGATGTTCACATAACAGCATAAATCAAAGGACAGAAATGGTACTTGTTGAGTGTTGCTGTCACAGGATATAGCAAAATGCCCACAAGCAAGCATTTGGCTTTGTATTGTAGATGGGATTTTTTTGTCTTAGCTTACAAGAACATTCAGGAATTTTACTATATACACCCTTTATTTCCTAATTCTTTACTAAAGATAAGCTTATATTAATAACTCATTTATACTTCCATTATATACAGTATATATACATCAGGTATGTCCCTTAATTTACTTTGTCCTGCTTTTCACAAAATACTTGTTTTTCCTGCACGAAAGAAGCAATAAAGTAATTGGCTTTTTAGAGTTAACCTGCTTTATTACGTCATCTTCATGTGTTGTATGTCTCTTTCTGTGATTATATTAATTAATTTCAACCTGTTGGTCATAGCAAGCTAAAACAAATTAACACAGTCAAAAAACAGATTTCAAACATGGGATTAATTTAATGCAAATTTCAGGTTTCTGGAGTTTTGTCACCCTTGTTTAGCCTTAGGTTGTTGTATTTCAATTTGTAAATCATCCTCTACAGGTGACTTCCTAATATCTGTCTTTTAGAAGAGGGCTGATAGACTGTTTGAATTTTTATCCAGTTATAAGCTGAGAGAAGTTAATCTTTTCTTTTTATCATAGATTTTTTTTTCATTGAGTACTAAGAGTTGCTGAAATTTTATTTTTTTTTTTTTTTTTTACCAGAATGACTTTCTGACAACAATATTATGTTTTCAGTAAGATCTCATGGAAATACATTTTATGGGATGAACTGGTCTTAAGGGAAATAGTCTCAAGGGTAGGAAGTATCCTGACCAGTTTTAATAATGAAAGAGTTTTATCAAAGTACAGACTTGAACTTGGAGGAAAGTGTGGTTGATAATTTCTAATTTATTTAAGTCATTGTAGTTATAACCATGTGTAAAGTGATTATCAGTATATTTTGTTATTTTCTTCCATTAGTAATTTTTTCAACAACCATTTTGTTTTATTGCGACATGTCCATAATTTCTCTTTTTTATTTATAGACATTATGGGAAATACTCTCATGAGGTAAATTTCTGATTAAAAAGACAAATATGTGCCTACCACATATTAGTCAATGAACTGCATAAAACTGTGCAAGCCAGTAATGAAGAATGAGGAAATAAAAGGGATCTAAAAACAAAATTCCCAAACCTTAGCATAACAAAACATTCATGTCTTAGTTGGATTCCAGTAATCTCTCCACTCCTTCCTTTGCTGAAAATCACATTGCACGTTTTCTTATTCTCCAGCTGCCCTGGCACTGCATCTCCCTGCTTCTGAGGATCACCTTACTGGCTTTTACCAAATAAAGCTCCTTTCCCAACTTGTTTGGCTTTACGAAGGGTCTAATTTCCCTGATTTCCTACTTTCCCATCTTTTTGTCATCTTCCTTCTACAGAAAACAAAATATTGTAACCTGCCAAGGGTAAGCCAGAGCAAATAAAGTAATTAACAAGTCAGCATTAATAAGTTGCTCCAAGATGTTTGCAAACAAGCAGCATGGCAAGCCTGAAAACTGCAGTGGGTAAGAGGGGTGATGATGCTCTCTTGGAGCCCTGCTCCAAGCCTCTGGCTTCATCCCCTGACACATGACACACTGCCCCTGACACAAACCTCCCAGACTGAGCCACCCAGGAGATGCTGCTAGTCCGTACTGTCAGGGGCTTGATGGACATCAGAGTGCACTAGCTCTGCTTCATTGCTGATATATGAAAATGGACCACAAAGGGAAGCTGTTTGAAAGAAACATTTTTTAATCAGTTTTAAATAAGTATGAATTCACTCCATCAGATGGAAAGCTTTATTCAGACTAACGCAACCTCCCTCATTACATGAGAGTTTGCCCTGCCTATCCCTGCTCTGTCCCTCAGTGTAACCTGATACCTGTGGAAATAATAGAGAAATCAGACAATATTCTGTGCTCAAAGAATGCATATATATATAAATATGATCTTTTTTATGCCTAGGACTGCACATTTTTTTGATATTTAATACATTTACTATACAATAAGATTGGAGTTATTTTCTCTGCTTTCTGATATTTCTTACCTTTACATTTGTTAAAAGAAAAATAATTGTTGTTCTGTGTACTTTATATCCTCCCCTATCACCTTTGTTTACATCCACATGATGTAGCCCTTTATTATTCTGGCCAATAATTCAGCCTATTTATCCTTTTTTTTTTCAATTTTCTAACTTTATGTTATGGGGACAACATCAAGGAAATTAAGTAATTTTGTTATTTCATTTATATAATTGAATTTGTCTGAACTATAGTTGAACCGGAATCCAAACTTGAGTAGGGAGGACTAATCTTTGTTTGCAGATTTAGCATGAAAAGGACTATTTTTTTTGATCATAGATTAATTTTATACCAAGACTATTGGGTAAAGATAATGGTCATAAAAGAAAAGATCATGTAAACTTGGGGCTGCTGCTACCCAGAGGAAGGTGGGTGAAGTAGCACAGAAAAGCAGCGATGTGAGTCAGTCACACAGTAAATCAGCTGAGAGGAAGACACTGCTTGCTTAGAAGGATAAGGAACAGACCTTCCTGGAAGGATAAATCCTCCTGCCTATCTCCAGGCTATGTGTCTGCCTCATGAAGGACCGAATGAGGAAGTGTTGGACAGGACTTCAGATTTTCTGGTGCTGGCTCTACGAAGGGTAAGAGGATGTGCAAGGCAGATGGATTAGCTTAGAGGCCAGGACCAGAGCTGGAGCTCTGTGCTCAGGGCAAGCAGTTTGCTCTGGCCACTGAAATTAGTCATCTTGAGGGCAGACTTCGACATTTTTAGGAATCTGGTTGAAAGAGCCCGTTGGGAGAGAGTCCTGAAGGGCAGAGAAATCCAGGAAAGCTAGATGTGCTTTAAGAAGGAAATCTTCAAGGCACAGGAGCAGGTTGTTCCCACATGTCAACAGATGAGCTGAGAGGGAAGAAGGCTGGAACTCAGGGGAAAAAAGAGTGTATCACTTTTGGAACACAGAGCAGGCAGCTCAGGAGGACTACAAGGATGTCATGAGGTTGTGCAGGGAGAATATTAGAAGGGCCAAAGATCAACTGAGATCAATCTTTCCACTGCTATAAGAGAGAATAAAAATATTGCTATAAATACATTAGCAAAAAAAGGAAGGCTAAGGAGAGTCTCCATCCTTTATTGGATGTGAGGGGAAATATCATGCAAAGGCTGAGGAAAAGACTGAGGAATTAAATGCTTTTTTGGCCTCAGTTTTTAATAGCAGGACCAGTTGTTCCTTAGGGTTCTCAGCCCCTGGAGCTGGAAAACAGACAGGGAGCAGAATGAAGCACCCATAATCCGAGGGGAAATGGTCAGTTACCTGTTACATCACTTAGACATCACAAGTCCATGGGACTGGATGGGATCCACCCAAGGGTACTGAGGGAGATTGCAGAAGTGCTCACTGAGACACTTTACATCATTTGCCAGCAGTCCTGGCTAACAGTGGAGTCCCAGTAGACTGAAGGTCAGCAAATGTGATGCCCATCTCCAAAACGGACCTGAAGGACAATCCGTGGAACTACAGGCCTGTGAGCCTGACCTCATTGCCAAGGAAGGCATGGAGCAGATCATCTTGAGTGCTGTCACATGGCATGTACAGGACAACCAGGGCATCAAGCCCATCCAAAATGGGCTTATGAAAGGCAGGCCTGCTTGACCAACCTGATCTCCTTCTGTGACAAGGTCGCCCACTTAGTGGATGAGATTGAGGCTGTGGATGTGTCTACCCGGATTTTAGTAAAGCCTTTGACACCATTTCCCACACCATTCTCCCGGAGAAACTAGCTGCTCGTGGCTTGGGTGGGTGCACTGTTCACTGGGCAAAAAAATGGTCAGATGGCCATGCCCAGAGAACAGTGGTGAACAGAGTTACATCCAGCTGGCAGCTGTTCACTAGTGGTGTCCCCCAGGGATCAGCACTGGGGACAGTCCTGTTTAATATCTTTGTCAATGACCAGGATGTGGAGATCGAGTGCCCACTCAGTCAGTTGGGCAGGAACATTAATCTGCTGGAGGGAAGGAAGGCTCTGCAGAGGAATCTGGTCAGGCTGGATCAGTGGGCCAAGGCCAGTTGTGTGAGGCTCAGTTAGGCAAAGTGCAGGGTCCTGCACTTGGGTCACACAGCCACATACAGTGCTACAGGCTGGAAAACTGCATGGCAGAAAAGGGGGTGTTGGTTGACAGCCAGCTGAACATGAGCCAGCAGTGCACCTGGGGGGCCAAGAAGACCCATGGCATTCTGGCTGGTATCAGCAGTAATTTGGCCAGCAGGAACATGGCAGTGATCATCCCCCTGTATTTGGGACTGGTGAGGCCTCACCTTGAATTCTGTTTTCAGTTTTGGGCACCTCACTGCAAGAAAAACGTTAGCAAGTTTGCCGACAATGCCAAGCTGTGTGGTGTGGTTGACATGCTGGAGGGAAGGGATGTCATCCAGAGGGATCTTGACAGGTCAATAAGGTCAAGTGCAAGGTCATGCATTCACATTGAGACAACCCCAAGTACAAATACAGGCTGGGAGGAAAGTGAACCGAGGGTAGCCCTGGGGAGAAGGACTCATGACTGTTAATTAAAAGCTCAGTGATCATACTGGGCTGCATGATTCCCCCCTGTACTTCACTCTTATGAGACCCTCCCTAGTGTTCTGTATTCCAGATCTGGGGCCCCCAACACAAGAAAGACATGGACCTATTGAAATGAGGCCTGAGGAAAGCCACTAAATTGATTAGAGGGATGAAGCGCATCTCCTGTGAAGACGACAGGCTGAGAGAGTTAGGGCTGTTCAGCCTGGAGAAGAGAAGGCTCTGAAGAGACCTTATAGCAGCCTTGCAGCATGTAAAGGGGGCTTACAGAAGGCTGGAGGGAGACAGGGCACATAGTGACAGGGCAAGGAGGAATGGTCCTAAGCTGAAGGAAGGTAGGTTTAGATTAGATATTAAAAAGATGGAAAAGGTTGCCCATAGAAATTGTAGATGCCCTATCCCTGAAAGTGTTCCAATCCAGGTTGGATGGGGCTCTGAGCAACCTGCTCTAGTGGAAGGTGATCCTGCCCATGGCAGGAGGGTTGAAGCTAGGAGAAGGGGAACAAAGCTGGCGAAAAATCTGGGGCACAAGTCTTTTGAGGAGTAGCTGAGGTTCAAGGCAGACCTTATATCTTTCTACAAGTGCCTGAAAGGAAGTTGTATCAAGGTGGGGATTATCCTCTTCTTCCAGGTAACCAGTGGCAGAACAAGAGGAAATGGCCTTAAGTTGCACCAGGGGTGGCTTAGAGTGGATGTCAGAAAAAGTTTCTTCACAAGAAGAGTGATCAGGGATTGGAACAGACTGCCCAGGGAAGTGGTTGAGTTGCCATCCCTAGAGATATTTGAAGACATGTAGGTGTGGCACTTCGGGACATGATTTAGTGGCTGACTTGGCAGTGCTAGATTAATGGTTGGACTTGATGATCTTAAAGGTCCTTTCCAGACTAAATGATACTATTATTCTATGATTTTCAAATATTCACAGGGTCTTAGAGACCATGTTAGAACACATCTAATGGTCATTAGATTTGAAATGGAATTGCTTGCATCAGCAATGGCAAACCTTTTTAGCATCTGGTGCCAAATTTACTTCAAAAAACATTGTAGTTCACTGCCACTAATGCTCACCCAAATCTCTCAGTGCAAAACTTGGCATCTGTACAAACACTTTGTGATTATTGGCTTAGACAATGGAAAAGCTCTTTGTAATTTGATCTGCCTGTTGAATGTGTGTGCTATACAGTACTGCTGGCCAGGCTGCCATCATCCTTTAAAGGAATATTTTTCTTTCTAAAATGCTACACTAACACAAAGAACTCAATTCAAAAGAAATATATGATGTCTACTGCATTTTTTTCCCTGGTTGTAGAGGATAAAAAACCTAAACTTCTCAAATCATATCACTAATCTCTCTGTCCGATGTTCAGCCCGACAAAGACACATTTCACTTGTTTCAGAAGGATATGAATAAAATTGTACAGGGGCTGGTATGGAATAATTTCCCATTCATGTAAATTTCCTACTGACTCCTATTAGTCTGCGTTTATTTTATGCCTTTAAGCATGATAGTTCTCGTGCATTCCAAAATTACTTTTTTAGTTGACAGTCCTCCTTAATGAGAACAAGGGTTGGTTTAGAAGATTTAATTTGCAGACAGTGTTGCAAAAGACACTTCAATGGGAAGGACATGACATTGCCTAGAAATAGATCTTTGTAGCTGACTTTCAGTTATTTGTTTATGCATTCTGAGGTCTTATTTGTGCTTTTTGTTTTGTTTTGTTTTGTTTTGAATGTAGACATACACTAAGCTTGATTCTGCCATTCAGTGTTTTTTTAGTACTTCATGTCTTATCTATTTATGCATAGTTGCTATTTTTGTTCCTTGTCCTCCAAATGTATGTAGTACATTTACATTAGTGTACTAGTTGCATTTTTGACTGCTGAACCATTCACCCAAAAAGCAGGATGTAAATGTAGAGGATGCAGATGAAATGCTGTCCTTTACTCTAAAGCAGAAGAGGGACAAGATTGGTCAAATCTGCTCACTGAATGTGTGCCATTCCAGGGTAGTGTGAGCCCAAGGAGACACAGAGCAAATAGATGTGCATCACATTTAGAAACCAGTCTTTAAAACTGTTTATACCAATATTGAATAGCACACTCCCAGGCAATGCAATGAATCAAAACCAAAGCACAATCCTTTCATTTCAGGAGTAGTGAGAAGTTTGTGCCACGTATGAATAATTATAGTCATTCTGCACGATCTGGAGTAGGTACTTCGCCTCCTTTCCATCCTTGTGTTTATCTTCTCTCTTTTTGGTTTTCATATTAACTTCCAGTATGCCATAGGTCAATTTCCCAGCAACTTTCATATACGTATAGCATTGCCCCCATCCATTCCCTCCACTTACACATTTACTGTGGAATACATGGTCAGACAAAAGACATGACAAAATCTAACCGCAGAGAAAAATCAAAGAGCTCTATACAGCCATTTACTGCTCTGAATTTCAGTGTAAGAGCAATGTTACAAACAAGCTTGTGACACCTCACCAGAAGGGGAGGAACTTGCTATTTATTGCCATCACAGCAAGAAATGCCTAAGAAAGCAATCACAATCTGAGAAATGGAGCTCTGAGGGTATGTCTGTGCTCATTAGTTGTCCTGTATTCTTTTCTGAGCTACACTGCAGATATTTAATATTAGCTCAGTTGAGGGGTGGGGTTGGATGTATATTCATTTCTCTATTGCAAATTTAGCCAAAAGAGCAGAGCTTATTGCTGGTTTTTGCAAAGCACACTTGCCTTCTTAGAGATGTGTGAACGCCTACTTGTTTTCCCACAGATATTCTGCAAGGAACTAGGAAATCAAGTGGAGCAGATTTACTGCTGTTTGTTATTATACTCAAAGTATAATTTTGTATTTAGTTTTTAACAGTCGCCTAAAGTGGTAGGAGAGCCAATATTTTAGATATAGTTAACACAATACGAACATTCCACACACAGTTGATTAAATGAAAAGCAACACTAAATAACACTCTATCTATAGTACATATTTCATTCATTGCGCAGACCTGGCCTGAGGCTTGTTTAAAAAAGCACCAGATGTTCTCTAAGACATGTATTTGTCTTTGTATGATGACAGATGCTCTTTGAAATCACAAAGTATGTAATAGCAGAGTTTGCCATTTGAAATCAGGAAATTCAATTTGTTTTCTCAGAGGCACAACTGAAGGGCAAAGCCCAGTAAGAATTGCTGTATAAAGTAATGCTTTTCAGCATTTTGTACTTGTCTTGCTAATTTAAACCTCATTTCCAACACTGTTCACAAACACAAATGGGAAAATAAGCTTTCAAATACTTCTGCCAGTAGGATTTTTTCCTCTCTACTTTCTTAGTGTGTTGTTTTACTTAAATGCAAGTTTACCTTTTATATCAGTCACCTCATATGGTCTTGTAGACTTGCCTTTAAATGAGCTAATTGAATGGCTCCTAGGAGAAAAACATACTCAGTATGAACTAATTGAAGAAATTTTTATACACTGTGTAACATATCCTCACAGTAATTCTCACATTGTTGCAAATTGAAATGATGCAGTGCAGCAAAAGATGAATGTATGCCTAAATTTGATAGCAGAAGGGTTTTCTTTCAAGGTTTTTAAAACAGAATGGCATTCAATAAATCAACGAAGTGATGAGCCCAGTCCATGAGCTCATGGCTGTGTATTAATAATCCAGAGAAAGTGATGAGTAAGCTGAAAAAGGAGTGTGACTGAAAACAAGTTTTCAACCTAACAGGCATCAAAAATTGTGTAGAGAAAGCAGACCCAAATTTTCCCTGTTTGGGCTTCTGTTACAAATCCATAACTTCTGCCTCATTCATGACGAAGTTTTTTGAGGTTCAAAACCTGGAAGACTTTCATGCATCCTTAGTTCATTAGTGGTATGGACTACAAGTAGCATAAAAAACACAGTGGTTTAAGCAAAAATTAGAGCATACATTTTAGGTCATGCATCCTTAGGAGTACAAAGCAGGGTTTAAATACTGTCTCATAATGTATATGTCCTGTAACATGTTTGAATATGCAGGACATAATTCCTGTCACATTGAGAGCAGCAGAGTTGTTTCAGGCTATAGCAATTTAAGTCTAGATTACTTTGAAGTGTCTAAGTTCAGTTTGTTAGCTTTTCTCTTTTCGATCTTTCAGTGGTCTCAGTGCTAAGAATTTGTTTTGAAATAAATAACCTCTGAAGAAATGTTAAGCTTATAGGAAAACTTTTCAAACTCCTTTTGCTAAGAAATATTTTTTCTTGTAAGACATTTGGCAACCTCTTGTTTGAGGTAAAGAAAACACAAAAAACCAATTTCTTGACATGGCCTAACTTGGGCGCTTCAAATGTGGGATAAGCTAATGTGTTGGCATGAAAAACGGGGGTTTTTTTGTGACAAACTAACTACATTAGTCTATGGCTATATAAATATTCATAATTCTCTAATTATAAAACTTATTATGGATTTTTCCACTGCTTTGAGTGGACATAGATTAGGTACACGTAATCCTTTTCTCACTTGTGTGACTGGATGGGTCAATGATAATAACCAGGAGCAGAGGCAATTCAGGGCTGAGACTTGTTCACACAGGAAAATCAGTGTGATTAAAACTCAGATGTATAATAAAATGTCCCTGGAAAAGGCAATCCTGCCCTCCTACTCTTCGGCACCTCTCCCCACCTTGTGTCAACATCAAAATGTGTATGGTCACATGCTAGAGTAGATCGAGGAGCCAACCTGAGTTGCAGCTGAACTGGCATAAAGTAGGGAGGTTCATTTATTTTTGGCTGGCACGAGTGTTAGGCTATGATGTATGAGGATGTCTTAACTTTCTGTCTTCTGTTTCTTCCAAGCTCCTGTCCATGTGTGCTGAAGGTGTGGCTATCAGATTGTCACTGTGAGGATGAGGTAGCTGTCAAAAGCAGCTACTGGACTGCACATCAGGTTTACAGTAGCTGACCTCATTACCTTGAAAACAGGAAGAATAAAGCCTCTCTGCAATCATGCAAGTAAAAATCATGTCTTTCAGTTAAGCTGACTGGATCTATACAAGTGCTGAATGAATACAAAAGAAATCAGAATCTGACTCAGAGGTTCAGATTGCAGAGCCAGTCTTGGGGAATTCCTGTATATAACATGTCTCCAGATTTTATAATGCATACAAATAGTTGTACATTTATGCCTACTTCCAGTAACAGGCTGCCCATTACTGAAAAAACCCATGTATTTAGCTAAATTATTTTAGGAAGTAATTATTTTGCTCTTAACCCTGCAGTAGCTGGTACACAGGAGACTGCTCATTTCTGAACACTGTACACTTCATGCCTGCATGACTTTCATTCATTTATGAGGTTTTCCTTTGTTTTTAATTTTTGGCAACACTGAAAAAGCCTTTCACTGAAAATTTTAAATCCTCAAAATTAGATAATGTGCTATTTTTACCCACTCTGTGATCATCACTTAGAAAAATATTCTGGTAACTCACATGTTCTTATGTGGCATGTCTGGCTTTGACAGCACTATTTCTCTTATCAAGCAATATATGTCCATGAGTGTCACTTAGGATATAAAGAGATACATAAGCCTATGCGTGAGTCTTTGTGACACTGAGGTCTTACAAGTCATCATTTTTACGATATGTTGTGTTTTCTGTATGTTTTCCTCAATAATATATACAAAAGCTTAGATCAAGTTTAGACATATCAGACTTGAATCCAAAGCTGCTTTAATTTTTTTAGCATCTAAGTCATTAACTCAAGGCTTGAATTACATGATCAAGCCAATGATGGTTCCTATGGTGCCACCTGCCAGTCTGGTCCCTAGCAGCCTTCGCACTGCAATTAGTTTGATCTCATTAAACCACCAGAAATCTCCAGTGCCAAAAAAAAAAAAGGGGTATGCTTGCTCCTGTTTTACCTTGATGAAGTGCTGTGGCATATGGTCCCCTACAGGCTGGCATGGAGTAGGTGTGCTGCGACCAGTCAGTGCAGGTGGAGCTGTCAGTCACTGGAAAACTATAAAGCCAATGGAGATATACAGACTCTCCCATGGCTGTTAATATTGATCAAGTAACTAAGAAAACTGCCCTTCTCCATTGGTTTTGGCATGAAAATGATATGCCTTGCAGAATCTGTGTGAATACCACTTCCTTGTGTCTGACATCTATCTCGCTAGAGAAATGGGGAGGCAGGCATGCAATTCCCACCATCTTGAAAAAAATCCTCTCTGAAATTTGTCCTTGAAAACTCTTGCTGACAAAGTCTGCTGATGGAGACATAGATGCAGTTTATGAAGGTTTCTGAAGTTAATGGATGAGAGAAGAGGTCTGAGCCTTGGTGAATCTTTGAGAAGTGTCAAATGTAACTTCAGTGAGGGCAGGATTTCTCTCTATAAAACTAACTTTGTGCTTAAAGATAGATGTGTGCTCACATTACTTGCAGAACTTCAGTGATAAACATGTATTTTTTTCCCCATTTTGCTTCAGGTCTCCCATAACCACTTCAGAACTTCAGTTTATCCTGTCCCATCAATAGGACTCCAAGAATTTGGTCCTGAAAGAGACATCCTGGTTTATAAACTCCCTTCTCCTACCACGTCATAGAGTCCCTTTCATTAGTTTACCCTCATTCAACCACCCAAGACATCTTCTATAAATTTAGCTTTATCCTTGAAGCTTCCAAAATTTGTTACAGTGGTATTGGTTTATTCTTTTGATACTATTTTTAAGCAAGATAATTCCATGAGCTCATAGCAACCAGCACGTAAGGGCCATCATCACAGAACAAACATACACAAAATTGTTACCAAATGTTCTCAGTATATACTTTTCAATAAAAGAGAAACAAAAAACATGCATAGTCTGACTTCTCAACATGACCACTTAATTACTTACTTGACAAACATTGAATAATAAAATGCAAATGAATTCCTTCAAGATTTTGAATTTTTAGCTGCAAGGTACAGAAGATTTTTGGTGAGTGGGTGGTCTAAGAATTTGACTTCTGTTCAACAGTTTTTCTTAAGATGTGAATAGGTCTGTGTTTTCCTAAGTGAATCAGTACAACAGTCATATATTATCAGAAAATTCACAAGGCAAATTAGTGGGGAAGGGGAGAAAACATGAATGAACATCTCTTGCAAAAGACTGACTATTGAAAGTCGGAGCTACTGGTAATAAGCTCCAGACATATTGCTGTAGCAGCGATAAGAACAGGAAATGCTTTGGGCAACATTGTTCTACAAAAATAGCCCTTTTAAAATGCAACATGGCTGGCCTGTCTTTAGCAGCATAGCTGTTGAAAGTATTGCATGAAATTAATTGTACCATAAATGACTCTTGACATGCTGGGCTCCTCCTTGTTTCAGATTCTACTTTGTGATCTTGTTAAGTTCTCAAACTGGAACAGCAAACTCTTTCAACAGATAGCATGAAGAAGTTCAGCTATTCTTCTCTGTAGCGCCCTGTTATCTAGCACTAATGAAAAGATTAAGAATATCAGCTTATTTTCAGTTGATGGGAAAGGCTCTGAGGTTTTTTTTTTTTTTTACAGCCATGAAAGGAGTGTCTGACACAATCTGGGAAAGCACTGGCATTCAAACAAGTATTCTTCTGAACCCAGACAGTTATATAAGTTTCACTGGGTGCCATTGCCAATTTACTGAAAGCAATTTTTATATTTCAATGATGTTGTAAAGACACTGCAAACTGGAACATTTGCTACTTCTTGTTCTAAAGACTTTATGAGTTTTGAAATGTCAGATTCTAAACAATGTAATTATTCATCATTACCTTTTTCCAACTCTTCCCTCGGGAATAAACTCCTTTTCAGGCCAGGCTTGTTGGGAAACTTGAAGTTATGAAAAGAGCAACCAGCCAGTAAACAAATGCAGAAGTTCCGTTGTCATGGATGTATTTTTAGGTCATATCCCAAAAGCATTGCTCATACAAAGGTGTGCAGGTGTTAAAGCATGACTGTGGCTCATACAATACAGCAATTATCTAGGTCCAAGGACTTTGCTGTTGGCAGAAGAAAAGAATCAACAGTTTCAGATAGCAGTTCACAATTTAGGCAAAGAAAATTCATAGCAGATGTCCCTTGCAGAAGCTTGTCTCTTTGGATGGAGGTAAGACTTTTGGATACATGCTCCTACAAAATACCAACTACTACCTATACAAGGCATTTGATTGCTGCTTGGATTAAAAAAAAAAAATCTTTTTCCTACTTTAGATGCTTTAGTTGAAAGGAATATATACTTAGATACTTGATTTAATTGATTTAACAATCTTAGTTTTAGGGTGCAGCTCCCAACATTGAAGGTTTTTCTGAAGTGAATTCTCAAGAAGTGAGAAGCAAGGCACATGTTTTCCTCACTTCTTTAACCACAGCTGTAGGCAGTCATCTCTTTATGAACTATCCTATATCAGTTGGCTGCAGATATATGGAGTAATTAAGGTGACTGTCTTATTACTAATGTTTTATTTTTCTCTTTTGAATGAAGTGAAGTAGCTTGCTGATAAATTTGTGTAATGAATAGCTTTATGGAAACACAGAAAAGACCATCTTTGGAAGTACCAGTGATTGAAAAGGCATGAAAATATATTCCTACCAGATGAAATGGCATGTCTGAGGGAGGAGGTGACATTGCTGAGGTATGGCTATTTTCCATTTTTTATATGCCATCTGAAGCCTATGAGAAGCAGAATATAATTCAAAGTGGTGCAGATTTTACTCTAACTGAAATCAGAAAGCCATTAGCTTGAAGGTGTCTGCACCCTTGTAAGCCATTTTATATCAAACATAAGGGCTACATAAGAGGAATTTGAGATTTTTTTTTTTAATAATTTGATTATTCCCAGAAAATTTGCGCAGAAATGTTGAAATTCTTGGGAAGACAGCATGTTCAGACAACTTCAGAAAATACACTAAAGTGACTTCCTGAAGGCTGGAGGTCTCCCAAGTTGTCCTTTGTCACACTGTAAACCCTGCCTTGATGAATCAGACAACCAGGATGTCTAAAATGATGCCATATGCCTTTATTTAAGGACTTGTAGTCTTGATGTATTTGGTGATCTGGGAGCATGTGAATGATCTTTGATGATTGATCCTACTGGGTCTGTAGGTACCAAGGACTAAGTCTTTGCATCAGTGTTTAACATTTTGATACCCCATTTTTAAAGGCCTATGGAAAGAATTAAAAGACCCCTAAGGAGGGTCTAACTATTCCCATGCTCAACTTAGGTTTTAAGCAGAGCAGAACACAAACTACAATTACAGTTAGAAATCAATTTTTTTTTTCTCCAATCATCTGACTTTTTGGTAATGAAAAAAGAGAAAAGGAAGCAACTTTTTTCCCTAAGATCAATATTCTGTTACTCTAATGAAAATTGTGCTTCAGCTACAAGCCAGTTCCATAAATTACAGAATCTGCTAGGCAGTTTGCTGCTAATTAGTGAGTAATATAAAAAAAGCAATTGCGTGTGAACTCTTCCCTTTAAAAACACAACCCGCAGTGGGAGTTGACTTCCTTACTCTCCTTTGAAAATTCCATCCCTGGTATTTCTTATTATATTAGTAAGCAGTTATTATTCAGAAATTGTTACTGGCTAATTACATTCAGTGGAGAAGGCAGATAAGAAGGAAACCTCATGACTAATTACAGTAAATAGCATGCATGTCCTCTTAACGATGGGGATACAGTGAGTTCTGCAAGAAACTGCTTAGAAGCTGAAAAGGATGCAGAAATAAGTAATTTCTTCTGAAGACACGTACCCTGCTGAAAGAGCTTTTCATTTTTCACATGATTGCACTTGCATTTTGTCTGAGGCTATTCACTGCCAAAGTCCTACACTATTGAGAGACTTTGTCTTCTGAGCACATTGCTGCTCTGAGGTTGTCACAATGACCAAAAATATCAAATTCATTCTCAGGATCTTGTTTATTACAGGAACAAACAGTACTGCCTGTATCGCCTGGACATTGGAGTAAATGCTTTTCTCTTCCAAAACAAACGTAACTGGTCAAAACTACAAGATACTAAACCGTGGCAAATAGGCTCAGCCCAATCAGAAGGACCTGAAATGTCTTAAAAGAGGTCTCTAAGTTCCATACAACACAACAAATGAATGTGAATCGGCATTACACATCCTCTGAATATGCTTTAATGTTGTTGCTCCAAACCCCTGCTTGGATATTTTTCTGATAATTTTTGGCAATTTGTCTTGGCATGGGACTATGATCTATGTTGAAATGATAAGGGAGACATTGTTACAATAGAGTCAGTGGCTCTGAATCATAACCCCCTGCATAATTGTTTCTTTCTTTTACTGGCAACTCACTAGTACTAAGGATGCTTTTGGGTGTTTATTCTGTTACTGGGGTATTTACCTTGTAGTAAGCATTCTCATGGAAAAGAGTCTGGAAAAATGGTGTCTTTAAGGGATTTAACTTTGGTGTCTGGGGATAATAGACATATAAATTCATTCAATCTGCAAGTTGAATTATGTCTACAAGCCAGTTAATTGCTGTCATTCTATCTTTAAAAATAGTTCATGGCAGTATTGATGAATGTTGCATTAACATATGGAACGACCACAGTAGGTCAGATCCGAGGCTTCTGCAGCTCAACATGCTCTTTCCTGTTGTGTTAAATAACAAGTGATATTACTCAGGAATGTATGAAAGGGAAAAGCATCAGCTTCGAAGATCTGGTGGGCATTGCCCTGTATTGTGATAGGCAAACAGAATGACATATTCTATATAAAAACCTTTCTAATCCAGATCATGTTGGAGCATGTGGTGTGTTCAGGAAAGTTTGAAAAAGAAGGAAACTCAATATGGCATGCCAGATCTGCATACCAAAAAAGTATGTCTGACCTGGATTTGGGTCATAAGTTTAGATACACAGTTAGGGTTTTTCTCCCTCCTTAATTATTTTCCAACCTGCCACGGGAATGCTAATCAATAGAAAATTAAGCTCAGAGCTTTAAATTTCTGGCATCTTTTTCTAATACATGGATAATTTTCCTTCTTACTGAAGGATTGTTAGCCCGGTAACTTTACTAAGATAGGAGAAGGTAATGAACAGTCAGGTATGATATAAGTTTATTGAAGGTGCATCCTTCCATGTGTTATCTTTTTGATATATATCTTTGAAAACATCTGGCTCATGCCAAAATAATTTAAAACTAAGAACAGAAAACACTCCCTTCCACGGCAACCTTGTGCTCTTTGAAGGTATTCCCTAGTTGTTAAGAATAAACAACATAGCATGAATTGCAGGCATGAAGTGCATAAGTGTTATGTTTGATTCACATTAAGAAATAGTAGTCTAGGTTTTAAAATATATTAGCATTGTTGAGTAAACAACTTCAAACTTGATGCTTCCAAGGATAAACTAAACTTCCCTTACACAAAAGGAAAGGAAATAATTCCTTGCAAAATTAATTTTGATGTGAACATTCACAAACACTATGGCTACAGAATACTGTAGAGGAAAACAAGGGCTTGATACTCTAGTGATCAAACCTTTTGCTCTAATACATAAAGTTCTTTGTCTAAGTGGATTGCTACTCATTTAAGGATCAATGCATATGGATGAGTCTGTATCATCCACAGGAGGTCTCCTTTCTTATACATGGAAAGTATAATTTATCCTATTCTTGAACTATAACCTGCACGATACAGCACCTACAAAGTTGTTGAGCTCCCAGTGCTAACAGAGACGAGAATACTTTTTACCTCACTGTAAATTTTGTGAAAGATAATGGAAAGCACTTGCCCCAAACAGTTACCTTGATGAAGATATATCAGGGTAAAATTCTCACCTTGTTTTCTCTAGATAGGTATCAAAATATTCTGCTGTTGTCATTTGAGACTGAAAGTGTCACCCAGAACCTCTTAATAAAGGGTCGACATCTTTCTTGCTTGATTCATAGTTTTCAAGAATATGTTATACACTGTGCACATCTGGAGAAATAATTTTATTTTTGCTACCACATATTACACCAGCAATTGACTCACTGTGTTTTAGAGACATTTTAATCCCTCTCCATTTTATCCAGAATTGCTCAGCATTGAAGGTAGTATTTAATGTAGATAAAATTAGCTAACAGCATTCATGTTTGACTCATAGTAATCTGAATTTGCAGGTGGATCTTTCTCAATGAAAGAAACACAAAAACAAATTATAGAAATCCAACTGTCAGCTGAGGTAAACTGATCAAATTTTGACCGAATCTGTTTTTCTCCCTGCGTCTCCTCTCAGTTCACATGGAAGTACATGAATTTGAAATCAGAGGAATTACATATGTGTAACTAAGAACGGAATTCGGCCCTTCAGCTGTCTCTGCACCTCTGTCGTAAAATTTTATTTTTCTTAGCAAATTATTTAAATATGTTCACTTACATAGTTGCCCAACATAGCTATCTGCTCATTAGGCATCTGTGTTGTGAGATAAGCTGTGGATCAGCAGTTACACATGAGGTTTTAAACAGAATCTTATAAACCCTGGTTTGTTTCAAGTCTAGCACAGATGTAGAGCTGTTCATCTTCATTTAATAGCTAGTATATTCCTGAGGTTTTGGTATTTAAATGGCATAATTTTCCCTTCTATGCCTCATAATCTTCGTATTTCCCCTCTTCATTAAATATTACTTCCAGGCCAGGATACTGAGCTTACTGTTGTTTAAATTTCCTTAATTTTTTTCCCACTACAACTCTTTCTTCAGAGCCCAAATTGGAGTGTTCTTACAGGCTTAGATCTTGGTAAAACTTGCAGTGAAATTGGTGCGGCCAATATTTGGTGCTCTGTTTTCATTCAAACTTCTTTTCATGGCAGCTGTCACACACTTGGGAAACTCAAGGCACCCTCGGCCCCTATGTTAGTCACCCCAATTAAGACAAGGAAAAGAACCCTGGGCTTGGCCCTCTGTGAGTATTTTGCTACTACTCTTTTGCTAAGCAAATTGCTCCAGATAAAAATTTTTTTCTGCGAATGCTTGGTTAGCACTCCATCCCCTCCCTATCGGTTCAAATATGATGACTGGGTTACTTTTCAGAGCACCTTAAGCACAATATAAACAGTGCTTACATCACATATTTTCAAAACAACAACATATTTTCATGGCGTTTACGATAACCACTGGTCTAGCTTGTGTAAATTGTACATTCCATATGCAAAAAGAATGGACTTTATTACATTAGTGAAAATAGATTGAGCTTTTAAAAGAAATTATTACCTATTCCAACTCAGTGTAAACATATACAAAAAATGAAAATTAAAAATGAAAATTAAAGATGATGATGTTTGGTTCCTGGGGATTAGGTCGAGGGGAAAAACAATATGAATGTGAAAAAAAAAAAGAAGAAATTAACCTTAAATTTACTGCTGGCTTCCTTAACTTGCACATGTGTTTGGCAACCATGAAACACTTGAAACATGAGACCTGGCGGTGTTGTGGTGCCAGATATAGTTAGCATTACAAATATTCTTCCAAATTATTAAAAAGTGCTCTGAAACTGCTGCAAAACCAATTTTCCTAATCCTGAAACATACTCCTTACATCGAGCATACATATGTATTAGTCTTTTAACATTAAAATAAATTGAGGCACATTTACACACTCAGGACTGATTATCCTCCATCAAAAGCAAGTATGAATCGGCTCCAGGTTACAAAATCACTGACAATTTGGCTTTACAAAGCTTTCATTTTCCCTTGTGATGCCATCATATAGACAACTGCTAGGGGGGTAGTGCTCAACAAAGACTCTCTGTCGCTCGA
The DNA here is from genome assembly GCA_035583135.1 of Lophotriccus pileatus. Lineage (NCBI taxonomy): Eukaryota > Metazoa > Chordata > Aves > Passeriformes > Tyrannidae > Lophotriccus > Lophotriccus pileatus. The sequence goes on from JAWWES010000081.1 coordinate 29,070,928, forward strand.
CAAGTCATCTGTGCTTTCTCTTGCCAGAATTTCTTTTTTTTTACATTGATCATAAGAGAGTGAGTGAGGTCATCATTCAATTTCCATAATCTTATCAAGTTCTAAATGGTGCTGATAAATAAGGTATACTTCTTAAGTGATTAAAGTACCATAATTATTTTAAATTTATTTCAAGTTTAGATGATGTCAGTTCCTCTAGAATAAGTGTGTCCATCCAGAATGTGGTGATTACACTGAAAGTCTGAAGGGCACTTAAAGGTAAACTTGCCTATCTTTGTTCAGGATTTATGTATACACACATTCCCATTTGTCTTCTGCAAGAATGGTATGGTTTAAAGAGAACTGCTGCTTAAGTCAAGGAAAATCAAAAGGTTGGAGAACTGTACTGATTTGGATGAAAATTAAGTCTGTTTTAAAAAAATGTAGGTTGGGAATCTGAAAATGACAAAATAGCTTTTTTTAGTAATATCAAAAAAAAAGCTTCTCTGGCACCTTAATGGAATTATCCCTATTTTCCATTAAAATTACTATTTTAACTCAGAAAATTCAACCCTTTTTAATATTCAAACTGGAAATATTTAAAATGTTCATAACTGGAATACAGTGCCTTATTTTTAAAAAAATCAGTTACCTTAATGTTATGTGGGTTTTTTCCCAGGGGGCATTCCAGCACTTTCAGTTTATGTTCTCTTTCAGAAAACAACCAAATAGAGGAGTTTGTCAATGAAATGTGCAAGCTGGTTCCCAGCCAGATTCATTGAAGTGTAACTAGAGATAGGCAAGCTGGGTGACTTCCAACATTACGTTTACTGGTAATAGTCTACATGCACTTCAAGAATTCTAGAGCTAAAACAGGCTGCAGAGAGAGATCCATCACATACCTGTGCCGCAAGATGCTCAACATATTCTGCAAGAAGTTAGTTCTAATAGCATCCAACAAATAGAAGCCTACACTAAACTAGGCTGACAGTTTCCACAGTTATAAGATCTTCTGTACGAAGAAATACTATGAGTTCCTGTTATAAAGATTATTCAGTGTGAAATGGAAATTCCTTCCTTCGTTCCTTTGGTGCTTTCTGTAATCTTAACCTGTCCCTCCTTTGGCTCGCTCACTGGAATTTGGCTGTGCTATGAATCCTCTGATGATTTTAGTTCACCATCCTGCTCATCTTGGTTATTTTTTGACAAATGACTGCAGCTGTTAATCTGTGTGATGCCTGCAAGGGAGGGTGAGAACTGTGCACACTAGCAGCACTGCTATGGCTACACTCCTGTCATTATACAATAACATGGTATTTTCATAAATCAAACTATGAATGTTCCTTGGGAATATAACTCCTCCAGCTTCAGGGAAAACATAAGTAAATGTTCACCTGCTGAGGTTAAAATGGTAGAATTTCATGGGTCTTTTACAGTTAGGCTGCTGGGATGTTGGCAAAAAAAATCTCATGTCAGTGGACCACTGGTTTGATGATTCTTCTTGTTCCAAGAGTATTAGTTATATTCTGAAGCTGTGATATTTTGGTGATCTGTACAAGTTCCTTTAACATCCCTATAGAGGCATGATCCCCAGTACCCAATGCTTCACGTTGTGACATATCATGTTTTCAGTTTCTTTGGGTAAGATTCTTCCCTGTTTATAATCCTCTTTCTCCTCTGCTAGTAACAAATATGGTAGAAAAAAACTTACCACCTGACAATGGATTCCCTATCCTGACTTTCTTCAGAAAACTGCTCAAGGTTCTGGCTGTCATGTATCACTCTGTAGGGGTCCTGGTTAGCTAAACCCTGGTTTTGATCATTCTTTTTCCCTAACTGACTTATTTTTAGAAAATTAGTTTGAGCAAGACATAGCCCAAGTTAACTGTGTACAAGGTGTCTGGAATGAAGCACACGGAAAATGAAGATTAAACATAGAGTTTAGTGATATAAAGCTTTTGAAGCATAGACAAGTAAGAGTGGGAGTAGCAGAATTGGAACTTTTACGTACAGGGAAGGAGGAGAGGAGATAAAAACATCATTACACTACATCAACAGTACATATCTGTCAGCCTAACTCAGAGAAATGCCTACACTTCAGAAATCAACTTATCTGCTCTACCTAATTGTGTATACTTGCACAGCTGTGAGAACTGGTGACTGACAGACGTGGTCACTGAATGCCAGAATCAACAAAAGTCCAAGTATAGTCCAATCCTCATGTATCCTTTCTGTGGAGAGACCAGGCTTCAAGTCTCCATTTCTGACAGGGGAATATAGTAGTGTCAGATTGGACACAGGTTGCAGGAGGAAAGACAATATTCTTGAGCACTATATCTGGGATCAATAATCAGCAATTACTCTATTCACAGTTGATTGCAAAAAAAAAAAAAAAGCAATTAACTCTATAAATAAAGACATACAAAATAGCATCTGAAATTTCTTGTTCTGCATGTTTTGCATTTGTAAAGCTCTGTAAGACTGTAAAGCTTTTGTTGTATTTGTCTAAAATATTGTTAATTTAACTGGCAAGAGGCCAGAACATAATCTTTGTAAAAGTAGTTGGTGGTCTCTTTAATTTCAAATTTCTTATACCCACCTTCTGGTATTTTTTCCTGTACACCTTTCTTTTCTAGTTCCTCAGAGTGTGATTTTCAGCAGCTAGAATTTTAACTAAATCAGTCAAATTTATATTGTTTGGGATAACGTACATCTTGCGAGTTGGAGGGACTTTTAAGACTCTTTTAGGCTTACCTAGAAACTTGGCACTGAGTTTTAAGGTCAGGTCCTCAGCAAAGAGCTCATAAAATACATCTACTTCTTCGTCTTAATTCAATGACAGACTCTTAGACTCTGTGGAAATTGTTAGCTTTTAAAGACCAGTCTGCCTTTAATTATGCCATTAAACTCTGTAGGTCTATCTGTCTATTAGGGAAAACATTGCTGGCATTGTTTTTAATACAATGTTTTTAATTTACTTAAAGGATAGGAAAATAGAGTTAAAATCATTGTCCTCCAAGCAGGACTTAGAGGAGAATGAAAAATAGGTGCCGGGTTTGCCAGTGGCTAAAAGTGGATTTTCAGCAGCCTGACACAATTTATTTCTTCTTTTTTCTGCCAAAATAATGCAACAAAAAGTAGAGACATAAGTGAAACACATGTTAAAAGTAACAGGTCATGGGCCACATCCTAGAATTCCTATTAGTACCCAACAAGTTCATAAAACTGGGAGATGTGGTCATGGAGCACTTGGATAGGAGCTCACTGGAACCTACAGGAAGACACAGATGGGATTTGGGGCTTCAAACTGGAGAAAAATGAGCACAAGGGGCCCACCATGAGTAAACACCTAACACAGGTTTCCAAAGAAAACAGAAAGAGGTTTGTGCCATGTCTGCTGTCACTGCGTAGTAGCTGAGGAGCCTCTGATGGCTGGACACGCATTCTGAGTTTGAGGGAGCCTTGTTCCCCTGCCTGTGCCCTGAGAGCAGATGGGCAACATGTCCTCAGCTGCACATCTCACTTTCCTACTGAGGTACTTGGGGCAGACCCAGGCTGTTTGTGCTTGTGTGGCATGGATGGGTGATCAAAGTGAGAGCAGGGGAAGGAGGCGCACGCATTCCCAGGAGTCCACTATCCTATTAATGAATAGACTCCTCCTCTCTCAGCATGGACCAAGCCTTCTGCTTCCCAGCCTGCCCAGGAACCTGCCCTGCCTAGGTTTCATCCTCGAGAAATGAGCAGTTGTCACTGAAGTTCACAAGGAACTGTAACCAGATGACTTACACCTACTTACAGGGCAGGAGGTAGGGTGCCCCGAGCACAGTCTTTTACTGCTTGGCAATTTCGTGTTGTTGGTTTTTTTTTTCTGTTCAAAATTTTGTTTATCATTAATTTAGTAATTAAATCTCAAGAGTTTATACTTCTAGCGGGAACAGAGTATGCAAATTATGCATTGTACTAACAACACATCTTTTCTTTAATGAAAGATACAGTTACTAAAGAGAACATCTTGAAAGTCGAGTCTCCTGGAAGCTTATTCTGTTTGACACTAGTAAAATGCAAAAGTCCCAGTTAAAATAAAATGACAGCTGTTTATATAAGCAGATCCTAGTTACTTTAATTATTGTTTTTGGCAGAATCCTAGAAGTTTAATCTTTCTTAAATCCCACAGTAATGTCTGCTGGCTAAAGGATTTAGTTACCATGAAAAAAATATTCAGCCACTACCTAACCTAAATACAGCTATACTCTAGGGCAATATTACCCAAGATAGTTTCACTTGGGTGAGTGAAATGGGAAGATTGTTCTCCTATACTAATTCAGTTAGAAGACTGAGGAACATGAGATACATCTAAATCTAATTTCTTTAGCATAGTAATTTTAAACGACTTTGGATCTTTGAAGTTAAAAGATCTTATTTGTATTTCTTGATGTTGTTCAGTCATTTCAGAACAATTTGCTCAGTCACCGTTTCTTTTGTGAAGCCAGTTTTATAAGAACAAAAAAGAATGCATTCATAATATTGATACAGGAGTGAAAATGGTCTGTTGTGTGGGAAGAAACTATCCCAGTGTGCATCAAAGTAGATTTCACTACAATTGCAGTTCCACACCTTCAATTCATTCTTGAAAACATCACACAAAGCATTAGGAAGCTGCAGTGGGCTGTGATTTCTGGGGCTGCTGCCCAGTGGGTGCAGTTTCATGATGGAGAGGGTAAAGTCATTCTTTGACTAGTGCTATTCAAGCCAACTCCAACACCCATAGTCAAAACCAGCACCAAAGGTCAAAAGGAAACTCCTGCTCACTTCAGTGAGATTTCTTTTAAGTTTTCACCTATTACTTTGAGAATTTATTTTCACTATAGAAGTAGCTGAAATAAGTTTTCTGTACAAGGGATGGCTTAAAGCTGTCATTTGATGGTACTTTTTCTTACAGCCCTTCAGCACTATCAGGCCTTAACAATCTTTTCTATTCTCCTGGTCTTGTGATTCAATACAGACCCATTAATTTAAGAAAACTAGTGCCATGACTCTTGTGTTTGCTGGTGATAAAATTCTCTTTTGTTTTTTTATAGCAATTCAAGGTGGAATAAATCTCTAATTCTAGTTCTCATAACCCAAATAAAATATTTCTTTGAGACTTTAAAGTAATAAAGATTACACATGTATTTCACTTCTGTATTTTATTTCTATTAGAACAATATTTGTGTTTTGCAAAGATGATTGAATTATAAAATAATAAAATGTAAGTATTTCTGAAAAGATAGAAATATGCCTAATGGAAAATTTCACTTCTGGCAAATCCTTATTTGTTCAGCCAAAGGTTTCAGTTAAAAAAGAATCAGCCAGATCCAGTGGTCACATTATCAGAGTACCAAACCATTCAACAGTGACTGCATGTGGCCAAGCCACATTCACAGGACAATTTTGTTAGCAGTCAAAGCAGCTGGACTGTGTGCAGCTATGTTACACTGAGATCATGTATCACCAACAAACAAGCATTTCACTAGTTTAACATAAGGAAGGGGTGACATCAAGAGAAAACAAATGACTACAACGTGTGACCCTCTGTGAACAGCAGTTAAATCCCAAAATCACTCAACCCACTGCCTTGCTTTTATACTGCTGAGAATCTTTATTCTTGGAAGAGTCCTTTTGCAGCTATGGTATAATATTCATGCACTCAACACTAGTGATAGCTGAAGATTCCTTGATTACACATCTTTTAATAAAAAAGGCAGAAAAATAAAGAAAGTCATTATTTGGAAGCAAAGCAGTGCCTATTTATAGCTGTCTTCTAAAATGAGTAGGTGTAGTACACAGACAAAAGTATACATTGTTATATATACAACATAAGGTGCATTTTACAAAAGCAGTGATTTCAGATACATCCAGGAAAATATAACTCTTGGATCAAAACATTAAGTGGTTTATAGCTGCTGATTAGGGTTTCTTTGCATTTTTCTATAATCTAGCATTGAGTAAAGCAGCCCATAAATATCTCTGTGATCCAGTACGTGTTTCCTTCAATCATTTTAGTGAGTTCTGCAATAAAAGAGTAAAGAATTATAAAGAAAATATGTTCCACTCACAGTTCTATAGCAAAAGCCCATATGCTCCAGTGATGTAAAAGGCAGCGCTGACAATCTTTTTGGTAACATAAGACAAAAGGAGAAACTGTATGGCGGTTAAATGAATTAATAAAACAGACTAAGTTATTTATTTCACATTAAAAACTAAATCTAACTCATCTAAGAATGCCTTTGGGGCTATTGGATATAGATGTCCTGACAGCTGCGGATGTAGTCACAGCAGTATAAGAAAAATAGACTTTTTTTTTTCTAAAGTTCAAGACCTGAGCATTGCCTAAAAAAGAAGACATGCCTTCAAGCATTGAACTTTTGATATTTTTCTGACTTTAATGCATACCAACACTTGGAGTTCAAAGCATGGATTTAGTAACCCAAGGAAAAAAACCACACATTAATTTCAACCGTGATTATGTAACAACATAAAATACAACAAAACTTTCAGGAAAACCCTGAAAATACCTGGCTGTTGTTTTGCTTTTCTTTTCTTTTTGGGGTGAAACTAGGGCAGGGAAAGAAAAGGGTGTTATTCAATTGTCTGAAAAATTTCAAAGTTAGCAAACATTTCTGATACGCGTAACCGTAGAGATCTGTAGCAGGTAGCAACATGAAAGTCTTCAGCAACAATACTATTTAGTTCCAGGCTGAGAAAAATGGCTATCCATCCAGCAATCCAGACAAGTTGTTTCATTTGGGCCCTAGCTGAAGTCAGAGGTGTTTTCTGGCTGGGTGTCAGTTTGGAATATTGTAGGAAAGTTTCAAGGCCACCCCATGTTTCAGTGCATGCCAACTCTGCTATGATTGCACCTGTAGAGCTGCTTTCACCCAGCCACAGTGCAGGTTGCTGGATTTGTTTTGTCTTTGCTTTCACCAGATCACTTTTCAGGCAGACTGAATCCATGATCTAGTTCCCAGAACAACCACCTGAAGACTACACCTGGCATGGAGTGAAGCTTCAGCCTTCTTCTCTTCAGGAGTGCTACAGATTGTTGTTAAATTGACAAGTCTGCAGAAGGTGAATCTAAAAGTAACTTCCAGAAAATGAGGATTTGAGGATGCTAAGGGACCAAAGATACATCTATTCTTTCAAGAAAAAAAAAGTCAAATGAAGGAGTGCTATGTCTCCCTGCAGCCACCAGATATTTCTGTAGAACAGAAAAGTTACCAAAATTTTCATATTCTTTATCCACCTTGCCCACCACAAAATTTGGGAATAGAGAAGTATATTAAAATATAATTGATGGCACCTTAATGTTAATCATGTGTTTAAAATCTCTTAAACCTCTGATCATTTTACAGAACTGAAACAAATGTCACACCATAGTGTTGTATATAAATTTTCATTAACTCAGAAAATTTTCCTTAGTCAGTCTACAAGAAATACATTCTTTCATGCTTTTAAACTGGGCTTACAAAACTTGATGCTTTGAAAGTGGAAAAAACTCTAGAGCATTCTTTCTAGCGGTAACTGAAGGAAAGTTTCACAATAGGAATGTGTTGTTCAGCCTCCCTTCTGGGCATGAAAATATTATTGGGAAGACTCAGAAGAGTGTGGTCTGTTCCCCCCAAAGTACTAGCCCCAGTATTATCCTTTTTTTTTCCCATGGATGTAAATGCCTTCCCTCAGGAGAAATCAATGAGGAAAGTTTACAAGTAACCTGATGTCAAATGGAGTCCTTATCTAATGTAAGAAATGTTCTCAAATCCTGGATTACAGTCAAATTCTGGTCTCATTGAGGTAAAAAAACCAAACCAAACCAAAACAAAAAAGACTGTTTATTTCTAGTGAACTAGTTAAAATTTAGAATTGTGTTAAGAAGCAGTGACCATCTAAAATATGTTTGACATTTGACAGAAGAGGAGTTTCAAGGGAAGTGTAATATGAAGCAAAGAGACCTTGGTTTCCAGCTCTACCACTGACCCTGCTGGCCACATTCACAGTTATAATTAGGTTTCTTTTTCCTTGTTTGGCAATATAACAGGTCTTTGAAGTCTATATTTCCTTCCTACATTTCTTTCCAAATCACTAAAGACATGGGGCTCCACTCCAACCTGGTCTTTCACACCAAGGCATTGCTGATGTGTCACACACTCTCCTCTCTCTGGTTGTCAGCATCCACCCAGCTGAGGTCACAGGGTCCTGCACATGGCAGCAAAAGCTGGCTGAGAGCCACTGGCTCTCCGTTTTTGCCACAGGTTCTTTAACCTACTCTAGGGATGGGCAAATCATCTACTTTGCTTCAGTTTCCCGACAAGTTAAAAGCGTGTGTGCAGTAGACTGTGAAAAGACAAGTTGGTGGGAGTGAGGTGTTCTGCATCTACATCCACCTTCACTCATTAGCCCTCACCCAGCCAGCTATCTACTGCAGTGAAAAAGTCAGTTAAAAAATATTTTCTGGCCCCAGATATAGACTATATGCATTGGAAACTATAACATGATCATCTAATTCCTTCTGATGCTGCAGAATCTAACAACAAATATTAGTTTTACAGGGAAGTTTTCTTTTTATCTATCTACTCTTGCTTATTATCTGTTTACCTATCATTTTGTAATTTGTGATTATTACACCTTTTACATCAAGTGTATTTAAACACCAAAAATGTAGGAGATACTTACTTTCTCAGGTGACAAACACTGAGTGCAGAAGTAGCCTTGAAACATTTTTTTTTTAAATCTCTTCCTACTTATTTCTGTGTATAGGAGCATATAAAGATATGTATATGATTACAAGTTACTTTTATTCAGACAATGTTGGGAAGACAGAAACAAACACCTCTGTCTTCACTTGGCTCTTATATTTCTATTTTCATATATCTAACAGTTGCAAACGTGTACAGCTTCTTATTAACATGCAAATAGATTTTATAAATACCTGTATATTTCAGTATACTTAGTTTTCATATTACAAAAAAATTGTATTATATTAAAAAGAAAACTTACATAAAATGGAATTATACTCCATTTCCATAGTTCTTGTACAACAGAATTATTCTTTCCATAGGTCCTAGGCTTTGATAGTAATCTAAGCATGTTTTAACTTTTAATTCTTGAGGAATTAGACAAACTACAAACAGAAAGTTCAAAAAATATTTTTCCAGTTATTTTCTACTTGTCTGTGACAAATTAAACCAAGACAGTGTAACTTTAATGAATTCTTAGAACATGTTACTCATGGTTATTTTGAATCATAGTAGGGTGTTTGCCTTAGAATACATTCTTATTAAGTTCTTACCTTATTACACCCCAAAGTTAAAGGAACACTACGTAATTTCATGTAGCTGGAAGAATAAGATCTAAATCTTTCTTTAGAATTAAGAGTGTCAGTGCTTTGTTGGACCAAACCCACCATGTTTAACACTGAAATGGGTTTACCAAGACTACCAAAACATCTTAGTAATAACCAAAAATTTTTGGTTTGGCAAAAAGAAATTAAAAAATTGTTAAGAAGAAGATGAATTTCTACTGAAAGTATGTCACAAAGCATCGATTAATGTGAGAAGTGGCTTTACTCTGTTGTTAGAGGACGCAGGTTTTAATTAGAATATATTTCTAGTATTTAATTCTAATATTTAATTGGAAAATATTTTAATTAGAAAACCTTTTCATGGTCTTGCAGCAAAGATTTTGTCTCAGGTCACTCTAAATTAAAAAAGTATTGACTTTCAGTGTAGAATTTCTAAGCCATAAGTTCGGAATGAGTGCCCTTCCTAATAGGGAGTGGAGCTTTCTCAGCCTTCCATGCTTTTCTTGGATTCATTCTGTGTTGATACCAAAAGAAACAAATTTTCTCTGTGTGACAAGGAAACGTTCCCAGTACATATCTATCTAGCAATCTGTAACACCCAGGCCTCAGTGAGAAAAGGATCACTGAAAGGCAAACTTCCAAAGAAGCCTTGTTATACTATGATAAGATACATACTATAATACATAAAACCCTCTTTTTTTTAAAATATTGTATATTTTATTGTTTAATACTATTATTTTATCCTTCATTAAGGAAATGCTTTTTTTCAATATTTTTTCTTCTTCTACGGTGATAGACAGAGAGCTGTATCAGGAAGGCAAAGGAGATCACCAACTGATTCCATAGGTCAGTCTAAAGTATATGTGAGACTTTGTAAAGCATTTGGAAATATATTCAGATAAACTGATTTAAAGTCAGAAAATACAGGACAAGTATAAAATATTTTAGCATACTAGGATATAAAATCTTCAGCAAGTTGCTTTCTTTCGAGGTCAGTTGTTCAAGCCTAAAAAATTTTGGTTAAAATGTACTGGATGCCACTTCAAATCTTTATCCTCAGTGCAGACATATCTGTTGATAAGAATGCCAGCCTCACTGGCAGTGAGTAAGATAAGAAAAGTTCATTGAAACTGTTGAAAAAGATTGATTTAATCTATTTTGAATGCAAACCACATTAAAAATAAAAGAACTAAACAAAATTAAACACACAAACAAAACAAAAACCCCTCAAATCGAAACAAACCAAGAACATTTATACAAAACAGAAAAACTCTTTCAAGTATCTCCAGTTTTAGCTTACTTATTGAGGTGGTTTCAGAAGTCAAGAAAATATTTCAGTACAAAAACATCAACCCCCTTCCACAACACAAGATTCAGAGTGTGCTATAGTTCAAGTGACTTCGCAGAATCAATTAAAAGTTTTGCAGAAGACAGAGTGGAAGTTGCGTATCTTGTCTTTCTTTCCTGGTGTGATTTCTACCTGGCCCCTGCAAGCTCTAAGCCAAGAATTTAATGATGACACTGAGAAAACCTATTTTACACAGTCATTTTTTACAAGAAAATGGCGTTTAGCAGTCATAAATAGAAACAAAGCAATACTGTGGCTTGACATTCTTTTGGTTGTAACGATGATGTGGTAGGAAGTGGGGGACAAGTTCCCTTGGCAACAAATAGAGGATAAATGAGACACTCTGAATCACCTATGAATCATTAGCAGAGTTCTGCTTCTGATCTTTGGCTTTTATTTCCAGATTCTAGAATTACAACCATTTTAAGATGATGTATGAAGGTGAACACTTCACAGCATTCACAAGTGTGTGGTAAGGGTTAGATTGCTATTAGAATTCCTAACACCATGAAAACAGGAAGCTTTAACAACTAGCATTTATTGGGGTTTTTTGGCTAATGTCAGTTGGAGCTAAAGGGTGTCTGGGTTCTTTATAGAACAGAGAGGATGAGGGTAGAAGGATGAACTCTTTGTGGCTAGCAGCAGAACCACTAAGTTCAGCAGAGTTCAGAGGGGTCTGTATTTCTCTCACAAAGTTTACAAGAATTCATGTTCTTAATCACACACTGTACTACAGATTGATCTGGAAAATGAACTACAGTAGATTTTACTATAAATAAATACACACATTTTGATTGCTAACAAAAATAAAGTGATAATCTATGCTAATTTGAGAAACTGGGAGCTCCTTCAAAGTTAAGACATGATGCCGCAAATGAAAATAAGAAATAATAGGCTGTTAAAGAGAACAATAACATCATCTACTTAGAGTACATGTGTATGTGTGAGTGTGTAGGGGTACAGATATGGATTAATTATCATCAGTAGTAATGTTGACACTATTTAAACAGAAGTTACAAAAGGTATACCAGAGATCAGATTGTCAGTTCTGAATTGATTTAATTGAATAAATGAAAATATATACTATAAAGATACACATAGAGTTTATTCTGCATTGATTCTGTATTCCTGTGGGAGTTCGGTCAGCAGGACATGGACCAACTGAAGGTCTAGGCTCTGGTGCCTTGTCACACCAGATGGAACTGGACAGACACCAGATACACCCTGTCAGAAACTTTAGCCTCCACTTGTTTTGTCTATTCAGTACTATGCGACAAACTGTCCTCATTGGGCAGGCAGCACCAGAAAGAGCCTGAGAAAGTTTCAGTACAGCAAGGGAAGAAATTTATCTTGCAGGTTTGCAATCTGAAGTTTCTGGATGTGAATATTTACAGGAATGTTTGGATATTTATTGGTCATTTTATTTGTTTTCTGTTATTAAGTGATTGCATTGAATTAGCAATAGTCTAATAATATAATCAACCTCTGTCTCCGTGATGGTCGAGTTACAATAAGCAAATGATGCTGAAGGAAAAAAGCATTAGGGTTATTATCTAGGACTATTACAAAGTGACAGTGTAATGGCTATGATGAAAATGAAGTCTGCCTTTATAGACTTACAGCATTATATGCTCTGTATTAATGCTTGCCTTTCTACCAAGAAAAAGTTCCTCAGAATTGAAGAACTGTGCTGCATGTTGGTCTGATTTAGCTTTTTTTATCATCTAAGCTCTAATAAATGCTTTGTGAAAGGTTTATCTCAATATTAACAAATTTGAAACTGGTTCTGACTGACATCCCAGGACAGAATAAAGAGGAGGTTTAAATCAATGTGTAGGGTAGTATTATCTTGGGAACACCACCACCACTACTTTTCTTGATTTTTGAGTTTTCTGGTGCATGTTTTAAATTATAGAAGCACATTCAACTGTGAAAGATCTTGTTGGGTTATTTTCTAAGTGGAATTAAATCACATAAGTTTGCTTCCAGCAAAAGCTTTCAAAGCAAGGGCAGAATGTTCTTAACTATTACTCTCTTTCTGTCTCATGAAATTGTACATACACCCTGCTAACTTGGAAAACAATGTTTTTGGGAAAATCAAAGGGTTTTGATGTCTTTACTGGAGCTAAGTCGCTGCTTCTTCTATACCTGTTACAGTGAATAGTGGTCAATAAATCTCTCTGCAGAGGTAAAAATTGAAATACAAATCTTCCGTAAATTTTTCCCACCTATAATGGGTACTTGAATGTTGAGTCTGTAGAGTAAAAAGCACAATGTAATCCGCACCATGCAAGTTCATGGTGTTGTCAGTAGCAACTAGAAATTCTTAACATGCGAATTAGTGGCCCAATTAGACCAAAACTGACTCTAACTTTGACTTGATACAAGGGTCTTGTCCACTGTGATTTTTGTAGTATCAGACTTCAGAACAAAGCCTCCTTTACCACATGGAAAACTGAAGCCCATAATTATTGATAAAAGGCCAGACATCTCTGTGCTTGATGGAAGTGCAGTTGTGTTGACTCAAAGGCTGAGCAAAAAAGAGTGACTATGGCTAGCTGACAATATTTTCACTGATGCCTCATATATACCACCAGTTACTCAGCATACCTTTCCGTACATCGTAGGCTATTCAGAGATTACTTCAATGCAGCTTCACCAGGTGGTTTTCATGGACTGCTGAGCTTAGTTCTACGAAATGCATGTAATTTCTCCATGTCCTACATTTACCTACTAAACCTCCACAGAGCAGAACCCCGGTAAAAAAATTAATGCTTGTGTATGTTACAGCCTCTGTTTCTATCAGTAGCAGTATTCCAAATGATCCAAAGTATTTAAAGTCTAAGAACTGTTTCACATTGACTGAGTCATATTAGAAGATAGATTTAGGCTTGTCAAGAGAAAACTAGGTTAGTTGTCTCATGAAGAGATTGATTTTTTTTCTAGCATTTTTTCAGTCCCTTATACCCTCAGGAGAAGAGCCAGATATCTATCTAAAATTAACTGGAAAAGATTTTATAAATTGCCTGTGCATCCAAAGAGATAGAAAACATCTATGGTAAATAGACTGTGTTTTACTCTCCTGGTCTCCAAATATGTGTTCCTCTTTCTATTGACTGTACAGGAAATGAAGGATCTGTGTTAGAGGAGCACCCTCCACTACAGCTAAGTTTACCTTAGGTAAATAAAACTATAACAAGGAAGGACTAAAATAAGACTTTGAGTTAGGAGAGTGATTCCCCATAAAGATATTTCCTGAAACTGCACACAGTTGGTGGGGGTGACTGGCAAGATCTATCTCACCATGCTAATAGCCCATCTGAACAAAGCTGTGGAGCCTATGGTTGCCCCAGTCCATACCAAAGTAAAGTTTCACTGACTCTGGATCAATGGTGAGAAAAATTCTGTAGTTTTGATGAACAAACCCAAACATGCGTATTCAACATCTACATGTTTTCAAATATAGTAAGTGCTTATACTGACATTTAAATTTCGTGAGTACAAGGTTTCTGCTTTCACAGGCTGATTTGACCCCTCTCTAAACCAGACATAGTCTCTCCTTTGTGATGTTGTGCAATAATTTTTCTCAATTTTTTGGCTTCTACTTCCTTAGTTAAGGAGCAAAATGAAAAATATACCTTGGGAGTTTAGGAAGTTATTAAGAAGAGAAACTTATTCAGGGAAGGAACTTGTTTCTCATAGATGCCAAACTCAGACAGAAGATATTTCTTTTTTTGTCTCCCCCTGCCCCCACTCCTCACCCCCCCAGCTACAACATAACACTGTTGCTATTTGACTCATTATATTCCTTTACGGGAATCATAACTGAGCATTGTCCTTTTGTTAATTTTGAAACAAAGTCCTGTGTCTCAATACACAGTCTTTTTCAGACAGATGTTTTTCTTTTACAGTTGCAACCTCTACAGTTTCACCTGGCCAGCTCCACCTCAGCATTTCATTGGTGTCACAGGTGGAGATCATTTGCTATGACTTCAAGGTTATTATTCTTTCTCTTGGCAAATAAGAGATAACAGATAAGCTATTATTGATCCTGAGGGGAAATTATTTTCTCTTGTACTAGCAATCAGTCAACAACATGTTATGATGGATGTGATCATCTCACTGCATGAATTTTCAGGAAACTGTATACAGGATGTGAGCTTGTTTGCTGTGCATTGGCTTTTTCTTATTGAAGATTTGAATTCAGAGAGTCCTTCTGGGTTGAAACATACTGTGACCTATACTTTGGTGTTAGAGAAACTCACCCATGGAAGAGTTTCTTTCTTCTTCTTTCTACTTTCCTCTCAGATTGACATGCAAACTTTTAAACTAAGATCCTTCATCTGAAACCATGGGGTTATATACTTCACAGGGGGATCCTTAAATGCTCATTTTGAATCTGTTTTAATTTGTCCATTTATGACCAGGTGAGAGTCAGACACACAGTGTAATTACACCAGCATGTCAAAGTAATGCAGAGCAAAGAGAGAAAAGCAGCAGAAGCAATGCAGGTATTTCTAGGAGAATGATTTGCCTGTGACACCCATAAAGAAAAGGAACCTGGTGAAATTCTGTCAATGTTATATTATAACTGAAAGCATTTACTCTAATCTTTTAAATGCTTGATGATAGATTTTGGGGGACAAAGGCTGTTCCAGATCACTCATGTAATAAAACAAAGCAGAGGTCATCTGCCTTATCTTCATTTTTTTACTTTCACTGAAGAAAGAATAAAGAAAATATGTTTAGCCAACACTTTTTGAGGTGTGCTTATGTTTTGAAAAGTTATGATATCTGACACACTGTATTTCACATACCTGCCATGGGATTTATAGCTAATAAGCATTAGTTTTCTGCAGTAAATACAGCCCTTGAACAACACTTACCATAATACACCACTGAGCCTTTGAATAGCTGTAGGGCATACTGGCAGAAGTGGGACGTCAGGATGAAAGAAGAGAGACTGGAAAAGGAGATTTGGCTGGAAGGAGAGCTGTGGTAGGACATGGAGGGGATCCCCAAGAAGTCACGTGTTGATTACACTGTGCAGATGTCATGTTGCCTGGAATGCAAAACTTAAAAGAAATTACAGAAGAAAAAAAATAAAAGGAGGAAGAGTGGCATTTCCTTCAATGATGTGAAGGAGGATAAGCAGAGTTACTTAGGCCATACTTTAACCTGTGAACAGGTCTAATGTGAACAGAATTACCTGCATTGATTGTTTCTGGAGTGAAAGAGCACAAAGGCAAAAATGTTGGGCAGCAGCCGGTCCCAGCCGACGCCTGCACTCAGCTGTCAGTGGGAACATCCTGGGTTTCACCAGGAACTTCACTGAAAGTTTCCTATTGTTTTGCGCGGTGAAATGGTAAACTTTATTTCTGCTGCTTTTCTCTTTACCTGTCTGTTGAGTTATACCTCAGGTTCCCTTCTGAGATATGAAAGAAAACAGAGGAACTGGAAAGATCTTTCTTGTCTGAGGGTTTTGGGGATTTGGTTGGGGGAGATGATTAAGTTAAAACAATGTCACCAGTTATGGAGATCCTGCCATTGCTGAAAATTTAGAAATATCTGGAAAAAACTTAT
>JAWWES010000081.1:29089015-29142098 GCA_035583135.1 Lophotriccus pileatus
CCAACCTTTTTCTGAAAGAAGGATATGAATTAAAATGATTTCCATTCACTACTGGATTCTCAATTGTGTTATTGGAAATCTTAAAGAAATGCTACAAACATATGTAAATATTTATTTAAACATGCATGAATAGAAAAGCAGTATTTTTCTTACCATTATCATATGCTGAACTGTTAAGTCTTCAATGGTTAAAAGATGAGACAGTCTAATTGCTCTGTGCTTTATACTTGCCTTACCTGCTCCAGGTTTTCTTGAGAAAACACTTGCCAGAAACCTGTGGTTTGCTTGTCTCAGAACTGTATTGCTAGTTACTTGTATCATCTGGTGATATTGTTAGATTCCACCACTTACCTGTATGACTCATCTTTACTAAGAGAAATCACCAATTCCCCTCCAAATCTACCTAAAATCACTTGTCTGGAAGATTAAGAAATGCAGTTCCACACTACCATAGGAGGAGTTTAATGCTTTCTTTGCTTCTGTCTTCAACACAGACGATGGACCAAGGGGGGTCTCAGTGCCCTGAGCTGGAGGACCGTGACTGCAAGAATTTGACCCAATTTTCAGTTGACCCTGAAATTTTGCAGAATCTGCTACTCCAGCTGGATCCCTACAAACCTATAGGTCCTGATAGTATTCATCCCAGAATCCTGAAAGAGCTGGCTGATGTCATCACAAAACCTCTCTCAATGACTTTTGAGAGGTCTTGGGAATCTAGAGAGATCCCAGCTGACCAGAAGCTGGTGAATATTGTCCCAATTTTCAAGAAGGGCAAGAAGCAGGACCTCAGAAACTACAGGCCTGTCAGTCTCACTTCAGTGCCTGGTAAAGTTATGGAAAAGATTATTTTGGCAGGTATTGAAAAACACATAAAAGACAATGCTGTCATTGGTCACGGCCAGCAGGACTTCATGAGAGGAAAGTCCTGCTTATCAAACCTGATTTCCTTTTATGACAAGGTAACCTGTCTAGTTGATCAGGGGAAGCCAGTTGATGAAACTTTTTGGATTTCAGTAAAGCTTTTGATCCTGTCTCTCACAGGATCCTTCTGGACAAACTGTCCAGCACACAGCTGGATAAACACATCATGTGCTGGGTGAGCAATTGGCTCACAGGTTGTGCACAGAGAGTAACAGTGAATAAGGTAGCATCAGACTGGAGACCTGTCACTAGTGGGGTTCCACAGGGCTCCATTTTGGGCCCTGTGCTCTTCAGTATCTTCCTAAATGACTTGGACACAGGACTGGAAGGGATACTAAGCAAGTTTGCAGAAGACACAAAACTGGGAGGAGCTGTTGAGTCCCTCAGAGGCAGGGAAGCCCTGCAGAGAGACCTTGACAAATTACAGGACTGAGCAATCACCAATCATATGAAGTGCCAGGTTCTGCACCTGGGATGGACCAACGCTTGAAGTATATACAGACTGGGGAATGAGATGCTGGAAAGCAGTGCCATGGAAAGGGAGCTGGTTGATGGCAAGTTGAAGTCAGGAGGGCCGTGTCCTGGGGGGCATCAGGCAAAGCATCACCAGCTGGTCAAGGGAGGAGATTGTCCCACTCTGCTCTGCACTGGTGTGGGCTCACCTTGAATATTGTGTGCAGTTTTGGGCACTGCAATATAAGAAAGATATTAAGCTGTTAGAGAGTGTCCAAAGGAGGGCAACAAAGATGGTGAAGGGTCTTGAGAGAAACTCATATAACGAGTGGCTGAGGTCACTTGGTCTGTTCAGCAGAAGAAGAGGAGACTGAGGGGAGACCTCATTGAAGTTATAACTTCCTCATGAGGGGAAGAGGAAGCGCAGACGCTGATCTCTTCTTTGTGGTGATCAGTGACAGGACCAAAGGAAATGGCCTGAAGTTGTGCTGGGGAGGTTTAGGTTGGATATTAGAAAAAGGTTCTTCATCTAGAGGGTGGTTGGGCATTGGAACAGGCTCCCCAGGGAACTGGTCACAGCATCAAGCCTGTCAGAGATCAAGAAGTGTTTGGATGATACTCTCAGGCACATGATGTGAGTCTTAGGAATGATCTTGTGTAGGGTTAAGGATTGGACACAATGATCCTTATGGGTCTCTTCCAGTGCAGCATATTCTGTGATTCTATTCTGTGATTCTACTCTGTGATTCTATTCTGTGATTCTATTCTGTGATTCACAAATTCTCTTTCTTGAAATACCATGTCCTGAAGTTCCTTTAATGCTGTTCCCAGAAAGTGACTCATGATTCTTTATTAATTATGAAATATGTTAATTTAATGACTGTACTAAAAATGTGTTTTTCTCTTCTCACCATAGCTTGAAGGAAATATCATTGCCAAGGCATTATCTCTAACACTGATCTCGTACTAGTAGTGTACATGTAACTTTTTCATGATTGACTTTTTAAAACCTAGCCAATCTTTTTTTTTACCACGTTAATGTAGACCTGATTTTATTTCTATAGACTGCATGTTTAATTGAATGCATAATTGTAGACATTTAAGATTAAACTTTAATTTCATTAAATTTGAAGACAAAAGCTCTCTGACTGTAGGGTGGCCAATATTTTCCTCTGTCCAAACTCTAATCAGTTTATTGCTGATATGGTACATTGCCTTTTCTTATTATTGTTTTTTGCACTGTAATAATCTGAATTATAGTATGTTGAAAGTAACCCGCTCTTGTGAGTTTTGATGGATAGGTTATCTCAGTGTCAGGAAGTAAATGGGAATATTTCAGTGTTAGGTTCAGATACATTCTCCTGGTATCAGCAACTGCATGTTTGGAGAAAAACCTTTTGTTTTTACAGAGATGGTAAGTGGAGCAGTTCATATTCTTAGTTATGTTGTGCCCTCTGGCAAGCCTGCCAGGAGAGTGCTGTGCTTGTTTTGCGAAGAGAAACCTCCTCCACATTCCAGCTTGAGCATATCTATTGTTTTCAGACATAAACAGATGTCTTCCTTACCTAAGGGAAGCTCTCAAAAATATGGAAGTAAAACAGAAGAAACTGTTGTGAAACCACAACAGTATTTGACCTGTCTGCATGCATTAATAATCTCAACTTTAGCTGAAGGCGAAGGTCTGTTGCATTCAGTTTTATTTATTTGCTTCGTTTCTGCCCTGCAGTATGGAAGAACAATAAAGGGTATGAGTATTAAATTATTTTTTTAAATTTCAATTAGGACTCTTTTTTAATACATATGTTCTTACTATGTAATTTGTAGTTTTTAAATGCAGGATAATTCAGAATTGCTCAACAAGATCTAGGAAAAGCGGGGTGAAACATATTCTTCCTTGTGCCAAACTGTCCTTTATTTCACAGGGCAAAGTATAAAAATTTTTTATGAGGTCAAGCTATAGAACCAGAGTAGATCTGTTTATAATAATTCTGATAGAGTGGATGAACTTTATTTGCATGCATCTTGCCTGCCTGCTAACAAAATGCATATATTTTGTATTCTTTTACTTCTGCACATTTACTTTTGTGACATGTTAATCTGTCTTTTCTAGCCTTAAATAAATGTCTGGAGGACATTCAGACGTGTTAGAGTTTAGCTGTCTGGGGGGGTAAAATGATAGCCCCCAAGTACGACAGGTTTGCAACTCCTTCATGAAAACAAGGCACACCAAACTTACATAGCTACTTAACATAGCTCCTTCTCCTTTGAGTGCTTCATCTGTCTTTTCTCCCATCACCCATCTGTGCTACAGTTACAACATAGACTTTATGATGAAATTAAAACTATGCTAATATTGAGTAACTACTACTAGTACTGAGAAAAAGTACTGTGTATTCAAGGACTGCAAGATAAACATATCAGTGAAGGGGAAGAAAGGGAAGTGATGAACACAATACAAGAACAAGGAGAACTCTTGGAGCGAGGTACAGTTCCCCCAGCAGAGCACTGTGCTGGAGCCAGCTCTACACCTGCTGGGAAAGCCACACATCACAGCAAAGCAATGGCCAATCCAGCATCTCTCCAGCAAACCATGCCTTCACTGTCTGTGTCATTGTACAGAGCAGACACAGCTGACCTGGGCTAGAGACCTCCCTGCAAGGTTATATTCATTTGCAGAACTAACAACTTTGACATAACAAACCTCATATAAAAGCAAAGATGCCCAGAAACTAAGATTTTTTTAATTATTATATTTTAGTCCACAGACACCATATGGTCAGGATAGAAGCTGATTGTAACTCCTGAGTCCTGGAGTGAGGAAATTTTAGGGCTACAAGAAGAAAAGAAAGATAATCTAAAACATGGTTTGGCAAAGGACTGATGGAAGAATTCAAGAAGTGAAAATCAATTTTATTTTTAAATTTGTAAAATTTAAGTGTAAATAGCATCTCACATTCACAAAGCTCAGTGAGACATAGTTTAAAATATGGCAATAAATATAAACTAAAAATACCCGGAGACAGAAGAATTTAATCACTCTTATTCATAAGTAAAATATAGACTCTATTTTTGTTCATAAAGCACACAGGATTTTCAGTAGAAATTCTTAAGAATTACAGTTATCACAATAGACTGCTATCTTTGATTTTGTTATTTCTGAATGTGCATCATATTCAGATCGTGGTTTCCACACCACTGCAGTATGATTCATATCTTGTGGTTAAAAAGACTGACTTTTTGTTTCCAAAATTTATCCTGTGAGAAAACATCTGCTGAAATGTAGATAGATTGTGGTCTGTGGATGAAATATATGTTCTTTATAAACTCCTTTAGTAAGAACAGACTCATCACAAGACAAGTGACAACACTATTCACACAGTTGTACTCGAGCTGGCACATTACCCACTAATTGTATAATCAAATATTTTTTCTATTTAGAAAGAAAAGTTTTGTGTGATATTTACATATGTATGATTTGCATAATTTCCAGGGTTTAGCTGCATACATTTCTCTTATTGCAGGGCAGACTATTTCTATAATTTGAAATGTTAGAATCTAAATTAGTATTAGATAAAATAATTTCTACTGCACAGAGTAAAGCCTCCCTACAATACCAAGAAACACTTGTTAAATCAAGCTTTAAGTCCTAAGAGCAGAGAGATTTTCTTATTCAGCTGCAGTTTATCAGGCTGGAATGAGAACTGTCTACAGTGTTTCCACGTAAGTACTTATTGGCAGGAGCTCCCTGTTGCTGGTGGCATCTCTCAAGATTTCTAAACCAGAACTTTTGCATCCATGTGCTTCTCCACCCCCTTTCACAACTGCGGACAACTCCCAGAAGGAGTTGTCATAACCTTTCTGTTATGTGTTCCATGGTGTGTGTCACATAGCCACATTACTTTTCTCAGTACTTGACGGCTAAGGCAATTCTCTTGGATAAGAAATGAGACCTCTTTCTCACCGAATCAGAGCTGCACCTTTTATTTCCTATCTCAAAGCATCCCAGGCCTGTACTACTTGCAGACTACCTAGAAGTGCACCCTTGTTACCCAGAGAGATACAGAAACAGCACTCCCTTGCTCTGTACATACAGAAAAATAAATTATTTCCTTTGCGAACAGAATTATTACTCTGATTCAACACTATCTTTCTGGAGAAATAGTACACACTACAGCGTGTGTATACGGAAGGGCTTCCTGGAATCCCTCTGTGGCCAAGACAGTGTTGTCACTGTGTATTGCAATATGGAAGGGAACTGGAATTCCAAAAAATTTTGCAATAAAAATTTTCATAGAATCAAAGCATCATTTAGTTTGGAAAAGATCTTTAAGATTGAGTCCATGTGTTAACCTCACACTGCCAAATCCACCACTAAGCCATGTCCCTAATAAAAGCTAGTATTTTGTGAGAGACAGGCAACTTATGAGGGTTTTGAAGTTCAAGCTGCCTTAATTGGATCACTGTATTGAAATCATTAATACACTGTTGTCTAGCTTTTTTTTTAGCAGTTAGGTGAGGGAGAATTTTAAAAAGACAAAACTTGTGGCTTTCTTTTGTGTGTCACAATATTTGATATTATCAACTGTTCAAAAAGTTTCTATTATTTTCTCAGTTAAGGTCTTTGTCAGACTTTGGATAAATCAGAAATAACTCCAGAATGTTATTGTCTACTTCAGTGCTGGTTTTGAGCTGCCAGAAAAAAAAATTGTCTAATAATTGCTATCACTTAGGAAAGAGGTTATATTTTACTTCTGTTTTCAGTGTATAAAGAGTACAGTACAACACTGACAGACCTACAGATAAAAGGACCCCTTCCGTGTCTTTTTAGCTGTCGTGTCAGTTGTAGAAGGTGGATGAACAGTGAACAAAGAGCTCTGCATTCATCCACAAAAATAGTGCAAGCACCATGTAGGAGCATATACTGCTCTCATCTGTGCAGCACCTGTTATATAGACAAAGATGAGCCTCCAGCTTTCATCGCGGTCAAGATGTAGTCCTGGAGTACACTAGCCCTGCTAGAAATCCTTATTGCAATGGTGCTGAAGAGGTTTTTCACTCTAGCAAAGAGAAAACCAGGTAGTCATTACAAAATGCCAGTGTGACCACTTCTTACCCACAGGTTTCTTTTTGCTGAGAAAGGTTGGACCTGATGATCCTTGAGGTCACCTTCCAACCTGGTATTCTACCATTCTACATACACAGACAGTCCTTGGGGACATTGTTCCTCTAAATCATTGTTACTTTATTTTAATGGCACAGATATAAATAGATTGCCTGGCTATCACATGGGAGGGTATAAAGAATAATGAGTTGATTTAAGATTATAGTTTGTTCCAGTGAAATCTGAGGGTTGTGACTTTGATGATAACTGCATTAGGGACTTTAACTGCATTAGGGAAAGCACCAGGTCTGTAGACTGGTAATGAGGAGAGGAAAAGATTTGCTTCTCTGAAGTGGTTATAGTCTAAGAAAATCTGAGTTTTCTGGTATTATATACCTTTATTGTCTGTAGCTATTTAAGTTGTTAAATAGCTATTAAACTATGTAGTTTACTTATTTAATCAAAAGGCATATAATGTTAAAGAAATGTGCTTCTTGCATAGTGAAAGTGAAAAGAAAAATGGGAAAAGCTAAACATTTTTTTTAAGGACCTTTATCTTCCTGCCAAAAAAACCACAGCTAGCAGATGCTTAACCATTTCCTAACCATCTCATCTCTAAGGGTAAAAATACCTCTCTGCAGCCTTGAGCAGACAATAGTAAAATAAGCTGTCTACAGGAGATCATGGTAGTCCAACTCAGTAACAGTCAGTACTGTATAAATCCACCCTTCTTCTGTGCCTTTTCCAAGTTTAAACAATACAAAAGCAGATCCCTGTGAAATCCATCCTCATATTTAAGTGTACCCTTTCAAACTCTTCATGTGATCTAGTTTGAGTGAATTCTCAGACAAAAGTAACTAGTGTGTTGGCTCTTAGTACAGTTAAAATTTCCCTGTGTATGACTATTCCTCAGTCACTAAGGCCAGCATGTCATCTGCTTTGTTAGGTATCCCAAGCAACTCCACCTCAGTTGTCAAGAGCAGCAGGATAATGCTAAAATATTTGCAAAAAACTTCACTCTCGATAAATATGTACTCATCCAGTCAATGACCATACATGATTTCATACTCAGCCCTCTCTTTTTCCTGTTTCTTCATCCTCGTACATTTAACAGAAATTTCACAGATCGTCTTCACCCCCCTCACCTCAAAAACCTCAGATGCAAATGCTCTCCATGCTGCATATACCACATAAAATACAATTGAAAATAAATGTTCCCCAGTATCATGTTAATGCTTTGCAACACAGGAAAAAATTACACTTCTTTCTCAAGAAAACAGAAAAAAATATGGTGGCTGAAAATAGCCCATTACTCATGTTTAAATAAGTTTTAAAATCAACATTACATATATATAGTACGTCCACTTGTCCATAGAAGAGCTCAACTTCATTTCTTAGTTATTAAAATTAAAGTGAAAACTACATTCTAGAATTTAGGGAATATGAGAAACTAAATATGTGTTCATATATCCTGGCTGGTTCTTTAAAACATGTGAATATATATTCCCAGAGCTAAGTAGTTAATGTAACAGATGTTTTATCTCCTCCTAGACTGATTTTTTCCTTTGGCTGCTTTCTACTACCAAAAGGTAGAAATGTGTTATGTTTGAAAAGCAGCATAGTATTCAAAGACTGATATATTCACCTGTGATCCTAAGAAAAATTATGTCATCCTTGGTTACAACTTTCCTTAGTGGTGTTGTGCTGTGATTTTCTCTCACTATTTTTCTTTCTTAGGATTTCTTTCTTTTCTTACAGTTTGAAATGGAGCACTTTTGCACAGTTTGTAGGCATATCATATGTGTTTTCTTGATATTTGCCAGCACTAAAAGAATACTTTTGATTTGAGATGCTTGAAGAAAGCAGTCACAGAGTAAAGTGGGTGTTCCCCTGTTCTCTGACATTTTAATAAGCTGAGCTAAACTTTACAGTCATATATTCCTCTTACCTCAATGGGATTGCTCTTGCATGGAAGTGATCAGATGCTCTTAAGAGGGAGCCTCCCTCGGATAAGGAACTGACAGTCTGATCAGCGCAACATACGCTGTCTCTATATGTAACTGTGACCTCATTCAAAGTCCTTTATGGAACTTATGTCATGGGCAACATTTTGAGAAGTTTCCTTGTTTGCCTGTCATTCTTATAAAAACCTGTTGTGGTTTCAGCTGGGATAGAGTTAATGTTCTTCCTAGTAACTGGTACTGCTCTGCTGTGCTTTTTCATTCAGTATGAGAAAAACTTTAATAATACACTGGTACGCACCTGTTGCTAAGTAGTGCTTACCCTAGTCAAAAACTTTCAGTGTCTCATGCTTAGCCAGTGAGCAGGTGCACAAGAAGCTGGGAGGGTCCATAGCTAGGGGAGCTGTCCCAAACTGGCCAAAGGGCTGTTCCATACCATAGAACATCCCTCCCAGTATATAAATTGGGGGTGAGTTGACTGGGAGAGACTGATGGCTGCTCAGGAATGAGCTGAGTATCAGTCAGCAAGTGATGTGCATCACTTATCTTCCTTGGGTTTTATTTCTCTCTCTTTTATTGTTGTCCCCCTTTCCATGACTATTATTATTATTATTATTATTATTATTATTATTATTATTTTTATTATTATTGTTGTGTTATATTCTATTTTATTTCAATTATTTAACTATTCTTATCTCAAGCCACAGGTTTTACCTTTTGTCTGATTTTATGCCCCTCCCACCATGGGTGGAGGGTGGTGGGCAAGTGGCTGCATGATAGTCAGTTAAACCATGGCAACACAACATCTAACAGTCCAGCTACTCAGTTTAAAAATACTTTCTTTTTTTTTTTTTTTTTTTTTTTTTAGATATGGGACAACGGGAAAATGACTCATTAATAGCTCTGTGTGGGTGTGTAAGCCTATAGATTAAAAATGCCAGAGGAGTACAGAAAAATACAGTGGGAGTAGAAATTGCACTGAAGATTTTGTCAGCTTCAGAAGCAATGGATGTAGTTTCAGATCTATATTTCACTATTTAGTTGTATCAGTGAGAACTTGGTATTAGAACAAACACATGACTTCTCAGTCGCGGTTGAATTTCCGTCATTTTATCTAACTGACTAGTAATGTCTTGTCTATCAAGTGGTTTAATATCTCTGTGGTATAAACATCAAGAAATGACAGAAATTTTCAATTCTGAGCTGACAGGTCTGAGTATTTAACTCTGCCAAAAATGATAAGAGAACAACTCCTGTCTAAATTAGATGGATGAACAGATCACAAGAGGAAGCCTTAAAAGCACTACTAGGCTGCTTTGGTCTGAAATGTACCCAGAAAAATGCACATTGTGCAGTGACAGGGGGTCTACTAAAGGGAAAAGGGAGGAGGTGTCAGCCACCATTTTAGAGACTTTGTAGATCCTACCAAAATGCAAAATTGAAATGTCAACACCAAAAAAAAAAAAAGCTTTGCTGTAGTACAGCAGACCTCAGTGTCAACATGGTGTCACTGAATGCAAATCTGCCTGAAAACACTAATGTTTTCTGTTCACTATACATCCACTCAAATATAATTTTTTAAGTAACAATAATAACCACCCTGCCCCCCAAACATGTTTTTTTAAACACTGTTTTTAAAATGGGAACTTTAGGGACAAATGCTGCTCTTTCTTGCCAAGTCTGGCAAAACTGGGAGTAATTGGAGCTATTCCTGATCCTTGGCTCTGTCAAGAGGTCAAGAAAGAATATCCTCAGTACTGAGGTAGGCTTCTGGCATACGAAGTGAGGTCTGGCCTTCCCCCTCAGGAAGACAATGATGCCCCCAGCAGGAATGCCCTGGGAGCTAGGGCAGGTAAACCAGGTTTCTGCACTAGGAAGGACTCTGGCTGCAGGAAGCTTCTCATAAACATCAGCTAAGGGTAGCTGCTTCTCTCTTTGAGGTGTACACAGCCTTCTTACCTTTCACTGGGGACCACAGTGCCTTTTAGCACAAACTAAACCTGACAACTTGAAAGTAGCAAAAAGCTCTGCTCTCTGAATCTTTTGACCTGGCTTTTTACACTGCAATGTCCCAAGGCAAAATTCCTTATTTCTTTGCCACTAGTAAATGTTTGCATTTCAGAGGTGTCTTGGAGGCCCTTCAACATGTACAGAAGCTGTGGATTTGGAGAATGCCTGAAGAAGACTGTGTCCCCACACCATCATTCTGTTTTGGCTTTTATATTTTATATTTTGTATATGTGAAGCCACCGTCTTGTAATCTGACAAAACAGAAACGACATCTTCTTTTCTTGTCAGACAAGTGGACTTCTGAGATGAACATTAGCACCTATCCAGTACAAACATGCAAGGGAATGTTGATGTGCTAATGCTCAGAGCCCTCTGATGAGTGTAGGAGACATTTTCATGAGAAGCTGTCCAGATAAAGAAAACAAGTGATCATACGTTAAAAGATTAACGCTAAAATCAGAGACTGAGCTGAAGAAAAGCCTAGAAGGAAAGAGTGTAGAGAACTTCCTCCTGCTAAAAGCCAAAGGAGCCTTGCCGACTCTTTTGGTAGGTCATAGTTACATGTGCATCACCTCTCACAGCATGGCAGGGGAAGAAACCCCAAACGAATGCAGCCACAGGACTTAAAAAAGGGGATTGTGAACCCAGTCTCATGCCTGAGGTCAAGAGTTCTCTAGCAGAGATTTAGGAGCTCACAATTATAAGCAGGTCAAGCTCTGTAAATTTTCATTGCCTCCACTTAGGAAAAATATAAGGTCATGTTTTCAATTTACGATTTGCTCCTGGCATTGCTGATGATACTTAAGTAATGGTTCTTAGAATAATTTAGTAATCAGGCTCAGATTTGTCTCAAGATTTCTTTTGTATTTGTATACATTTAGAGTCGCCCATGACTAGAGTTTGTTAATTACAGCTTTTGAATTTGTTCTCCCCAGAATTACAGAGATCCTTTTATTTAAAATAACAGTAGGAACATAATAAACAAAGAGAGGAAAATCAAACATAATTGCCTTTAAGCTGATCCACATAATGTTATATTGGATACCCCAGCAAGGTAAAAAACATTTAGAAATCACTGATTACTTTATAGCAGTGAAAACCAAATGCTTTCAGCTTCTTATTGGAAAGAATAATCAAATTGCATCATGTTGCTGCCTTAATCCCATTAGGCCTTAAAGAACATTAGTTTATTTACAGCCTTCTTTCATCTAACACTAGACAGGGCCCTGTATTAAATCATTATTCAGACTTGTTTTCATATGGTCCGTCCCAGTTCCATGTTTCTCACTCACACTGAAAATGGCTCATTTCAAGAACTGACAGATTAACATTAGTATTTCTAAAAAATTAAAAAAACATTTTTTTTAACTTGTCATGTAGTTAATTATGTATTAAAAATCTCAGTTGTTTTCATTATTAAGAGAGACTTAATTTTAGCTTATCTGCACACTAACATTTTAGAAAATGATATTTAGTTCTGTTCAGTCATATTCCTAGTTATGTCTCTTTTGTGGTTCACCCGTTTCCCAGGAGCCTCATATTTTAGCTTTTCCATATTGATATCAACACAGAATCTTTCTCAGTTCCCAGAAGGTTTATTTTAAGCTACTTGTTTCCAGTTTGTTTCAAATCTTTTCCTACGATATCCTCTCATGCCATACAGAGCAACTATTCACCAGATGCATGAAGTATACTCTTAAGTTGGCTTCTTTCCTCAAATTACTAATTTCTAATATTTTGACTTCATAGTTGCTGATTGTGCTGTTTCCTCAGGGCAGTTGTTACTGGAAACAGTCCAGGTGTCAGTGACTAAGGTCACAAAACTTCAAAAAATTCTCAGTATATTCCCTTTCTTATGTATTTTTCCTGGACCTTCTAAGACTGAGCAACCAAACCTCAGTATAAGTCAGTAATTGTGGAATCCAGAATTTACTGCAGAACTGGAATGTTGCTTTCATAATCTATGAGATCTACATTTGAACAGCTGCTTTTACATTCTAAATAACATTCCTTCAGTATTTTCTCCTGTATATTAATTAAACGTATATGATAATGTAGATATTTTCCATGGGAATTAATTTCTTAGCTACCCTATCAGGCCCCTTGACATTTTATCTCAGAAGATGAAAAATGCATAAAACTACATCACAGCTGCAAATTTTCCCCATAGCTGAGGTGTCTTGCAGCTGACATTTTGAGGGCTGTCCCGAGCATTGTGAGTTGTAGAACTGAAATATGAAGATAGAACTGCTTAGTGTAAAATGCTACACACTCTTGAGTCTAGAGGACAAACTCTACAGTGCAGGAAAAGATACCAGTAGCTGCATTTGTATATACCTATTACAATACTGCCTTCAATTACATGATCATGTGTCGTCTTATTCCATAACACTCTATGTTTGTACTGATGTTTCAAGAATTACATAAAAAAGAAGCCGTTTCCCAGATGATTGTAAATCGTAGAATTTTTACTATTTTCTTTACAGTATTGTATTTTTGTATGTAATAATGGTAGACATGGCAGAAGTAGGTTTGGTGGTTTACAAAACTGCATTCAAGTAGCACATTAATACTGCTTATCCATTTTCTAGAATTCATTTTCTCCCTTATTCTTCTTTGGGCCTATCAAAAGCCTCTTTTTTCTAACTACTTCATATCCTACAACAGATGTTTTGCTGATCCTTTTCTCAGAAAAAGAAGAGAACATAAAAGCAACTACTCCCCAGGAGCACAATCTGATCCCTTTAAGGGCTTACTTTAAGCCTCTGGTCTGAAGGATTTTGTGGGAAAGCACCTGAGGAGTGAATACTTCTGATTTGCAGGAAGCTTTCTCTTAAGAACTGATGATTACAGCAGTATGCTGGGGATCCAGTCATCTCTCCCATTGTTCCAGTCACAGGAACAACACACAAGGACAGAATAAATACCAGAATACCATATTTTACAGTATTACTGTAGTGAAAAGCCCACACAGAAGTCCCACAGGTGATTTACATACACACCTGTGTCAGATAAATCATTGAATAATCTCTAAAATAAGGATCAAGGTAGAGGTTATCAATACTACCATTGTTCATTTTCCTTTCTGCATTTCAATTCATTTTACGGGAGATACTCTTCATGTATTAAATGTATTTAGAGTTATCATATCATAGAGATATCTTTTCGTCTGATACTAGGCATTAACGTAGAGTTGCATCATTTAATCTATAACCTTTCTGTTTCTAAATACTATGATCAAATAAAGTTCCTTTAGATTATATGCTGACTATTATGGTTTAGAGTCTAGCTTCCTCAGTGCGGATGGAACAATTACAGCTGTCCAGTCTTCTCACTGCCAACTATATCCACTTTGGACGGACAAGGAGAAGAGAATTTATCCTCTTTGCATTGTTTCTAATCAAAATACAGAATGTTCTTGGGTGGTGGCTAAGGAAATAATGTTTTGTGTTTTACATATTCCCAGGCATGACAGAAAAGCTAAATGACATGCTAATAGAGACACTGGATTTGCTGGAGAAACTCCTCACAGTCTTCTGAAATCCATCCCCATTTAGGAGTGTAAGTACAAATGTGGGTGTTGGGACTTTTTTTTTTTTTCCCTAAGAAGTAAATGTGTGTACGATCAGTATTACTGACTGGAGATGCTGTCTTCATCCACAGCTTTAGAAAGATCTCCTGCAAAACAAAAAGGTTAATAATTTAGATTCTCAAACCTATAATAAGGATCATTAAATTCAGATGAGCCTCAGCAATTGTGCTTATCAGTCTTTTTGGTGTGAGTGTTTAGGTTTGGGTCAGTAGACATACTGATGTTTTCATACCTGGATTTGGATGTGTGCAAATCCTTAGAGTTTTTGAATGGCAGGTTTGGATCTCAATCTTCTGTCTTTTCCCATCTTTCTAAGTGGCTTTTTCATCATGCTGTACCAAAAAAAAAAAAAAAAAAAGGCCCTGTTGAACCACTGAAGCTGTAGAGCTGTAAGACAAATCTTTTCAAAGTTTGGAGAAAATTATGACAATAATTTAAAAGTGTATTGTTAACTTTTTATTTTGAACAAACCAGTCACAGATATTTGTTGAATTTCTTGTGAAACTAGTGGCCTGGAACATCTTTGTTATTCTTGTTACCATTTTTATTATATTAAAGGGAAAAGGGAAGTAAACCTGAACTGAGTGGACTTGTCAGCACTGCCAGTGTGTTGCTGTGTAGATTCTGTGTGAAAAAGACAAAGAAATTTTGAGAATAAAGAAGTCTGATGAAGTCCAGGAAACACTTTACCTCACTACTCTTCCTCTTTTTTTTTTCCAAATCTTTGTTTGGTTTCCCTTGTTTTGGTAAAAATAATAGAATGAGAAAATGTATCCAGCTGAATGAAGGAATGACTATTTATAGCCATGCTTTTTGGTTTTTAATTTTTCTACTCTTCCTTCTAAAGTAAAGCAGTAAAAAGGACTGTCTTACAACAGTTAGCAGCATCTGTTGGACACTACAATCTCTGTAGATGAAATACAGAAGTATTATGATGGCTAATAAAGGGAGACAGGCAAAATTTTGCCTTTGAAGAAGTAATTCCCCAGTATGGTTCAAGCCTTTGCTTCTTTTGCCTTAATCCTCAAGAGAGCTGACACCTTTATGCAGGATGTTAGCCTTACTCCCTTACATTGGCCTTAGGACTGTATTTTGGTTCCCATCTTCATTCAGTATCTTCCCAAGTGTATAATGCAAAAGAGGGATTAATTTCTCTGCTGCTCTGTATGGAACAACCTTTAAACTCAATATTTCCTCTGTATGTTAGATTTAGTGTCCAATTGTTACAAAAGCAACAGAGGAGAGACAACTGGCGGCTTGTTTGGAGATAGGAAGTGGTTGAGGTTGGTCACACCACCTAGTCAACTCGAAAGGTCTTCATGGGTTTCTTCTTTTGTGAACTGTGAGAACCCAGAAGTTTTCCCCAAAATTAGAGGCAGTTTGAGTCATATGTATTTTTCAAGTGTCAATTTAGCAAGTTGCATAACCTTGAAAACCATACAATTGGGTTTCACTTTTCTTCAGAATAATTCACACACACAGAAACCCGTACACAATCACATCATGACAAAAAAATCCTGAAATATTCAGGTCTGTTCACATATCTGGTATTTTCTATTGTATAGGACACAGAATGGGGTTTTTTTGTGTTTTTTTGGTTTTTTTTTTTGGTTGTTTGGTTTGGGGTTTTTTTAAATTAAAAAAAGCAAATAGCAAATACCACAGAAGGTAAACTGGAATATATATTGTACCTTCATTACTAATAATACAAATAACTGTGGCTATCTCATACAAATAGCAAATTTTTTATTGATATTTTAAAGAGTCCTGGGAGAACTGATCCTTTATAGTAGGATAGGAGATGGGACTCTCAATTTAAGGAAATTTAAGAAAAACTTTTACAAAAAGAAATTCAGATATAAAAGATATCGCGACTATGTCTTAATAATAGTATCTATACTCCAAGAGAAACTGCTAATTTAATCATATAATATCAATGCAAATATTGCTTCTTACGGTTAAACACGGCTTTTAAATATTTTTATAAGTAAAATATATTTCTATATTTTAAATAAAAGGTTGGTTGCTTTTTCATAGGAGATTTGTCAGTGTACTCAGTAGTCATGTTGAGTTTAAAAAAGAGGTAAACAGACCTACTGATACTTTGTCTTTTTATATACTGCATACCAACTACAGACATAGCCTTCAGCATTACAATAAAAAGTGTCTATGAGCTGTCTTCCTTCCCCCATCTCACTCCCAGAAACCATTATTACTCAGAAATTTTCACAGCTGGTAAGACTAAGGAAATGTTTGAGCACAATTATTGTTAAGTCATCGATTACTTACTTTAATTAAAATATTTCTGAAACTGCATCTGAGCATTTAGTGTGTGTAGAGGGCAATACGCTATACTGTGCTATGCTGTGAAGTCTCGCAAAATGAAAAAAAAAAAAGCATCCATGCCTTGTAAATACATTTTTAGTGGCTGGAAAGTTGTCTTGCGCAAATAGTTTTGTGTTGCACCACGTACTCTGACATCTTGCTTGAAGTAGTTTATGGCTTTGTCTAAACTGGGGTAATTGCGCACGGTGGTTTATACAATGACGAATTGCTCTTCGCATTTACAGGACTCTGTACAGTTGTTGGGTTTAGCACTGCTATATAAAGCATTAAGCTTATTACGCCCAAAAGAATTAAATTATGCTGAGGCAATTTGATTAGTTGTGTCCAAAGGAAGACACGATGGTAATGAGCTAAAAGCTTGGAGCGAACATAGTTACCAGCAACATATCAGAATTAAAGAAAAATATTTGCATAAGGATTTTCATTTAAACTATTTTCCCTTTTATTCAGTTCGTTTGCCATTCCTGTAAAAATGCTTTTTGATTTCCAGATGATTCAAAGCATTAAAGTTGATTGAGCTTTCTAGCTTTATTTCAGTGTTTATACACACTACACACAACCTTGTGTTCACAATCTGTATCAGAAATTCTGGGTTTGTTTGGTTTCTTTCAAAATGTTAAATGATAGGCATCTTAATTTAAATTTTTCTTGAAACATCCAGGTCTGTGTATGAATTGTGATACAAAAAATAGAAGAGCACCTACTCATTTCAGTCTGGCAAAATTAGACCATTCATGAATGGAATCTGGTTGATATTTCATTAGCATTATTTTTAGTTGAAAGCAAATAGAAAACCTAGGTGCCTCATAGTGGTCTGCTAAATGCTGGAGAAGAGAGAAGACTACTGAAGTAGTAAGGCAACAAGCTGGGAAAATCAACAGATTCCTGCTAAAGCAGGTAATTCAGCACCTTGTCTTCAGAAGCAGGTAGTGTGATTCAGTGATGGCAAGGGCTGTCTCATGCGCAGCCTTCAGAGCACAGCTATTTTCAGCAATACATAATTTGACAAGCATTTTCATCTCAGCACAATTTAGCATATTTATTCCTTCATAAGTTTTAATTCCGCTTAAGAGGAATGATCCTATCAACATAAAGAGGTCATAAGGATTGCTTCATGATCAGATTAACCTCTCTTCGACTCATTGCCTCAAAGCTTTAGATCAGTTCTCCTTGATTTTGGAAATAATTTGTGTGCTATTTCCAGGCTACTCTTTTCAATTTATTGTCATGATACCATGTTTATTTAATATTATATATCACTTTATTTATTTTTATTAATATTTATAGGCCCATTCCCACCATATGGCCTGATTCTATGAGGATAATATTACCCAAACACTGTATTCTAGGATTTTTCTCTTTTCTCATTTTTGTAACTTTTCTTGTAACTATTCAGTTGTACCATACATAAACATGAAATTACAGCGACATTAATAATGATGTCTTTCCTTCTTCACAAACTGAGATGAACAAGCACCTGTTAATAACTGCTGTTTGCAATACCAGAGCCATTGGAACTTCACCTTAAGACTAAGGCTATATGGATTTGTGAATCTTAGCTCACTCCTAGTGAAGTTGTTAAATGATGGCTACAGTGTTAATAGGATAGATGTTAATTTTCTATTGCCCTCTGAAGTTGCTTACAACAACCCTAAACCCCCCTGCTTTCTCACTACCTCTGTTGATCTGAAACACCTGACTCCTGGAGGTTCTGTGGGGGGAACTGAGAGAGATTGTTGACTTTGTTTCCCTCCAGGATGAAAATACCCAATGAAAGAAAATAGGCTTGACTTAGGGTTCTGCCTAGTCAGGGTTTATGCAGTACTTTTATGGTTCAGGAACTGTTTAGTAGTTATTTAAATGAGTATTTTATTAACCATATGCTTGCTTGCAACATGACCACATAAGAGGAATGACTCCTTAAAAACATTTCCCTGGGAACTCTTCTCCTGCTTTGTATTATTTTCCACACAGTAAGAGCAGCTCTTCAGAAGATTTGGCGACTGGGCCTCAGTATTGCTCCTGGGTTTTGGTTTTGATATTGCTATTACCTGTATCATCTGTTAATTGTGTTATTTTATTTGTAATACGATATGTTAAGGTATGTAAGGTATTCCATAATTGTCAGACTTCAGGAAGGATATTCAATTTAATTCTGTTTTTTCAAGACTCAACTTCTCAGGATAACTCAAATCTATGTATTAATTACTATGCAGAATATAAACTGACGTCTATTTATTACTCTTGATAGCTGGCAGAATAAGTAACACATGGGAATTGTGTCTGAGATTCCATTAGAAATCTGAGCCTGAATTGTGCTGGAGTCATTATGCATGGTACTGTATACATCCATGGCAAAAAGCAAATTTGTATCCATTTTGAGTGGAGCTGGATCCAAGCAGTTTATTTATTATATGTATGAGATTCACTTATTTCAGAGAATCCACTGAGCACTAATCCTGACTTTTTTTTCAGGTGACATTGAAAAAAAAATTGCAGTGTTTTTAAAGTGTTTACTCCAAAGGTTCAAAACCTTGACCCATGCCCAAATGAAGGAATTTTCTTTTGTAAAAGAAGCTTGAAGGTACGTAAATGTTCATTTTTCTAGCAAGTCTGAATTATTGCCACTTTAATTCAACCCAAATAAATAATTCTTCTGATTCTCTCCCATCTTTCTTTTTCATCTCTAGAAAAAAAGAGTCTATATTTCAGAATAAGCCTCAGTTTACACACTACATCTGTAATTTTCCATTATGTTTATAAATCAGAATTATTAGTACTTCTGATTTCAACCTCTGTGTTTGTTTCCTTACACAGTAAGTGTCACAGCGAGCAAAACTTCATGTAAGCATTTTCATAAGAACAATTACATAAAAACGTACTTGTTTTCATTGCATCTAATATCAATTTCCATGTATTTAATGTAGACATCTTAAACATTTTCTTGGAGAATATGTTTTAATTTCTGTAAGAAAGCAATTAAAGGGGATATTTCTACTTCTGTATTTTTTACTTGTTTTTCTCTTGTTGCTTGTTTTCCCAATGCCTTTAAAATAACTAAAGTTGTGTCTGATTTCCTGAATATGTCTTTGTGAAATGTACAGCTGCAGAAGAAACAAAAGAGATTCTGATGAAGGGTGAGGGAGGTACTTTCAATGACTAATGTGTTTGGCTTTGTCTTTTTGACTGTCTGCTAAACAACAAGGCATTAGATAAAAGAAAGCAATAAAGGAAGAGTTTAAAAAGTGAGATAGAAAGGTACAATAAGGATGCTGGCACAAACTTCCTCTACCTCTTCAAAACTATAGAGAAAAGTGTTTGAACGTTGGGTAGATTGGGATAAGGGTGTTTGGCAGGAATACAGCCTAGATAAGTCAGTAATCCTTGGATCAGGGGAAACTACAAATATCAGAAATCCTTCAACTAGATGGAATTTTGAAAAGAAAGAAGATGTTATCAAAAATGTGCAATTGACATCTGTTAAAAAAAAAGGGTGATTTTTTGTTTGCTTTCTTTTAAGTGGTGAGATTTGCTCACAAAGAAGATTTATTCATTTATTACTTTTCCTAAAGGCTTTTTTACTTTGCAAAAAGTAATATAAATTACTTTGTTTTCTAAAGCCCTCTGTCAGCAGAAACACGCTGTGACAAGTTCCCTCGAGGAAAGTCCTGTAGGGTCAAATCCCAGCTGAAATTCCTGAGTGAGCCATGCTGAATATTTGCTACCTGACTGTGGTCAGAGCGACTGGATTGCAGAATACCGACTTCAAAGGTAGAAAAGCCTGAGGATCTGTACATCTGGCAGTACAGGTGGCTGCTCATCAAACCAAAGAGCACCATTGGAGGTTTTTTCCTAACCAAGTGAATCCTATTACTCCTTAGAAAAGTATGATCACTTCTTAAAAAAAGTATGATGAAATTGCAAGTAGTCATCATTGGTTATCTTCTGTTGATTTTATATTCAGTAATATCTCTTCCTGGATCACAGTTAGACTACCAGGTTCAAGCAGTTTGTATTTGATTCTGCAGTTCAGATACCTTGATGCACAGCACACACTGACTATCCTTCCTATTGATGTTTCTTCTTCCAGTGTAAACTGGAGTAAAGGAAGTAAGGGAAGAGGAAGAGAGAAAACCATATAGAATTGCAGCTCAACTTATCCCACTGCATGATGCAGCCAACACCTGCACCTAGGCTCAGGGTCTAACAGCACCTGCAGTTTGGATGAACCATTAATTTTAACAGAAGCAGCATGAGGCTCAGAGTTGAGTAGGAGAGGCACTCCTTCTCTTGAACTGGAGTGATTTCTGGGAATGAGATAGGCTGAATATGAGGTAACACACGCAGTATCCATTGTTTTCTAGAAAATAATATGCTTTTTTTTCCCATATCCCCATTGCAACAGTTTCAGTTACAAAGAAGACAAAGAATAGTGTCACCAGCTTGCTGTCCTGATTATTTTCTTGAGCACCGAGCTTGAAAAGGACTGATTTGTTTCCATCTGTGTGCCTCTATACATCTGTTAAGCCAAATAGATTGAAGGGTTTGGGAAATATTATCAGACTAAACACTGAATTCTGTGCTTTTTATGGGTGGAAGTGACCTAGCTACTCAAAAATAATGTTTTATTTCATAAAGAAGACACAGATGAGTTAGAATATGGAGTACTGTTCAAAGCTTATTCTGTAAGTTATATTATTTTTATGGAGTATTTCAGAAAACATGTATTACCTCTGCTGTTTGGATACATTCAAATATATTATCAGTGTGAAAGAAGCTCAAATTAATAAATACAATATATCAAAAATTACCAGTACTGGATGTTCTTACACCATGTGAATACCAAGAAACTCCATTAAAAGCCAACTGTTAATACTAGTAATTCGACAGCAAAAAGGTTACCATACTATTTCTTTTCTCTCCCCCATAATGCATCTCGGCTTAAGCCAGAATCATTTATTCATTTGTGAAAAATTCTACTGTAGGTTTTCACCTAAGTTAATGTAAGAAATTATTGGTTTTCTGACTGTATGTTAGGCACATATAAATCACTGAGTGAGAGTTTGATGTATATATATATATGTAAATATATAATGGAGCTTTCACTGCTTGTGGGCTGCAGCTGTAATAAGCTTGGAGAGGATCCCAGTACGTTGTTTTAGCCACCACAAGCCTGAACTATCTACAGCCTCATCATCACATTTAACATCATGCCTGTGTGAAATTATGTTACGGTAGCAACTATTTAGCTGCTTATGGATAGAATGTACATAGATGTTGAAGGAGCAAACTCAGCAAAGTCAGAGTATCAATAACCATAACAGGAATAGAATGGCAGAAACATGCATGAAATTCTTGTTATTCTTATTACTTTCATCTTATAAAAGCAGCTCAGGTGACCCACAGCCATTATTTTAAGGTAATCATATTTCCAACCACCAGGAACTGTACTATTTTAGGCTTAAAATCCTAAACTGGCAGTTTTCTTTATTCTGCTTTGACTACAATAGAAAAATTTGAGATGAAAGGCAAAAAAACCCCACTGAGCTGTGTTCCTTCCATCTGTATGGCTACAAAGGGAAGGAAAAAAAGGGGAAAACACACATAAGGTAATTATCAGGTTCTGCCCTGATGAAGATAATTGCCTCATTGTGTTCATTATAAATGCTGTCATGACTTTAGTTCAAACTTTGGCCTTAAACAATGGAGACCATATTTGCTACATATTGAGAATGTTATGGGAATGACATAAATATTTTATACAAGGGTAGCAATACTTCTTGAACAAACATTATCTAGCCATAACATTCTGGCACATGGACTGCTGAAACCATTGTTGCTGGGGAGAGCTTCTGAGAGGAAGACTAATATCCCAGAGTAAATTTGGTTTTGGGTCTCCTTTTAGAAAGGCTTTCTCTTTTCAGTTTACTGCAGAAGGACTGTGTGGTGGGGTAGTCGGAGGTTTCCCTGTGTATGCCCTTCCCTGAGAGCTTCACCGTGGAAGAATTATTGTAAATTCACAAGATGCTCTGTGAAGCCAAAGGACAAAAGTAGGCTCTACAGGAACAAGCACAAGATTCTGCCCATATCGTTCCCTTTCTTTGTCCATTTTTTGGCTAATTCTAGAACGTGAGCGTAAAAGGCTACATCTACCTAGGAAATTAAGTAGAGCTTAGATCTTGGCAATGACTCAGATATTGCAGACATAAATACACTGTTAAATTTGTAGAATTCCTTGTTTGGTTCTCTGCCACTTTAACTATCAGCATGAAAAACTCTAGAAAGTTCTTTTTAATGTAACAATATATTGATCACTAGATCCTGTGGTGACTTTCCTAAATTAATTTATTACAAGATAATAGCTTCCATGGTTCTATGAGCTACTAGTGGAATTCTTTGTTTTTTATCTTTTGTTTCTTTTTTCAGAATTTATTTAATGTCTTCTTTTTGGTCACAAACTTCTCCTTAGCCATTGCCAGTTTTTCTTCAATAACCACCTCTTTTCTCTTCAATAATCACCTCTTTAACTCTTTGTCTATTGTTATTTCTGTATTTCCTTATCTACTGTGCTTATTCTCTTTCCTTTTCATAAGTTTTATCTTCCTGTTCAATTCTGGTTGTGTTTCTAGGAATGCACTGTATAAACCCCACTTTTAGAAAGTAAGACTTACACATTTCTGGGACTCCAATATGTGTTTTGTTATTAAACATCTCAAGATTGTATAGAGATGCTTAATTACTTCTATCAGATAAAGAATGAATAACTGCAACAAGAAAAACATGGTGTAATCTTTTTATTTAGCATGCGGAAGACTGTGCCAGGTACTCTGATCTGATGGAAATAGGGAACTAGATGAAACATAGACTCAATTCACTTCATATTATAATACTATTTATATTTTTGTTGGGATAATAGGAATGTTTATTAGGAAATAAAAAAAAGTTGACAGAGTCATTGCATTTCATTCAATAAGTTAATTTCAATAACTGAAGTAATCTTCAACTGCAACTCCTGCTTTTTTTAGGCTTGAGGTAGCAACAAGACCAAGAATTATGTCTTCCATCTCTGGAAAGCATATCACACCAGTCTTGGGACATTATGCAGACCACAGGCCACCCTCAGCCAAGCCTGAAGGTCAGATGAAAGGTTCAGATAGTCCAACATGCAGCTGTTTGTCTTTCCTAACATAGATCACCTCACCCAATTTCTGTTCTTATTGTTTGGTTTCCTTTCAAATCCCACTCTACTTCAAAATATTATAATGTGTCCCTTGGAAGGACTAGCAATCACTTTTGAAGGATCATCTATCATACTGTCCATTACTAGAGAAACCTCACCCTTAACTTTGTAAGCTGAAAGAGTTTGGATTCAAACTTACCAAGTATGGACTCAGGGAATTCTTATAAGAGGAATCCTGAATCAAAAATTCATGTTTGCTGGAGTTTTGCTGCCTCTAGGATATCTCTTTTAGTAAGTCTTCCTTATGAAAGAAGCTGTGAACTGGCTCTAGATATACACCCTCAGAAATAACAAGCAATATTTTATAACTCCAAAATGAGTAACTTTTTTATCTCTGGCAGATAGTCTAGATAACAGCTCCATTGACTATTTAGGGAAAATGATAAACTTCTAAAGCTTGATGATGCAATCTATTGTAGCTGCAGGGACACAGCAAGAATATCTGTGCAAAACACTGAAGAACAGTTCTGAACACTAATGTTCTGAGATTACTAGAATTGCTAAGAGCACTGACATAAAAAACTGGGAATGCGCAGGTTTCAAATCTGTTTTATCTACTGTTTTTTAGAAGATTAAAAACATACATTAAAAATAAGCAATTCTTTTCAAAAGATCTTCTGTTGCAAAGAGTGCTCATGATATTTTTATCCATGCAAGTATTTTATTTGTCAGGGACATTAAAACATTATATACATAATATAGAATACAAATTATAAAGGAGGCAACATTCTTTAGAAGAAACAGAAGAACAACTTTTTTTTTTTTTTTTCCCACTGGACAGATAGTTTTCTGATTCAGTATCTTCATTATTCAGCATCTTTATTATTGTAAACAGAAAAATATTTAAAGGACATTCTGAACTGCAAAAGAACACTCTAGACATTGGCCTGTGGTTCTTCTGTATGTCTGTAACACAAAAACATTTAAGAGACAGCTTCTGCATAGCTGAGATTGTTAAAATCTTACATTTCAGACAACACCTAAGACTCTATAGTGAAGCTCATGCTACGTGCGTGGCTAGTTGTGAAAACTAACATGCCAGTTACTATAATTAAGGAGAAAAATATTTATGCTGTATGCAGGGTACCTTGATTAGAAGGTTTTTAGAAGACTCATTACAGGCAAGTGTTAAATACTACAAGATATAGTTCTGTGAGCCAGACAGAATTCAGAGAACCAGAGATAATGAGACTATAAAGATGATATGTAGCTAGCAACAGTTGTGGCTTGCTTATGGATACATGTAAACACAGTCTGGTTAGAACACTTAACAGGAAAAAAATAGAAAGGATAGAGCAAATAATACATCAAATGGTTTGTGGGCAGTTTTCAGTACATGCATGTTTTCTTTTAATGCTGAGAAAAAATAACATGCCATGACTACTATCTGCAGAATAAAAGCATTAAAGTTTTTCCCACAGAAAACATACCCGCTCCTGTTACCCTTTCTCCAGTGTTTCTGTTTGTTCTATGCAATTTGGTAGCTGTCTGAGTTCATGCTGCCTTTAATTCTTCAGAGGCAGTTATTTCCCTATTTTCCTGCCTTAACAGAGTCACTGTCTTCTCCCCTCTCTTCACTTCCTCAGGTGTCTCAGTCAGAGTTGAAATCAAAGAAAATTTATTGTTGTAATGATGTAAAGTTGTAGTCAGTCTGGATGGGAAAACACAGTAGACGTCTAAATGACAAAACCTATAAAAATTACAATTGCTCAACAAGAAATAGTCTCTCAGAGTAAGCCCTGAACAGGTTACCCAGGGAGGCTGCAGGCTCCTTGTGACAGAAGGCTGTAAATTATGGGTAGGGCAATTAGCCATCAGGGGTGACACAGTTACAGCTCACCATGCTTTCGAGAAGCCTGGACTCAATGAATGACTGCATTTTGTATCATGTCAATGGAAGTAGTTTGAATGTAACTAACACACTCCTCATTTTTATTTCCAAGCAGGCTATTTCCTGAGTAGATATTAAAATCAGTGTGTTTGGACTTTGTTTCCTTCTTCTTGTTTATTATTAATTATACATTATGTTTCTGGAAATCTCTCTGTGTAATCATACAGATCTTCTGTTGGTTTTAGCCTTGGCCTTTGAAATTTAGATATCTGTGTATCTATTTGTGGTTTTATCATATTATTCTCTTTGTATACCTACTGGATTTGATAAAAAGTCCCATTAAAACGAGAGCTAATACAATCACCATTAATACAATACATGTAGCTTGTCTTAGTAATGGAAAGGTTTTATAAGGCTAAATTAAAATTCATTAAAACTAGCTTTATTTATTAAAATTGGCTCAGGTTTGTTAGTACAGAAATTAAACTTTGGCATGGCAACTGCATTGTCACTTCTAATTTAGATAATTTTTTTAACTCATTAGTCTTACTTTGTGTATACCCTTTCCTCTTAATGAGAGCAGAAAGAGAATTTGCAGCCTACTGAGTTAGCCGTCATAATTGTAAGCTTGTTTCAGGGCCTCTCAAACCACAGGTTTTGTTAAAATTATAAGCCAATTTAGCAACAAAGCCCTGTTAATAGATATAGTTCAGTACTGTTTTTAAATCAGAAGTAAAATGATCAGCTCTTTATGTATTTGTTATGCATATAACAGAACAGAAGGTCTCAATGCAGAAAGATCATATCTTGGTGCAGCTGGATCATATGCTGCCCACATTTGCTGATTGTCATGGTGATATATTGTTGTTATCAAAACTTTCCTGCTTCTGCATACTAGTAATTGCAGGCTGTTCGTAACATTTATGGACAAAAGTACTGGAAATGTACTCTGAGGTTATATTTGTACTAGTAAATTGAACAAGTGGAACTTTCAGGATGTTAAAACTCAGTTATTGCTAGTTTTAAATGGTTAGAATCATCCTTTAGACAGTTTGGGCATGTTTCCGCATGATTCTCAGGGGCAGTTCAGGGCCATTGGCCATTTGCAGTTTGTATGAAGACATCCTAGTTTGAAATCTAAGAAAATATAATAGTCTGGATCTGATTGATTGTGTGCCAGTGAACCTCAATGACACAGAAAGATCCTGGGAACAACCTATTTGTCGATCCTGATGGTTTAAGTACAGAAAACATCATACAAGATACGCAGAAATAGGTTTATCATTGCAGACATAACTCTTTGCATATTCACGTAGCAAACATAAACTTACTCCATCAACAAGGAAGGAGAGGCGAATGAAGGAGTGGCAGTCAGTCATACAGGTGTCTAACTGCTGGTGTCTTATTTAAGAGTCTCTGCCAGGTCATCCTGACTTTCCGTTGGAAAGGGATGTCTTGTCACTGATTGCTTTATGTTTCCCAGTACTTGACTGGGAGAGGATTATGTTGGATAAAATAAAGAGTACCTCTTTATTTTACAGGACAAAAAAGAAGTTAATTGGGATTTATAATGTATGACTATTTTAGCTATATGATAAAGTTTACTTTCAATTTTTGTGGGAAAAAGAGTGTTGCTGAATGTTTTAGGCAGGCAAGGTTCATTCAAGTTGTATATCTGTATAGCTCTTCAGAACTTTTCAGTTTCAGATTAAAAAAGAGAGCTCTCTTGAACAGAGAGGCAATTTCTGTATAAACTTTTTCTCTTCTGCTTGTTTCTTCACATGAGAAAAAAAACTGAGAATAGTAAGCAATGTACTGACTTTTGCACTTACTCTATAAAAATATTGTTCCTTTATTCCTATGCTTACAGGTAAAATATTCTTTTTGCTTCATGTCATAGTATTTGAACAGAATCATGATCCTGCCTTACTAATACTTATTATTTTCTCAAACTTTCTTCACTTGACAAAAATCTTGAGCACAGTCTCTAAATGTGTTTTTCATCTACTCAAGAATTTTTTCCTGAGCTCTGGAACAATTAAGACTATAGATTTCATTGGATTAGTGCAAGTCAATGAATTTAAAATAATTAAAGTACCATTATTCACATAGACCTTTCAGCACGAACTATTATGTGAGGATTATAGTCTATTTGCCCAAATACTAATCATGTTTCATATTTTTCATCCTTTATCTGGTTCTTCCACTTCTGGAAATGCTCCCTAAGTTAAACACAATAGAAACTGGATGTGATTTTAAAGGCTTACCAATCAGAAGCACCTGCAAGGGTAGTGGGAGTGGGGAGCCAGGTGTGGGGAT
This sequence comes from Lophotriccus pileatus, assembly GCA_035583135.1. Lineage (NCBI taxonomy): Eukaryota > Metazoa > Chordata > Aves > Passeriformes > Tyrannidae > Lophotriccus > Lophotriccus pileatus. The sequence continues at coordinate 29,116,790 of JAWWES010000081.1, forward strand.
GGGAGAAAAGAAAAAGAATGTGCTGGTTCTGTCCTGTGTTGACAAAAATACAAACAGTGGGGGGAGGGAGGGGGAAGTTTCTTTTTCACAGTTCAATTAGTACCTTCAAATGAGGCTTCTGTACTATTAGTCCCATTGCGGACTTCCTTTTTTCTCTATATAATTATTTCTTCTTAAGTTTTAAAAATTGGGGTAGAATTTCCCTCAATAATCCTTGTTTCTCTTTGTGATATGTTTATATGACCTTCCCAGTCACCAAAGAATAAGTATGTAGGCTATTCACTGACTCTGATTCAACTTCCATAGATGATTACTTCCCTGAAATGAGCAGGAAGAGTAGCAGCTCATCTGAATTGCCATAGATATTCTTTTTTAGCAGAACAAGAAAAATAACAGCTAAATAAGCAGTAGTTCTGTATATCCCCAAAACCTGATATGCATAAATAACAGCTTTAAATCACAATCCTCTTTCCTTGTTTCCAGAAGCAGAAAAGGAAGCAGAAAAGAAGTCACAGATAACCAAACTAGATTTCTTCTGTGTTATTTGCACTGCAAACAACTAGAAGAAGTCAGCACATAGAATTAAGCTGAGGGAAGTAAAATTTTGGACACAGACAGAAAGAGTAGGATAAAAGTTAGAAGTGAGTCAGAGATGATCCTAAGATAACAAGCACTGTTTATAATTCTTATAAATTCCTCCCAAATGACAAGATTTTTCTTGGTCTCATACTGACCCTGTGAAACTACAGCCCACTCAGGAAATTCTATCCATTTAGTAAAAGTCCTCCCTCTTCCAAACAGCCCCTGCCTTGTGAAATGAGTGAGGGGCCAGGAAACAGATCTTCGGAGAGGACTGTTCAGGGCAGGAGAAGCAGAAATGGGACAGACCATGGAGTTGTGTGGAACAAAAGCATATTGCTTATTTTGGAGTTTGGGCAGCAGGTGTGACTGCAGACAAGTAGGAGCTCTGGAAGCTTCAGAGAATAACCACAAAGGCTACTGGACCTCACATATGCTAGGGACAGGTAAAACCACAGTTCACTAGGTACATGAACACATTTTTCCTAAAAATCTCATCCTTGGATGGCATCATGATTCATGACTATAAGGGCAAAAATGCTGGATCTGAGCATGAGGAGAAAAGTGATTGCTATTGGTTTGACAGAATTTATTAAAGATATGTTCTTTAGATGTAGTAAAACACCTGAATAGTAGCCTAGAGACACAATGAGAAGAGACAAGAGCTGTAAAATACACATGAAAGTGATCTGTCCACATGACATCAACCACAGTCATCCTTTGCAAGACCAAACATGTTAAACCTGACAAACTATTAGTTCAAAAAAGAATAATAATAAAAAGTCCAATAAAAATCTTATACTGTAGAGAAGGCTCTAAGATTGCATAGTTTGTGCTTGTTTTATACTGAATATGACGCAAGATGTCTACTGTACTGAAATTATCAAATAGAAAAGAAAATACTAAGACAGTACATTAGGCAAAGAGACAGCAAGAACAACAGATGAGGACAGATCTGCAAAAGTTGGGATAATGTGATACAGAAATTTTTAGGTAAATGTCTAAAAGGTCCCAGTGATACATAAAGACATTCTCCATGAATTGTATGGTTATCTGTGTCCTGAACATCTGAAATCTCCTGTTTGTTGTTAGATAGGTGACTGATCCATAGCAGCAGATTTCTAAGAGCACTCAGTGGATTGCAAATGCACAGAAGATGCAGTATCTGCCTAGCAGCACGAATTTACCTTACTCCCTATTTCCAAATCAGGGGGTTGAAGAGTAACCACAGTGCCTCACTGGCGCCATGCAAGTCCGATCACCCCAGAGGGGAACTGGGAGATGAAATCTATCATGGGAAGCTAAAGCCTACTGCCTTTTTCAGGTAACCCCCAGTACATTCGGAGCTGGCAAATAAGACAGTGTCTTTCTGCTACATAAGTAGCACAAATGATCATGGAACAGTTGGGATCTTGAAGTCCAATGAAGAATAAGAAGTCACTAGAGACTTTGTTCAATCTCAAAGTGGGGAAATATAAGACAGACCGGAAGAAATTAAATAAAAATTAAAAAGAGAGGAGCCTTGAACAATGATTGTAAGCTTTCAACACAAAGATAATGTGGGTGAAGAGAAGAATGAAAGCAGAGCAGCATTTCATGTTTTATTGAGTGATCACAGCACAGTTGCGATGACAGAGAAAGAAACCAGTGAGCAGGGAGAGGCTAGGGCTGAAAAGACTACTGAAAGGGATTGGGAAGTTTAGGCTGGAAGAAACTAAGTGCTTGGATAGATGGATGTGTTTCGAGTGAAGAAAGTGAATGAAAATTAATTTTCAGCTTCAGCCCTAAAGTCAAAAGAAGAAAGGGACTGGAGAAGAGAAGGAAGTAAGACATGGACAGTATTGCCTGCCTGATTTTCTAGGGTGCTGGTAGGATCTTGTGAAGAGAGTCAAGAGTGGAAAGGAGGAGGAGACATAGCAGCTAGCAAAGGGTTGGTGTCCTCTGCAAAGGTGTTTGGCTGGGAACGTGGCAGGAATGACTGCAAAGCATTGACCTCGTACGGCATAAAGTCATCTTATTATATTTTTTCAATAATTTTGTTTGCTGAAGACATGTTTTTTCAAAACATAATTTGACGAACCCCTGGAACTTGATAAGCGCCACTAGCATCGTTGAGGCTTAGGGAACTTTAATTTTATCTGCATACTGTGGCTTCAGAGTACTTCGCCTCTGGGATAGCATCCCAGGAAACTAAAGCCGAGCAATTAAGCTGGTAAAGAAGTGCACGTTGTGCTGCCTAATGCCCGCTGCGAGCGCCCGCGGAAGCGCCCGGCAGGACGGGACGGCCTTTCCCGAAGGGACCCCCGAACGCCGCCTCAGGGAAAGCCGCTGTGCCTGGGGGTCAGCCTTGCAGACCCCTAAGTTTTCACCATACGGTAACACCGGGACCTCAGTTATCGCCTTCGTCGGCAGAGCGGAGCAGAATTTGCTCCAGCAAACAGCGAGGGAAGGGGCAAGCCTCCTGCCGCTGTGCGATGCTGACAGCCCGGGCAGACCCTGCGGACGGGCAGCCAGGCCAGCACCACGGACACTGCCCCAGCCTCCCTCCCGCTGGGCGCGGGTGGCTGCGAGGGGACCGGACCGCGGGGCCGGGGCCGGGGCCGAGCCCGCAGCTGCGGTCGCGCTCCGGCGGTGGTGCAGCGCCGTCCCCGCGGGGCGCGGGTGCGTCAGAGGGGAGAAAAAGGGGAGCTCTTCCCGGCTGTTGTCTCAGCCGTGACCGCGAACAACCTGTGTTTACAGAGGGCGACTCCCAGGCTCCCAAGTTTAGCCGCTGAGACACAATTTATTGCGGTTATTCCGGGGGAGGGAAGAGTTCTTATACTTCTGCGGCGGCGGAGGCGAAAGGGACCGGAGGGAGAGAACGGGCGGGGGAAGCGGCGGCGGGTCAAAGCGGCACCGGGTTCTCCTCGGATGGTGTTCCTTGCCAGCAGTTCAGGAGTAACTGTTTCCGATGCTGCTCCTTTCGTTTAAAACAAGTGTTCAGCCGAAAATGTCCGTGTAATAGCTCAGGGATTCATCCCTTATGAGAGATGAGCTGCGCCCTCGGTCAGTGAGTCCCGCCAGTCCTCCCATGCTTGACCAGGGCAGCCTTGCCCCCCGTGACTCCCGTTCTGTCCCCAGGTGTCCTGCTGTCCTTGTGGTCGGTGGAGCCCGGTGCCTTTCCGCTTCTCCTCTATTTTGAGTGGTCGCGTGTTCTTTCGGGTTTCTCTGCCGGGCGACCTGCGGCTGTGACGGTGTTAGCCCGGCGGAGGTGAGAAGGGGGAAAAAGGGGACGGAGGAGTGACAGACATGGGCCTCACCGTGTCACTGAGCTGGTGTCATTTGTCTTCCAACCTGAACGCTGTGATTTCATTTTTTTTTGCCACGATTATTTTCTGTTATTGGGGCTACACGAGCGCTCGAGGATGATCTTCCTTCTCACTGGAAGCGGGAGTACCCCGCGCACCCCTCCCGGGACACCAGAAGGTCGAGGGTTTTCCCTCTCCCCACCCCATCCCCATCCCGGAGCCCTCTCGGCGCTCCCCCCGCTGCCGCGCCGGTGCTCCCTCTCCTCGCGTGACCTTCCCAACATGGCGGCTCGGCCGCCCCCTCCTCCTCCGCCCCGCCGCCGCCGCGAGGGGCCTCCCCGGCGAGGGGGCGGTGGCGCTGTCAGCCGGGCGGGGCGGGGCCCGGCCGGGAGCGGGCGCGGGGCAGGGCCGGGCGGGGCGGTCCCGGCGCCGCGCACTCTGACAGGCGCTCGGCCAGCAGACGGCGGCCGCGTTGGGGTGCAGAGCCAGCCGCGCACCCTCCCACCGCCGCAAAGGGAAGCGGCATCGCCTCGGCGAGGAGTTGCGGGGCGAGCGGCGCTGGAAAGCCCCGACCTCCCCCGTACCTGTGCCCTCCGGGGGCGGTGAGTGGGTGTAGCCGCCGCCGATCACCTGGGATCCCGCCCCGCAGCGCCTCCGCCTCCCGTTCTCGTCCGGCCGGGGAAGGCGCCACCGCCACTGCGAGCGAGCGATCGCGCTCCGGGCGGCCGCGGGCAGCAGGACCGGGGCCCGCGGGCGAAGCGAGGCGAGCGCTGCGGCGCCGGTGGGGCTCGCCCGCTCCTGGCAGCCGGGGCGAGGCGGGCGGAGGGGCGGCGGCCCCCGGCCGGCGGCGCCCGCGGCGCGGGGCGCTACAGCCGCGGCAGGATGAACCCCAATGTCACCTACGCCAGTCGCAAGCGGCGGAAACCTGTGCAGAAAATGTAAGCGGCCCGGCGGGCGGGCGGGGGGCGAGGCGGGGAGGGCGGTGGGAGCGACGGGCTTCCCGGGGCCGCGCCGTCCTGCCGCGGAGGCCCGGCGGGGGCAGCCGAGGGGGCCGTGCGGGGCAGGGGCGCCTGGGAGAGGGGGTGCCGCGAGGTCCTGGCAGGGTTCTTACTGGTTTTAGGGGGTTTTCCCCCCAAAAAACCCAAGGGAACACCGGGGCGCGGAGGGTCGAGGCGGGGGAAGCAGGGAGCGGTGCCGGCAGCGCGGCGCAGCCGGCTGACCTAGATTGGGAGGCATCTGAGGTGACGGCTCCGTGCGGTGGCTGCGCTCGCCCCGCCGGAGCGGGTCCCGCGGGTGGTGCCGCGGTGGCTGCCCGCTCCCCCCGCACCGCTCCCGCACCGCTCAGGTGTCTCTGCGGGGAGCGAGTGGTCGGAGCCGGGAACGGCTTGGCCGGTCCCCACAGTTTAGGGCTGAACCCCCAGCATTAACCCTCCGGTATTGCATGCGATGCATTTATTTGCCAAAGAAACCCAAGTGCTGTAGACCGGTCAAAAGACGGGAAAAAAAAGAAGTCTAAGTCTATGGTGGCTTTTTGTTTATTAATTTATATTATCGAAACTGTGGGAACAGCTTATTATCTGAGTAATTTTCTACGATGCACCTGCTTTAGGTTTGCATCCGAGGCTTTGTATGCTCCACTAAAAGGCTGCTCTCATGAGAGGGGAATTTTCAGGCTAGAGGAGATGCTTAACTTGCACTTTCGACCAAAAGTCAAGAATCTATAGGTCATAAAAAGTACCAAAGCTAAACTACTGAGTTGAAAGAAAAATAAGCAAAGCTAAAAAATCTTTATGCATTTCTGAGGGGTACTTTTGTAGATGTAAAATAACTGCCAGAACCACAGAAGCATTAAAGGAGAGAATGACAAATATTTAATGAAATCCTATTGTGAATGATATGTTTTTAGATTCACAGCAGACAGTTGTCTTGGGGGGGAAGGGAATTAGCTTGAGCACTTGCTTCTTTATGGTTGGAATTGTTAGAATGAATGCATGTAACCCGACCAGTTAGCACAGAAAGTCTAAAACTGTATTTTTTTTTAATTCCCTTACTAGAAATGCTTTAATTGTGAAAAGACCAGTGCTTTCTTCTTTGACCTTTCTTTTCTAAATAAAAATGTAAAGGTACATAGATAAATTCACACTGTAGGTTTGGACTTTTAAGAATGAAATCAGTGTTTTTTCATGAGGAAATGACATGTATTTGTAGGCTATTAATAGCTAAAGGCAAATAGTTCTGATTGTGAAAGGGTGAGGTGTTCTGCCTTGCCTGGTAAGATAGCTTAATGTCTGGCTTACTATTAATTTCTGGTTAGCCTTGGATAGAAGATGTGAAACCTTGTCTTTTACCATACCGTGGTGTCTACATAAGTAATCCTTTTCCCTGTATCTCCTCGTTATGTAAGTTGTCTGAGCTGCTGTGATTAGTTGAACTTGAAGCCTTTTTTTTTTTTTTTTTTTTTTTTTTTTAATTAATAATGGGAAATATTTATCTATTGAGGAACTGTGCCCTTTAGGACCAGAGGGAAAAGTTTCTTCTCAAAATAAAAGTATTCATATTGAAATAGTATGCTCACCCATAATCAAAGTGGAGGCTGATTATTAACTTATCTTGCTTGGGTTACTGGAAATTATTTTTATGCAAGACATTTATATCACATGTAATGCTTATGTGTTTCTTTTCTTCTCAAAATGCCTATGCTCTTTGGCTGCCGCTTCCGTTAGGCCAACCCTGCAGAACATTTCTAGTGGGTCAGAGGGCTCTGATTTCTCACATAACTAGTTACAGACCACACCTTTAGGCCAAAAAAAGGTGAGACAGGTAATAAGGGTTTTTTTTTAACTGATTGAGGGAGGGAGGTAAGATGTGTTTGGTGCTGCTTAATAAAGCTTTGACACTACTGTTTGAAGTTGGTATTCTACCCTCAGTAGAATTCACAACTCTTCAAAAAAAAAAAGATACCTTACTGGGACTAGTATCTTTATAGAAAGATTGTTTCTGTTGATAGTTCTAATGTTTTGTTTGCCGTATGAATGCCAACTCTGAATGGCACATAATAATTGGTAACCTGTGGTGACAGGCAGATAGTCTTTAGAAATGGAAGAAGGTCTTAATATAATGCCATAGTTGCCATTGGAAAAAAAAGTTAAATAGAAGAAGTACTTCTTACTTCAGGTGGAAATAACTCATGAAAGCCATGGTCATAACTCAAACCCAGTTTAAGAAACATCCCTTCTGCAACTCTCTCTTTTTAGAATCTGCCGTGTAAAGAACTGAACTTGAAAGGGAATCACAGGCTATTGCCTGACAGTGCCGAGTGTCGAAATGTGCTTTTTTGATTCAGTAGGGAATTATGATATCACAGCTGAAAAAGAAAAGCATCATGGAGGAACATAATAGTAATATGTTCCTGCAATTCATCTTATCTTGTCATGTAAGAAAAAAAAAAAAAGAGGATGCTAAACATGTGCACTCCAATTGCTTGTAATATGCTACAGAAATCACTTTCCTAATACCTTGGAGTCTTTCAATTTCCTCCCTGTTTAGTGTTTGAACCCTGCGAGTCCCCCTGGTGGTAGCAGGGCTGGGGGTGTTTCACTTCCCACTGTGACTTGGGGAGCAGTGTGTGGCCCCTGCGTTTTGCTTTGGTATTTTTTTTCAATAATTAAATTTCTTTTATCTATCATTTATTAAATGAACTAATATACTAGGATTGTACTAGGAAAGATACAATGCAAATTTTATGGAAGTGGGGCTTACTGCAGATAGATTCTAACATGAGGTGAAGGGTATTACATAAGTACAGCTCCAACTTGCAGTTTTTATGTCTTTCTGCCTACTATCTCTGATTTGGTTAGTTTTCTTTTTTTTTCAGTGTTTGGGTAGAAATTGTTTTGTATAACTGGATAAATGTAATAGACAAAGAATGGGGTGGGGAGTTCTAAATGTTTCATACTATGCAGATGCAAAAAGCATAATGTCTTGTTTCTGTAGTAGACTGAATAAAAAAATATTATAGGGTTTTGTTTTGTGTTATCTTAAATATATTTATGACATTAAATACTCCAGAGGTTTGACTGGATCCTTAATGACGAGTAGTCCTAGCAATGTTAGAAAGCAGAGCAGAGATATTTTCATTTAAAACATTGAAACAGTTTACGTATTCTTTCAAGGCAAACAAACAAAAAGTGCCAGAACAAGCTTTCAAAAAGGAAGTTCATCAGAAAAGAAAAATAATCATTAAAATATTCCTCTGTGTAAAGCAGTATTGGCTACAAACAGCAGTTTGCACGTTTTATTTGAAATGAAGGCAATAAGGCTGTTATCATATATAGAATAAACTTCCTATATGTGTTTGTCAGTGTTGGTGTGGCTGTACGTTACATGTAGACTGCACTTAAATTTCACTGGTTTTAAGGTTTGTGGGTTCTTTTGGTTTGGTTTTGGTCAATGTTTCTTGCAAAAGCATACATTTTAGGAAAGAATCTGCAGCAAATGAAGGTATAGGTATGTAGGTAACATGGTCAGTAGACAGGAACATAATTTTTTTTTTTTTTTTTCAACTAGCATGGGCTTATTGTCTTAAATAACAGTGAAATATTTTAAAACGGAGTGTTTAACTTTCATTCTTGATTGGTGTTGCAGATGTCTCTATTACTCTGATTGAGTCCTTCATGCACCAAAATAACCTGAACAAACTAAAACTCTATTTACTACTGGAGGACAAACAGTAGCCCAGCATTGGACAACTAGCATGCAACTGTTTGAGGTTTTTTTGGTAAATCAACTTTATCCCTTCAGCGGTCTGAATCTTTGCTGGTTTCAGTCTCTGCTGAAAGACCCACTGGAAAGAGTCTCTCACCCCTTCAAAATTGGTTGATGACAACTTTAGATCTCAGAGCTTGATAGTCCATGTCATATCTGTTGCTTCCAAAGGAATCATCAGCTGAGTTTTCAGTAATCATAAATTCAGTGTGGGAAATAAGAGTAAATGCTTAGAAGTATTTTTCAGTTGCTAAAGTAAATAGATAATTTTTTAGGATTGTAATACTTGCTTAGTGATAACTGATGCATTTCATATACCCGAACTACATTGAATTAAATCATATGCGCAGTTACTCTTAAATATGAGATGAAAAATATACATAGCTGAGGAGATTAAATCCATTAGCTAGGTGACTTGTATGTTCTTTCTTATGTCCTTTTTTCCTCAGCAATAAAACTGTTCTGATGAACTTCTAATTAGTTTTTTTTTTAGAAGAATTAGGTTTCTTTTAAATGTGTCGCTGTATCTGTAGCGCTCTTCTTGCACATTCTTTTATTCTCTTGACTTCATTTCACAGTTCAGTCTTGTTAGTAAGGTATCATGCTTTTCAGTGCTTAGTTGTTGGGTTTTTTCCTCTTTTTCCTAAAGTTTATGTTGTCATATTATGGAGAAAATAAACTTGTACTTTCTTTGCATTTTCTCAAAAACTGCTTCAATTTTCCTTTAAAATGATAAAATTAGCATGTAAACATTGAAACTTACTTCAGCTTTTTGATAATGATTAAGGCTTGGGTACTTGTGCACTTTCTAATAATTTATGGGTGTTAATGTCTGTGAAGGCACACATGATAAGCATGTGTAATGAAAATTTCTGATTGAGTAGGCTGTAGAAGACCAGTGAAACCAGTAGTTAGCTAGTCCTATGATGGCAAATCCTTTAAAATTGTTAAATTAAAAATTAAGTGCGCTTGCTTGTCTTGCAGCTGTTGGATGATAAGGGTTGTAGCTCAGGTTCAGAGGTATTGAGTGTACAGGGACCTCTGGCCTTTGATTAGGGAATTCAGATTTCCTTTGTAAGGTAAAAGATTAAGAACTGAAAGATCAGCTTAAAATACTCCTTTAGTCCTTTTTTCTTCTTTCAAATAAAACACATGCATGCATTTAATCTTGACATAGTACATAACTTGCCTTGGAGATAATTTTCTGCCGTGAAGCTAGGGCTGTCTTTAGCATCGAGGGTTTATATAAGTGGATGGAAAATGGTTTAGCTTGCCGCTTATGCCCCTGGCACTTCCGCCCTTATTCCCTTCGTCACTGAAGGATCCATTTTTATGTAATGGATTTTAGTTGGGTGACAAAGGGGAATATTAGGGATAATCACTGTTTGATTTGGAGGGATAGAATATGGCAAGATTTATGCTGCAAATAGTAGTAACATAATATTCAGAAACGCTTTCAACTAGTTAAAAGTAAAAAAGATAAATCATTAGAAAGTCAATGTAAATGAGAAAAACAATCAACAACTGATAACCAGATGACTGCACAGTTGCACATAGTTCAACTACTTTGTCAAATTGCAAGTTTAAAGCAAACCAGAGGATAGTTGTCAAAATAGAAAAGTCTGTTATTTAGTTCTGATTTAGTTTGAAAAGTTTGTGTGTATTGAATGGTTTCTATGGGGTCCTCCACTTTTCAGGAGCAGACCAGTTTAATTTGATATTAGCCATTCCCTGATTGTTATACAACTGATACCTGCTTAAAGTTTGGAATTTATTGTTCAAACACTTATGACAATCTAATATGTAAAAAAAAAAAAAGAAACAACTTTTAATTTACTGCTAATGTTTGGTGATTCTGAACTTTATTTTGTTAGGGTTATACTTACATTGTGTAATCCTATGACTTGTACAAGTTAGTATTCTGCCAGCATAAGAGAATATGAAGAAAGCTTTGCTAAATTATTTGAAGTTTAATATTCACTTGGGAACATGGTGAGCTGCCAGTGTGAAACTCAGGACTTGTGACCGAAGCACACATGTAACCAAATAGCTTGTCATCCATGGCCACTGATGACAAAGCTGTGGGATATTTTCAAGAGAAACAATTTTCATATTTCTTGATTCATTTATTTTACCCACTTTTCCAACTGTGTCCTAAACAATATTTACCCTGCAGCAAGTTTAACTTTATCTGGGGAGTAAGTAATTGCTGCTGATATATTATAGTTTTGTCTATTTACATCATTTTATATTATGGCACCTTCATGTTTCCAGGCCCTACATGAGGCATGTGCCTCCTTTAATGTGCAAAAGGACAGTCATAGTGGTGGGGAGCAGGCAACTAGGCTTAAGTGCAAGTTTTTGACAAGTGACACTTGAATAAGCAATGGCTGGGAAAAAAAAGGGCTTGAATTTAAACTAACAAGAAGTATAATTGAGACATAAAGTAAAAATAAGCCAAAAATAAAAATGTCCCTTCTATCAGTACTCAGTAGGCTGAAAACACAAGATTATTTTTCTGTATGGTTTACTTTAAGCAGTGGCAAAAATAACTATTGATGCTTTTGCATTTTCTTATCATAAAATTGATATAAGTATGACAGTTGGAAGCAGATTAAACAAAATACTGATGAAATTAGCTGCTGAATGTCTTTATGCTCAGTATTTTTGAGTGATGGATATTGCAGAACAAACATTTCTGCGGGAGGAGCACAAATTGGTAACTGCTGCAGATCTCATGTAGAACCTCAATATTGGAAAAGTGAGAATGAATCACTCTTTAATTAGAAAACTCTTTAATAAAGATCATAAAATCTACTATGGCTTGTGAAGATAAATTATTTGGTTTCAGTATTGGCTTGTAATGACTAATTGTAATTTGAAGGAGTAGGGGCTTAAACTTGTTCCCAGAATTCTGTGTGCATGAGGCAGTGTGAGTATCCAAATAGCTGGAATTGGAGCTTGGGCTGGATATGAATGGAAAATAGCAAGTTGGTAAAAACTTCATTATGTAATTCATAACAAGAAAAGCTTTTGAAATTGTTCTTTGTAAGGTACAAAGGCATCCCTTTGTCATGCTGTACTTGGAATGCCTTCAGCTGAGAGGTGACTTAAAGGATGAGCTCAATAGTGTTTGCTGCAAAGATTTTACGTGCTGACCGACTGTGTCTCATGGGGGTTTTTTTTGTGCAGTTTTGGATCCTTCATTATCTAGCACATTACTAAAACTTTGGTTGTATTCAATTGAAAATAGCCTAATCCAAACATTGACAAAAACTGGGGACATCTGCGAGAAATAATTATTGAAGTTAAAAAGTGTACTCTCAAATGTATTTGTACACAGATATTACTAAAAGTTATCAAATTATTTGTTATAATAATAATTATTTATTATAATACTAACATTTGGAAGAATAAGTGATTGAAAATGTAGGAAGCTTTTCATAAAAAAACCCGAATCTCAAAAGTTTCAAATGTTCATTGCATGTTCAAATAGACATTGTAGCTCAAACTGCTTCGTTTAACAGTGTGTGTGTGTTGGAGGGGAGGTTAAGCCATCTCAGGTTATTATTTTTTTTTTTTTCCCGATGGGAAACAAAATCACTTGGGAAAACATTTTAGTTGTTAAAGTTTGAGACAATTTGTAATCTTAGCCTTGGTGAATATTTGCCTACATTTTGGAAAAGAACTTGCATTTATACTGTATTTGTTTTATTGCCACAGAGTAAAACCATCCCCAGCTGAAGGAGTCAAGTCCAATCCATCCAAGAGACACAGGGACCGCTTGAATGCGGAGCTGGACCGCTTGGCTAGCCTCCTGCCTTTCCCTCAAGATGTTATCGCCAAATTGGATAAGCTGTCTGTGCTTAGGCTTAGCGTCAGTTACCTGAGAGCCAAAAGTTTTTTTGATGGTAAGCGTTGGGAATTTATTTGGTTTTGAACTGCTTGTAAAATTCAGTTTATACTGTATGTTGATTTCAGCTGTTCAAGTACTTGAAACTGTTAAATTTATCTGTATTTTAATGGAACCTCCAGTTTTGTGGATATATACAAAGTAACTGTATAGAGTAAGCTTTCCAGTTTCTAGAAACCAAATGTAACTACTTATATTTCACTTAGGTCACCAGGCTTTCAAAGCTTTGCATTTGGAATTGATACTGCCTTTAATGAGTCCTCCAGTCCTTTTCATCAGGCTGTCAAAAATACCCAAGAGATTTCTCGTTTCTCGCTTTGAAAATTGCCTTTGTAAAACTATTACTGTTCAAAACATGTAATGTGAGTTCCCATCAGCTATATGTTTTGCTCAATGATACATCAAAAATAACTTTGCTTTGATATAAGGTAATTGCTGCTGCCTCTTCCTGTAGTTTATTGCAAAGGTGACTTGTAAAGAATAGAGACAAAGTCTTTCCTGGGTCCAAGCCCTGATTAATGCAGGACATGAGGCATTAAGATGACATCTAAGGTTCTCCAGTTGTGTGGGCAGGTTTTCACTGACCCCAGCCCTGGCAAGGGTAATACAGCAGCACTTGGAATAGTCATCAGGCCAGAAGTGGGTGTCCTTGGCCACCTCAGAGCTGGCCAAGGAGTCCTACCCCACTCTGTCACTACCTGAGCTGCTTTGTATGGTGAGATATGCTGGCTGGCTTCATGCCAGTTTTTTTCAAAGATGGAAATAGTCTGATCCTTTTCATTGCTGGAATAAAGCAATGAACTTTTATTGAATTAATTGTTCTTTTCTTGAACCAATCAATCAGATTTTACAGTATTACATTAAAGATGAAATTCTGTTGATCAGCTGTAGCTGAAAGGACTAAAGAAACCTAACTAAGATAGTTCCACTTTTTTCTGCAGGAATACAGAACATTTATTTTCATTTATTATGTCAACCTGCTTCAATTTATTAATGCTCATAAATTCACATTCTGTGTTTTATTGCTTGAAGAATATATGCAAGTGTCTGTGCTTGTTCAGGACAATTCTTAGTATGGAATCCACTCTAAGGCTAGAGTTGGGCAAATATTTCTGGCAGTGTTTTTTTTCACATGAAAAGGTTTTCTCCCATCAAATGAGAAAAATCTTTTGGCATGTCACTTTCATAAAAATCTTTGCAAGATATCTCAGGTAGGCTGTTTTAAAAGAAATTATTTTGCTTGTCTGTGCTCTCCTGGTAAACTGAAGTAGTTCTAGTCTCAATGAAATGTGCTTTTAAAATTATGTTTTCTGAAATAAGCCCAAGATTGCAAGTTTTTGTTTTGCTTGGGATTGAGTGATAATAACAAATCTTAATTTCTCATGCAATGGAAATGCTTGATTTTTATTCTTCCTGCCCCTTCCCTCCAATTTGCACGTGAAGGTCCTGTAATAAGGGGTTTAAGGCTATGATTTCTGTATAGGGAAAAAAAATAAAAATCATGCCTTTAGCTGTAAAGAGACATTCAGAATTCTTTCACACCAAAACTTATATCGGTTGCTTGTTTTTAATTTGAACATATGGTAACTTTCAGCAATTTAGAGTGGTGATGAATTAGATGTACATTAGTGGCAGAGAAGTTATATTTGCTTTTCAAGTTGCAGTTTAACTACTGTGGATCTGGAATTGAGGCAAACAACCTGTATTTTTAACTTAGTAGCATAGCAGAAGGATTGTATCAATTCAGGCAAACGTTTGTAGCTAATACTACCAGCTAATACTGGACAACTGTTGTAGAATATAGAACGTTTAATTGTGTTGTAATGAATTAAGGAGCAGAATTTTCATTTGCCTTGTAGGAGAGCAATAAGTGCATACACTGAAGTGCATTACAAGAGAATATTTTTCATTTAGACTCCATAATATAAAAAAAACCTACTAAATTTGAAAAGATAAGTGATCTGATGTTGCTTACCTTGTGCAAGACATTTTTAATAGTATAAAGTGAAGCAAGTTTAATTTAGACCTCCAGACAGAATAGCTTCAGTAGAAGTTATCTTAATGCTTTTTTAGGAGAAACCTTTTTACTACTTCTTTTCAGGCCTTTGAACTGTAGGACTACAAGTCAGGTTAGTCATTAGTTTCCATCTCAAGGTGTTTAAAGACTAAAATCAATTACTTCAGTAAGAGTAACCAGTTTATGACAATGACAGAGACAGTAGTGAAAATTTGGTCTTATATACTAACATTCCTAAATAACATGCAATCTATTTCAGTGAAATTCCGCTTCAAAAAGAAAAATTAGTGCTGAGAATGAACAAAAAAAAAAACCCTGAAAACCCCTGAAAATCTAAACCTAGTTTAGATTTTCATGATCAATCTATTTAGTACTTCTCAGGATGGCTTTTTTGAAGGCGTATTTCATGTGATTGAGTAAATGCGGAAAACCCTGTAGAATAAATCTGACAAATGTAAAAGTGAGCACTGATTGTCACCTTGAGTGCCTAGACTGAGCCAACTGCTCCACTTTATTAACGCAGCATGCTGAAGTAAAGGGAAACGCTAAAAGAATAACAGGATGCAAATGGGGGGTGTGTAAATTCCTGCGGAAAGTAAAATATAAATGTGTAATCGTATGATCTTGCTTGAAAGGAAACCCAAGTTTTTGCTGTAACAATAGATATTTTTTTCAAAGAAAACACTTGCATTTTTCCAAGTTTAAATAATCTAGAGTGTATGTCTGTTTTCTGAAGGCGGAAGTCTGGGGTGAAAAAAAAGACTGTTTTGTGAAAGACATCTCTAAAAGTTACATCAATTTGAATAATTAAGACACTTAAAGGCACATTTAAAAGCTAAGTGTGTGTGTGTGTGTATACACACACCTATATTTGTATATATTCATATATATCCCTACCAATAAAAAAGCATATTCCCCTGACTCTAGTCATTAAAATGCTACAGGATGTTCCCCAGAGCTAAAGACAGGTGAGTGTTTCTATAGTGTCTACTGAAATGTGATAGACTTCTGCATGCTTGACATATTTCAGGTTGTAGGAAGTAAGTGTACATATTTTTTATCTTCTACAACTTTGAAACATCTTATTTTCTTGTGTTGGTGATTGTATTCTGTTAAGCAGTTGCTTTTGATTGTCATTTGTTAGTAAAGTTACTGTGTTATGAAGGGACCTTTTAGATACATTAGTTTTGTGTGGTCAGGTTATTCTCAAGTCCACATGGTGTCAGAAAGCTTTCTGTATCCCCTGTCAAGCACTCAGGCATGCTTTTATATGTATGAACTTGACCTTGTACTCAAGAAGGAAATTTCAGTACTGGCTTAAAATAATATGTCTCAAGTCTGTTTCTTTATAAAGTCTTATGTGGTGAGTCAAAGCTAAGAAGTGATTTAGGGTGGTGTCGCTTCTCAGCAGTGCAGTGCTACCTGCCTGTACTCAAGTGGATTAACAGTCCTCAAAGTCAAGCAGGTTAGCTTAAATCACCGCTAGAGTGTTTATTTTGTGCATGTAAGATACTTTCTGAAAGTGGCTTAGGGCAAGCCTTTTATTTTTAAGAGACTAGGATAAATCAGGTGTCTGCTGACAATCAGTAAAGACTTTGTGTTGTCCTGGTATTATTTCAGTCCATTTTGATGCTAAGTGCCCATGCATGTGTGCATTCAGCAGTGAAAAATATAAAGTGGAATATGGGACAACAGCTCTTTGTGCAGATGCAGGTTAGTGTGAGCTCAGCATCTGGAGCACAACTGGACAATCATTTAGGCATAACCTGTGTTCCCCATGCATACGAAAGGAAAAAGCCCTTTTGCCTCTAGCTTTGGTCCTTATATGATGAATTGATAATCACTTAAATACTTTACTGCAGTAAGGAAAAAAACATTTATAAAGATTTTTTCTTGGGGTTTTGGTGAAACAGATTAAAGGGCTAAAAGTAGAGTTTGTGTGACTAATCACTTTTTTAATGTTAGGGGCATGATTTTTCTTTTTAAAGGTATATCGAGAATAAAGGAGAGGCTTGCAGAATCAAAAATGAAGTAGCTGTGCTATGTGTGCATATCTATACATTAGAAACAAAATTCAACATGTTGCTTATTAATTATCCTTTCATCCATTTCACTAAGAATTCCTGTGGTTTAAAGTATGGAGTTTTTTTCCATCTTGCTTATTGGGCAGTATTTTGCATTTATAGAAGAAAGTTTCTGCTCAAAATTAGTTTAGAATTAGTTTCTTATGTTGTATGCAAGAGATTCTGGCAAGCACAGCAATAACAAAATAATTAAGGTGTTTTTTTTTCCAGTAAGTTTGCATTGCCTTTTTTTGCTTTGTAGTATAATTAACACACATTCCTTGGCATAGCATGGCTCAAATTTGCAATGCAGCCATTGTCATCACATAAAATATATTCCTTGATAGTGTATTTTTCCTGTGATGCCTACTGTTCTATCACTGTGTACTGGAGAAAACAGGCTGCATTTAGTTCCTGCTCTGGAAAGTATGGCTGAGGTGTACAAATGGGAAAGACAGGCAAAGTGGGAGACAATGTATTTATTATGTCACATTGAGAAGGCCAGAAACATATCTCCAAACTAGCAGAAATAGATAGCCTTTTTTTGCCAAGTGTCAGGTGGGCAACTGATTTGAATCTTATATGAGAGCTGGAGGAAAAAAATTTGGGAAAAAACCCCGAAACAACCCAAACAAACCAACGATGTTTCCTTGTGCACTGGCTTTCCCCCCTGGCCCCAATCCAGAATTGTTACAAAATGTGAACCTTGAAACTGTATAGGTATTTCAGTATCAGACTATCATACTGTTCAAGTTATTTCCTAATCCATGCTTATTCTTTCACACTGCGGTACTTGGGGTTTTTGGTGTGTATTTTTTGTCGTTGTTGTTATTTTTGTTTGGTTGGTTGTTTTTTTTCCTCCAGACCTCCCCTGCTGCCCACAGTCCCCTGAGATTCATACTGAGCATTTCTGGCTGTCTGCTACAGGCTATTTTAGCCTGTATTTTACGTAACAGAAGATAAACAGGGATTTAGGCTTTGAAGTCCTAAATTCTGATCTTCAAAAATTATGATTAAAGCCATGTAGCTATGACATCACCTTAAATCTCAAAATGTGTACGTTTTTTCTGTTACATGCTCATTCTTAACTTGCTCAGAAAAAATTTATTTTTAGGAGTGCTGTGTCACTACGCATCTGGTGCAGCTGGGGCAGCCCTGTACCCCTAAGGAATGATGCAACTGAAATTTAATATATCCCAAACTGAACATCTAAAATTGAAAATTCTGTTTATATCACTAAGTAAGAACCTAATATGTCAATGCATTTTTTGGATAAAGAGGAGAAACCAGGTACAAATGCTAGCAGTAAATGTGTTCTTTGGATTTTCGTTTCCTGTTACACTTCAGTATTTCAGTGATGGATGTTAAACATTGTTAGAAGTCCCTTTGCAAGGAAAAGAAATTAAAAGTTCTCTCTTTTTCTCTGCCCTATGGATATTATTTAATCAAAGGCATATGGAAAGTCAGTGTAGGGACCTCTTATGTTTCACAACTCTGTTGTACAACTTCTTGAAAACCCTGTCCCAGTATGCAGAGCATTTGTTTTTTTCTCTACAGCCCTTGTTAATAGGGAGATTAGTTTAAGGCATACGATTCTGGGCTTTTCTCTGTATTCCTGACTCTCTTGTTTGCAAGATCAGAGCCTAAAATATAATCTCTCTTATTCTAACAATGGGAGTGTTTTGGAGTTTGACAGTGTTAGTGTTAGACGTTCAGACCCAGAACAGGTAGGAAGGATAAAAGCTTAGCCTCAGGAGGTACCACTGTTTCTCCTGCATAGTGTATTCTGAGTCTTGTAATCTTTGCAAAGGTTTTTATTACTATGCTGTAGCACCTAAACATGATGAGATTTTGAGTTTTTTGGTTTTGTTTTTCAAGTCACTGTAGCTGTTGATCGTTCCTCCAAAGACAGTTTGAGTAGAAAAGTATGATTAGAGGTAACACCAGGCTCTCAACATCTGTCTTCCATGGACTTCATGATTCATCCATCTGAAGTTGTAGAAATATGGTTTGCTTGGCTATGACCTTAAAAGTATGTCCTGGTTATTTAAGGCTTCAGTATGAATACACATTAGAAATGTGTACAAATAATCTATTAATAATGGTATAGCTTTTACCACTGTCTGTGCCCTTGTGACTCAGCAGTTTTCCTCCTGTGCGGGCTTTTCAATAGGAGAAAGACCTTAGTTTTTCCTTATTGGAATACAGATAAAGTCAAACAGGAAATAAGACATGCCTGTATGACTGAGCTCTGTAGATGTTTACAGTTCTAGCCAGTTATAACAGCGTTTATTTTTCCTGAGTAAACAAAAACTTCAGCTCTGTTAAAATAGTTTCTGTTCCGTACATGCTTTGATAGAGCACTAACTAGTTAAAGAATGATTGCTTTGTGAATTGTCTTGGAACTCTAGCTAGATAATTAGAAGTTGGTTGTTGTAATTGATTAATTTATAAATTACTTGTCTTTTTAATAGAATCTGGAAAGGTAAAAAATAACAAATTTCAAAAGTACTCTTCAGAGTTTACCTGAAGGTACTGATAAATGTTTCCTGGGGAAAGTCTCCTTGGAGTTCCTGCTGCTCATTGCAGTGATGGGCTGTCCTAACTGTATGCTTAACAGGGTATTATGTTAATGATAAAACTTACCATAGTTATTTTAGAAACTTTATTCTAGTTCTTACAGTTTACTTCATTTATCTGAAACTGCCTTAAGAAAATGTAGGTTTGCTGACTGCCAGCTGTGAACATTAAAGGGGACCTACAAATAGGAATTAGTCGCCCTCAGTGATGCATGCTAAACTCTGTTTTTAATTGAACAAAGATATGCTTGGTTTTTTCCACTGTATAATTGCCTCTTGAAATTCAACCCATGTGCCTTTTGAATTGCACAGTACTGCACACTTTATGCGTGGCATTGTATAACATCTTATAAGCTGAAAGACATACATACTTGGCCCCTCAAGACAAATTCTAACTGATCACATAAAGTAGGAATTTACTGGAGTAAGTCCATGGCCTGACTGGTCAAATATTTTGGCTTCCCTGTCAAACTCCATTGTCACATCTTCAGCAGTACAATTTTTGTCCTCACAGATGCTTTTGCTTTGATATCATTATGCTCTGTATGGTCCTATATGTAGTATCTTACCAGAGACCAGGATGTTGATTTGATCATGTTAAAAGATGTTGAAATGCTTCTGTTGTAATACAGCACACTGATACTGAAGGCTTTTGTTAATATACTTTCTTGACCTGTTTATTGGGAAACTTTTTAGACAGGTGGAGCCTAACATATATAATTTTGTGGTTTGTAGCTGATCCTTCAGAAGGATAGCAATGCAAATATGAATTCCCAGTCCATATGCTATCAGGTAGCATAAATGCTAGTAAGTTATACCTACTGATGTGAAAGGGGAAAAAAAAAGTTGCCCCTCTTCATGTACCCTATCAGCATTTGAAGGTAGAATGCAAGGCTTATGGTCTCTTGCAGGAAGGTTTGAGTCCCATAATTGTAAGAGTTTTTAGGAATGTATTAGCCTGTGTATTTCCAAAGTATCCACCTTCCCTCTGCTTCTCTTGAGCTGTATTAGCTGACTGAGAGCCCTGTGCTGGAATCCTTGCAGTTAATTATCCTGAGCATTAGGAGCATCAGCTACACTGGATCCCTCAGTGTTTCTTGTAACATGGACTTACTACTCTGAAATGGCTACTGTCTTAATTACGTGAATAAGTTCTTACTTGGCTTTTATCTTGTGAGAATACTTGTCTTATTCGTCTGGGTTTGTGGACAATGGAAGAGCAGTTAATACTGTTTTCCTGGACTTTAACAGGGTCTTTAATGTTGACTCTTGTAGTGAGTCAAGCTGGTAGGTTAGGGTATCTCCAGAGCGTCCTTCCAGTTCTGTCCCAAGCAGTCCATTGCTTTTCCCTCTGTGTAGTATGACTGAGGTCTAACTGTCGACCTCAACGGCTGACAACACACTCAGGGGCTCACTAGAGGTTTCCTCAATGGACAAGGAAGGAATCATCTTTCAGACTGAGGACATACATGTGGCTTTTAAGAAGATAAATCCATGGGCTTTGACAGTGAAATAAGCTTAGAATAAGTGCCATGTCCCAAGCACAGAAGAGACAATCTTGGTCTAGAAAGGAAACAACCCTCCAAAAGCCCACTTAACTCCCTTGCTATACTTCAATCATTGCAGAAAGTCCTCTGTTAAACTGCTGAAAAGTTTTGAGTTGGTATAAAAAAATAGAGCTTCATCTCTTTGTGGAATGTATATTTTTTTTTCCCTTCAGTTTAAATAAGAGATTTCTGTTAGAAAGTATGTACTCATTAATATTTTTACACAGATAACAAGAGTTGGACTTGAATGGTCTTATAAAGTAACCTTCTAAATTCACCTCCATACCCTTTTAATACAATAGTGGCAAAACTCAACATTGCATTTTACTAATAAAATAAACTCTCCTGTTACATACATGATTAATGTAATTGACCATTTCCCTTTTTTCACGTTAAAATTGTAGGGAAATTCCCCATGGAAAAAGATTTTTGAAGCAGCTGTTGAGCCATCAGTTCAGTGAAGAGAAAGTTAAGACATTGTTTCAGTAAGGGAAAAAAAAAAGGATTTGAGTTAATTATTGAGTACAAGGTCCATGTTTGAGTGAGATGAGTTTGTCAATGAAACTGAAGGGCAAGAAAACAATGGTGAACTGTAAAGGGGATTTAAAAATCACTTTGGATTCCTAGGCTTTATAGTAAAAACTATGATCAATGCATAAACCAGAGGGAACAGTTATTTCGGAAAGATTGATTTTAGTGAAGAGTTTAACCCATTTCAAAATTGGTGATTTAATTAAAAGAAATAATTATGGTATTAATGGTCATTTTTTACTCAGTATTGACCTATTTTTTCTACGAATCAAAAGCATAACAAGTGGCTGATGATTCTTAAATGATATGTAATGTCTGATTAGCTTTATGAATATAAATGTTTTTCTTTGTTCTAACATATGGACAAATTATGTTATAGGAAAACTCTGGTTTAGGAACCAAAGCTTCAAAACTAGGTAACTGTGAATCTAGGCTCAGGTTCCCATAGACCTCGTTTCACAAGGAAATAAATTGCTTAACTTTTTTTTTTTTTTTTTTTTTTTTCATTGCTCACCTCAAAAAATTTGGAAGATTTTTTTTTCTCTCCCAGTAAGTTACAATTTACAAGAATGCACCTTTTGCTGACTCTTCTTGTGTAGAAGCAAGGAAGATGCACCCAGACAAGCAACTGAATGGGAAATAGCTCAGAAGAAATGTTCTGTGTGCTGAGATATGTTTTTGGTGATTCAGCAGGTGACTGTTGTCTCTGTGATAGTTAGGGAACAAGAGTTCATTGCCTCTAAGTCTTGAAACCACAAACAATATATGGTTTGGTATGTGGTTGTTAAGCTTCAAAGCCCAAGTGAGAGTTTAGAAATTTGAACAACTGCATGTTTCCTGAGATTTACTTTTCTGTTTTAAAGTATGAGATAAAAGCAAAAGTAGTTTTATTCCTTATGTGTGTTTAAAAAAAAAAAATCAAAAAAATCCTGAACTAAAATTCTGTTATCAGGTGAATGGTACAACTGGCTAATTGTAAAAGCACTGCACACTAATTGCTGTTCTGCTGCATTATATATATGTCACGTGCAGTCATTCTTCAGGGTTGTTTTTTCTCAACTTCAGGCTCTGCTTTCAGTTGAATGGAACTGTCACTGATGTGTTGGAAACTCAGAAATTGCCACCCAGCGTATAGATACTATTGACCCTCCCTGACAAAGACATAGTAGTTTGTTCCTGTTTCTACACTTCATGGTCCTCTAACCTTCTGCCTACTTTTTGCTCTCAAAAATGACTGCTTGCCTTTCAACTCCCATATAATTCTCATTTTGTATTCCTTTTACATTCTCCAAATCTGGGAGCCCGATGGGGTATTCTGAGCAATAAGCACGCACATGCTAGTAGGCTTTAAAGGAATAAGTATTTGGTGTGTAATGGTTGCCACTGCTTCTGACTCTTTTTATTTTTCTTTTTTTTCCCTTTTCTTTCTTTCCAGCCCCCAGCTCAGGAGGGGTGGCTCCTAGTGCCTACCACACACATAAAATAAAGTGTCTTGAATAGCACAGTTTGGGAACATCTACTTTAGGTAGTGCAACTGTTTGTGTGAACAAAGAGTTGAGTCTTACAAATGCAGCGTCTGAACTCCTGGTTTTGTAGTTTGGCGCATGTTGACTTACTGTGCTGTTTCTAGACTGATTAATTATCATGCTGTGAAATAAGTTCATCACTCAGTCACTTAAGAAAAAAAATACACAACTTGGTTGTTGGTTTTTCCTTCTACTTAAGAAAACATAGCAATGTGTTAAGTACCACTTTGTGGCAACTGAGGATATATCCCCCATTTAAGGGAGACTACTGCATAAACACTTAACATTCCACACCTAATAATGCTGTTAACTCTTTCTTTAAAAAGCAACATTAAAAAGAATAAAAGCATATTAAAAAAACTGAGTTCAGCTTATCTGTGTTGCCGAGCTTGGATTTGTTTTAATCAGTGTTGTGTGAAATTCAGTGGTGGAAAATGTTTTTTCAACTTTTTAACAACAGATATTTTATTTGTTTTAATCTTTTAATGGTCTTAGATGAAACACCAATCTGCTTCAACAAGTAGTTCAGGGCTTGCTGAGCTACGTTTTAGGAATGGCTCGAGAGAAAGTATACTATGAAAATTGAGGAAAAATTCCATACACAACCTGGTTAAGCTTCAAGTTCTTGGATTATGTACATGTTTTCAAACAGGGTATGGTATGCATGTTAGGCAAATCTAGTAAAATCTAATGTCTTCATTCTCTAAAGTGTTTTTAAAACCAGTAAGTATATTACTTCAATGTTATAACTTCACCCAAGTTTAAGAATGTCATGTCTACTGTTAATGCTCTTAAAAGTGGTTGTGATACTGTAGGTAAGAATTCAATTACTCTATAACTAATATTTTGCTTTAAGCGCGCAGCAGGCATGTTTTTATTCATTACTTTTATTCATAATTTTTCTGTAGTTGCTAATGCAAATTTACTGTTCTGTACTAGTAAATTTTATAGACAGCAGGGACCATGACTTCAGGAGTGGGATTTAGCCAACAATTTATACATTTGTCAGGGTAGGAGGAGAAAACGACAGGAAGAGCTCAGGCATTTAACTGCTGCTGTTCATGCTAGTTTTCCATTTTAGTGGGTCAAGCACCAGAATACAAGATGTTAGGCGTGACATTTCTGATAAGTCAAAAGTCAAGAGATCTCTGTCAAGAATTTTTTTGAGGATAGACTGCTGATGTTATGAGATTTGTATATTTGACCTGAGTTAGGAAAAGTTTAACAGAACACTGTCAGCAGGCTTTCCAATTGCATTTAGCCTGATTTGTATATTTTGAAAACATTTTAAAACCAGCTTACATATTTAACTCGCTTCAGAATTCAAGAGGAAAATGGACATTTGCTTCTCTCAAACCATATCAGAAGAAAAGGTTGCTAAACAGTTTCAGTTTTTGATCAGTTATGGTGTTTCTGTTGTTGTTTTAACATTTTTGCATTAGTAATACAGAAAGGAACATTGATTCAGAAAATGTTTTTAAAAGAAAAGGTGGTTAATTTCCTGGACTTCTGAGTATTATGTTGTGCAAGGTGATTTCCTTCTCAGACGCAACTGCTTGTTTAATTGAAAGTGCTTGCAGTAGTGGAAACAACCCTAAAAAATAAATTATGTTTTGCTGGACAGGCCAAGTAATTAGGTTAACTTTTGTAAACAATAGAAAGACTCAATTTAGGAAAAAAATGTTTCTGAGAGTGGGCCTGTGTGTGCAAGCAGATCACCCTTCAAATGGATTTGAGCTGCCTGCTCATAAAATCTGATTTAGGTTATGTTCAAAATCAAAAGTTGGGGCACAATTTCAAGAAGTGATGAACGCATGACATGGATCAGTTTAGTATTTTTGACCTCTTCATAAAATGCTTTCCCAGTAAAATATAGACTATAAAAAAATATGAAATTAAATTCAAGACTGAATGAAAATAGAGAACACTTACAAAATCGTTAGGTTCCATAGTCAGAGAATTAAATAAGACAGACACTTGATAACATAAAGCTATAAATGTGTACACAAATGAGAAGTTTAAAAGCATAGTTAGACTAATAAAAAGGAACATTTAACATTAAGCAATATGGAAGCCTGGAAAAAGATGAAATGATGGAATATTGTAATAACTATAAGCTATATAGGAAAAAATAATCAAGGATTGGATTGCTAATAATGTAAAAAATTAGTGAGCCTTACACTGCCTGTTCTAACTTAAGAGAAGAAAGTATTGGACATAATAATGGCAGAAGAGGAAGTGCCTGAGCAGGCAAACTTTAAAAAATATCATGACATTTGGCTCTACCTGTTCAATGCCAGAACACAGGTGGAATCTTATAAGCTTGTTTCTTCCAGGATTTAAATACATTTGAATTAGACCAAAACAGAAGAGCGACAAAAAGCTTGCATCAAATTGAGAAACATGGCTGTGTTTGAGAGGAACCTTAGCTAGTGTTTTCATTTCATGCCTTGCAACTTCAAATTACTTTGCCAACATTGTATGTCACCAGCAACTCCCATTC
>JAWWES010000081.1:29142198-29232740 GCA_035583135.1 Lophotriccus pileatus
TAGCTAGTGTTTTCATTTCATGCCTTGCAACTTCAAATTACTTTGCCAACATTGTATGTCACCAGCAACTCCCATTCCAGTCGGCAAAGGAGACGTTTCTTGTGCTACTCTTTACTTCTGCTTCCTGATAGTTTCCATTCATCAGATCAAGTAGTAGTTCATGCTGTGAAATGCATCCCCTCGTCTGAACAGTATGGCTTAAATGAGTTGCTGCATCTGTATACAAAGACACATTTTTGGGAGGGCTATTACATTTTAGAGATTACTACAGCATCACCTTTTCCATGTACATCTCTGAAAATAAAAGTTTCTGTCTACTTCCTGAATGCAATAATGGGCTACATGTTTCTCAAATTGAATTTAAAGATTGCTGCCTCACTTAGAGCTTTTGTGTAAGAAAGTTATGTGCATAAAATAAATGGAACTAAGAAGTGCAAATAATAAATTATTTTATAGAAGCTGGTTATTTTTGTATTTTTATGCCATGCGACAGTGAAAGCTGTAATCAGTTGTGATTTTTTTGTTTTATGGGCAGGATGAATTGTTTGTAGCAAATTTTTTGCTGGTGTATTTGCAGAATAAGTTGCTTCCACGTTGGATGTAAAGTATTTGTCAATTGAATTTATTCTACAAGGCTGGCAGCTATATATTTATGTGTGCATTGTGTAATGCTGCTCAGTGTTTGGAATGAAAGAGTAGATTTTTTTTGGCTCTGAGATCTAAGGATGGAAATACCATTTGGTACATAAAAGCAGAAAGCTGTAAATTACTACAGTACTAACTAGACTAAACACCCATTCCTTTCATAAGAAAGGAATTCCCTGTAGTTTATTTATGCCAGTTATCCTTGAGGAAAGAGACAAGTATTGATAGTTTTCACAGCCTTCCATGCATAGAGCAGGAAAACAAATCTGATATACTGTAGACAGTACCTTTTTAATAACTTCTTTCGTTGCTAAAAATAGAAGTAGGCTAGGAAAGTTCGTAGCAATATAACTTTTTGTCTTCCCTGGAAAGCCAAGCTGTACTGAAGAAGGAGCGCCTGACCATTTTGTCTGTCTTTTGTAATACTGAACGAGATCAGTTCCATCTCAGAGGTTATGTATATGCTTTGTGCAAAAAAACCGCGTTTTTATCCCACCTGCTATTTTATCTTTGTACATGTCAGTACCATCCTCTGTTCACACACCAGTGTAGGCCTTAGCAGTGATATGCTTTCTTAATTTCCTTTTTGCACTTGAATTTTTGTGTTTAAACATACCTGAGAGACCAGTCATGCTTTTAGCAGGGTCAAATTAAAATTGTTTTGCTCAGTAGATGATATACATATATACCACAAAACTGGAAACACTACAGGCTCATTTCACTTTTCCTAAATTGGTAAAATAACATAAAGCATGAGCTTTTCAAACAGCCTTGCACAGCCTAGTTGTTTTAGTTGAATATTTCTTTCCATCATATTAATTGTGTTTTGCTATAAGAATGAGAATCATTCAACTTATTCATTTGGAATGTATATATCTGAAGTTGCAGAATTAATAAACTATATAAAAATTTTATTTGTGTGTATGTGTCATCAAGCTCTTCTCTAACAACTATGAAAACTGCTCAAAAATGGAAACATATTTCTTTTTCCTTTTATAAATTTATGTGATTTATTAAGTGCTTAAATTGTGATTGGCAGTTCTGTTACAGAAATGGTGATGTGCTAGGCAGTAAGGGTGATGCATCTAAACTTTTGCCAAAAATTCTCATGTTGCTATTCCTTCTTCAGTACTTTAAGGTCATGACAATTAGGATGAGGCTTTACCTGGAATCAATCAGTACTCATTTGTACAAAACACTTTACAGTGGCAGTATATTTGAAAAAAAAATATTATCATAATATACTGTAATTTACAACCACTAATTAAAAAAGTCCTGATGAGTTCAGAATCGTCCTGCATAAAGGGCTGGGATGCAGGAAGGAAGTGGTGTTCCTCTCAGTAACAGTCACCATCTGAATCCCACAGAGAGCTCTTTGTCATCTGGTAATCTGTCCTATAGGCATCTTCCTCACTAACATATTAAAGCTAATAATAGATTCTCGTTCTGTTTTATCAAAGCTAGTCTTTAATTAGACGGATTAATTTTAGAACTAAAGCAAATGTCTTAAACATGGAGGCAAAATTTAGTTTCTATTAAAAAGATTAAACAAATATGGTGAATAGTTGGAATTGGATTATATAAAATATATCCTTTCATTAATGACAGTTGTCAAAGGAATATATTTATAAATATTATTATGAATTCAAACTACCTAGTATAGCAGATGGATTGAATTGAATGCAATTATCAATAAAGTATTTCAAAGTATTTTTGCACTGTCTTCGCTTAAATTTTACATTACTAAGGTGTTTTTTTTTTCTGATGAACACAGTGAGCAGAAACAGTTAATGTAAATCTTTTTACCTAGGAATCAATTGTATACAGATAACTCAATGCATATTTTAGGGGGAACTGCTCAACTACCAGGAGTGCTTTTGCTTTTCTTCCAGGCTAAATCCCAAATATTCTAAACATATGGAACAATTTAGCAGAAAATACGTAATTATCAAACAGATCTGTCTTTGCCACCTTGAACATTATTTCTTATGGCAGGGTAAATGAAACCTCATGTTTAGATTTTATTTCATTTGATCATCTGCTGCTTTGGCAGCAGAATACAAAAAAAAATGACAGATGGCACCATTAAGATATGAGTTGATTTGTGCTTACTCTAATGTGACTCTGAATATACTTGATAAAGGCATGGCACAAACTTCTAACTGAAATTTTGAAGCAAAGTACATTTATCTTGGTAAGAATGTGAACAATCTGTATAACTGTAAAAACAAATTTAATATCCTGCAGGTGTTCATAAGCAAATATATGCATATTATTCCGTTCATTATAAATAATCCTGCAATCAAATTTTGGCTCTAAGCTTATTTCTGTTTCTTTTTTCTGTGTGGAGGCCAATATCAGTGATTGCCAATTCTCTACTGCAGTGTCCACTCTGAGGGCAGATATCCTGGTTGTAGCCTTACCTATAAAAACCACCTTTTACAACATAAGAAACGTGCTGTCAAGATTAATTCAGTTTGCTGCCTTTTGTATGACTTCTGATTTCTCTTTATTACCTTACTAGATCTAAAGTCTTTTGGAAACTGAATTTTCTAGACTGGGTTATGCATTTCCCATGTAACATCCATGCCATAACAGGGTGGAATGGCTGTTTCAACAGGGACTGGATCAGGAATTAACCTTGTCTTTTGTGGTCAGTGCCCCAGATGTGAACCTGCTTTCTGATTTTAACTTTCAGACTTGAGAAAGTGTTGTTGTTCTTTTGTTTGTTTATTTGTTTTGTTTTGGGGTTTTTTGTTTTGTTTGGGTTTGTTTTTGTGGGAGTTGTTTTGTTTTGTTTTGTTTTATTATTTTCTGTATGGTAGGTAACTTTCAACAGGAAGAATAGGTATTACCTGTAACCCCAGCTTTAAGACTTTTCCTGCAGTGGAAAAGAAAAGAGTGGGAACCACCTGTAGCAGAGGAATAAATAAAACCTGGGGTTATATCCCAATAGTGTAAAAAAGAGCTATGTAATTTTCTCCAGACTTATAAAAGAATCAGTGGCTACCAGCTGTCAGAAGAACCTGGATTTATGCCAAATGGGGGGAGAGTCATGAGAAATCCAGATTCTGCAGTGGTTGGGGTCAGAATGAAGTGGGTGCCAAGCCATTTCTTCCCATCCAGAGAGAGTTATGGCAGCTATGCATGGTGGGGCTTACAATGGAACTTAGGAAACTGAAGTACATATGATATTTAGATTGTGATTATGTTGGGTATAATACCCCAAATTTCATGTATCAGATCCTTTATATGGATCTGGTCTTCTGTCGTTGTTGTACAGTACTCTGGCCTGTAGCCATATCCATCTCTACTGCAATTGTCCATGTTAAAACAGTATTTCCTATTATGTAACTGTTTTCAGAAGTCTGGGAGCCAGACAATAACTGGCTAAACTAAAATGTTATGAATGCTTTTCACTTCAGTAGCTACAGTTAATAAATAGCAATAAAAAGCATTTTTGTAAACTTGTAGTTGTTCTTGTTTCAACTTTTCTGGTGGGACTAAAATACGGTGATAGGGAGGATTTTTCATTAAGTAGAACTTAGTTGTCTTTTGTTTCTCCCTTCTAAGATTTTGGTAGATTTTCCCGAACCATTCTTGGAGGTAGTGTTGAATGGTACTTTCCTGTAAAGCACCGTCACTTTTGTCAAATTCAAAAAAGGAGATGAAGATCTGAGAGAGAGATGTCATTCAGTTTGTAAAATCAAGACAGATTCTTATGAATATAATTATAACAGGTAGAAGGCCTAGAGAGTGTATATGACAGGAGAGGACTCTGAGTTTCTCACATTTAGCATGGCAGAATGCAGGCCAGGAATTGTTATTCCTGTCTGTGAATATACCAGGTGGGGTAACACTGAGAAGGGAGAAGAGCTGTTGAAGTTAGTGGGCAATGTTGCCACAGGAAGACAGAAGAATAAGCTGGACATGATAAAATGTTCGCTGAAGATTTGAGGAAAATAAGCCTTACTAGAGTTTCAAGGAGGGGTTAAAGAAAAAGGAGGAACTAAATATTCTGGAGATTTAACTAAATATTTACTGTGGTGATGTGGTCCCCCTTAAGTGTAACGGGAGTTATTGTCTGAAAATGTTGCTTTGTCCCCTTTAAGACACTGAATCCTCCAGCTTAGCTTTCTAATGGCATTTCAGGTGTATTGAAGGTTGAATATACTTCGAAAAGCATTTTGAGAGGAAATGGTAATTACTTATATAGAGCCCTTCAAATGTCAGTCTATTTAGAAATAAAAATATATGGAATTCCTAGACAAGAAAGGAATGTGTGTAAAATGAAAAGCCAGTGAAATGGGCCATTCCTTCTGTGCATCTAGCAAAGTATCATATTT
Source organism: Lophotriccus pileatus (assembly GCA_035583135.1). Lineage (NCBI taxonomy): Eukaryota > Metazoa > Chordata > Aves > Passeriformes > Tyrannidae > Lophotriccus > Lophotriccus pileatus. The sequence continues at coordinate 29,147,190 of JAWWES010000081.1, forward strand.
TCTGTAAAACTGGAATCAAGTTATGTGGAAACAGAGGGAAATTCCTTTTAAATTGTGGTGGTACAAGGTGCTGCAACAACACATCATGGACACCCTATGGGTTCCATGGCTAGGTAGTGTCACCACTCTAGAAAGGTCCCTTGTGCTATCAGCTTCTCAGACAAAGTTGTATTTATAAATAGTTTCAAAACAAACAAAAATTCCCCAGAACACAAGCAAAACCCCTAAACCCTCAACACCCCCTAACTCCTCCTCTCCCCAACCAAAAAAATTCTGCAACTCCACACAGGTCATATAGTTCTTCTAAAACATGAAATTGCAACAAGAAACTGAAATCTTGTATTAGAAGTCTGAGATACTATTGCTCTTTTGAGTGGATGCAGCTTTTGGTTTACTGAAAAGCTCATGCTATGAAAAGAACATGTAATTTCTGTATTATTGGGAATAGAGCCTTGACTGGAGTGATTATTTAAATAATAAGTAAACTATCTTTCAGAATCTTTAAAACAGAAAATATGTTAAAATATTTTTGAGACATTGAAAAAAAGGTTCTGTCTGTGAGAGATGGTGGATGAGCCTGGTAATGCACTAATCAAAATAATAGCCTTTTGCTTTATGTTTACTATGTCTGTCTTCATACACATCCAACTCCAATTGAGCAATTATGTTTCTGAAAGATGAGTAAAGGAGTTGTCCGACTATCAGGCTTGTGTTAGTACTCATTGAATCTAAGGTATATTTTAATAGTTAGAATTAATGGAATAAACTTTGTAAAACTTAAACCCATGGTTTGTCTGTGTTTTTATCAGATCACCTCAGTCACATTCATTTGTGGAGCGACTAAAACAGGCCCTCTGTGAAATGAATCCCTGTTGGGGAGAGCAAATGACAAAGGCAGAGGTTCCTGTTTCCCCCAAGTCCTCTTCTTCTAGTTTAGTCTATTTGATCCAGTCTCCTTTCTTTGCAGCGTTCCTTGCCTGTCTCTTTCCCTCCTCCTAGGGGTCATCATGAATAAAATACAGCTTTCCTTTGCGTCACAGTCTAACCCTTAGCAACATAAGTTATATAATGCTTGCTGTTGCTATTTCTGTTTTCTGATGCTTGATCAAAACTACAGACCTCTGTCCTGTGCGACCTCCTAAGCACAGTGTTCAGTAAAAGTGCCTGGGATGAAATCCAGTCCAACCTTTTTTTTTTCCATTTTCTGCTCTCTGTATAGAAATCCATTGAAATTTTTACCTTTTTTGTTATATTGGGACTATAACCATTCATCAGTCTTTAATTTATAAACTTTACAGCTCAGGATAGCAAACCAAAACTGTCAGGAAAGATGATATTGAAATACTGTGCAATTATTTGCTTGGTTATCTAATTGGTTATCTAATATGATTTTCACGTGGGGCACTAAAATGTCTCACAAACAGAGAATCTGAACTACCAAATCTTTGCTACATTTATCCTTGCGGTGCTGCTGTAGCTGAAGTATACTTGTTCCAGTTTCACAGTTCAGGAAATGAAATGTATGATGCCTGTTTGATTTCTACCACATCACACAGGAAGACGATGTCAGAACCACAAAACCATGCATCCTCTCAACTTTTAGGCATATTTTTGATAACTTCCTCCTTCAGCCTTTCAGTCTTTCTCTTTCCTGCCTGCCCACCACCTACTCTGCCACAGGTATACACTGTAGTGTATCTTACAATCTTATAATTATTTGAAAAGTATAATAGTGGCGGTTACCATATGAAAATATACCTAAGCCATGGATGCTGCACTGCTTTTTGCCTGCCTTGTTTTTGGATACATGGTTCTGCTGTCTAAAAATGCTATCATGACTAAAGCCGTGGGGAAAGACAGCTGTCACTTTTGCATACTGTTGCAGTTAAAACATCATTCTTTCAGGATATTTAACGATGAAGTTTTGATGTTTCTCCAAATTAACCGTGGAAACCCAGTCTCTTGTCCAAATTCCGGCTCAGGAAGTTGCTATGCATTTAGCCCATCACAAATGAACTCGTTAGGTAAGATCTAATTCCTGTCCTGGTTACCTGCTGTTACCTATTTAGCTTTCCACAGGAGAAGGAGGTTAAGGTTCATTTCTTCTAACAACATTTCTGCTGGTATAAAAATAATGCTAGGGAAAGTTAGAGATGTTTCATACAGGCTTCCCCATATTTCAGGTGCTAGAAAGAAATTGTTTATGATTTTCTTCCTCCTGTTTGGTATTTACACATGTAGTTATGCACTTAGCTGAGCAATGGCTTGTTAGTACAACCAACTATTTAAATACATCTCCTTGTTTTATTATAAATGTGTTTGTTGATTTAAATTGTGGTTCATTGAACACGTAACTTTACATGGTATAAAAGAGCAAATAAGTTGCCAGCTTGCTGGTTCACCTTGTGAATTTTCAAAATATTTTAAAAAGTAGCTGATATGGGTTTGTTTCTTTTTTTCTATATATATAATTTAATAAAAATTTAAATTACAGAAATGACAAATTTAAATTAAAATCATACTCTGTAAAACGTATGTATTCAAATACATGCTATGTTCAAGTATGAAGTATCAAAACCAGACTAAAGGCGGATTAAAGTATTCTGGGATATGGTGGTTAATCAACAGAAATTGTACAGAAAAGTTTTGAATTTTTTGAAAGTTTTTTTTTCTGCTTCTGTTTGTTGTTAGTGTTGATAAATTTTACCAAGAAGCAATATTAGATTTAAAAAAATTATTTTTTCCCTCCACGGTAGAACTGTGGGCTCATTTATTATCTCATAAATAATCTTGTGATCCAGAAATGTAATTTCTGGGAAATTTGTGGCTCCATTTGAGTCTTGGCCAGTGAAATTTGATTGAAGTTTATATACAAAAAAAGGTGATAATCCTGCCAAGTTTTTGTCCATTTTATGATTTATAACTCTGAACATTGGAAATGTACCCTTGCCATAGACCTGGAAAACAAGTAGAACTGATCTGAACTCACGGACATGTCAATTTTGAAAGGGCAAGCAACAGACTTCCTTGTGCCAAAAATAGCTTTCGTGCTAAAATATTTAAGCATAGTATTTGATCACAGATAAATGAAAAATAATATTTTGCACTTTGGACCTTTTTTGTATAGTAGCGGAAACCCAAGGTCATTTTAAAATTAGATGGGTTTTGTTGGGTGAATCTGAAATATCACACTTTCAGAAACCATGATACTTGGCATTGAGAAAAATGCTGTGTCCTGTTTTTATTCCTCATCTATATTCGTTATATATTGATTGCAATTAAGAGACTATTTTAGACTCCTGCAGCAGTTCAAGTAATGTGTACCATTTCTGTGCTTTTCTCTTGTTGAGTGTAAAATATGTATGAAGACATGTCTGAAGTGTAAGTACAGCGGGGCCCTTGGGAAGTTCTGAAGCTGTACCTTGAGTAATTTCAGTCCAATGCTGACAGAATGGTTTATTTTTGGTTTGTAGGTCTGTTTCCATCCACGGTCTGCGACATGTTCAAGTAGGGTTCGTAATAATAGAACCTTAATATTGAAAGTTCTTTGTCTTGATTATACCAGAAGTATAAGTATTTCTCTATAGTCTAGCAAACATATACAGATTTATTGTAGTAGTTGCTTTGGTGTCATTCACCAAAGCTTCCTAACAGTTTCTGTCAAAACCTTTTGTATTAAGACACATTTAACCTATGGAATCATCTGCTTTAGAGATGAAATTTTCCTTTTTCTCTTCTTCTCTTGAGCCTAAGCATCTTTGGGCAAATCCTACATTTCTTTCTCCCTTAAATAAAATTTGTTATATACTTGAACATCCTCACATCTGGGTAGACTTGAGCTCTCTCTCATGTCTGACTGTGTAGCTGATGAGTTTGTGTTTTACTGCGTTTTAATTTGGGTTATAAAGGAAGTACTGGATGACTGGAAGTGGAGGAATGCACATGCGCAGAAGTTGCAATGTGTGCAGTGCAGGTCTATGGCACCATGGAGCTCTGTTTTGAGTCACTTGCACAAAGCCTGCACACAAAGAAGTTCTTGATTTCTAAACTTGTACATCAGTAGGCAATCTATATCTGTACAGCAGTTAAGTTACCGACTCTCATAAGCCCAACAACTGCCCAGAACCTGACCACTTACTTTTTACCTTTGTTCTTTTCTCCTTTTTTGATTAGCGAAAATTAATTTATTTTAATCTCTCTTGCTAAAACTTATTCTGGCAAAAGTGTTATTTCCCCTCAATCTCTTCTTTATTTCCTTCACCAACCTACATAACTGCGGAAGGAACAGATGGGTTAAGATGAGCAATTCATCTTGTGTTTTGTATTTTTGTAAGCCTTGTTTTAATATGGCTTTACAGATATAGTAACCTGTTAGGCAAAGATGGCAACGGAGTCCCGAGGGAGAACAAAAGGAAATTCTTGCCAAAATACAGGTGGAGTCTACTAAGGTAAACAATTACCTCATTCCATCTGGCCAGATGTTGTAAACCAATTAAAAGTGTATTTGTAATGTGTGTTTATAATTTGTATCCAATTATATATATAGCTGGTCATCAGACACAGCATAAAGGAGGTATAAAATGAGCCATTTTTCTCAATAAACCGGGCATATTGTTAGGCCTTATAGGTCATCTATGTGTGTTCCTAACCCCTCCATCAACACATAACCTACTAATATTTCTTTAAAATATTCACAGTGGGATGATTTATCCTCTTGTGATAGGTGCTTCATGGCATTTTCTCTCTTGAACCATGAACGATTTCTTTGAGGCCAAATCAAAAATACCTGTCATTTGTGGCTCAATGCTTCTTTCAGTTGCTTTCCCTAAATATGTAGACATGTTTATGTGTCTCCACATTAGCTGAAAATATGCTCATGAGTCAAAGTACTGTGTCTTTTGAGGCTGAAGGTTGGTTGTTACTAGTTTTTTAAGCTATTTTGGCTTTTTTGGTAGCTTTTCTACTTTAAAATATATTATTAGTGTTATAAGAATTAGTATGACAATAATTAGTATTGTCATAATTTGGTGCATTCACTGACGCTTAAGAGGAAAAAAGGTATCCTTTGTTACTAGCCGCTTTCAACTGTACAATATCACCCTCATTTTTCTTATTTTTACAAAATCTGGTTATTCAACTTCCATGACTACTTTTGTAAGTTATTCCTTCCAGTATTGCTCTGGACTGTGTCAGGAAAGTGAGGTATTTTTTACATTTTTATTAATGTGTTTACATTTTGGAGTTTTGATAGTAATGGAAAATGTGTGTTGTTATACATTCCTCCATCCACAGTTTACCATATGTAAAGTTATCTTGAAAGTTACTCAGAATTCATAAATGAAAAATAGTAAATGGAAAATTTAAGTATGAAAAAATAGAGTGAAAACTTGCCTCTGATACATGTAACATGTTTTACTTGTACGTGCAGCCTACGCAGAACTTCATCTTGCCTCTGTGTAGCATAGCCAAAACTTTAGGGCTACAGGTATGATAATTCTGAATTGTATTTGTTTCCTCTTGTATCTCTGAATATGGAGCAATCCTTCAGAACTTTTATTAGTGAAATGTAGAGTTTCCACTATCTGGAAGTGTAACTACTTACAAAATATGCTGTCAATGCATCTTTTATCTTTCTAGAAAAATAATTGCATTTTTCCCTTCATGGCACTTAACTTCTATAAACACTTGTGCCTTTACAGTATCAAAGATTGCAGGTGCAAAAATTGGGTATATATAATATTTTCTTCCACTTGAAATGGATCTTTCTGCACTATAAACAGTTCATCCTATGTTATTGATTTAGGCAAGAGTTTAATATTAATCTCTGTTTTCTCATTAGTGCCCTCCTTGTCTTATTTTGGCTGGTGAACTTCATGTTGAGGGTTAGCATTTGTTTCCAAAGTAAGACCACCCCCCTCAAGACGACTGTTGGTTTTTCAAAGTAATTCAGAACAGACTAATAGAATTTATAAATCTACTGAAAAGATTATGAAACAGTCTCATTGGCTTTGACTGCAAACTTTGCCCTGTTTGGCTGAATTGTGGAAACTGCCAAGATTTGATATACAGCAGTTCTGTGAAGCTTTTTAAGATTTAATTTCAGGACTGCATGACTGGTGTGGTAGCAATATACTTGTGATATTAGGCAAGTGTTACTTTAATACAGTTTTAGACTAGAAGAGATCATTCACCTAAAAGCAAAAATTATCTTGATCCTTTATTTAAAGAAATTTGTTGCATCTCAATATGATTTTAAAAGGTCTCGTTAAAGCTTGGCATTTTGATTTTCCATTCTCTACACCTCTTGGAAGTGAGCTACTCTGGCTCTTCTAAAACTGTTTACTATGCTTTTTCTTTGGTGAAGAAAATGTAGGAAAAAGAAAAAGTTCTAACCACAGAGTACCTTTGTATGGTTTCCGCGAAGCTTTTCAGCCAGCAGTTGCTGAAACCATTTATATTCAGCACTCTAATAACACAAGGCAGGTTTAGATCAATTTTGAGATGGAAAGTTTAATCGTATATGTCTTCACTCCTTTGATAATAAGAAGAGACATTTGGTTTGCGAATGCTCAGGTTTCAATGGAGAATATTCTCTCCAGACTCCATGGCTGAGCACTAGCAAATGTGCTATATTTTCTTGATTTATGTCAGAAAAACTTCTTTATTCACTCAACACAGAAAAAACACCCCTTTTTTTTTTTTTTTTAATGTTTATTTTGTTCTTTCTGATGCTTTGAAACCAAATGATTGTTTGGTTTTTTCCAACTGTGGTAGTTTCTAGATTTGGGGAAAACAGTGTAATAGATTTGGTTCGGATGAGCTGAGGATTGACAGCGTCGCTGTGATAAATACCACTCCCTTGCTCTAAGGACAGACAACTGATTATTGGATCAGACATTAGTTACATGGATGTTAGAGGCATTTTTATTAGATTTCATTTTTACTGATATGTCTTTTGAATATTTGTATAAGTATTTGTAGGTTTGTCACTTCTTTCATGAAAAGGGGAACTGGAATAGTTTTTAAATGCCTCTCTATTACTTTAAGAAATTTAACTGTTAATATTATTCTCTTAAAGTAATAGTAAAGTCAACATCTCAAATATTTGTGTGTTAAATCAAGCTTCTATATAAATACCTATCAGAAACCTGGCTAATAGTTGCTGACATATACCTTATGCTGAATTCTCTGCATCTCCAGTTACTTTATTAAGTTTGCAACAATTAGTACAGGTAGAACCCTGCCAAAGAAATCAGTAGAGTGTATTTGCACTTGCTCTGTGACAGTTTTGAGATTCTCTGCTGTTTTAACTTCTGGTCAACAGAGTAAGGAATCATCATTTATAGGATTACTGCTGAAAGTGCTCTGATAGGTACAGATGGCTGCATGGTCATTGATTTTGCAAGCTGAAATGGGTGAAACAGTGGAGCTGGGACTTTGAAGCAGCTGCCTGTCAAGTGAGAAAGTCATGACAAAGGCTCTGATTGAGAACAGGAGTTATAGCATGGAAGCAAGAGGATACCAGTTGTGAGTTGAAGCTGGGGGAGGGGAGCAATACCTGGTAAGTATAAACCCTAGAGATCAAGTTTTTGAAGGTGAAAAAGGCCTTTTTCATCACAGAATAGGACCTCTCTTTGAGGACAGCATGGATGTTAGATGAGATGGTGGATAGACTTATTTTTTAAATTATTTTCCTCATGTTAGATTAACTTCTGAATATCTTAACAGATAATTCATTAATCTATCGTGTATTATCAGTTGATTCAGCCTGCTGCTTATAACTCATTCTTGTAACTGACTGTTGGTCCCTGTAAAGAAGAAAGATTCCTTAATACTCGTTGTCCTTATATATTGAATATATTTTTTTAATTAATAGTTATGCAATTTTAAAATTAAAGGTGGCTTTTGGCAGTAGTTAGAACTCAGTTGCTGGAATTCTCTTTCAGACCTGAAGAAGTAGTTGTATGTCAAACTTGGTTTTTTTTCCTCAGTACGTACTGTTAGTCTAATAAAGTACACTGCATCTCCTTAGAAGTCTCTTATCACATGAGTGTAACAGTTAGAACCAGAGATAAGAAGCTGGTAAACACTGATGTCAGCATTCTTATTTAATTTATCTTTATAGACAAAATGTAAAACCAACTGTCTTTTACATTTGCTGTTTTGGACACTAAAGCATTTCACAACTATGAAGGAAATGTACCAGAAAATACAATGCTGTTTTATAGAAAAATCTATCAAAGGTCACTGTCAAGTTTTATTGTCTTTGGGATTCAGCTTGTACTTCTAATCAGGGAAATCTAGGCAATGGAAATAATGCTTATTGCTGGACATAGGATTAAATGACAACCATTAACTTAGAATGGTGCATACAATCCAGTCCTCCTGCTAAGACTGTGTAACAGATATTTTTGGTTTGGGTTTGGTTTTGGTTGGTTTGGTTTTTTACAGGTATAAACAACTTTGATTTATTTTTGTTGATTTAAAGTTATTAGTGAGAAATTCTGAGAAGTAGTTTGATTATGAATGTATTCTAGAGTATGTATACAGATTTTTTCTGTTTACTCTGTGGGACTATTCATGCTTTACTTTCCTGTGGCTAAAAATTAAGAGGGCACAGGCTGAAATGCATTGTACTTAATTCAGAGATTCAAAGATTATAAAGTAAGGAACCACTGGGATTATTTTGTCTGATGACATGAGTAACACAGACTATGAGAACTACCAGAACACATGGCTGATTTTAGCTAGGTGATGTTGACTTTAATATTACTTTTGAATAAGTTATGCTTTTTAGATTTAGTTCTTCTTTCCATTACCTGTTACTATATCTCCAGCTGATATTTCCAAGGCCACATCAATGTGTGCTGTGACCACATCTGTTCAGAATTTCTGCCTGGCAAGGTGACCCTACTTTGTTCTGAGGTCCCTTGTTTCTGGTAGGTACAGATTGACTGTAAAGAACCAGACATTGCAAGTGTGCATCCACATAACCAGGATTGTTCGGTGCCAGGAATTTAGGTGGCTTGTAGCAGGTGTTAATAGGCCTGTGATTTATCTGTCAAAAGAAGGTAAATTTGGATTTGTTGCCTTTTTTTTTTTTTTTCAGAAGCTATACACACCCAATGACGGACACAGCTCTAATTTCCACTGTACCTTTTTTTTTTTCTAATCCAGATTGTCAGCAGTTTTCCATTTGCCTCAGTTTGCAACAGCTCGATTCCATCCACATTCTGATTTCTGCAAAAGGTGTAGGTTCCAATTCAGGAAAATGTTTAACTTAATGTGTACCTCTTGTACGCTTAGAAAGTTAGGAGGAATATAGACACCAGTCTGTGTTTGAGCTCTAGAGCTCTGTTAACTGATAGATTTTATCTATCAGATTTTATTCTATAAGACATTATAAAATATAAAGAAACCACCTGTGTATCATTATATATGATATTTTTCAGAATGACAAGTGTGATTAGGCATCTTTATTTGCAACTTCCACAGCTGAATGGGGCTTTTTCCATAATTATAAAGTATAAATTAAAAAGATAATAAGTTTTCTTCTACTGATTATGGACTTCGGTAGTGTTTAGTGAATATTCTAGATATCCTTTTCAAATAATGCTCAGGAAAAAAAAAATGGCTACATATCCCATTCACTTGAATTCAAAGTGAATTTGCAACTGCAACTCTGTGTGTCCTGTTGCAGGAATTTTTGACTATCTGGTGGGAAGAACAACATTAAGGTTTAAATTTCAAAGCAATTTGAAATTTATGATTATGATCTGATTAATCAGTTAATGTCTTTTTAGAACATGTTTTTCCTCTATGGTGCCTTTGAGGGATATTTTAATGAAAACTCTCTAGCTTGAAAGTTGTTATCTGCAGTGATAGCTTAAAAAAAACTGAAAGGCATCATTATAGGTAGTGTAAAATATCATTTTGCATTGTTTAAAAGCAAGTGAACAGAAGTTCTTTGGGATTCTTGAGTAAAGTTCTGAGCAGTGGAAAAATGAAAGTTTTCAACAGGTTGAAAAATCGGATGAAATTTAGGGTGGATATCTCATTGCTACAGGATAAACTGTGGTATTTTATAGAAGTGCAGTTGTTTTTATAAATTTCCCTTGCTTTGCATCTTAGACATTTTGGGCTTGGGCTGGGTGGTGACCTTTAGCTTTATGGTAAAGATTTAAGTTACAATTGCTCAAGTAATTTTAAGCTGTTTATGCACTACTGACCAACTGAGACTAATTTGAGATTTTAAGACTTTTTTTTTTTTTCTCTTTTTTGGGACTATGTAAGGTAGGTAAATTCTGAGTTATAGATTGCCTGCTAGTAACTAATTTTACTTGACAGCATCCTGCTTGTTGGAAGGATGCAGAGATGGGAATGTCTCTTGGAAACTTTGTAACAATATGGTCTGATTCTCAATCTCTTAGTCACTGCGTAATTTTTTTCTTTCAATTGGATAAATTTTTGACCTGAATAATGATGATTCATGGTTATAGTATTTTATCTGAAATTGGAAAGTTTGCTTAGTTGTTTAAATGGTTAAAATTTAACTATGAAAGAAAAAAGAAATCCCAACCCAAAACTTTTTGTTTGAAATACCTTTCTCTGTTTTCTTTAGTGTGTAATGTGCATTTAGGGTTCATGTTTCTTTCTTTCCTTTCCCTGAAGGGATGATTATGTCTAGAGCAGGTTTATGTATCTGATGAACCATAGTTTGATGTCTGAAACTAGATGGGATAAGAGTAAGTGCAACTGTTTTCATATCTTAACACAGAGTTGTTATCAGGTTATAGGAGGTTGGTGTATGAAAACAAGTGCCATTTGTTTGTCACAAGAGTGACAGACTAGAAGTGAGTCTTATAGTAAAGACAAGAAGAAGAAAAAAAAAGAAGTATAAAATAATGAGATTTGGATTGATTTCAAGAATACTGCTTCTGTAGTGAAAGTATTATAGAATGGAGAAGGATGACAAATTTGGGGATTAGCTCTAAAGGTAAGGAAGAAGTTTGCCGCAGAAACAGAAGATTGACTTTATAGGCATCTTTTAAATACATTTTTTTTCTTACACAAAATAGCATGTCATTACATAAATTTCTAATGACCCTTTCAAAGATAGCTCAACATTTTTCTTTCTTTGTTCTAGTTGCATTAAAATCTTCTAACTCTACAAGACCAGAAAGAAATGGCATTCAGGAGAACTCTAGAACAGCAAAGTGTGGAGAAGGGATGCAGATCCTGGAAGGAGAACTCCTACTGCAGGTATTTTTTGCAATGGATATATTGTACAAAGATGTACATTAAAAAAACTATTGTATGTAGCATCCTAGATTCACGGATGAGATTCAAACAGTAAGTTTTCTTATTGTAAAATCCTTTTCTCATTTTCTTTAAGGTAACATTTGACACCTCTTGCCCTTTTTCTGGTAGTGATGTAGACTGGTGGTAGAATATGGGCTCCACTTCAGTGTTATCAAGTAATTTATTAGAGGTTTCTTTCCCAGCTCTTTCCATCTATTGTTAATAAAGATATTAATATAAAATAGTGGTCTTTGTAAGGGGCAGGTAAGTTAGTAATTTACTGTAAAATTGGTGACTAATTGTCTAAAAGAAACAATTTCTCCTTAAAAGACCTCAGGTTTGCTGAAATATCTACCTTTCTTGGTGGTTTGAAAGAACTCAGCACCCATAGTGTAGGTTCAAGACAATTTAAAATACTTTCAATAACTTTCAGTATTATGGACTAATGAAAAGTATTAATAAAAAAACAGTGGTTTTCTTTTTTTTCTTAAATTCTCTATCCTGTTTTGATGTCCTAGAGTGTCAAAATATATGAATAATTAATTTAATACTAGATTGAAATTGTTTTCTAACAAACTAAAAAACTAGGACATGTATGTCATTTTCTATCTTTAATAAAGTATAATGAAGAACTATTGTGGAGTTACTGCAGGTGAGCAGCTTTCTTTTTAAACAAAAATTATCTAAAAAGGCAAAATATATGGTTTATATTGGAGGCCTCTATTTTATGCAAAATATGGGGGGGGTCCTTTGACTTCCAAGTGGAAGTGATATGAGGGAACTATTTTCCAGTATGAAAATTAAATGGGTGATATACTTATTTTACTGTAAATTCTGCCCATCTTGTGAAGTACGTAAATTAACTGAATTTCCTAAAGGAATTTGTTTTGTAAATATTTTATATATGTGGAAAATTTATGAGAATGAATATGCAGATAGAGTTATCTTAGGTAATGTAGAAACTCATGAGAGATGAAAGTGGAAATTTTCTAGAAGATACTGGGAATACAGTAAGATGTAAATATTGATAAAATCCTTCCCTGAAAGTATATTTGAGTTTGGGTTTTTTGGCAAAGGTGATATGAATATACACCATGTTGTTTGTATTTCTTTCTATTTGTTCATCAGATATTGTCTCTTGTTTCCTACCAAACAGGAAATTGTCTTAAATTGCCAACATAGCAATTGCCGTACCAGTTCAATAGACTGTGGAAGTAGAGATCAAATATATAAATGTGCCTTCCTTAAAATCAAAATTATGTCCTTCATAATTTTTTTTAATTATTTCCAATTCTTATTTTAAATACATGATCTATTACTGTCTAAGCAAGTTTATGATGAAAAGTGCAAGACAAATGATGACCTCTAAGAAATTTTAAAAATTTCTCACCAGTAATGAACAGTTTCATAATTGCCTTTGTATTAGGAGTATTGAGAGCATTTTTTAGAGGCACAAATTTTATCTTCAGTGCTCCAGAGTGCTCACTGAGAAACTTCATTATGTCTTTAAAAATAATTATTTTTGGCTTGCATTTTGCAAAAACCTCCATCAGAACTTACCTCCCCTTTATTGATATATCCGGATACCTGCATTTTACAGTATTTTTGACTTACTTAATGCATATGATTTTTTTAGTAGCAATCCTAGTTCAAGGTGAACTGTGTACCAGAGCCACAGTAAAATGTGGTTGAATTCCAGGTACAGGAGGTGTATGTAACTTTATATGACATAGATCAGAACAACCAATTTTAACATTTGAGACAGAGTTAGATACTGTGCAGCTTGCAGACTTTTTATTTCCAGTACTTGAGGTGAAATGCCCTGCAGAGTAGGTCAGCAGAGGACATAAGCACCTGCTATTGCGGCATTCAGCTCTCTTGAAATTACTGCAAACTTCATCCAACTCAAGGATTCCATGTAACAAATCAAGATTTCCTGGATTGGCTATGCTATTTACTTTCAGATGATTGTTAAAGGGTTTTTTAGCCCATTCTTTATTCATGTAAAATTTACTCAACTTACATAAGGAGTTTTTATAGAGCTCACAACTCTGTGAGAGTAGATTAAGAATTATCTACACATTAAATAGGAGTGGTTCACAGCATTTAAAGGCCAGTCATTTAATCAGATAATTAACTTCTATATTATTAGGTTGTTACAGTAAGATATCCTTCACTCACTTAACATTTTCTGTGTTACAATTATTTTGCATAATAAAGTATTCAAAAAAATATTTTGACTGTGCTGGCCAAATTTCCCTTTGAATGCAGTTGAGGAAATTAAGTGGCACAATGTACTTAATCCAGCCCCTTGAGACAGCCTTTTGTTAAATCTTGACTGAAATCCATAGAAGTAAATCGGCACCTTTCAGATGAGCTGCCAAGTCACAAATGTACTGTTTGCTATCACAACAATTGCCATGAACCGTATTGATTGGGAGTTCAGATAAATGCCCTTTGCGTGACTTTGAGTGTGGAGACGCCTAGTCTGCTGCTTCATGGAGGGGGAAATCTCTTCAAAAACATTGTTTACTTGCAACAGTCCACTTGTGCAGAGGTTTTCTATTTTAAGTAAGCTATAAAATGTTTTCTTGGACTATATGGGTGATCTTGATAGCTTGATTTCCTGTTCACAGAGGCCTGTCTGCACTATGAATAGAGTGGATTTTGGGACGGGGTTTGTGGTGTGGCTCTTATTTGTGCTGGTGGGCAGCTGGAGGTACCAAAGACTTGAGCCACACAAGCATTGTGAACTGTGGTTGATATTAGAAAAACTTATACTTGTTCTTACTGTTGTCCCTTGTCCACAATCAAAAGTATTTAAAAGTCATCAACAGGGTTTGGCTCCTCCCCTGAATTTGCCAAAAGAACATATTTTTTTTTTCATTAGATCCAGTTTTCTTCATTGTAACAGTAGAGAGGTGCAATGAAGAATCCTTCTGTTTATGCTGCTAGATAATGATATGGTTTTGCATGCTTCACATTTTATTGGGAGAGTAGAGTACAGGTAGAATTACAGTCACAATAATTGTCTGGAATTTTGTCTGTAAAGCTGACAGATTGGTGTGTTTCCTCCCCAGGCATTAAATGGGTTTGTGTTAGTTGTTACAGCAGATGCTTTGGTTTTTTACGTCTCTTCTACCATCCAAGACTACTTGGGCTTCCAACAAGTAAGTTTATTTTTTCCTCTATTTTTTTCATAGGTTTTGCTCAATTTCAGAGAACATCAGTGTTTGTATTTAGGGTCTGATAGTTTGTGTAATAAAAATCTCAGTTAGGTACTTTGAGTTAGATCACTTTGAAACCATATTACTTTTCTATCAGCTTACATAGCCAGGATGTCAGGCCAAGCACAACAGGAATATAATTTCCAAAGTTGCATTAGGCAAGATAGGAAGTTTTCACACTTAATTAGTCTTCACTGTAACAACTGTTTGAAATTTATACTGTGGTGTTACCCAGTTTATGATGCTGAGTGAGACATAATTCAATGGGAAGGTAATTATTTTAATAGAAACCTTTCATGCAAAATTATTTCCATATGGTTTGAGATTTTAAGTATCAAATGAGTAATTTTAGTATTTTTAGAATTTTAGTGTTCTCTTGCTCATGTTTATGTATTTAATTATTTTTTTCAAAACAAGGTTTCTTTTTTTTCTTTACAACTTCTGGTGCAGATTACATATGGCTGAATTTAGTGGGCTTGCAAGCCAAGACCAAAGTAGTAAAGACCAAGGCATAGCAGGCAAATGTTGCCTTCGTTACAGAACTCCTGGGATTACTTTATGTGGAGATGATAGAAGCTTAGTTATGGTTATCAGCATATATCTGTGGATACTCAATGTTGATAGATTCAGTTGCTGTCTAAAAATAGGGAGAAACTCTGGTTGTTCAACTCTCTGTTGAACTGGGGAATGTTTGTGTAAAAGAAAGTGTTTCAAACAAAACATCATTATTCCTGGGGATACATATTCTTTCAGTTTTGGGGAATGAAAAAAGAGAAAATCTTGGAAAACAAATTAGGCATAAAATTTATACAGTATTACTAATAAATCAAGTGCGTGATAAAGAAGTGAAGTCTTAAATTTACAAAAATTAACATTTCTGGCAATTTGTTTGGGAAAATACTGATTGTTTTATTAAATTCATCAAAGTAATTTTTGAGGTAGACTTCTGCTTTTGCCAGTTCACCTCAATTACTTTAGATCAATGTTTTATTTTAAATATTTTCTGTTTATATTATGGTTGGGTCTTTGAAACATGCTGAAAGCAGGGAACTTAACTCCTCTCAGTCAACTGAGTCTTTTCTGAGTATTTTGGGTACTTTTTTCCCATTTAATTTCCTTCAATGACTGATCCTCACTGTTGTACCTTTGCCATTTAGGTCACATTCCTAACAACACAACTGGTGGTGGTATAAGAACTTAATAATTGCATGTTGTACACATCCTTAAGGAGTGGCAAATCTTTCAGGCAAACAAATCCACTGTTCATAATGTACCTGGCTTAGTTTTGGAAGTTGTTTGGTTCAGGGTCTTTGTCTTCTTTTGTATTCTTGTAACACCTATAATGGGTCAAGTGAAGTACTAGCTGGCAAGTACTTTATTTACCAGTATGTAAAATTAAATTACTTAAACGGAACCTAAGCATAAAAGTTACAGCCTTTCTTAGATAAAAGCAGCTAAAGAAATAGTTGACATAGTCTTATTTTTTTTTCCTGAGATAATATTTTTTATTATTGTTTCCCATGTTTGCAGTCATGGGTGTAGCTGAATTCTCTGTGCTGCTAAAAACTGTTTTGTGAAGCTTTGCCAAGTGCATGTGATTGTATGTATTTAACCCTGAGCAAAGTGGATTTTCCCATATCCAACCAGACAACTTATATCATATCATCATATAATTTTCTTATTCTTGTTCTTTCCCACCTCTTTCCATTTGTCCATAGTCGGATATTATACACCAAAGTGTATTTGAGTTGATTCACACAGAAGACAGGCCTGAGTTTCAGCGACAGCTACATTGGGCATTAAATCCTGCCCAGTCAGCAGATTCTGGACCAAGCGTACAAGGTAAGAATGCAGCCAATTTCTGTGTTTGTCTGTCTGATTAGCTGGTTTTTTTTAATTTTCGTATGTAAAAGAGTTTAGTTAACAATATGTGAAGAAAGGAAGGAGTAACATCTTTTAAACTTATTAGAATTTTATGTATATATTTAGGCAACAGTAAGAATTACTGTATTTTGCACTTTAAATAGTCACTGCTATTCATAGCACAGCATCATAAAAATATTAATTATACTTCAAATTGGAAGATTTTAATTTGGAGCATATATGGCAATGTCTTACATGTCTGATCAGTCTAAGAATGTGTTAGTGATGGTGTTAATATAGGGCATAGTGCATTCCTTGCCACATAGACCAGCACTTTTCTTGGGCATAAAAGGAATAGAGAAATAAAAGATGAAATAGATGAACCATTAAGATCAAATAGTATGCTTGTTAGAGCATTGGGTTGTCACGTTATTAAGTGACCTGCTATACTGAGAAACAACTAAGGGGAAAGGCATTGCCTATGTATCGGAACAAAGAGTAGGTACAGTTACATCTAATTCAGGAAGCATATGCCTGCCTTATAATGACAATAAAACCATTGAGACAACTGCTCCATTTTAATTCTCCATTTTACACAACTGCTGATGAAATATGTAGGTTAAATTCTCTGTCACTGTGATTTGATTATAGATTTTTTTTTAATCCATAAGAAGTCTATAGTGGTTTTTAATAAATCTACCATTCATAAAGTAATTTGATTTAAAACTCTTAGTGGTTTCATATTTAATATTTTAGATTATGGAAATGCCATGATTTGTTAGAGAAATTAAAAACAACAAATGTCGTGATGCTTGAAACACAACTCAGTATATTTCATTTTTTCATTTAGTCGTCAACATTGTTATATCATCTGTGGATCAATCTACACAGTCCTGCTGCATATGCTGCACAAGTAGTTAACAGTACAGTTTAGTATAGCAAACAGCTGCTGGCACTCAGAAACCAGATTTTTATGTGGTGACTTATTGTTTGCTTTAGAGTGAAATGGTGTTCTATAGCGCTTAAGCAAGTGCATATGAATTTATGAAAGGTTACGTTTGAAAAGTACAACACCAGGTTGAATTGACATCAGATTTGACTGAATCACTGGAAGTGCTGAGCAGGATGATGATTGGTTTTTAGTATCTTGTGTTTCTAGTTTATTAAAAGCTGCTAATTATGCCTCATCTCCAAAAGTGTTCAAGGCCAGGTTGGATGGGGCTTTGAGCTACCTGGTCTAGTGGAAGGTGTTCAACTCATGGCAGGGGAGTTTGAATTAGGTGATCTCTAAGGTCCTTTCCAACCAAAACCATTCTATGACTCTATGATGACTTTTGAGCCTCATGTAGCATAAAAGGGTGGAATGGTGAGGATTTTTAAACTGAATTCAGGTTTATAACAAATGATAATGCTATGATTATGAGGATGCCCTCCATTTTTGCTAAGTTAATTAATTTCCCTTTTAATACATTCAGCTAGCATTATGTAGATATTTATAGATTTATTGTAATTGTTCTCAGGCTTCAACACAAATTCCACCCTGAGTCTGGGAACTAATACTGCTTCAGTTAGCCTGGACTGGTTATTTCTCACTCAGTACTCTGGTATGCCCCTAAACCACTGGTTTCCTGAGCTGTTACTCTGCTTCCCAAACAATCCGCCCAGTCCTGTCTAATTCCCAGAGAAGTTTTCAAAATTCTGATTTTTCAGTCCCAAGTATCTGCCTTGGGGCCTTAAGTCTGGATTATCTTTTAAAGTTCACATGTTACACAACCATGTATCGTCTTGAGGTTAAAGACAAGTCTTAATGCACTGTGTGTTCTGCACATCGCTCCATGGTATTGATGAGATCCACTGTGAGATCCATATGTCATGAGAGATATGGGTTCTAACCCCTGCAGTGTTAACTGGTAGTTTTGCTGCAGCGATTGAAGATGCTCTGTAAGACTTTTTGCCTTCTTACAGTGAGTCACTTCACCAAGGTTCTGGCAATAAAGCATCTCTGCCTCTTACCTGACTGGGGAAATGCAGCATTATTCCTTTCTCAAATGTAGGAGAGTTGGGCTTGAAGCCCATTCCTTCACGTTTTGAGTTCAGTTCCTCTCCTTTCAACAGCTGCTTCTTCCACCAAAGCTTTGCTCACTCTTAGGAACTGCCCATTTTACTATGGAAATTGACAAACACTTCAGAGAACCCAGCTGAACCTGCTGAACCTACAGATTTCAGCTCTGTATTTACCAAAAGAATAACACTGAATTTCTCCTTTGGTAGAAATGCTGAAGGGCATACCAGCGTGCCAACAATGCCAGCAGAAGGACTTGCACTTCTAGTACTCTGAGTACTAGAGTTGCACTCAGTCAGAGTTGGTATTTTTGAATTATGAGTTAGGATTTGCAAGTTGTTTCTTTGCTCTTTCTTCACAATCATTGCTTTTTCGGAGAGCATCGAATCTGTTTAAGCACCTCTTGGAGAAGCACTGTCTCAGAAGTGTTCAAAATTCTCACCAGCATTTAGGGAATTAATTAAAAAAAAATAAAATCTACAACAGCAGAAAGTAAGGAAGTAAATTTGCTTTGTCTGTTGAGAACCATTCATATGATGAGTGTGGGAATTTGTTATTTTATAATATCAAAGTTATCTGGTAGCTGTCTTGGACTACAAGTATCTGAGTTTCTGGGCCTGTGGGATTAGTTCATAATCGTGGCTTTGGCCAATACACAGTTCTGCAGATGGCTGTAATTTCAGATTATCCCTTTTTGTACACACTATAACCTAGAGCCCTTTTTCTTTTTCTCTATACTCTGAAGTTTGTTCAGCAAAAATTGACCTTGCATAGGAGCTCTTTTAAGAAAAAAAAGAGGTATCTCCTGATATTATCTGAAAAGCTGAATAACTCAACATTTTTTGTTGGATTTAGATGGCCTTACACTGCAAGGCCTCTTGGTGAGCCATCAGCAATCTCATTTGGCTCCAGTTCTGACCCTTGAATTAATAGGAGATTAAACTGAACTGGCTTTTGGTAAGGATTTGTTTTCCTTTGGGTTTGGTTCGCTGTTGTGCAAATCACTGAACCTATCTGTAAGCTTTTCCAGCTGTCCAAGAGACAAAATTATTTTCCAGAAAACATAATGTGGTGCATTATTAAGTGATATGCTTTCTCCACCTCGTCTCCAACTCTGGAAGGTCAACATGGATTCTTAAAATCTGTACTATTCTTTTGTCCACACATGGCACTCAGTTGTCTCAGAGTACATGGACTATTTTTTTAAACAACAGAGCATTTAACACTCTAGAATGGCATTTTAAACTATTTTTTCCTACTATTCTACATGTATGAATTCCTGGGGAATGAACAGTTTGTGGGTTTTTATATGTATTGCAAACATGATCACTTTGCTGAATTTGCTGTGAGTAGACATGCTCTGGTATTTCTGTATATGTAGTCGCATGCAGACCACATGTATTCTATCAGAAGTTTATTGATTTACCTTCTGTTTTTACTTTATATTCCAAATGTTTAAGACTGTTTTCTGAATGCCACTTATCAGCAAATGCTTTTCCTGAAGGGGTAGGAAACCGTGTTGTTATCTTAGCTGACAGTCATGCTTTTTTAGTATTTTTTAAAACAACCCACAAAACAACAAGTATTCCAAGTACCTCTGGAGAGGTAACTAGGATGTTTTGATTATCAGAGCCCAGAAATATTTTCACAGTTCTGTAGAGTGCATTTGCACCCGTTAGAGAAAGTACCCATGTTGATTTCTTGTGTTGGTTTCCTAAAGATGCTTATTTTTATTTAGTGCTACAACTTTCACCTGACTGTATGAAAAGTAACCATTTGATCTCCTGAATTTTTGAATACTCAGTTCCTGTAGTTGCTACTACAGGGACCCTTTTTGCAGACCCTATTGTTATAGGAACATGGATGTGCTCTCTCTTGAGAACTCTGCTCTCTGCAACTGATTCAGAATCTAGGTTGTTGACAGACATAATGAATAAATTAAAAACACAAAGAACAAAAACTCCAAAGAAAAAATACTTAAATATAAATTGTATGCAGTTTTCAAATACCATAGGTTGTAAAACATAATCCCATCAGAACTGATAACTAACCAGTGTTGCAATCATTATAGGTTCTGAGGATGTTTCCAGTTTACATTGTTCTTGCTCTGGTCATGACCTAATGCTTTGTTTATGAGACGGAAGATCGTTTGTTATAGATAGCCTTCACTAGGTGTTCTTCTAAAAATAATCCTTATAAATAATCCTTTCCTGCAGGAGATAATGGCTTTTCACAGCCAGCAACCTATTATAACCCAGACCAACTTCCTCCAGAGAATTCTTCCTTTATGGAAAGGAATTTCATCTGCAGGTTACGATGCCTCCTGGATAATTCATCTGGATTCCTGGTGAGTATGGAGTTACATAAAAACTTCCACATATGCTTAAAAGTTGGACATCTGCATTATCCTAACAAGATGTACAGAAACTTAGTTGTTAAGTCTCCAATCTGAGCTGCTTGAACCAGAGTGTTTCAGTTGGTGACACTGAATGTGCCTCCTTCAACATGTTGTCACAACCAGGTGCAGGTTCTCTCATTTCTGATGCAAATAGGCATCTGCTTTTGTAAAGTGTGTGATTTGCATGTAAAAAAGCATTACAAGATTATTTTCTGTTGGGTATCTTAAGATGCACTAACAGGACCATAGTTTTCCCTTATTATGGAAAGTCTGTGCTTACTCTTTTTAATGTATTTTTTTAGTCAATTATGTAGATTTTGAAACAAATATGTTATCATCCTCTTCGTGACTTTCTACAAATAGAATTGTTTACAATTGCAAAATCAAATATATACATCTGCAAGAGAAATGTTATTATAATTGTATGTATGTATAATGCCATGTTTGTTAGACTATTAGAAGCCCCAGCTGACACTTGCTATTACATGTTTGGAGGTGTTTTTATGGAACAACCTTCCATTACTTCCTTATTGAGTGAGTTGATTAGTAGATCTTGAAGTATCACACTCAGGGGTGTAACAACAATATTCTGTACTTGCTAGGTAACTTACATGTGCCATGCTACAAAGGTTGAATCTGATGATCTTAGGAAAAAAAAAAAGTTTTATGTCATAATAGAAATATCTTACTCTTAAATATTTTCAACGTATAACAATTACTTTTTTCTTCATCCTAAGGCTATGAATTTTCAAGGAAGATTAAAGTTTCTCCATGGACAAAACAAGAAAGGGAAGGATGGTGCTACTTTGTCTCCTCAGCTTGCTCTGTTTGCAGTAGCTACTCCCCTGCAGCCACCATCCATCCTTGAGATACGAACTAAAAACTTCATCTTCAGAACTAAACACAAACTGGATTTCACACCTACTGGCTGTGATGCAAAGTAGGTGTAAATTATTCTGCATAATAGTCTAATAATTTGCTGATGAGATAGGATTCATGTATGTATTTGAAATATAAAGCAGGCTACTCTTTCGGTATATATACTGATTCAGTGATGGCTGCTTAGAGACTGTGAAGGTTTTCCTTCAGCCCTGTTACTAAGTAAACAGAAAAGGGATTGTCATAGTCTACTTCCTTGAAATAGCATGCTGCTTTCTGACTTTCAAGTGTTAAAAAACCAGAACAACACCACTTACTCCCTCAAAAAAACCAAACCAAACCAAAAAACACACACAAAAAACCCCACCACAAACAAACAAAAAAAACCAACAAAACCCCAAAATAAAAAACAAACCAAAGAAACAAACAACAACAACAAAAAAACCACAACAAAAACAAAACAAAAAAAACACAACACAAGACAAAACAAAAAGCAAAGAAGGCACAAACTCAACCCAAAATAAAAAGCCCAAAAGACAGAATACTACGGAATTAAACAAAGTTTCATGTTTAAATCTGATTTGAAATTTGGTTTTAGAACTGATAGAAAAAGTGTTTCATTTTATTCTACTTGCATATTTTCTCCAATTTAAATAGATGTAAAATACAATGGAAATGTCATTTTCTTCAAAATAAAAAAATTAAGTCCTTTTTTGTGTTACGACTTTTACCCATTTCCAAACCATTCTTTTCCCTGTGTAAGATTTGGATACACTACTGCCTTACTAGATCAAAATAATGTAACTATGCATCAACATGGCAAGAAGCCCGTAAAGATGCTTCTTTATCAAAATAAAAGCCTCTGGCCTCCTTCCTTCCCTCTTTCTCCTTTCCCTCCTGTTTTTGACTGATAATGTTTTCAGATTCATTTTCAGTGAATTCTCTTATGAATTTCTATGCCTACTTGTAGAATACTCAGTATTCTGTCTACTGTGAGACTGAAATATTTTAGCTGACTTCTGTAAACTGATACAAGTATAAGTTAACAAAATGTTAACACAGGCATTTCTTTCTTCTGATTTTTTTTCATTCACTTGAAACCTTCAATTTTTGTAACAGTTTTTACTCTTAGATATATTGTTCCCCATCCCTAGTTTTTCCTTTTTTTTAATCATCCCTCCTTTGAATCTCCATTTCTCCATTCCGTATCCCATTTAAGTCTCTTTTTGATTATTCTATTTTATCATGTATCTCACAGAGGCCACATGAATGCTGTTAAGTCTTTCATCTCCCTAACCTCTAGTAAAGTACTCTAATTTTAGCTACCAGGGTCAAACATGACTCTTGAGAGTACTCCTCTGAGGCATATCTTGTTTAAATGCAAATGCAAGGGTTCCAAATCAGTAAATAGCAAAGGGGATATAGTTATGAGATACACCCTGTTTTAAGCTACTGAAAATACTGAGTTAGGCAAGAAATTTCAGATAACTAAAGTTAAACCCCTACTTAGTTCTACATGCAAGCACCTACAGGTAAATGCTATGAAATAGGGCGAAGAAAACAGTGTCTTTCATTGTAACAAATGGGAGCTGCCTGCTAGTTAAGATTTTATGATTTGTTAACTATATTTTTATTAGAGCTGTCCTGCTTCCACATACAATTATATTGCAACAGAGGATAGTTAGCACCTGCGTTTGGAATGTTCTAGCCATGATTAACTTGCTTGGCATTCATTCTGTAAATTGGTTCATCAGCAGCATTGCAATTTTTTGTTTTTAACTTCCAGAGGAAAGATTGTCCTGGGATACACTGAAGCAGAGCTGTGTATGAGAGGAACAGGATACCAGTTTGTTCATGCAGCTGATATGCTTTATTGTGCCGAAAATCATGTCCGAAGTAAGTTTCATTCCCCAAGAAAGGCTGAAAAATCAAAGTATGGAGTATTTTTTTTGGTATGAATGTAATGTAAAGTACTTTAAAAGAACACTGTTTATTTCATGTAATCTTTTCCTCCCTATAAAAACTTACAGTGGTTGAAGAAATATTTACTATTCCTATCTAGATCCTTTTAGGATATATATTCCAGTCTCCATCACATCTTGCTCTTCTCACTTCCTTCTCTGCTGAAACCAACTTCTGCTATTTCAACAACTTCCTTTGGGCAAGGAGACTATTTCAAAGATAGCTTTCCTGTTAGCAAGTTAATGAAGCATTTCTTTGAAATTGGTATAAGATTTTTACCAGAAATTAATCTGTGATTTATCATGCTAGTGTCGTATCCATTTCTGGTTTTGATTCTTGGCAGCTCGATTTGGTTTAAGTAACATTTTATGGAGAGAAGTATGGTGTTTTAAGCTAAGGAAATAAGTACCAGCTATCTAATTTATAACTATTTAGTGGTCTTTGGTTGTACTTTTTTGTTAACTGTAACATATTTGTCTTCAGAGTTTATGGAGTCATCTTCAGGATATTTTGGTGCTTATTCTCTTCTATTGACTTCTCTTGAAAGTGTTTTTTTCTTTTGTTCCAATCTATAAAGTTAAATAGCTCCCTCAGTAGGTTAATTCTCAACCTTTATTAAGCACATTTTCTGTTTCAGGTATATTTCAGAGACTGTTACCTATCAGTGGTTTTGTTTCTTTCATAAAAATAAGAAAGAAATGGTTCAAGAATAAAATGGGATGAAACTTTAGGATATTTTGAAACATCGTCTTAAAGCTGGTTTTGCTCCACTTAGGATGCTAACATTAAAAAAAGAGGTCTTGTAACAAAGATTATTTTGGTTAGGATTCTTAAGCTTTCCTAATGCTTTTTATTTAATTTTTCTATCTAGAAATACTTTTTTTCAGCAATGCACAATGAAAATGTAGTAGGTTTATCAAGCATTGTTAATGAGGTGGTAGTGTGAGTGAAAAATAGATTTTGAAGTACCTCTGCATTAACCACTCAAAACATGAAAGTATTGGATTCAGAACCGATGTGATTTCTAACTGCTTAAGTAACAGTCACTTTTTGGAAATAGGAGAGTTTTAGGCTTTTGTCACTTACATGTTCTAATATTTATTAGTTTCTATTATTGAAGAAATAAAGGATGATGCTCAGTTCAGAATGCTGCCAGTTTGTAGTGGATATCCTACAATTGCTTGAACTTTTGACTTTTATTTTACTAGTAAATTAGACATCTTAAAGTGATCAGTCATCCTGTTTCACTGGAAATGCATTAGTGCCACACAGAATTGGGTGATAGAGGACATGAGATTTGTAAAATTGCTACGCAAATGGGATTCCTTTCATGACTGTCCTACAAATTTTCATGGTTTTGTTTGCTGGACGGTAAACAGTATGCTTTCTCTTTAACTCTAGTGATGAAGACAGGTGAGAGTGGAATGACTGTATTTAGGCTTCTAACCAAAGAAAATCGATGGGCCTGGGTACAGGCAAATGCTCGTCTTGTCTACAAAAATGGAAGACCAGATTACATCATTGCCACACAAAGACCTCTCACGTAAGTCATTACTGCATGAAGTAGTATACTTCAAAAACTGAAACCTTTTGAGGCTGTTTATATTCAGAAAGGATTTCTTTGTTTTTAATAAACACCTCTTAGATTCTGAATTCCAAAAAGAAAACCTTTCAATTTGCTAACAAACACGTAAAAGAATTCTGATATTTCAGTACTTAAGTGGCATAGTTGTTTTTGAGTAAAACTTTGGACATTGATTTCATGTAGAGAGTAAGAGCAGTGGTACAAGGACAAAGTTATTCCATCCACCCTGTTTTTAATTCGGTATCCTCATTAGCAAAAATTGAGAAATCCAACTGCAATTGGATTTCACCAACAAATAATATAAAGACATTCAGTCCTTTATGGTGCTGAACTGTGTTCTACATAATATGGGATTCAGCATTTTCATACAGGTTAAATAATTTTGCTAAGGAGTCTGTAAAAATGGAGAAAAAGTGATACTTCAAGTATTCATTTACTTGCTACATCAGGAAAAGCATAATGAACGTAACAAAGCCCATTTATTTTAATTTCAGCCCATAATGCACAGAAAATGGTGTATGCTATCTAGATTTAATTAGAAATGTAATATGTAAATGTGGTATTACAGTTATAAGCTCCTTATTTCATAATCTGCCTCTTGGTTTAACTCAGGCAAGTTGATCTGGAATAGGTAGGAATTTGAAAAATGCCTACAAATAGAATAGTTCATTTTTTTATGTTAATTCCAGGGGACAAAAAGATTACGATAACTGTTGAGTACTGCAGTATTATAGCATATATCTGGTTTATTTTCAGAGATGAAGAAGGGGCAGAACACCTACGGAAGCGTAACATGAAGTTGCCCTTCATGTTTGCCACTGGTGAGGCTGTGTTATATGAGGTATCTTTCCCCATGTCAAGCCTTATGGATCCCTCTCAGACGAAGAGTAAAAGCACAATGGGAAAAGGAGCCAAAGCAACTTTACACAATGATCCTGTTGATCCAAACTCCCTCCTAGGTGTCATGTTAAGGCAAGATGAGTCTGTTTATCTCTGCCCTCCAGCATCACATAAACTTTCCTTTGAGCGGAACTTCTTTGCAGACAGTAGGGATGAACTGGGTGGTGTTGTTAGCAGCGGCTGGACGGATAATCTCCTACCTGCTGGAAGTCACAACATTCTCAAACGGGAGCTGATGGAGTGTTCCCAGGACAGTACTGTTGAACTTCCTGAAGACAGTGCAGCACTCTTTCAGGATAGCAAAACCAGTGATTTGTACAGCATCATGAAAAATCTGGGTATTGACTTTGAAGATCTAAAGTGTATTCAGCAGGATGAGGAGTTCTTTAAAACTGAATTATCTGATGTGGATGACATTGGGGACATCAATATAACTGATGAAATCCTGACTTATGTTCAGGATTCCTTAAATAAATCTGACTTTTTATATTCAGACTGTAACCAGCAGCAGCCATTGGTCCAGAATGAAGGCTGCTTGGTACAGCAAGACTTAGCTCCACATCAACTTCATCAGCACCAGAAACAGCTCATGGAGCAGCAGCAACAACAGCAACAACAGCAGCAGCTCTGTCAAAAGATGAAACATATGCAAGTTAATGGAATGTTCACGAATTGGAGCTCTGGAATCAGCATGCCTCTTAGCTGCTCACAGCAGCAGCCCCAGCAATACATGTTCCCTGGCATGCATGCCACTACATCTGAGTTCTCTTACAAATCAGAAATGAGCACTTCTCCATACGAGTGTAGGCAAGAGTTTATTCCTTACAAGCAACCCACAGCAATGATGCCACAGCTTTCTAATTTTACTCAAATGGATTTCCCTGCAGCAGGTTTTGACAGACCGAGCTATTCCACTTCTTCCAACTTTGAGGATTTTCTCAGTCGTTTGCAGCAAGTCCCTGAAAATCTTGAGTGTGGGATAAACTCTGAGTCGGTTATGCTAACTCCTCAAACATGCTATGCAGGCGCTGTTTCCATGTACCAGTGCACGCAGGAGGCACAGCCCAGCTGTGTGGATCAAATGCAGTATGATCCTATGATGACAAATCAACAACAACAAACCTTGGTGAACAAGGTATGGTAAACAGCATTGCTGCACTGCTTGCATTCTGAGTTGAGTTTATATTGTTTTGCGTGGCTACCAGGGTGCAGAGTTTGTCACGAGTGACTTGCTGAGTTTGAAACAGATGGGTTAGCAGTGTGTGAATGTCTTTGCTTTACTTGTCCATTAGATTGAAGAGATTTGCATTTGGTCGAGTTTATATGTACATGTATCTGCAACCTGATAGCTCTCTTTGGCAATATTAATCAAGAGTGAGTGAACTGGTCTGTTGTACCTACCAGTAATTTTCCTGGTAGGAACAAAACAAAATTAGATTGGTCAAAAGCTTGGAATTTGTTTATACACCATTTTTAGAGGAGTGGAGTGATGTCAGTAATATTGCTTGGCACACTGATTTTCATTAAACATGTTGTAAGTATCAGAGAAAAAATCTTGTTTTTAAAGGGTTAGCATTCTCTAGCTAGTCAGATTTCTCAATGATTTTGGGATTACTGAAAGTATTAGATTACAATATATGAATGGCATGAAATACGAACTATTGTACTCCTGCACACAATGTTACTGCAAAAAAAACACTTATATACTGCTCTAAGGGAAAGTCAGCTAGTTCCTTAAGCTGCTGTCTAAATTATCTGCTGAAGACAGGAGAGTAGGAAAAAATTGTATTTGCAATAAGATAAGTTGGATCTTTTTCACAAAGGAGAATGCACAATAAAAGCTGTAGAAGACAGCATCCTCGCAGTAACACACACACTACAGTTTTAAACACAGTTCTTCATAGGTAAAATTAACTTAGAAATAAAAAAAAAAAGAATTGCAAAATCCTGATGCTGAATAACCTTTGTTGAAATACTTTCAATTGTACCATTTATTTCTGTTAATGCTGCTCAAGTACAGAGCGACAATTCTTTTTGTTTTTTCTTCCTCAATGAGTTAATATTCTGAAGTACTGATCCTGCAAATGCTTATGCCACATGCATAAGCATTTACAGAATTAAAGTATTAATTGGCATTTAACCTGTGCAAGGCAAAGGTGAGGAATGCAATTAGAACATATCCAGGTTTTTGATATGCTTAATACAAGTACAAAACATACCCTTTTTAAAACTTCTTCACTACTGGACAAAAATATAATTGCAGAAATTTACCTAAAATATAGAAGGGTTCAGCAAGATGAAAAGCTTCTTCTTGAGTGCTCAAGGGCTGAAATAGCATGAAGTGACTTTGACAAACTGCAGTGTGCAAACTTGAGCACTGCTTGGCTGTACATTGCCTGGCTGTATCAGTGTTATTAGTCTTTCGTAGTGCTTGATAATAGGATTGCAGAGCAATTCCAGGGTCATCCAAGTTTGCCTGTATAACAACAAAGAACTGCTCTTTTCACAAAAGCTATACTGGTGTGATGCATCAGTTTTGAACGACCAGTGCATTCACAATTCCATTTCTTTATTTTTAATATTTGGTTTCAATTGCATCATTTTGCAGATTATTTTGTTGTTGCCTTAATCATGACCCCTTTTTGTTATTTTCTTCCTTACATTTTCTTCACGTCTATCTGTAAAAAGTTTAATGACTAAGACAGCACCTCTGAAAAAATTGTCTATTGCTTCCTATTTACGAGAATGATGTGGTGCAGTAACAATATTGCATTTAGTTTGCTCATGAAAAATGAACAAGGCCACTTTGTGAAAAATTATCCTTACTTAAGTTGTTCAGAGGCAAATTCAGCCACTCTCGTTAGGGTATTCCTGTGCTTTGTGGGGCTGCATAGCACTGCATAAGCAGAAGCCTCATGCGCCTAAGCAGATAGGATACTGCTGTCTGAGCCTATGTTCGCACAGCCAAACCAAAGTAGGACAGTCTTTGTGGCTGGATTTAGCACACTGACATCCCTGTCAGTGGTTAGAGTCTAGAGAGAGGACAGATGTTGCTGCACAAGCCATGATTGCTATCCTTTCCTCAGACTTCTTACTCCCATTGATTTCTACATGAAAAGACTAGGGGATTAGAAAGGCAGAAGGGTCTGTTGTGGGCATCTGCCTTAACCTTCTGTCTAACCTGTAATTATGGTAGAATCATATCCAATGTAGTCTAAAAGCATTTTCAGTGATGGAGGTGGACAGAAAGGTCCTAAATAGTTTAGCTGCTTGTTTGGGATCAATATTCCTTTATTAAGCAGGAGAAACCTTCCTAAGTACTAGATTCTGTGTCAAGAATGTTCTTAAAAATTTTAATGAGCATGGTCATCCTGTTAATGAAGAATATTGAAATAATCTGCTTCTGTCAAAAGTAATCCTAGTGTATGCTGTTGTAGCTGTCTTTAAAAGTATGTCAACTTTGATTAAAAACTTAATTCACACAGCTATAGTCTTGTTGTTAAGAACTTAGCAGAACTATGCACAGTTAGTCACATTTCAATGCTTACGTTGAAGGAAAAAAAAGAACCAAAACCCAGCATATTTTGATAGATGAATGAATGGGTAAGACATGTTTTTGAGGACAAATCTTGAATGAATGAGTACTTGAGATATAAGCTACTCCAGAAAAGATTATTATGTTTAAATGTTTAAAATACTTTGTTGTACTTTCTTTGCATTTGTCTTTTCTTTTACTGAAGGGGAGTATTTGTAGATAAAGTCACTTTTCCATAGCATGACAGGAAGCATTACATAAAATGATTAAAATAATCCTGTGAACAATTATGTTAAAACTGATGAAAGCCATTCATTGCTCTTACTTGACACTGTCAATATGAAGACTGTTTGTCAGAAAAAGCCCACCCTGCAATAGTTCAGCAAATGCATTGAACGCGGTGCACTTCAGCTTACCAGTAGGACTTCATGTGCATTCCTGGAAGAGCTGTAAAGTCTGGATACCATTGCAGGCATGGAAAGATGTAAATAGGTTGCTGTTAAAATGTAGCAGCTGGATGTGACAATTAGGAGTGCTCAGTCAGACTGTACTTTCTACAAATGGAAACTTTAGATAATAGAACTGTTTCTTTATTTAGCCAGAAGTAGGGCTCCTGCTGACTTCAGCATTTGTAAGTTTTCATGATGATTCAGTCCCTGCTTTAATGCAAATTAACTTCTCATTCATCATTTTAAAAAAAAGTGTTACAGCTAGTCAATATATTTTAAGATTATTTCATCCAATATGTGTCTTTAGGAGGATTTTATTTACTTTTAAATAAATTTGTTTCCCATACTAACCATTTATATTCTCTTTTTTTTTCTGCCAGTTCCCAAACAGTTTCAATGGAGGAAACGTAAATGAATCATATCCCTCTCAGTTAGATGTGATCAGTAATGCACAGACTGCCACACATCTTCAGCCTCTTCATCATCCAAAAGAACCCAGATCCTTCTCAGATTTGGCATCTAGTGGATTTATGTGATTCAGATCTAGAGCTCCATCTGTGATTTTGTCTGGGCGTCAGGCTGCTCTGAGGAAAAGCTTGATAAGTCTCTCTTTGAGCATCAGACTTTAACAGCTAAATTACATTTTGAGAGTATGAGGTTGGTTGCACTATATACTGGTGGATACTTAATCTAAGACCTGGGTTTTTAGTGTGACAGGTGGAATTAAACTTCCAACTAAAAGTAAGCATGTGCTGTTTTCCATCAGACTGACTGTGTCATTGCAGTATGGATTACACACGTACTACAGAGGAGGTCATGCAATACAACATAAGATAAGGCAAATGGTTTTGTTGTTTAGAAAATAATTGGGCACTTTACAAATAGCATCGATGGCACAAGGAAGATGATTTCACATGTGGATTATTTCCAGACTTTATTTTTTAAAATCTATTAAAAAGCTCTAAATTCATAAGAATCAAAAGCACTTCATTTTAATGCATACTAAGCTGTTTAATCACTTATTTTGTATTTAAATCCTTTTGTTTTAAGTCTCCATTTCTAGCACTTTAATAGAAGGCTTAATACAAGGATATGATATGCAACTTCAGGTTTTCTATGAAACAGACCCCTTGCATTCCTCCTTTTCATGTCAACCTTAAGTGCCTCACAATTTAGCTACCTTGTTTCTGATGGGAGCTTATTTTAGCAAAATTCACTATAAATGTCATCCGTAGTCTGTGAACTTTTAGCTAACATCTGCAGTGCTACTGGCTGTATCTTTTTTCTTTTCCTCTAACAATAATTTGTTTAGAGAGTGACTTAACTCTTTATCTGTGGATTTCTTACACTATTATCGGGAGTTGTTGATGTTCTGAATTTAGTTCAGCTAAAGAGTTTGGGTTTATTCTATACTGCTTTTCTGCTTTCTTCAGGTAATACAGGGTATATTAAAAAAGCAGATTTTGCTGAGGGAGAGGAGCAGATCCTCAGGATTAGTTTTAGATTATTAATGCTGAAAAACATGTGCCTTATCTTGTGTTAAAACGCTCATAATGTTCTTTAGAAATAATAAAAGGCTGCTCTATGCAAATATTTTCATTAAAATGGATATTGAAAACGATTGCATTTTCAATGGTAGTAGTGGGGAAAGAGTCAGTTTTGGTTTAAACTTTATCCCTGGCAAATTGCACTGCGAAGAGGGTGTTCTTTTTGTGTATGTTGATCCATTTGAAAAGCTGTGTGCAAAATATGAAATTGGGGAAAGAAAAAAGTCATTAGAGAAATTTTCCTTGTTATAGTTTTATTTTCAGGAAAGAAAAAAAACCTGAACACATCCACTAAACATTTTGAGGTTTTGTTTTGCTTTTATCTGAGAGGATTGTTAAATTGCAGACACCAATGTTTGGTGCAGAATAATAATCTACATGAAAAATACAGAAGTGTGTATATGTTCAAAATATTTCATACTCTTGTGTGTTGTATAGTTCATATATAATAAAATGTCTTTGTAAAATATTTTAAACAGTTAATTTTAAAGTGTTACATCACTATGTGTTAAGAACAATTTTATTACATTTGCTATATGTAATATAAAATGGCAGTTTAGCCGGTTTGTTTTAAACAGGCAAAAGTAAATTGGCTCTCTCCAGACAGTTGTTAATATTGTTTAATAAAGGACAATCACATAAAACTGGAATCCTTTCATAGCTGAAACGTGCTTTCTTTGAAGAAGAGCATATTTTCTTCATTGTGATATGATATATGCTATGCCAAACTTCTAACTCAGTTATAAACATTCAGATTAATAATTTCAGCAGTTCTTTTAAGTAAAATTACCATATATGAAAGGGACATTAAGGAAGCAATTACTATTCAGGAAAAGCCCATAAAGACATTGTGGGTTTTATTACGAGGTTGCTTTTTCCTTTTAAAGTTTCAGAATTTGTTTTCAGCACAAATTACATCAGTAACTGATTTACTTAATAACATTTGAATTAATTTGTGATTCTGACTTTTTTTTTAAATTGAAAGTCTTGTTTTAAGCCAATATCTCAAACGTCTTCCATATCTAGCTAGTGTATCATGTTGCCATTTGAACTTGAAAATTAGAATAATGCTGTAAAACTGGAAGGTTCAAAGGGATAATGTATGTTTTCCATCTTACAAACCAGTATATATCCTGTTTATGAATTTAGTTAAACCAAATACATGTTGTCCTATCACTAAGTGCCAAGGATGCAGTACTAAAACTGTGCTGCTCTACTTAATGTAAACAAATTAGTTGTTTATATGCATATCAGCGTATTTTGTGCATTATCTTAAGCGTAAAACGTTGACTGTATTAGTGCACTCTTGATCTGCACCAAACTGTACCTACAGTGCACAGGTGTTTCTGAATTGGATCTCTATTAGCCCTTCAGGTCTGTTATAAGTAAGATTATAACCCAGTGTTAGTCAGTATTACTGTCCATTTTTGTACAAGTTTTCTTACCTTGTTTTTCTTTCCAGTTCTTCTCTCTCCTTTGCTATGCCTGCACATACCATGCAATACACCTCTTGCGTTAAGGTATGGTTCTGTAGCGCTCTTGCTCATCTCCACTGAAGTTTGTAAGACATAATACATGGTAATAAAATAATCACTTGAATGTAGCTGAAATGTATGTTCTTTTACTGCAAAAATGTTTGATTTCAGCAGCATACGACAAAAGTACGTTATCATACCGTTACTAATATCTTTTGAGAGCTTGTCATCTAATAGTTTACAAAACTTGTTATATACGTCACTGTGGACTTTGCACTTCTCTGAATATTAGATGCAAATACAATGTATATAATTTAGAGTGGTGAATAAATGTGTATTTGTCCATGGAATTAGTATTTTATACATGCATGAAAATGAGTTTATAAATAAAGTTTGTAAATAGTAAGCCACAATTAGTAGTTGGAAGGCTCTTATATTCTTGGCTTAGTCACAGTAAATTCACAGTTGAACAGTTTAGAGGTAGGAATGGTTTCTGCATAGATGCTGCTAAAAAGAAGCATGTTCTCTTTTGTGATCTGTATCTGGAGATTAGTAACCTATATCATGTTTATTGCTGATTCATAAATAGTGACTTTAAGTTAAGAAAAAAATTCTTTTTGTTTCTTTCTATTCACTAATATTACTGTTTTCTGTGTGCTATATTGCCTTTGCATGATAATCTTTTAAAATCAGGTGTAATGCTGAATCAAATGTTTCACTGTAACCCCCCATGCAGTTCACCAAATTTAATGACAAGATGGATTTAATTGGTTTCAACTACACTGTTGTCTTGTAATGCGTTGACACATGTCTTATCCAGAATCAATACTAGGCTGTGAACTCTGTATGTCAGTCCTGTGGCTTACTGTTCTTGCATAGTACAAAAAAACATACCAAGATACAGGAATAATGCAGCAAGACTTCAAATCTATTAAGTAACATCTGGAAATAATCAAGCAATAATATAAGCAACACTGATCATCCTTTTTTTGTAGTCTGTCGCATTTGTTAAAAGTATACTTTCAAGACATACATCAGCCTATTCCCAGAAGCACAGGATCTCACTGTCTAGTTTTGTTTAAAGGAGAGAGATGCTTTCTTCTGGAGAAATCCATTTTCTTTATGATTAATGAAGTTTGGTTCTATTTCTAATTCAACATGAAAGTTAACGACCATGGTGGTCTCTAACCTGCAGTAGGGCACTACATCAAGAGCTCAGGCAGTTTGTTGGTAGAAGTCATCAACTTACTCAAGGCTCCGTCAGAGGAAAGCTTTCCCAAGTAGTTCTTTTGAGCTATTTGAAAAGATTTTGAAGCTTTGGAAAACTTTTGAAGATTTTCCTAGTGAGCAACCATTTTTTCCACTCACACACTTAATCTGAGAGCTGTTTTATTTTCAGGTGATTTTGTTCATCTGAGAACTGGCTTAGTAAGTTAGGTTAAAGGTTTTGCCTGGAGTAAGAGCCTGATTCCACTTTTAATATTTTTATTCTTCCATTGATGAATCTGACAAATTATCTTCCTACCTTTTTCCCTCTCTGCCTAAGCATCCTTCTCTAGATCTGACACTTGTAGTCCTAAGTAATTAATACTAGACCAAAACAGCTTTAGACATCCAGAATAAAAGTTGACATCTAAAACTAATACTGAAATTCCACCCACTGTACACTTTACAAGATCTGAATATGTAATGAGTTCTAGCATGGGGCACTGTTTGGTTTTCCCTATTTCATTTTCATTCTTTCCAGGGACCAATACTCACTTTGATTACTTCCCAGGGAACCTGACCCAGCTCTGTAGAGAAATATCCCTTCTTTCATTCTAGCAGGCTCTTGAAGTTTGTCTTCCTGGCAGGTAAAGAAGGACCATAATAGTAAGCCATCAACATCTAAGTGAATAATTTTCAAAGATTCAACTGAGTATGTGAAATCGAAAATGTGATCAGCCGATGGGATGAGGTTTCTTCTCCATAACCTGACCTTTCTACCCAACGTCCATCAGACAATGTTATTAGTTTTAAATAAAGCTATATACACTTTAGTTTCCAAAGCAGACAGTCTTTGAGGAAGGGTTCCTCAACCCTAAATATTTTTATGATTTATGCCGAAGCCAACAGGCTCTTATCTTCTCTCGAATCCAGCCTGGATGTAAATAAAATTAGGAGAGACATTCAGGAATTAATAACTTCAGCAGATATTTTAACACTGTTTTGAAGGTTATGTATGATCATAATTGTCTGGATGTGCCCAGGGCAGTCTATGACCCAGCAATTAGGACACTCATTCAGCTCTTCATCAGCATCTTTTTTGTTCTCTAGAGGGGAGAAATGTAATCCATTTTGGATGGAGGTTTAAATGTAAAAGCCCACAAAAAAAGTAAGACAGCATGACTTTCATACTCAGTTTTACATGCAGTAGGTGAAGGATCTCTGCAGCTGAAATATGCTATAAATGACCTTATCAGAGGGTTTATTTCTTT
This sequence comes from Lophotriccus pileatus, assembly GCA_035583135.1. NCBI lineage: Eukaryota > Metazoa > Chordata > Aves > Passeriformes > Tyrannidae > Lophotriccus > Lophotriccus pileatus. Next base: position 29,182,850 of record JAWWES010000081.1, read on the forward strand.
TGGTTTTAGCTGTCCATGCTGCTATGAATGTTTTTAAAGCATGTATTTTCCAAGTTCTCATCAACATTATAATCGTGCTTCTGAGACTGTTTGCTACAAAGCTGCAAGTTGCCTTCCAAGTTATAAGTAGAACTGTGGAGTAAGAGCAGAATGATTTTCTACCTGTAGAGCTTCAAATACAATGCCAAGAGCTGGTCAAGACTTCACAGTAGTACAATCATTATGAAAAATAAAACAGTCCTTTACTTGCAGAAGTCCCTAAAGTTACTGGACAAAATGGTATAGCATTTCTGTGTTGGTATTGCTGCATAACATGCACATGCATGCACACAGAGCAGCCTGTGATCATGAAGGCACACGATGTGTGCCAAAGAATGTTCTAATTATACTGGCATCTAATCAAACCTTGAAAGGGTAATAAGAGCCTGTGATGTCTCATTCAGTATAAAGAAGGATCTGCGTTCAACTTCAGACCTAGACCTATTATCAGTACATAAACTTTTATATTCTTAGCTTTATGGCTCAAATCTATTTTCAGCCCCCCAATAGTTCTTAATAAAATAAATAAAAGGAAATTCTCAGGGAAAAAAAAAAGTTTTGCTAACTTTTTATTTCAGTTTTAATATTGCAAAGTAAAATAACAATCACAGGATTGTCAGACCAAGAATATTATTGTTAAGCAGAAAAAATGTGGAAATGATCAGTTTAAAGAATGTAGATAAACTTCATCAACATGTTTCTGAGCTCTTGCTCCTCTCCTCAAATATAGCTGTGTGAAGTCACATTCATCAAGTTTGTTTCATTTCCTCCTTGTTTTGCAGGCACCTAAAAACAGCATTTAAAATATTTCTTGCTACACATGAAAAAGATACAGATTTTCTGAATCAGCTGTGACTTCAAAACGTCTGAAAGTTAAAAGTGCTTTGAAGTCAGCATGCCCACTGCTCTCTAATGCTAGAGTCTGGACAAAAGTGAAACATGTGGCAAAATATCCAGATCTGAGTGGATGTGCCATTGGAACATTTTTCATTGCTTTTATTTATTTTTAGAACTAGGCTATTTGTGTATTAGTGGACACACTTGCCTACCCACTCTCAGGAGACATATACACCTTACACAGAACCTGCGCCAATAGATAATAGTACAAGAAAATCAACTGAAGCTTACGGTTTAGATATTATCAATGTTGTTTGTAGCACTCTGCTGCTTATGAATGAGGACAACTGTGTAGCTTCTGCAGAAAGGGCCATAGTATGAAAGTCTCTTCAAATCACTTTGTCAGATAGCTCCCAGATGGTAAAGGCAGATGAGTTTAGCCTATGGGAGTCTGTAGAGCAAGAACAGTTACTTCATGGCTGGAGCAGTTGCCCATTTCGTCAGGGAACAAGGTAGCTAGACTCCTGGCGCAACGCTGCACGGTAGCTGAAGTCATTAATAGCATATGCAAAGGACAAATATGGCTCAGAATTGCTGCCAAGGCTCTTAACTCCTGTACAGACAGTGCGGGGAGATCCATAGTGCTAAGTAATGCTCACACCACAGGGCCCAGAGCCAACTGTAAGCTCCTAGACCAGACTTGTCTGACTGGTGACTCCCTTTTATGCAATAGCCTTGTGGTTCTAATACAAGCTTTCTGCCAGGGCTTGACTGGCATCAGGAAGGACTGCATTCAAATGTGGAGCATCACAACAAACACACCAGTTGAGCTTGCATCCAGAAACTTAGAATAATAGATCTGAATTGATGTTCAAAATGAGCTGCTTGCAAACACTGATCCCCTAACGTTGTTATTTAGGGATGGGGGTAAGAAAGAAAATTCCAACAAGTTAGATAAACAGGATGATTTATAATGCCTAATGCCTAAAGCAAATACCAAACTATTTTAGAATCTGTTTTCCTCTGGTGTGGCAACTGCTGGGTCAGTTCTTGTCCACTTTGAAATATCATTTAAGTAGCAGCCCTCAACTGATAAAATCTGTTGGGTAACAGGACCTAATCTGAACAGCTGCTAAGTTGCTTATCTGCTTTTTGTAACTTTGCCACACTTCTTTGCAACTTCTCACTGACCTTGTTCCTTGCTTTCTTTGCTACCTGCTCTCTTTACCGTGGCACATAGTGAGTGGTTCCTGCTAGAGCAGCTCAGAGCACTGGAAGTAACACAGACATCTAACACACATATGTGTGTTAGCTTAAACAGCTTTTCCTACTTTGCAGCATAAAGGGAATTTTTGAATAATACTTCTTTATTCAGCTTTAGAGGAGAGATTTATTTATTTATTTTTATTTTAGGCCTTCACCATCTGTCTCACAGCAGAGACAGCAGAGTTGGAAAGTAGACGGTCTTGGGACTGTCTCTTATCATCACTGTTCCTCCTCTGCCCCCTGCACGCTGGGAACAGGGACCTTACCCCAGTGCCAGACTCAAAGCAATAGTTCAGCTCTGTCTTTGCCAGTTGCTTCTGAGTCATGTCTTCTCTCAAGCAATCTTTCTCAACTTTTTGGCCTGTCAGTCTTCATGCAGCCCTGAGTCAATTCTTCTGCCGAGGAAGAACCGAGCCACTGCCAGCAGGGAGAGGTAGGTATCAATTCTCTGGCTAAGACAAACATACCCAGTCGGGTATTACAGCCCACTCGCATTCACTCGTCATTCCCCATGTTAGAGAAATAGAACTTGTACATACTTCTCCCACCCATTACATCTTTGAAACCTTTTATAACTTCCTAGTTGTAACTCAAAATTTGGGAAACACTTCTTTAGAAATTGCATGCAACAAATGATGAAGGAACCTCCTTCCATCCCTCAAAAGCCAGTATTTGACCTCTCATTTACCATACTATATTTTTAGTGGTATAATTTCAGATACAATTATTTACACTCAGCTTCTTAAATCATGCATGAAATGCTTTTCCAGAGCCACATTAACAACTAGCTGCTCAGCTTGCTGGAATTAGAAACCAGATATGTTGTTTTATTTACAGTATAAAATCAGACTGTGGTTTTGGTGTGGATTGCTATAATAAAGAGGAAAGGTCCCTTTGGTGTTCTTTAATTTATGACACACTGTAAAATGCCCAGGCACATTTTGCCTAGTAGCAGAAGGGGAAAATATAGTAACTCTTGGCTGGAGATTAAAAAAGTCTCACCCACCATGAATGTATTTTGAGATCCTGCACATTTAGGAGCAAATCAGCTACTTATCTGCTTCTGGGATCATACTCATTTGTAACCACAGTGCAGGCTCTGTGGCTTTTTTTTTTTTTTGTTAGTCTGCCTAAACAAAATCATTCACATCAGATGAATGTCAGTACAGTGCCATTAAGATCACATTAAAGAGATCTTTAGGCTAATATTTTTGGCCTTGCGGGATAAATTGCATCCTGTTCTGATTTTTCTGATTCTTAATGTTTCAAAGCCTGTTTTTAGGCACACTAGAAACTAAAAATAGTCAAGTGCTTTGAATTATATATATATATATATATATATATATATATATTACTCTTTACCCTGCTCATATAAAGTCTTGTCATTGGTCTTCTGAGCTCTCTCTGGGGAGCAGCATAAACAAGCAATATCCTATGGTTTTCTACAGCCTGTGATCAGACTGTTTAATCACTGCTTATCAGTGAGCAAATGGCTTCAAAATGGCTACTTGAAAGCAGAGCCTTTAGTAGAAGTACATCACCTGACTAACTTTATTCAACTACATCAGTAAACAGAAACATTACTAGTGAATCACAGAATGATACAAAGACGTCTTATATCTTCTCTCTTTCACTGACAGAACAGGATTCCTCGTTGTTGTATAAAAGCTTCATCTGTCTGACTAGGGCAACTGTGGTACCTCCTATCCACTCTAGAGCCCAGCGGGCCTGTATGAGCTCTCCCTGGGAGAAAGATTTCCCTTCATTCATTCTATCTTTTTCTGTTCTTCATTGCTTCCCTCTAGTTTATGTAGTCTCAAGATACTGCCTTCCAGACAGCCAAACAACAAAATATTTCTTGACTATTACTCTTAGTCAATTTGAACAATATGTATTCAGGGACTGGTATTTCCATACAACATGCTATAAAATAATTGGTATGAAGAGACGAGTTAAAAGAAATAGACTGATCCAGCAGAAGTGGCAGGTGACAAGCTACTGTTTTTTCTTGATAGGATAATTCTTCAATAAAAATCCCCAAGCCTTTCCCTTGTAACTGTTTTATTATTTTGTTTCCAAAAGCCTTTTTTTTCAGCAAGCTGGATTTTTTTTTTGTGGGAGGAAGGGGGTGGTGTTTTTTGTTTGTTTGTTTTTCTGAAAGTGAGTACAGTCTGTTATGTCAGTGATGGATGAAGAGACATTAGTTGAATTGACTGTTCATCATATTAGAGACATATACACATAGGAGAATCTCTTGCCTCCTTCTTTATATGAAGAAATTCCTTATGTGTGACAAATTTGTATTGCTTTGGTTTTGCTAAATAATATGTTGCAAACTCATGTCAAGTGCCTATCCAGTGCCTCTTTCTCGATCGCTAAGAATTCCTTTTTTTCTTTGTACTTTGAAACAGGTGACAATCTGCAATTCCAAAACAATCAAGATAAAAAGGTGAGGGAGATCTGTTCTGACAGAAGAGGATGCAGCAGGGAGCTGCTAGATAAAATTTTGAAAGAAAGATAAAATACAATATTAAGGAAGCTTGGGCAGTAATAGGACATCCATGGATGGTCTTTTGGGGGGTTAGTTCGAGATGCCATTGTGTAGGACACTCAGACCTAGACTGAGCTAGCTTGTACTCTGGGAACAATTTACATGACTTAATGGATTTCTCCCATCTTTTATTCATGACTCTGCTTAGTCCATGACTGGGGCCTTTCGTTCTATGGAAAAAAACATGTGTGCACAGCCCAAGAGTGGATACTTGCTTGTGTGCTTTTAAAAGGCTCATAGTTGCTTGCCAAATTGCCTTTGCTTTTTAGTTTCATGTTTTTGAAAATCATACAGAACGTTTGGAAATTACTCACACGAACATTTCAAAATCCATCCAGAATAATTGGAAAGAGAAGGTGTTTACTCCCTAGTTGACAGCCTTTGTGGGTCATATCTTAGCCTGCAGCAGGTGTTCTCAGCTATCATCAAAATGCTCTGTAGCAGCTGAACATACATCTTCCTTTACTCGTGATATTATTTTACCTTGTGGAACTTGGCAAACTGCAGCATAAGTTATCTGAGATTCTTCACAAAAATTGCATGTAAATCCCATATTTGCCAGTTCTCAGTATTTCCAAGAACGTTTCATGGAATCCTTTTGGCCTATAGGAAAAACAGACAAACAAAAAGGTAAGTATAGATTTACCCACTGACATTCTGTGTTCCCCTCTGTCCCTGCCAGTGTCTGTACCCTTGACTGTTCTTCCTCACCTGGAGGCCCAGTCACAGTGGATTTAGTTCAGCCTGCAAAGTAAGAAAATTACCTTGTTCAAAGCTGACAGGTGAGTTTAGAAGTGGCCTATCTTATTTAGGAACTATATGCCTCAGGAAAGAGATCATTTCTGCCTGCCCATGTAGAAAATTACAGAACATATTTGTGAAAATAACTGTACTGTCTACATACACCTAAAACAATTCGGGCAGTCTCTGGCATTGAATGCCACCTCTGGGTCTCCTAACTTTGTTCCCATCCCAGCAGTAATGGTTACTGCCTCTGAAGATGGAGATGATTGTCATTCTTGCAAAATGGACTAAAGCTCTTATTTCCATTTAAAAAGTAAATATATATATCTTGGAAAACACTGACTGTGGTGATTTCTTAACTTTATTTTCCTGATCTGTGCTAGAACTGTTTCAGCATCAAAGAAGGGAAGATAGAAACTGATGATAATAGAACAAAAACAGGGCTCTTTCTACATTTCGGTCCTGCCACTCCTTGGCAGATGTTTTTTATAAATGATTATTTATGATATTTAAAGAGGTTGAGGCAATGGAAAAAAAATGCACTTTATTTTCTAAACACCTTTGGAAGATTATCTTTTCTACAGGTGCAGAAATCAGCTTTTGTGTTGTTCATAATGTCTATTTTTTCTTCCTCAGCCACTCAGCCTTTCCTCAGCATCTGTGTAGTTTTAAAGAATGTAGTCTCTGCCCTTCACTGAGAAATTGAAACCTTTGCAATCTACTGACACAGCAATTAGCAATCTCCTGACACAGTCTTACTGGTATGCATATTTTCCTTCTCGCTCAGCAATACTGTCATCATCCATTTTACTCTAAGTCTGAGGAATGAAAAGTAACTATTTGAAATACTTCACTGTTGCAAAGGGAAAGGATCTGTTACTAGATGTAATGCTAGATGTACCTTTCTTCTGTATTTTACAGAATATCAAGAGCATGACTAAGGTATAAGCTGTTTAATTACTTAGGGTATACATAGCTAGTGGTTACACAAATAAATCTTGAAATTCAGAACTCATAAATTTGATCTCCTACTCACATTGATGAATGATGCATTGGAAGATATTCAGGGACCTAAACACAGGCATCTAGTGCCATTTTAGCTATAGGCTATACAATGTATCTACATTAGCAATTTCACAACCTTTTACAGCAGCAGTTGGTAAACTAGGAGAGATTGGTGCCTATTCCATGTATATGAATCACTAGCACCTCATGGCATCCACACATTGTTGAGGAGCCCTGGGAAAAAAATATTAAATAATTACATCTCTTTTACATTCTGACATGATCAACATGTGAATTTGTTTAAGATGTTAATAGGCAATCAGTCTGAGTTAAGTACCTTCTCACAGATATGAAAATCAGGAGGAAAAACCTGAATTTAATAACATCTTATCTTTTTAATCCACCTCCAGGTCACAGTCGTTTTGTGTTTATAACTGGTCTGTGTTGTAAAGATAATTTTTTTTTTTTTAAATTTGAAAGACATAATTGTATCACCAAAGCATCTGGAATGCAGAAGCAACTAGCATTTTTATATGCAAAAAATTGACAATCTCATCTCATCTCACTGAAGAAAACATAGCACTTATGTCCAAAACTGACCTCCTGATAGCACATCAGTTCTGGCTTCTGGTGCTCAGCCTTCAATATAAAACCATTCTATCAATTATCCAACACATTCAACTAGGTTGCACCCTGCTTCTAAGTGTTCTGAGAGCAAAAGACCTTTGGAATCATCCATTTGTTGCTGCTAGTGACATCTTGCCTGTTTCCCTCTCTCTGAATAAGAAAGTCGGCCAGAAAGCTTTTACAGTGCAGAGTGCAGACTGTCTGCCAGTACCAGCGGGTGCTACAGCAATTGGTCCAGGTTGCCTTAGGAAAGCACAAAAGCCAAATACAGTGAGCCCAGCACTTCAGCTCTGCTGAAACTGCTGGCACTCAGCTTAGTTTTCTATGCTAACTCTTTTTTTCTCCAGGTCTCTGGCCTGGTAAGGAGGAAGAACATTTCTGAAGAGATAATGTTGAAGCAAAGTCCTTCAAAGCTCATTGTGATTCCTCAGGCATATCATTTGCATGTTTCTGAGTAGCATCAGCTAGCTGGAACAGTGCTGGATATATTTCATAGATGATGCATCCACTTCTCCAATAGGATCTCTGCCATAACTGCTCCCCTCTTATCTCCTATTTCTCATTCTGAAGAATCTTTCAGTTTGCAGATGAGGTAATTGGCTAAAGACAAGTTTGCTAACCAGGCCAAAAATTCTCTGGACAATGCCTCACAGTTTAACAAACTGGCTGATCTGTGACTGAAAAAATTCGGATAACTCACCTGGGACATATACACAATGTAAGCCCTCATATTAGCTGTTACAAGTGATTAGATCGTTCAGACTATCTATCCAAGAGAAGATTTTACTCTAAATAAAGTTAAAATACGAGCAGAGAGGTTCCAGGAAGTGTACTGAAAATTTGCATCTCCCCTATAAAGTGAATAAGGGTGAGAACTCCTATCATTCACCAAGATCTGGGCTCATAGGGGAGTCAGGCAGTTTTATATATATACATATATATATGTATGTATAAACAAACACACAGGAACCAAATTGCCACTGAAATCATCTTGTTAGAGTAGATGCAGTAAGAATCACAAAATCCCTCAAAAGATTGTACTTTATAGAGTTCTAATCTTTAGAAAACCCTCCTATCACTTCTGCCTATAAATCTGCTCCTTTTATAGATTTTCTCCTGGCCAAATGTCTGTATTGTCAATAAAAGGCATTTTTTTTTCAAAATACATGCAATTTACTTGTTGCTTTAAATTGCCTTTTAAAAAGTTTGGCTTCAAAGAAATGCAAAACAATTTTCCCACACTCATGAAGTGAATAGTCACTTCACTTTCTCTGAAAAGGAGTGGTACAACATTTTTCTTTGGCTTTATGCCAAATGCAGGAGTATTCATTAAGGTTTTACTGCTTTTTTTTTTTTTTGCTTTTTTTTTTTTTTAAGCACTGTCTGATTTACCTGAAATACCAACATGGTCTTTACCAGAAAGGTCATTTACTTAAGGGGTTTTCTTTGTACAGCACATTTTGCTTGGGGGTGACTGTTCTTTGAAGTCATACAGCCACTGACCACTTGTACCAGACTCTGAACATTAAAGATACATTCTGACATCTGGGTCCCAGCACATGTCAGGAAGGGTAGGGTCAGATCTTCACACTCCTTTGTGTTTAGCATAAAGATAGCGTAATATTTTGCTTTATCCCCTTGACCCACTTAGCAGTCTTTCCCCATTGCTTTGACTAGTTTCGTGAAAGCCCCCTCTCCTATTTGAATCTACGTTTATCATGATTTAATTGGATTCTGCTGTATGCTGAGAGCCACTGAATTACATTGAGGAAGAAAAGAATATCTACAATGTCACATCACACAAAAGTGATTTCATTTAGTTTCATAGTCTTCTTTTAGGTACCAGAAAGGGAACTTTAATGTATGGTCACTTCCTCTGCCTACTGCAGTGAAAGAAGTGTGCTTTGTCCACAAACATGAAAAATTAAGGCTTAGGGTATAATATGATCTTTTATGGGCTCCTTTCAACTTGAAATACTCTATGATTTGATGATCTACTGCATCAAAATCATTTTCAGTCCCAGACTAAAAATAAAATGTTAAGTAATAAATGTAAATATAAATAAAATGTAAACTAGTTTGGGGTTCTCTTACCTACCTTCATGTTTTGCTAGGCATTTCCTGTTTTTACTGTCTTCACAAATATGTTGAAATAGGTTCAAAGAAATGTAGCTTACTTGGTGTACTCACAGAAGAGCTCAGCTACTTTCTCTGCTGACAGAGTCAGGCGCGGTTGTAGAAGCTGCCAGAAATGGACCTTTCTGGCTTGAGCAGGGAGAATTTGTGGACTCCCATGCAAAAGGTTACCTATTTACCTTTTATTGCATTTGCAGCACCAGATTTCGTTCCAAAGTGAGCTGTTGTCCTTCTCTCATAAGTATGGTTAGCTCTTGATGGAAATGGGGAACCTGAACTCTTGGTTACTTGCTTGTGAAGCACTGAATCATGTAGCGGGGCTCACCCAAAAAATAGGAGATTACTACAGTGATAAAATGTAACTACTCTCTAGATCCCCACTTAGACCTAAGGTCCTTTAATTAAAGGTGAGTAAAAATAGTGTTTTCATATTCCGTGTATGCAGACCTCAGCATATGAGACCATTTTACCAAGCATTTGAAACTTCTTTTGATTTCCAGACTCATGGATGAATCAGAATGATCCGCGCCAGCTAGTCTGCATGGACATTACTTAGTGCCGTCTTGACTCATACAATTGAAAAAGTGCAAGAGCCACAACAGCAGAGTGAAATGGTGGGGAGTCAGCATCAGCCTAATTTTAGAATCTACATATGAGCTTGATGTCCATACTTCAATTATTCTTGTCTGCAAAGATCTTGACCTACAGTCAAGTGAAGTCTGGAGAGTGATTCTGATACTGGAGAAAGGCTTTCCAATATCAGTTGAGAAGAACTTCTAGGTCACCAGAGCTAGACCTTCAGTGTTAAAGGAATATGGTCATACCATCTCACTCACAAAGGTATCAAGCACCATTTAATTTTTCTGATGGCTAGGACAAATTTTCTAATCACTCACCTAATTGTTGTTGGTCAATGATTATTTATCTTACAAAGCAAGGGAATCCAGATCATACAGTGATAGAAAAACAGGATTTAAGGGCTTGCTCCTCACACTGTGCAAAGTCCATCTCAGTATTGCTTTGGTGCTACTGAAAGTTCAGGCTCTGATCTGACCATTTGTTCTGGAGGAGTTCCTGCTGTAATACTATTGCCTTGAACTCCATGGAGCAAACATACATTCTTCATCAAAGCCATGGAAAACTGTGCTGTTGACCGTATTTTCTTTCACCTCTTTACCTCATCTTTTGAACTTTCTTTGTGCTAGCCGATGACTATAATAACCACGTATGTCACTCTATGCTGTAGCTAATGTCTGCACAATGATATAGCTTGTGTAGCATTATGCTCATCATCACATCTGCACTGCTTTTCCAAAAGTTCCAGATAGTTAGATTTTCTTCAGCATCAAAACAGGTTACTGCCTTCTTTTGCAAAATGCTTGCAAGTACTGTCCTTTTGTGTTTGCTTTGGGTATTTTATTTTGTTCTGGCTGTTCTATTCCAGAAAGCAACCTGACAACTTTTTCTAAACGCGGATATTTGTAAAGACTGGAAATATTTTCTACCTTAATCTATTCTTGGAAATCTGAAGTTCTCTAATTTTTTTCCTTAGTGTTTAAGTAATAACTTTCTTGTAAAAAAAAAAAAAAACAAAACAAGAAACACAGGACACATCTTGCATTTTTCCTGTTGCAGAAGATCAATATTTCTTCTGAATATAATACAGTATCTCTAAGGCAGGAACAAAGTGAAAGTTTTGAATCAATTTTTTCAGTGACAGCTGAAGATAGCCAACCATCAAAATGGACAATAAAATAAATGGAAGATGACCAATACCATTCTGAAACATGCTTTCAAAGCACATTTTTGCACTTATTCTATTTCATTCTTGTTGTGTTTTCATACCTTGAAATATTATACCGGTTGTTATATTCTTAAAGAAGTTATTTGAAGAATGGTTCACAGTCCATTTATTGTTACTCGGTACAGAGATGTGATGAAATCAATGTACTCTGCACCGCAGGCATAATGTAAAGCAGATGGTTTTTCCTCAAGCAATGAGTACATTAAAATCAAAACTATAATACAATGTATATAGTGCTTCTAGATTAAAGCTCTTGCATGCCAGATTTGTAGCTTTGATTCTTTCTGATTTTAGCGCTTAGTAGGATTTATCCCAGTGATTCTGCCCTTGGGCCAAAGTGAATCAGCTTTTATCTAGGATGATCATATATTGGCTAAGCCTTGTAGCTTTTCTTTTAATAAACATGTAACTTTAACCTACCATTACATGTACATGAAACATTACAATTCAAGCTTGCTCAAAACACTATAGCCAAACCAGAATCCATTAGAGTTCAAAATGTGTTTCATTTGCAGCAAGAACATTCCTAATGTGTGTCCTTTTAATTTCTTTGAATTCCTTCTAGTCAACTTTCTTATAATCAGATTCATGCTTGCCCAAGGTTAGGCTTATTTGTGGGCACCATAGAAAAGCATCTTCATGGTCCTGCCTTCAGAGTGAAAAGTCTTCATCAAGTTACAGTTTTTTACTAGGAAGTGACATTGTCACATGTGCAAAGTGGCTCTCTGGTTTCCTCACCTTTCTTGGTAGCATAAGTAGCAACTTTCAAGAAATGTTTCTGTATCTTGCTCATTTTCTTAAACATCTTTGTTTTTCAAGACTTTCAAGGTTTTTTTCATACTCTAAATCATTCAATTTTTTGAATCTGGAGTTATTTTTATTCTTTCCCAACTCTCCAAAAATACGCTTTGAAAATAATGAAGTAGATTCTCTTGTCCAACATACCCTTTTACTATTGCTCAAGAGCAAAAGCAAAAATCTGTAACTAAGGTTCCTTCCTGTCATACTTGCAAGATACATACATACCAATTACAAAGTTAACTTCATAGGCTCCCGTCTTTTTGGTCATCAGTGCACATGTTGTGATAGGGACATAAAAGCAAGAGGGCAAATTGCCAGTCTGCTCTAGAACATTTTGATTTTCTCAGTACATGGGAAAATCCTGCAGGGTCATATTCACTCTGGAGTTGGAGGGCAGAGGGTCACAAGTAGTTTTTGCCACCACTGATGTTTTTAGTGATTCTTTGAAAGTATCCTAAGATCTTTGGGAATACAGGGGGGTTTTGACTGGGAAGATATTTACAGAATCTGAAGCTAGAAGACAATAATTGAGTACTAGGTAAGCAGTTCAAAAATTTAACTTAGTAGCTCCAGGACAATTAGCAAAAAATTCTCTCTCACCCCAGATTGATTTTACATGCCCATCTGCCTGGACTGCTCAAAGAGGCAGGATGAGCCTGATCTGAGCTTTCTCTGTGGCATTAACTATATGCTCCTGTTTCACAAATTTAGCTCATTAATTCAGCTGTTGCCTGAGCAGTCCCACAGAGAAGCTCTCAGTAGGAGAAATAACATCTAGATAGAGCTGGGCCATTCAAGATCTGATGAAAAAATTGTTTCAGTCAGTCTACAGTGTTGAAAACTATATTTTACTCAGGCAGGAGTCTGGAGCCTGTTGGCACAGTGATGTGTGCAGTTCCTGCCCTCCCATCAGCCACTCCTCTCTTTGCCTCCAGTTTTGTAGATATTGCTTAGATTCACTACAGGGTGTCATTTCCAAAACTAGAACAACAGCTCCTCAATGAGACTACCTCAAGCACTGTGCAAAAGAGAAATACTATAATTCATACAAACAAATTAGATGGGTTTTCCCTCCTGCCTTTTTCTCCTCCATGCAAAGCAGAGGTCTACTTATCATTTCCCATAAGTCTGGCAGCTCTGGGGTTGGTATTGACTTGAAGCAAGATCATTTACGCTAATAAAGAAAGAAGGCAAGTCTTTCTTTCTAAATTTAATGCAGACTTTTTCCTGACTGGTTCAAATTCAGAAACAAGCAGTATAATTCCTCACTGGGTGTTAATATAACTCTCTTACAAAAGACAAACCAACAGAAATAGTGAAGAAGGAGCAGATATAGCAGAGTCTTCCTACGCTCTGCAGTTTGATGTTAAGATCGCGCATCATGTGACTTAGAGTACATTTCCTGCAGCCTCTAAAGATGCTCAGCAGGTCTGAAGCAGGTCCGTAGCAGGTCTCAACATGTAAAATAAAAAGTATAATGATTTGAAATAATTTGTATATTTTACAAGTTAATTCAACATGTATGACTTTAATACTGTCTGTCCTTCAGACATTCCCACAGCAAGCTCTTCCAGCCTGTCCTCCAGGGGAATATTCCTAGGGGTGAGATGTAAATGCACAGTGCTGAATGCTGAACTCTTGCTAGTGTGCTGAGATAGCCCACAAAGCCCCTGACAACAGTTTTATCATTTTTACTGGTACGTGGAACTGAAACTGCTTCTTCATTTCACCAAGAAAACAAACTTCAGAAGATCTTTATTCAGGACAATAAAACTTTCTAGTTACCACTGACTTCGGCTGCTTCCAGCCCGTTAGAGAAAAATGAGAGACGCTCTCTTGCAGTACTTATCTACTGAAACCTCCCAGTCTTTTTTAGCTCTGGATTGAAATATGATCAGTTTTAATCACCATATTGTTAGAACTTGTTCATCCTGCCACAATTAATGCTGTGAGAATGCATCTGCACAGCAAATTGTTTGATCATTATTTCATTTTAAATGGAGGATATAAAATTACTGCAATTCAGAAACTCCCATTTTTTTAATTGAAGAACTCATTGTTCTTTGTGAGATTAACCATGACTCTCCCATATTTTGCCAACATTTTCTTCTCCAGCTGTAACAGTGGTGTTTTCTGTGACTGCTAGGAATTCTATTAATCTGCGTTGAGCATTTGGCTTCAAAGGATAAATGACTGATATTTGCCTGCATTAATGAATCCCACATCTAATACTATTTTAGCTAAGAAGGTATTGTCTTTCTAACGTGTGGAGTTCACCTCTTCAGAGAAAGAAGATTTCTTTTTTTTTTTAAATTTTAGAATCTCAGGTGAAATGTGGGATTATCTATTCTTATCATGTAGTTTGTTTCCAAACAATTCAGAAATATGACTTTTGGACAAAACTATCTGTTTAGTTCAAAGCTATACGGTATAATAAATTTTTTTCTACTTTTGAAAATTTCAACAGCTGCTGAAATCAATGTAATCATCCTTCCCAAAAAAGAAAAAATCACAACAGAGATAGATACCAAGTACAGCTTTTAATATGAGAAGGAAAGAAAATAACGTACAATGTGCTTGTTAAAGAGGTTACATTTGAGAATATGATTGTCTGTAAGTGGTAGGCATGATTCTTTTTTCACTTGTACTGATATAAACCAAAGGTAAATAACTGTATAAACAAGGATATTCTAGAGAGGAATAAGGTTCAAGTGATACTAGCCAATTTTACGTTAGACATATATATATCTATATATACATATATAAATATATTTATAGGGTGATGTCACTTTGCTGAAAAATTTTTATGGAGGTAATTTTCATTTGATCCCACCACGCAGGCAGTGTAATGATTCTGTAGGGGTTTCATTTGGAAATACGCTGTGGTTTAGTGCTACGTTCACTCAGTTTTTGTTTAAATTTTCTTTTCATTTTTTCATTATGTAGTTAAACATGTATTTGAATTACAGCACAGTTTAGTTATGGTGGCTTCTATATTCAGGGAAAACATGGATAAATAAAGCTCAAAATAAAATAAAACCATATGCCAAGTATGAACGCTTTGAACCTTTGCAAAAACAGAGGAAGTGAAATGTGAATTCTTTCCTGTGAAAACATTTGGGGAAAGTATGAAATCTGAGAACTGGCTGGATTCTGCACCCTGTTTGTTTACCAGAGCAAACACATAACTGAACCAGGTTACGCAATGCACTGTCCTGTGTTACCTGTAGGCCCCTTCACAGAGAAGACTTTCAGGAAGGCAAACAGTAAAGAAAAAAAAAAATCTAGAGTTCCCACATAAAATCAGCCCTTTCTTCTGGAAACTAAAACTTGCTCCATAGCTTTGGTAAAGAGCGGCTGTTGCTGCTGTGGCTGGACAATCACAGAGGGATCTTGATTGTGATCCTGACTGGCAGCCTTACAGAAAATTGGGGAGACAATTGGGGAATAACCTGAGACAGATTATTCTGCCACATGCATGGTTCCTGGTCAGAGCCAGAAAAGGCCCTGGGGAGGAAGACAGGGAGATAAACTGGGTTTGTACAAGGTGCTCACAGAGTGGACTGTGACCTGCTAGGGTGGGACCAGACAAGCAAGTCAGAAGACGAGATCAAGTTTAGGGCTCAGATGAAGGGGTGGAGTCAACAAGAGGGGAAATAAAGGAAAATAAACAGACAAAGAAGCAAAGAGCCATCCAGTGCACAGCTGCCACAGAAGCCTGCAGGCACATAAACACCAGAGACACTTTCCTTTTCACTGCAGTTCCTCAGTGCCAGGGTTCACATCTCAGCACATCACCAGAACGGGCCTGTTTCTGACAGGGCTGAGCAGCTGGGAGCTGGAGAAACAGGCATTCCTCTGCCTAAATCCCCGACGGGCCATGGTCGGAGAGGTATTTGCAAAGCATGCTGAGCACACTCGTGACTGCCACGTCCTTTAACCATTGCCACAGTGGAGGGGCCCCTTGGCAGTACTCACTTGTTCGCTGGTGGGGCTAAAGCACTTCCCCGGGCTGCAGAAAAACACCTCTGTTCCCTCAGCAGCTATCTTCAGGATCTGGGAACCCAACCTAGACCTACACTTGTCTTTCCTAATCAGGCCAGCAGGGAAACTACGGTTCCTGGAAGGGGTGTTGGAAATAAGTTTGCACCAGTTTGTAGGAGTATCTGGGTTCTACCTGGACCAGTATGTGGTACAAATCTGGGGGAATCACTTGTCTGTACCACGGTGGAGACAGGGAGAAGGATGCTCTTGTGAAAGAGGGAGTGAACCAGCCTGACAGCATGTCCTGCAAGCACTGCTGCAAGGTCATCTTCTCTGCAGTCTGCCAGCTGTGCTGGCTCCCAGTGCCAGATGTCTGCTGGACCTCACTCACAGCCAGGGACCCCTGGTGCAGATGCCAGGGTGCTGGTAGATAGATTAACAATGAAAAAAATGGAGACCTTCAGTAAATCAGAGCATAGTTGTGTTGGCAGGGGCAGACCTTGGCAGCAAAGGTAAAGGTGTGGGTGTTGTGCCCTACTTGCTCTTCTGTCCCATGCAAGCCAGTTTCTACTGCTCTGTGTTTTTGCCATAAAAGCACCAAACAAATCTGACCGGCACTTTACATGATGTTGGTTTATAGCTTCAGCTTCTAAGATGTATTTCCTCTTTTATCCCTTCTATATTGATTTTACTTCCCTCAGTGGCATGCCATAAATTAGAGCATCCTCATATTTATTACACCCACATATCTTTGTTATACATCAATGCATGGCTACGGTAACAGAAGGCAATAACCAAAGAATAATGTGAGAATAACCACTGTGTGTACAGTCCCTGAGATTGCTGCTTGATTATGTTACTAAGTATGTGCTTTACTTAACCACATACAAAATTCAGTGTGTATTCCCAACATGCTGTCATCTTTAAAAACCTCTGTCCTCAGGCTGATTCCTCAAGCTCTGAATTTCTGTACATGTCTCCATTGCACTCAGACCAGGTGTGTGCCATTTTTCTTCATGGCCAGACTCCTCTCCACGCACTGTGTGCCTGCAGATGTGGCTCCAGGTATGCCTGGAGCCTGTAACCTGGGGTGCTTGCCCCAGCATGCTTGGGATTGAGTGCTGCCAGGCACAGCCAGGCAAGCTGCCTGGAAGACATGGCTGTGGTGGGAGGAGGCTGGCACCTGGTCACCTCTCAGCCCCTGCTAACTCTCATGACGATCTTGGAGGAAGTATTTTTCCACCAGAAAAATATTTCCCCACTTCCTCTCCACTCACACACTGGACTATGCAAAATGGAGCCCATTCTCTTTGACGAGAGCTTTAATAAGTTAGTCATTTATTTCCTTATGCTTTTGCCAGTCTTTCTGTCCTGAGATAAAAGTGAACAAAGAACTTTTTTATCCCTTTTAAAAGCTGTCAATTATTTCATGCTCAAGCTACTGTTCCACTGATAGAGACAAATAAGTGAGAGGGGGGAAAAAAGGATGAAAAAGACACTTAAGGTGGACTTAAGCAGCAGTTTGTAATTTTATTTGTAAAAGGGGGGAAACACAGAAATCTGTGATACATTTCTCAAACTAAGTTTATGTATCCCAAGTTAGGAATTACCATGCTGGGAAATTAAGAAACGGGCCCATGGAGACCTGTCAGTGTTTGCATCTCTGCTATAACCTTTGGACAGAAATATCTTATTTTTTTCACCTAATAATGCTTGAAATCTCAACACACTTGGATTCATTTTGAGAAAAATAGACACCACCCAGCACAGTGAGTGCAAGATAAATCCTGATTTAATGACATGAGAATAATTACAACAGAATTGTAAGAGCTGAAAGTACTGATGAGAATGATGTGTACTGTCCAACAGCACTGCAGTGGTAGCCTCAGGCAACCTTCCATGTGTCCAGGGAAAGCAGGACTCTGGAACAACTGTGATGGTCCCAGTGCACCTATGTGGAAAGCTACTCAACAGCCTTCTCAACTTGAAGTAAGGGTTAAGCATCACCTCCATCCTGATAGTACCCCTCATATCTCTCTGTATATTCTGAAAACATAACCTAAGCCATAGACACCATGATCCTTTCTTAGTACTGTTCTGTTGTTTATGTTGCAATCCTGTAGAATCAGCACCCACCACACACTCCTGACATCATTTCCCCTCAAATTCCTTTGCTCTGTTCACCGCTCTCTCCATTTACTATTTCTGTATGTCTTGGCATCAGGCAGTCCACACAATAAAGAGAAGATTGTGGAATTCCATTCTTTTTTATTTATTCAATAAATCTCAGGAAAATATATCTTTTTATAGGTTGGAAATCTTCTTTAAGGAAAGGTAAGATGAATAGACTTAGTTAGTAAGTAAGAAATCAAAACCTTTTACAATAATCCATAAAGCAACAGCTCCTGGAGTGGTATAATACATTATCATTATATTTATTATGGTATAATACATACATATTTTAATATCATAGGAGTAACTCAAATTAAACTAGCTGAAAGCCACCTACAATTTTTAAGGGGCTTTAAAAAGGTACATAAAAGTCTAAGTGTAAGAAATGTCTGTAATCCGTTGAAAAAAACCCAAAAATACAGTGAAAGTATTTCATTGTGAAGTTTCTCACTGCCTGTGAGAAACTCTGTACACGCTCTGCAAACAGCTTCCAAACCACAACATCTTAGCAGCTTTCATTTTCCAAAACAAAAAGCAATAAACTATATAATGCACTGTTACACTGCCAAAATACTTTTAACCATTATGGTTAGATAAGCAAAAATACATCCAAAATGAATAAGGCTTTGGACTTCTTCTGTGTGTATATGCTTTAGAACAACCATATTCATTTTTGTCTTATCCAAGGAGAATAACTAACAATATAGTGCACTACAGTTTTGGGTTTACAGCCAAAAATAGTCCATTGTATTGCACCTAAACTACTTCTGGTTTTGCTATTAGGTTTTGTTTTGTGGGGCTTTTTTTCACCTCAGGAAACATAATAGGACTAGCCAGTTTCTCATTTGAGGCATGTCTAATATTTATTGTTTGTCTTTAAAGTAAATGGAGAGATGTCAATTCAATTTGAAACATAATCTGAAGTGAGTGTGTATATTATCCATTTTGGGTTTTGCCAAGTGTGATCTAAATATGTGTCTAAAACATGATGGTGATGCTTATTGGTTCTTTCAATCAGTAACACAGACCAATCAGTAACACAGACTGCTAGTAGATCTTTGTCATCTGAACCAGAACGCCAAGTTAACCCTGGGTGATTATTAGTTGCAGTTGAAAGGATTCCATTTTTACAGGAGACCTTGGGCTGAATAATCCCGTGAGCTTACATATGACATCCTATTGAACCTTACCACTAAAATCAATATAAAAAGCAATGCACTGCACAGCTTGTCCACCTCAAAAATTTTTGTACTGTACAGCAGTAGGAAGACTCATTTCACACTCCTGCCTCCCATCACCAAACTTATTCTCCCATGGAAGTAATTTTTCCCCTTTACTTCAGATCACTGTATTTGATTGAAATGTTGCCCGACCTTGAACTTCCTCAAGCAGTTGCTCTTCTTGGATACCCGTAATTCATGGGAATAGTTGAAAGATCTACCTACTACTTTTAATCTTGTTAATTCATGTGTGCTGCTAGCAGTCACCAAGTTCCAAGTTGACATCTAGTTGACCTTAGAGCTCCCACTGCTCTGGCCAGCACAGTTGAGGAGAATGGTTTTTTAGAGCTGTGAATAGTACCACAAACTGGTGTGCGGAATGCTGTCACAGACAGTAAGACAGTATTATACAAGGTAGGAGCATCACACATTTATTTTCTAAACCTGTTTAAAATTGACATTAAGAAACATCTTTAATTTTTTTATATACCCAAAATACAGGATTGCCCAGTGGCATGTCTTTAACTAAAAGCATCACTTTTAGGGGAAGCTTGAGGATTGAATAAGGGCATGTCAATGAAAAAGGAAAATTGAAGGCCTTTCTGTTATATACTCTCTCAGGTTTAAACTACTATTTTTCTTATTTTCATCTCATCCCAAGGTTTTGTTGAGGCAGTTCTTGGTGGATGGGAGGTACCTCATTAACATGTTCTAATAGCTGATACCATTACACCATTACTGAGGCGGCAGAAGCTGACATGTGCACCATTACACTGAGTTTTTGTCTTCTCGCTGTCCTTGTTCTGGTTATATCCATGATCTATTAAGACAGCAAGGAGCTTTTCTTCACACTGCCATGCCTGGAATTTTTGTTATTGGGTTGTGGCTGGAGATCCCAGTGCTGGAGACAGTGCTACATATGGGTCATGTACTTCTCATGTTCCTGCTCTACAACAGAGCTCTCTGGTCAAAACTTAGCTAATAGTCAGCAAACATTTCTGTAAAGGAGGGAAATCTAAAAAAAAACATCTTTTAGTCATAATATAAACAAGATTTAGGAGCTTTAGGTGTCTACATTCCACTGGAAGCTGGATCTTTAATTCCTCTAAGTTCTTAAAAAATCTTAGGCTTTGTTATGTGCAATAATCAACATCATCGCTGTCCTTCCAAAATTTGCAAATAACTAAGCCATTTAATTCTGGAATAAGCTCTCAATAATGCAAAAGAAGACACTAGGAAACCTGACCAAATTTAAATCTAGGCCATGTTATAAATTGACAAACTATCTTTAATTTTTTATCAGAAGATTGCTCCTGGATTTCTTAGAAATTGCATCCAGTTATTAGCAGTAAGCACTATTTTCCCAAGAAAATTATCTGAGTTTAAAAGCCAAAATGCTGGTTTTTGAGAACAAGCAAAACATGGTTCCAATAAATTTTATGTTCTTTTAAATTGCTTGATCTCAGACTTGGTATTACAAGTCCTAGAAATAACCACATATTTGAAGGTCTTTCTTTGACTATTAAAACATGGGAAAATTCAAAGTACACCTATGCATTTGTATTTACTTAATCCTTCTGTTTTCTTAAAAACAATAAATGGTATTTATGGGCCAAAAAAAATCAGTAAACATTGGGTGCCTACATTAAAGTGTTGTAAATTAACGTGTTATGAATTCCTAATGTAGATTTAAAAAGTGTAAATATTGACATTTACCAGCTGGACAAGTCGAAACCTTGCCTTCCTTTGTTTTACAGTAAAACCTGTAAGCATACACTCACAATCTGGAGTTCAAAGCAGGATTTCAGGAAGGGACAATTGACACAGTTTAACAATCCAGTACACTTATTCCAGGCAAATCCATGAGTTCCTTGGGAGAACACCTGGCAAAATGTCCAAACTAGTTACCTATTTAATTTAGAATGGAATTCTGAATGCTGTGTAATCAAAATATTTGCAGCCCTGCCGCAAATTGCTCAGTCACAGGTTTTGGTGTGTCGCACCTTTCTCACAGTCTACCTACCATGTGTCAAATGGTGGATCAATGTGACAAAGCTGCCTTTCTACAGATGTGGCTGAATTTCTCATATCTTTGGCAGACCAGGCAGATTTTCTTATTCTGAAAATACTGATGTGAGAGAAATGGTATGAGTGTAAAGAATGGAGAACTGCTGGCATAAAGAAATGAGGAAATTAAGGGAAAAACCCTATTGTTTGTACAAGCTTCCATGTGATGACACTTCAAAGACAAACAGTGAACCTGTTAGTGATCAAGGAAGGTTTAATATTGCCTTTTCTGGTTTGGAAGAGGATGAAGCTGATCTGTTGAACAGGTTTGACTCCCTGAACATGGAAGGGAATTCCAAATTTCTTAATGATTTACCACAGCTAGTTACGACTGCACAGAGACTTCACCATCTGTATTGCATAGTGAACACTGTACCATGTACAAATAAAATCAAACAGACATAAAGATTTCAAAAACAATGCAAACAAATATAGACAGCATATTCTTGTTCCTAAGCTTATCCTAAGGCTCCAGATGACAAAAACATTGAAACACTTGTTTCAAAACAATTAAAATTACTATGAATTCTGCTCAAGGATCAACCTGCACCATGTTTCTGTCGAAAGAAGAACAAAGTCAGGGAGAGGTCACAGTCACTGCTTATTTATTTACTTTTATATTTTTGGAGGTAAGGAGGAGGATGGGAAAGAGATTATGAAAAAAAGTAGCAAAGAACGATACACAGACTTTGGAGTGAAGGAGCAACTAACTTGCTGTTAAAAGGAAGAGGGGAGGGGTTAAGAGAAAGACTGTAAAGACACCGTGGGCAAGAGGAATTTTGAAGTTCCTGTAATTTGTGTGATTTCCTGTTTGAGTTCTGCCTCTTCCCATTTATTGCTAGCAGTTTTCTGCAAGTAGCTGCAATTTGTTACTCTTCACATCTGGTACAGTTTCTAACTCTTGACTCTGAAGTGTCAATGTTTTTAACCTTTATGATGGATCAGAACTGAGTATCTGCTGCATCCCAGCTAAATGAGTTAGGCTACAGAGATCCCACAGGCTCTCATGGAGTGCATCTGGGGCGAGAAGATGAACAGATGTGCAGCAGATAGATAACAAGGAAGAGTCTGTTACGTAGATCAAAGTACTCGTAAGTGGCAGCACTAACTCCAAATTATTATGACCCTTTGGTATGAAAGAGGGAGGCTTTAACAAGTGTTCGAGGCATCATTTTGTAAAGATTGTTTAAGTGTGTGTTTAACTTACAATGTTGAAGTCACACTCGAATCAGTAAGATTTCAGTTCATTTCTTGGCATATGCATTGCTTGTTGTGTTGAGAATATTTTGCAAACACTGATGTTTCTGTGCTTATAGAAAGGCTGGCAGGGGAGGAAGTATATCCCAACTATATATTGTTATCCTTGAAAGTTTTGTGTTTGAAATTTTGCTTTTGTGGACAGAGACATCAAACATATAACCAAGAATATCTATAAGAACACATGATAAAACTTTGTGCAAACAGAAATGAAACACGATTTCTCAAAAATACTGTGTTTTTGGAAAAGGTCTCTGTACTGTGTGAAAAGTGCCACACGCCAGCTTTATATTTCTACAAACCTTTATTTCCTAGAGGTAGTCATTGACTGAAGGTCTATAGAGAAGTTTTTTCCATGCCTTCAGGTAAATGAAATATTTTCCTTGTGGAAACTTCTGGGCACCATGATGTCTTCAGAAAAATTTCTTAAAAATTATTTTCCACTTGGTGGCAAATACTCCTTGAAGCCTTTGTGACCAGCTGACAGTGATCCTGCTGATGCTGAAGAGGAACAGCTGGGCAACGCACAGATGATCTGACACCAGTTTAAATAAGCATGTTGCAGACAGGCATTCTGTGCAAAAGAAACATAGACCATCCATACCACTTAGGCTTGAGATGATACGGGCAAGTCTCATGGAAAACTCAAGTCCCTAATTCACATCTGCTCTAATGATGCATCTCCAGCCTCCCCACCTCTGCCCACTCCCCATCCAAAGTCCCCGTTCCTCAAACAATTTCAGTCATACACCATCTCTAAACTTGTTACTCCATACCTGTGACATAATCTTACTTGTTTGTGTCCTATCACAATCTTCAAACACATCTTGAGATGCAAAACAGTGCAAATACAGCTCAAAAGCTGTTTCCATAGGTTATAATAGAGGAACTTGCTAGGAGGACGACTGGATGAGACAGGCTAGATAATCCTGGAGGACTCAAACACATAGGACCTACACAGCCATTTAAACTGCTTGAGCTTTAGCCCAGCTTTGTGTCAGCATTTCAGTTTTCTCACAGAACAGATGCTTGTTTTATATTGTATCTTCCGTATTCTCTCAATATCGAGCATTTCACATTTAACTTCATCCATTACAAATAAACCCTGACAGAATTCAGTGCATGGGAGACAGACGTAAATGAACAGCATTGCTTTGTCCAGCTGTTTCTGGCTGAACCTCAGAAGCTGTCCATCAAACTCTGCCACTAAAAGATAAAACCTTCACATCTTGTGAGCTGGGGTGGGTGTGTATGGGAGGGGGTGGGGGGAGTGAGAGAGAGAGTGTGTGTGTGTGTGTGTGTATGTGCTGCAGAGGCCCGAGTTAGAACAGCAATCATGCTAAATGAGGAAGGAGAAAGCCTGTGATGGAGCAGCTGCTGCAACTCAGCACAGCTTCATTTAGCTTTTCCCCCGCCCACAGCACATGATAAATCTACCCTGCTAAAGAGGAGTTCAAACCATGAAGATATTCTCCAGAGAAGAGGACTATAAATCCCTGTGATGAACATGGAATGAAATTAAATACAGCCTGTGAAATGGGTATACTTCTCTTAGTCTGCTCTGGGAGGTTTCATGAAGGAGATTTTGCCTCTCAAAGCAGTAAGTGCAGTCTCTCATGGATAGATCCCAAATTGTGCGCTGTGTGACAAATGTTCAAAGAAATGTGGCTGCCTTGTCTGGAGTCTTTTCTTGTGGTGTTGGGGCAAGGGGAGCTTGTGTGTGCATGTGAGTATATGTGGAGGAAAAGGAGGGTTCAGCCAGTTGATCAGATTTCATTAGGTTTCTAAGTGCCAGCTTTAGGCTAGTGGTTTTGGAATACTACTTGGGATCATTTCAAGTATTTCCAGCTTTGAAAAGTGAGTTGTTGTAATTTCTAATTAAAAGAGAGGGAAAAAAAAGCCCCTTTGTCAGTTAATAAATAATGGTCATTGACACTTCAGTTCAAAAAAACAGGAAACTCTGGAGCTTTCCTTTCTCCCATCTCAGCTAAGGGCTCTTGGCAAGTGGCAGTGTCCCCAGCAGAGGACCACCTGCAGCTCAGGAGCAGCCAAGTTCTCAAGCTGAGATAGAGGAATCTTTTACATGACCATGATGTCCACTTCCACTCCCGGCCATCTTGAGACCAGATGCATTTACAGAAGTAGAGGGTGCCAGATTTATAGTATAAAACACCTTCTTTTAGCATTACTCAGTCTGTGGGATCCCTGGCTGCTTATTTTATCCCTCATGACACTAGAAAAGAATATGTATCCTGCCAAGTTTAGTAGTTTCATGTAAAGCACTGACAAATAACCTTAGACGGCAAATTCTCTGGAAGCTCTCTCATGCCTGCAAAGCACCATGAACACTCCTGCTGAAGTATACATACGTGTATATATATCTAACATCATCTCAAGGCTAGGGAGAAGATATACTTAACATTTCTTCTTGCCTCATTCATGTCACTTATTCCACCATATTATGAATCATGCTATCCATTCACTGATGCCAGTAAGAAGGATGAATTTTCAATTATATCTAAGCACAGACTCCCTTACTTTCTGACAACGTTGTTAGTACAGGTACATTTTTAAGAGTGTCTACCACAACCTTGTTCCCAAAAGTGTGGCAGCTATGTAAGATCCAAAGGCTGCTGAGGACTGTTAAGTCAAGGGAGATAAATTGCCCCACACATGTTCTTATCTCTCTCTGGTGCCTGCAGAAGAAGCCTAGACAACCAGCTCATACACAGCAATTGTTACTTGCATGCCTAAAGTCATAGGAGATGAATCCAGCTCCTCGCTCTAATTCACCATGGAGAATTCTTACCCTTGCATAATAACATCAAAATTATTTCATGTAGCCATTTTAGTATCCTCAGAAAGTTTCGAAAACTGTAACACCTTCATATCTCCTCCAGATATGTATGGAGTTTGAGATCCTACATGTTTGACACTGCTCAACTGAAACTGCAGATACACCTTATCCTTGGATTAATCAAGGGAATAGGAAGTTGATAGGACTTGTATCTGTTATACTAGGACTTGTATCTGCTGTGCTAGTGCTATACACTGTCCTAGAACTCACTATATGTAGCTATCTGGAAGTTTGAGGTGTAGAGATCTGCAGACACCATAGGTGAAACCAAAACTGGCAGTAAAATTAATCACGGCTAGAGAACACCACACTCATTGTATTTCTGTGTCTCATGTGAGTGTAAGAATGGCACGGAAGAAGCTAAGCTGAACCTTGTACCTCAATATGAAAAAACTGGGCTGGTAAAAATTCCTCTGGCATTTCAGAAACTTTTCTTCTCTTTTCTGTTGCTGTGGTAATGATCCAAAAAATATTGGAAGGGTCCCTTCACAGAAGTTTTAAATGACATCAGCTTTTCCTGTGACCAGCTCAAAAAACAACTATAAGAGGTATATATGGAAACAATAAAGACCTACTGTTTTTATGGAAGTGTAATGCCATCCAAATAAAATCCACCATCTATGGAAACTTTCATTAAAACCATAACTCTGAAAGGCTCAGTAGTAGTAATTCAACAAAAAGAACCCTTGTTTTCTAATGTAAGTGAGAGTCCTGTAATGTCAGGGTTATCTCAGAAAAAAAAAAATGAGCTATTCACAAACACATCACAGAGAAGTCTGCATATGAAGATAATGAAGGGCAGATGTTATCTCAGGGAAGATGCTGAGCTTAAGATTTTTGCAATGAATCTCAAGAATAGGTGTTTTATGCCTCATATGTCACTGGAAAGATATATAGCTTTTTCATTATATTTAGTAATATGCCTGTACTTTACAGGGGACACAGAACTCCTTGGGCAAGAACAAGCTCTTCATCAGCTGCTGACAACATGAACTCTCCCTACCCTTTTTTCTCTGTCTGAACACCTTTCAGTTCCCTGTACCCAATCCTCTGCCAGTCCCAGAGAACATATGTAGGAGTTAGGAGAGAGGACAGCAAATCTTTTTGATTGGTTGTCAGGGGGAAGAAAGGAGGTGTCAGAGTTCTCTGAGGACAAGGGTAAACTCATTGCACACCACAGCCAGGGAAATCACAGGCTCACTTATTTGAAGAAATACAGAGAGAATTTAGTCCCAGCTCTAAAGGGTTACAGATGCCAGTGGAAGAGGCTCTGATAACTCCTAGGAGAGATGAAAAGTAATTTTACAAGAGCCATGCACACCTGGTGTCTGTTCACTGTGATTAAACTACTCTTTTGTCTCTTAAACACATGGAAAATTGAGCTCAGTTTATCAGAATTATCTCAGTGTACGTACAAAAATATGATTGCTCAGTGGCTGAGAGAAATCATAGAATAACCTATAAATAATTAGATGACCTTTAAAAATATACTTATTTTTAAGGTGATGAGTTAGTATTAATTCAATAAAGAGGCAATAGCTTCAGTGGTAGAGTTTTATCATAGGTGAGGATTTGGCTAAAAAGCAAGAACAAGTAGTCAGCTTTCCACATAGAAAGTGATTTTTAACGTGTATTTTTAATGAGCTGAAAAAAGCCCAACAGTGTAAAAAAGTAGATGTCTCAGAGTAATTTAGAATTAAATGTACTCCTGGAGCTGTCAAACTGAGGATCAAAGATGGCTTGCATTCATTTTAGATGACTAACTTGTTTATTTTTTCTGATGTTTTTAATTGTGTTAATAAAGCAAAAGTTTTTGTTTTAGTTACTTGAGTAAGAGAATTTGCACTGTGCTTATAAGTGAAGAATTAGTTTGAGTCTCATAAACCATTATCTTTGGTGCTTTTGAGTGCTCAGTCCGGCGAAAAACACAGCTGCTACATATCGTCTACTGAGATTATTATTTTTTTTATACTGATGGTGAACCCTGTGAAAATGTCTTTAAAACATTTAGCAGGGGTTTAGATAACGAAGGTGCAGAGCATGGCTATCATGTAAGCACTCACTGCTTACGTGATAAGTACACAGGGTTGGATAGGTAATACTTTGTACCTACTGTAATTGCTCGTTCTTGCAGAATGCAGAGTAATCCAGAAAGAATTCTATAGTCACCCTACATTAACAAAAAACAGGAGAGGTTGCAGTGTGTACATTCCTTCTCCGATAACGGAGGCATAGCAAAAAATTAGGTAGGTGTGCCACAGACCTGTTTGTTTCCCACAACACAGACTGCTTGTTTCAAAGCAGAGACATCAGACATAGTAATGTGGAGAGCAGCCCTGGAGTAGCAAGTACAGCAAGTTCAGACAGGTACAGATAATAGCTAAACATTCTTACTGCATTTCAGATGCACTCACTAAAAGCTGAATGTTGACACTACTCAGCTCTTTTCAAGCCTATTTCAGAATAGAGCTGGAATATATACTGTGGCCTGAACAAGATATTTCAATTTGAGTAGTTTTGAGGGGTGGGGGCGAGGTGTGTGTTTTATCTGTATTTTCTTTAACATGTGTTCATTTATCAGTTCATTTGTTTAATTTGTGTGTGGTACTTTATCAAACACTAATCTTTTTTACATAAATAATTTCTCTTAGTTGTTCTTAATATATAAGCAAATTCTTACACTTGTCTTTGGAAGAGAAACAGGATTTATTTAAGGAAAATGAATCACTGTTAGCTTTATTCACTGTTGTTGTACATTTATCAACTTAAAATGTTTCAAGGTGGATTCTCAGAAAGTTTAGGTGTAACCTGCTATTGATTCTTAATTTATTAATTAGAATATGTTAATTTCATGTATCTCTAGACAATAGCCTTCCTGTGGCATATTTACAGATCATAAAGCAAACATAGAAGATGAAGCAAAATATAAAAGCCTGTGCAATATAAGCACAGATGAAATCCCACCAGCAACTCAGCTGCAAAAAATAATTCAATTAATTGCATGCTTAAAATTTAGTCCATCTCAAAACATTGTTATGCTTTGGAGAATGACTGACAATTGTATTCAAACTAAAAAACGTCCTCACTCATATTTTGCATGATAGACACGCAAAACAAAACGTTCATGGACACTGGCAGTGGCTGTGCTTGAGGCTGTGCCATGAACAGCATGCTGCCTTTGCCAGCCCTTATTTTGCTTGTGATGGCCATAAAAGATGCAAGACACACTGCCATAACTGATGCATCAGCAAATTATTTTGGGAATAACTTAGCTGCACTGGTTCAAGTGAACTGCTGGCTTTCTGCTGTACTGTGGTGACGAGATTCCCTGAGGAGAGACACATTTCTCTCACACTTCAAATTAAGGGAATGAGAAATAGCAAATGGAGCAGGGACATAATATCCTGACAGAGTTTATGTGGGGTCAGTTGAATGTTTGGCTTGGCGTATGGTTTAGAAGACCACAGTTTTTTATGGGAATGTGAAGGGACGGTGGAACAGGAGAGGAAAATATGAATAACAATTTTGAGGAATCCAAACTATTTTCATTAGATTTATCAAGTGCAAGAAGTTCTGGAAGCCTCACTGCACTCCATTTCTTAAAATCAGGCCTTGTAAAGTGAAAATACTGCAAGTGTCCCAATCTGATACTGGTTAACCACAACATTGCTAACAATTACCTCATACCTCAAATCTTGGCCAAGGGTTTCTATTTGCACAGAAAAAGGCTGGCAGTACCCATAGCCTTTGCTTCAGGCAAAGCCTCTCAGGTTGTTCTCTACGTTTTTCATCTTTCTAAATGCATTCTTTTTACAAGGTTCCATGATTTCATTCTTTCCATATGTTTTCTACTTGGCTTTTGCATGATTGCCCGAATTTGCAGGGCTGAGTTCTGCCACAGGTGCTGTCAGAGAGAGGGGTGGGCTGTGCCCACCTGCTGCCACCCCCTGACCTTGGGCTTCCATCATTTTCCCCTCCAGGCGCTCCACCCCACCAAGGAGGCAGTGTCACCCTTGCTGTCCCTGCAGCCTCCAAAGAGTCCTCAGAGTCATCACCCTCCCTCCCGTCTAGCCTGAGCACATATGGGGAACCGAGTCCAGTTGCATGAATGGGCAATTTTCAGCAGCCAAATTAGTGCCAGGCAGCTGATAGAGTGCATTTAAATATCTGAAGCCAGGAAGCTCAGAAAAGACAGCCAGACGCATGTGAGGTAACTTAAGTTGGCCAACAGGGAATTCCCAGACAAGAGCAGGATTTAGCTCTTTTTTAAAAGGTAGTTCATCTACAGATTCTTGAATAGAGGGACAGAGGATTGTGTTAATATATACATCACAGCTACAAATCAATTCCAGAAGCAGGATAGATGCAAAAGTCATGTTAATAAAAGCCAAAAGAGGAAAGCTGTCATTCTAGCTGAATTCAAAGTAGTGAATCTTAACGTTCAAGTCCTCCTTACATCTGATTTAGAGCAAGGCCTTGAAATAAAATTGCTTTGCTCCCAAGAGAGCTCCCTTACGCTTAGAATAAGCTGAGCAAAGTCTGTGTTTGTTGAAGGTGATCCACTTTACACGCATTAGTAGCTGTGTGAGCAGAGACTGTGATCTAAATATAGTAAATTTCACACTCTGTCCAAGCTCAATGAATATTTAAGTATTTTTGCACAGTAGGACAAGAGAGACTGAGAGGATATCAGAACCTAAGTTTAATCCTACACACAGATCAGGCAGAAGAGAGATCTGCAGCTGGATATCCCACCCTGCCTAAGCCCTCCCAACATTGATTTCGCAGTGATGAATGACAGGGGAAGACATGGGCTTTAATCAGTGTGTTTTGCTTGAAAAGCATCAGATAGGGTCCTAAAAGAAGTTGAGAGGGAAGGCGTACTAAGATATTTCTGCAACATGGTAGAGCTTAGTCATGAGTGACACACACATTTTAGGATGTCAGGATTCAGACAGAAATACGCAAGAATTTAGGTCCTGGAGATTCTAAGTGTCAAAGGCAAGTCAGAAAGGAGAATAAAGTGAATGGACAGAGGGGTAAGTTCAATCAATCCTTCCAAACTTTCCTATCATATCACAGAATCATAGAATTATCTGGGTTGGAAAGGACCTCTGAGATCATCAAGTCCAACCTTTGATCCCCTACCACCAAAGCTACTAGACTGTGGCACTAAGTGCCCCGTCTAGTTTCCTCTTAAACACCTCCAGGGACAGAGAATCCACCACCATTCCAACATCTGATTATCCTCTCTGTAAATAGTTTCTTCCTAATATCCAACCTAAACCTCCCTTGTCAGAGCTTAAGACCACGCCCTCTTGTTTTACTGATAGTTGCCTGGGAGAAGAGACCGACCCCCACCTGGCTATAACTTCCTTTCAAGTAGTTGTAGGGAGCGATGAGGTCTCCCCTGAGCTTCCTCTTTTCCAGGCTAAATATTCCTAGCTTGAATATGTAGCAGAAGAAAGATGTTTTGACTTAGAGTCATGTGCGCTAGTGAGAAATTAACACTGACATGAAAATCTGTTTACACCTATGGGAGGAACTCTTGTGCTTTTCAGCAAAGAGAAATTATCAGCAGGTTTAGAGAAAGTCAGATCTGCTCATTTAATTCTCTCGCTGCCATGTGTTAAAATTATACACACATAGATTATCCAAAAAGCGACAATTTTAAAAGCCAGACAACTCAGAATTTAGGAAGTAGTAGACTTAAGGGCTCTTTGTGACAATAATCCAGCTGTTTTATGCATATACACTGAGGTAAGATTCCAGACCACCCTTGTCTTTGTCTTATGTTCAACATGGATGTGGTATCCCTAATAAGTAGGTATATAAAACTTAGTTTTCACTATGTGTTTAGAGTGTGGTTTCCAGCCAGTTTTACTGCAAACTGTTTAAATGCTAGTCAAGAGAGAATTGATTTTTTTTCCCTTGTTTTTTTTCCTGTGTTTCTCAGAAGTGTAGTGCCTGTGTTGAATAGTGTCTGTATATTTCCCAGCTCAATGGAAAGCAGGAACACACAGCAGGCTCTGTGCTTCTAACTCTCAACTGACAGGATATTGGGGGACATGGACTTCTTCAGCAGATCTGTTTCATCCCCATCCTTACCAAGTCAGCAGGTCTTGGAAGCAATTAAATTTGTTAGATAAAGTCCCTATTGACATATATATATATATGGGGGGGGAAGGGTTTAAATTACTCTTTCGCATGATTCATTTGGCAGGTTTAGTAACTTCATCACAGCTCAGTAATTTTCTAGCTTGCTTGTTTTTCAGGACAACACTTTGAGACACAATAACTCCCTGCAGCATTACGGGCTGGGGGCAGAGCAATTGGAAAGAAGCCCAGTGGAAAAGGACCTGAGGGTACTGGTCAACAGCTGGCTGAACATGAGCCAGCAGTGTGCTCAGGTGGCCAAGAAGGCCAGTGACATCCTGCCTGTCCTGAATCAGAAAAAGTGTAGCCAGCAGGACCAGGGAAGTGATTCTTCCCTTGTACTCAGCACTGGTTAGGCCACGCCTGGAGTGCTGTGTCCAGCTCTGGGCCCCTCAGTTCAGGGAGGACATTGAGGTGCTGGACGAGATCCAAAGAATGGCAATGAAGCTGATGAAGGGGTCTTACGAGGAGATACTGAGGGAGGTGGGTTTGTTTAGGATGGAGAAGAGGAGGCTCAGGGGTGACCCTATCACTCTCTACAATTACCTGAAAGGAATCTGTAGCCTAGTGGGGATCGGCCTGTTCTCCCAGGCAACCAGCAACAGGATGAGAGGACATAGTTTTAAGCTGTGTCAAGGAGGTTTAGGTTGGACATTAGGAAGAAATTCTTCCCAGAAAGGGTGATTAGACACTGGAATGGTCTGCCTAGAGAGGTGGTGGAGTCAGTGTCCCTGGAAGTGTTTAAGGAAAGACTGAATATGGCTTTCAGTGCCATGGTCTAGTTGGCATGGTGGCATTCAGTCTTAGGCTGGACTTGATGATCTCAGAGGTCTTTCAAATCTAGTTGATTCTGTGATTCTGTGACATAGCAGGTTCAGGATGATGCCTTTCTTTAGCTATTAGAGAATGCTTTTAAAACAATTTTCAACACCGAGGTCCATCAAAGGGAGTGGTTTCCACATCTTCCCATGGATAATAATGATTTTACAGTTGGCTCTTCTGTGATGCTGCCAACAGCAATGAGGACAGACTCTCTGTATCATAAAATCATAGATTGGTTTGGGTTGGAAGGGGACCTTAAAGATCATCTTGTTCCAGCCTCCTTGCTTTCGGCAGAGACATCTTCAACAAGACCAGGTTGGTCAGAGCCCCAGCCAACCTGGCCTTGAACACTCCCAAAGATGGGGCATCCTTAGTTTTTTTGGGCAACCTGTTCCAGTGCCTCCCCACCCTTGCAGTAAAGAATTTCTTCCTAATATCTAATCTAAACCCACTCTCTGCACATGATCATCTCACAGAGAGCCTTCTCTCATCTTCAAAACGGAGTTGTCATCACTGTATGAAATACTCATCAGGCAGCAGTTTAAGATCCCAGCAAAGATTAATTTCCTTGTCTTTTCATGCTGCTTCAGATCAGCCACGCTCACTCCAGCGATTTGATACTTGTGAAATATTTTTTGTGATTCTTGAGCACATGATAAAAAGAAACTCTATGATTTCTTTTTTTTCTGTTGTATCTTTTCATGTTTGCCCAAAGTACCAGACACATCCTATAAATTTTCCTCAGTACTTTCCTTGACAAATGATGAGTGGACCTCAAAAGGAAAATAGATTTTGCATCTTCAAGCACCAATTCAAAGTACAGATGCTCTGAAAAGCTTCTTTCTGAAATCTCTTTATGAATACATTTTGGTTTACAAAGCTTTAAAAAAAGAGCAGCTAAATCATGTATTGCATCTGATTTTAAAACAGAAGTCTGTTCATTGTTCTTTAGAGAAAACAGTTGTTTCCTCAGAGTAGCTGAGCTCAGAGTACAGCTGGAGTGGTTGTGTGGTTTTTGATACCTCCTCTGTTCCTGTTTTTAATACATGGGCAAAATAAAGAAAAAGGCACAGTGAATATTCCCTCATAAATTACCTTACCCTGTGGAGTCACAATGTGGTCTGAAGATGGGATGGATCACAACCTAACCAGAGATGGTTTCTCATTTTATTTCTGTCTGTCTTCTGAACTGAACTCAGGCCAGAAGGATGGGATTGGAAGGTTTCAGTGTTATTTTCTTCAGGTCAAGGATTTCACCTATTGCCTTCAACTTTTTCTGTGGAAACTCTTGTGTCAATGATTAGCAAAACTGACAATCAGAGAAGGGACAGATTAAAAGAAATATGTCAACTGATAGTCATGTACCTGTCCTTTGCCACTGTAATTAATGCTCTTGTAATGAAAACAATGGTCAGACTCATATAGGGGTTCATCAGTCCTTTGTTTTTATGTGAGAAGAAAGTCAATCACACTTAGAGGTCTGTTACCTTACTCAAGTATCAGCTCTGCACTGGTAGACTTGTTGGTTTCCATTTATTAATAATTCCCTCTTTTATGTCCTATACGTATCAGACAGATAAGCTCCAAGTACTGATGACTGCAACCAGTTGGTTTCTGCAACTGACTGAAGTTGCTCTGAGGACTGAGTTCTTTCTTCCATCCCTTTGCTGAAGCCCAGAGCACTTGGAGGAGGTTACAGACACTCTTTCCTGAGAGCTGCAATGAAGGGAAAGAGCATCTACCGAGGGTCTGGGCCTACAAATCTTACTGTATCCATCATAAATCACTCATAAGTGCTGCAAATTGCTGACTTTTAGCTCTGGAATCTTGTGTATTCTTACTTCTTGCTACTAAGATATAATGAAAAGTGAAACCATGTTTCCTTGCAGATGGACAGGGAATGCAAAACTGAGCCAGGGTGCGGGACTGGAACAATTGTGTGTTACAAAAATTTTGGGAAGCTGGGCTTAATCTGCAATTTTCCCCACAGTAATTCAAATAATTTTTCTAAGTGACTTCAGTGACCTTTTTGTGGCAACACTCACGTTGCTATGGCAAGGTTTATATTAATATTAAAAGGTGCTGTCAAACTGCATGCCTCCAGTGAGACATACAAACACTTGAAGGTGGGAAATCTGCCAAGATATTCTTTCTACACAGTTAGGAAAAGGAATGTATGGTTAATCATTGCTTTACTCAGAAGCAAGCAGCGAGAGAGACATTTGTATCTTATGTATGCACCATTCTTCAAGCATCAGGAAAAAGTGAGGCCCACAACTGCACAGAGTTGTTTGTAAATATTACAAAACATTTGAAAATACAAATGGTTTGACAGGAAGTTTTCATAATCACAAGTGTTTATGTTTACTCTCAAAAGAGAAGGCATAATAAAAAAAAATATTTTAAATCTCAGTTATACCTAAGAAACTCACTGATTCATTGCGTTTGACACATTTTGAAATGTGTCAAAAGCTTATGAAAGTAGAAAAAACCCACCACATTCAAAATTTTGATAATTGTTATAGAATGTTCTTTGCAGTGTTTGAGGATCAAATACCACTTTCTTAAGTCTCTCTGTCTTCCCACATATAGGAAGCAACATTTTTCAGCACTACTGCTCTTTAATCTGAACACCTTCTACACCCTACTTTCTTCAGGTTTGCATGAACAGCAGCCAGTGTGTGTGATTGACCTATACATTGCATATAAGATCCATTCTATACATTTTATATAAGATCCACAAGCAATAAAGGGTTAAACAAATACCTGGTTCAGTTAATTGTTTTTTGAGAGCCACAAAACCTGATTTTGAGTTTGGCCTGGAGACATAACTCCGGGTTCTACCCAGACCAGTGATGTGATGGATGGCAAACACTTCTGTATTTACAGTGGCACAGTGCCCAGCCTTTATACTGTCTGCTTCCTCTTCTTCACAGCTCATGAGGTCTTCAGTCATTTTTCAAAATTGCAGTCCTCAAATGATACTAGAATTCTAGACTACATCTGAGACATACATGTCTCCAGCTTACACTCTTATTTTATGAGAAATGTCAATCTCTACATAATGAATCCAAATAAGCTCTAATTAGCAGAAAGCAGAATTATATCCCTAATAACAGAATGGTCAATTGTAAATCAGTGGATGAGATCATT
This sequence comes from Lophotriccus pileatus, assembly GCA_035583135.1. Classification (NCBI taxonomy): domain Eukaryota; kingdom Metazoa; phylum Chordata; class Aves; order Passeriformes; family Tyrannidae; genus Lophotriccus; species Lophotriccus pileatus. Next base: position 29,218,348 of record JAWWES010000081.1, read on the forward strand.
ATTTTCAATCAGACTCTTCTGTCAAACACCAAAACTAAGAAAACAGAGGCTTTTTACAAACCATTAATTCTCATTCACTTCATAAGTAGCTTAGCAGAGTTCACATGAACATATGAATCACTCTGTTTATCTTTTTTCATTAATTTATTTTATAAATGTGCCAAAGAAAACTCTTTTAAAACAACGATTTATAGTATAATAAACTTTCCAACATGTATTAATGCTATTATTGTTGCAAAATGAAGATCTCTTTTTTTTTTCTTTTCTTCTTACCATTTTTGAGGAAGTGAATATTTGGATTATGAATAACTATTTCAGTCCCATTACCAATAAAGTTCAGAATCCCTTTGGCTAATTCAATGAACAATTCAGAAACTTTATGAACCAGCAGTTTTCTGCAGACACACTTTTGGATGGCAAGGCAACAAAGGTGCAAATAAAGAGAACAAACCTGTTTGATGTTTAAGTAACAAAGTTTATCCACTTTTAACACTTACTGAGCAGTGAGGATTTTTTCTTTCCTTTGACACTATTGGGTGACAATGGATTTCCTCAGAAATTCACTCAAAATCTGTATCATCTAGAGCACAGTGAGGATTGAAACTCTTTTTAAAAGCCAAAACAGGATGCAACAGAGCCATCGAGTAGTGCGATTCAGCTGTGGCTTGTGGAGAGTGAAATAGGTCTGTCATACCACTGCTGTTCTCACACTTCCCCCATCCTTGAGATTTCAAATAGGCAGGTCTACTGGCTTCATCTGCCACATTGATTTGTGTTATACCTTGCTAGGAATTGAAGAGAAATAATGAAAACTGAAATTTGAAAGCTAGTGGGAGACAATATCAATGAAAGAGAATGGAGGGTGAAATCTACCAGAAGCTTTATGCCCAGACAGTGCATTGTCTGCACACAAAATAACCCTTGCTGTAACAATGTTAATATCAGAGTTTAAGCCACTTATGAAATTTGTAGATAAACATTAACTTTTGGCTACCTACAGACTGTGAGGAATACAAGTACTTTTTGTAACTTACAAGGAGATTCAGAATGAGATAATTGCTTCTAATATAGGGTTGGAGGGGCAGTTCTACATTAGGATTTTGCTTTGATGATTAATAATAATGCTATTCAATGAAGCTCATGAAAAAGTGACTTCTTGCTGGAAAACTCTGATATACTTAAATGAAGTTCATTGTGCATTTCTACTGCTGTAATGGTGGAGGAAAAAAACTTACGAATTATTTGTTTTAAATAAGAACAATAATAAAAGTAATATGCAGCAGCTCTTTAAACTTTCACTTAAGAACTATTTTAAAATTATACACAAAACATCTGTTACAGATATTAAAGTATGTGGGACTGTGTTCCAGATGTGAAATGATGTTTATCAAAGGATGGAACAAAAAGCAGTTATCATTGAAGTAGGTCAAGAGGGAGGTCTCTGAGTTACACAGATCTACCAGCACTTCACAATAGGCAAGGGGTTATGAAACAAACATGTGATCATGGTCAATATAACTTTATTTTCCTTATGAATAGGGTACTTAACAGGACACATCACTAACCGAGACAAGTTGGGATTCAGTGAAGTGTACTGTAAATAACAAGCAGTCTTATCCATACAATTTGTGTTGTGAGTACATTTAACTTAAAGAGTATCTGTCATGTTAACAGAGAGATTAATTGTGGTGTTTAGGTACAGCTCCATCTTGAGTTACACATTCCCTGAAGGAGTTTGGAGAGATTAAAATACTTCCCAGCAATCTGGAGCTTGTGGTGTGAACTTGGTGTGTGCACCAGCTGCAAGACTGTTCTTTGTGCCTCTCTGTGGGCTGGTCCCTTCTCAGTGAGACCATCAACACCTTCTGTGAGCAGAAACCAGCAGACCCCAAGACTGAACACAGCTCCTACTTTGTAGCCATGCTAACTAATGTCACCCTTTCTACAAAGGCTTTTTCTTATAATTTGGGCTTCTAGCCTTGCCTTTAAACCGTCTGCTTACCCTGTCCTCTGGAATTGGCTGTTTCCTTTTGTTTTCTTATTCAGTGATACATCTGTTTTTTCTGTGCTGCCTTTAGGAAGTTTCAAGTCATCCAGCATATGTAATTTTCTCATACTAGGTGTGCAGGAATTTATTTTACTGCCATTATTACAGAGTTTATTTCTCCCAATAAATGGATGTCAGAATTTTAAGAGGGTCACATCATTAGAGGCATTTTAGTATTCTGACATCATCCAGATTCGATCTTTTCCTGTTCAGAAGATAGTGCAGACCAGGGTTGTCAACTGACCCGTTAAAGCTTACAAACATTTCATAATGTATTGGTGATCCCAAAAGCCTTGTGAAGCTGTAAATATGTCATGTTTTCAATGTAACCTTTGCTGATCTTGAAATCAAACACAAAAGCTAAATGAAAATATTGGGAGTGATGAGGGGAAGGCTCCTTTTGCCAAAGCTAAAGAGCTTGTGGCATCATGAAAGGAAGACTTCTGATCACACACTGTTTAGCAGTGCACCACAATAATGAACAATGATAGAATGCTGCATTCCAATGAAAAACACTTTGATCTTTGTCTTCAAGCAGAGATATTCTGTGTCCAGATACATAATGATGAGGTTGCAGTAGAATTCCTATCATGCTTCTCCAGAATTTCTCAGTCTGCATTGCAAACATATAAATGAAAGGGTCAGCCTCCTGGAATTGCTCAGTGTTTGACAGCTTTACATAAATTCAGTATTTAAATGTCTGCTCTTTTCAGTAAAGTGCTTTACAACGGAGTATCAAATATATATCAGAAAAATAGTTATAAACTGTCCTTCTGATGGATTAATAGATAACGTGCATTTCTCCAATTTGAGGTTTCAAGCTCCACCACTTTCACCTGTGTTGCCACATGACTCTTGATTTCATGATTCCATATTTTCTTACATTCAGCCCATTCCTAAGTCAACATATCTTTAGTCCTACTTCCTGCTGTACTTCAATAAATCCACTCAACGATTTGGCAAAGCAGGACAATTAAGTGTTGCTGGTATATTGAAGTAGCACGTAGAGTTGGTTTTGATGTCTGAACAAGTCTGCATTGGCAGAAGGCCAGAAAAAAGGGAAGGAAACAAGCTCATGACCTCCAGGCAATTGCTGGCAGCTCTTTGGGAAGGTTGCTGGGTCATGATAGCAAAAAAGTCATCACTGTAGGTTGTGGTATCTTGTTTCTGAAAAAAAAAATGTATGTTCAATTTATTAAACTATTTTACTTATAACAAAAATTCTCTTACACTTCTAAAGAGAATTCTAAACCAAATTAAAGTCTTGATATATAAAGCAGATATCATCTATATGCCAGTGCTTCCCATGCAGTGATCCTGGTATCTGAATACAAGAAGTACAGGGTTTTGCTTCAGATGAAAATGTATGCTGCTTTTTCTTATACAACTGTTGACCTTTTAAAGATGACTGCTGGACTGTGAAAATACATTCTTGCAAAACAGAATCTGTGTACCTTTGAATATAATTAGATAAGTCAAAGTCTTATTCACTCAAGGAGAAAGGAAACACAATTCCCAAAAATGCCCTCCCTCCCCAGTTCAAATGAGTCATAGGATTTCTACAACATCCTGGTTTTATTCAATGTTCCATCTGTGTTGATTAAGGCACCAAGAGGTCAAGTGACTTCAAGGGTGGCTTTCCCATAAAGGCAGATCCAACAGCTGTCTACTGGAGAAAATATAAAAGCATTATAATATTGGTTGACACTGGAGCACTTAAAATAACTGCGGGCTTGGAGGAGATGGCATTTTCCCATTTCCCTGGAGCAGGCAAGTCTTTAGAGAAGTTGCTAGTGAGATGGCTACAAGCAGTGGGCTTTTCACTGGGTTGGCAGCAGTAGTTTTGCATTTCCTAGCACAGATGTCTCATCTCTAGCAATGCAGTTATGTCCATAACCATTTACCTGCTCTGTACTTGTCCTCCTGATGCCAAAAGAACTTTGCAATCACTTTAAAGAGAAGAGGATAGACTCGTCACTCCTCATAAAACGTATAAAACACACATAAAATTTTAAAAATCCCAAGGTGGTGTTAAAACCTTTTATTTAGACTTATTTTCTCTTGATTCTTAAGAATAAGGCTAGACATAAAGAGCGAATTATTTGCCAACATACTTGGGGACAAAGGGTGGGGTAAAAAGTAATAATTTCAGCCTGAACAGAGGCATAATCTCTGTGTGAGTGGTAACATGAAGAAGCTGTTGACTCAGTCCAGTGCTTAACTCCTGGTCAGAGGGCAAGGGCTCATGGTGAGTACAAACAGACACTGGCAGTGCTGCTTACACAGAAACTGCCCTGATGCCTTCCTCCATGGCTTGCTATTGAAACAACATCCAGCGTTATGCAGTGCTTTCATCAACACCACTGAGCTAGCCACCACCTGAATGGGAGCTAGGAGAAACACTCTGCCTCATATATCTTAGTCTAAATATGCTTTTTTCTTGTGTCTGCCATGTGTGGGTCACATTCTGCTCTGCAGACAAGATGTGGTTGGGAAGCCCAGCAAATCCTGAGTGGGGACACTCTCTTGGTGTAAAAGAAGCCAAAGTGTCCCTTGCAATAAACCTGGCCTTGTCAGCCAAAAAAACCTGATGCTCTCTTGAGTTATACAACCATTTTGAACAAAGTAGGGAAGGATAAAATCAACCATTAGTATATCCTGGAAAGGGGACTGGTCATGCAAGTTTTTTCCTTCCTCCTCTTGCAGATGAGGCATTACATCAGAGTTCAGCACAGCTCCCTCTGCTCCCTGGCTGAACCAGATTCACTTCTGTCAACTTTGTGAAAACAAAATTTCACAAACAATTTCACTTTCAATGAATTTCTAGAGGGATTGGGGTATTTTTGTTGTTGTTCATTGGTTGGTTTTATTTTGGCCTTCAGTGCACTCCATGCCTAGGCCTCTATCTAGCAAAAATATCCAAGGCAGCAGCATGTTTTAAGTAAGAATTCAGAAATGGTGAAAGAAATTTCCCCTTGTAAAACAAAGCTGATGATGACAATTTAGTCGTGGTAATAATACTTAGAAATTCCCTTTAATTCCTGCAATTACTGATGATATTCATAGGCAGCAGTCCAAGACTAATGTTTTTGATCTGGATGGTTTCAGTTTAAAGGGTCGGGAAGGAAAATAATATTAGGCAGCACAAAGTGGATCTTTGCAGCAATGCATGAGAAAGAAACTACATTATGTTCTTTGGCATTTCGAACGCTTTTTCCCTGGCTGCTCTGTTCTGAGCCCATTTATATAATTAAGATAAAGAAGAACTTTCTGACAAAACAAATTAATGCATCTGACTTTTCTGCTGGAAATGTATCTTTATACAGCTGTTGCCTTAGGACAAAAGTTCTCTTGAGTCAACAGACTCCTCTAACAATATGGAGTGAATAGAGACAGGTAAGACGGAGCCCAAAAACATCTTAGGAGGTTTGTATTGTTAAAGAGGGATGTGTCTAAGAAGAAAAGGACACAGATTTTCAAGAAGGCATGGAGAGTTTCAGGATCTACACTGAAGATGGCAACATAGAAACTTCCTGATAAACTTGCTCTAAATCCATTAATCATTTACTCTTTAACATTTTTCAGGTATCCAAAATCCAACCTTGCTCTGTTTTGAAGAGGCTTTTGTCTAATTTCTCCAAGAACTGATTATAGAGAGAGATTTTTCCATTTCAGGCCCCTGAGAGAAATAATTTCCCAGACCTCCTTCACTGGCAGGACAAGACATCTCAAAAAGTAGTGGTGATGTTGTCTACTAGGAGTTTAGAATGTTTCCCTAAGAAATGGAAGGAAAGGTTTACACTCTTCCTCAGCTTGAGAAATACTAACTCTCTATCTTCTGCCTCTTAAAAATGGCTGCCTAGCAACTGCAAAAGTTTTTAGGCCAATGCATTAGGGTAAAGTGAATTCATGGCTTGTTTATACTCATACTAGACTGAAAGGTGACATTTTTAGTACACATAGTTAAATATTCTAGTGAAGGGCATTCAGTTATGACTCCAGTGTTTATAATATTTGGTTCAAAAATACTGATTTCTGAAATATAATCGCTGAAACAGAGATTGTTCATGCACATGTATGGGATCCAAAGGTAAGATTCAGCACGTTAGTGCTTTTGCTGTTCTTCTCTCCCCATAAAACAGCAATCCTTTCCTGACATTATCAAGGCATAAAATAAGAGGACTGAAAAGTTCCTTACCCAGAATATCCCATATCTGGTTGCAAAGTTGCTCTCCTGATAGATGGTTTTGAAATCTTTCATCCAGATGAAAGATTTGATTTACTTCAGCTCTTAGTTCCTGTTTGTAAGCTTTAGCTACGGGGTCGTTTAACAGGTCACACATACCCATTCATCTTTAAAAGAGGACTTTCACTGCCGTGTTTTTTGGTGTCTGCATCCTTTACTAGACTGAGTACAGAATTTTGAACATGAAAGTCAACTACTGTTGATGCAACTTTCCTTCTGCTATTTCCCTTACCCTCTCTAATACAGCTTTCTTGATCTGTCTGTTAACTAGTTCTACTTAAAATAGATCCCTTAGCCTGAGCCAGGCAGATGTTTACAATGTGACATATTCTGAGCAAGAACTATGTGAAAGCTGGGATTTTCCCTAAATTGCTACTACTTCAATCTTTTTATATCTTCTAAATTAATAAAAAATCTGGTAAACAATATTGAATTATTTAAATAAATATATATAAGTCTTGTATTAAGACTAATAAGTGTATTAGTCTAATACAGACACTGGAGTTAAAGACCTAAAAGGTTTATGATATCACACATGTACAGATAGTTTGGGCACTGAGAATAAATTTTACTAATTCTCTCCCACATTCTGCTACTGTTTGTATCTGTTCTTGGACACTTCAGAGAAAGCTTCCCCTCATTTACAGTTTAATATATATGAGGCTGACATAACCAGGCATTATTTAAATGGAAAGATTTGGGGAGCTGGGATGGATTTGTCAATTCAGATTTTGCTGGAAGATTTTTGTGGATTTTTTTTTTTGTTGGTTTGGTTTGGTTTTTTAACTGAAATAATTGATTAAGAGATATTCAGTGAGTAAAATTTAATGGTTCTATTACCATTCTTCCATATTCTGAGTGTGTCTGTTTCTCAGAGGGCTGAAAACTGAAAGTTTTTCTATTTTTCAGAGATCGGGAAATGGCTTTCCTCAAAATACTGGTTAGCTCAAAGACTGGTGAACAGATATGGTATTAACAGTTGTGGTTGTTACAAGGCATGCAGTCTGGTCAGTCATCAGGGAAAGGGTTAAATGACATTTTAAATCAAAGTTTTATTTGTTTCTAGCCTGGTTAAATCACCGTAAATGCCTGCATTTAACAGCATCACGAGACAATGAGATCTGAGTATCAGCTGGTGTCTGCGCTTCACCTTCCATATGATGCAACTACACCCCAGAAAACATTTTAGAGCATACTGCATATGGAGAGCCAGAAGTGACATGGGGTTCCAATTATGGTAAAATGAACCATATGTCTAATTAAATATATATGTTTTCTATTGATCTCCATGCTAATTGCTGAAAACAGATGCACATGTTTCATCTAAACAGCAATTAGCTATGGGTAGCCATAATCTGTGATTCTCCCCCATACATCTTTTTCTCACCTGCTGTTCATCTTACCCATTGTGGAAATATTTATTTTTTTAGGCTATAGGTTTCTTTTAACTTGGAATATGCATGAGTTATCATGCTTGTTCATATGTCACATATAATTAGCTTTTCCTGAAAGACATAAGCAAATATTTTGTGAAGTAGTGATATGATATTTCTCCAGTTTTATGGGAGATATCTTAAAGATTTCCTGAGGGTGGTGCTAAGCACATTATGAAAATCACCCCTGCAAGAACTGCCAAATTAGGAATACACAGAAATGCTGCAGATGTTTGAATGGAATTAATTTTCTTGGCTATTTCTTGATGAGGCAGATTTCTATAAAATTATTTCCCTAAAACTGTACAGAAGTAGGAGTAACTGCAGTTTTCAATGTGTTTCCAGTTTTAGCAAAACATACATAAATTATCATCTAAATAAACTGCCTTTTTCCAAGCAAAATAAAAATAGAGCAGCAATTCTTTTTATTATACTAATCTAAGAAAAGCTATATCTCATGGTTAGACACAGTTAATGAAAAAAACTTTTCAGAAAGAAATTGCCGAAGTAAGGATGCAATTTACAAGTTTTTATGGAGCTGAAATGGAACACTGAAACCCTCCTGCCCAACTGCAGTCTTAAATGCATTCAGTTTAGTAAACAGAATTTTAACAACAAACTAAATTGCATTCTGAATAGGGTAGCATTTTCAGCTGCAGAATTCCAACTTGAACTTCCACATTAATGATTTGTCGCATAAAGTTTTTCCCCATCGTTTTTTAAACAATACTTGTAGGCATTGTGCTGTTGAACATGCTCATTCTCTGAAAACATTTGGAAACATGTACAGCATAAATAAGTAAACTCTTTAAAAGTTTTCCATTAAATATTCAGTAAGATTTTTTATGAGAAAAAAATTCTGTTGGAAACATTCCCCCAGAAAAAGATTTCTCTTTCAGCAGACCCTGAGATATGCTTGTCAGTTTTTGGAAGTGGATTTTTCCAAAGGGATTGCTCTGCATTGTTTCTACACTGGGTGTAGTTACACACAAATGGGTATTTTCATCATTGGCATTGTCTCATTTTAGGTGTGCAGCTCAGCTGTGTTTCAGTGAACTGAGAAGCTTGTCTTTTCCTCATAGTCAAGGGGAGAAGGGTGGAAGCCTTCAAAGGACTGGGAGAGAAAAAGAGGGATGAAGATGTACCTAAGTCAAGTGCCTGCGTTCAACATGATGTCAACAAAAAAATACCCCAAGTAGGCAATACTAAAGGTGAAACACAGACTGAAGACCGATTTAACTTTATTATGAGAATATTGAGATCAGCAAAAAGCAGTTCATGAAAGCCTAACAATTTGCAGGTGACTTGCACACTTGCTGAGAATGTGTCTGACTTTTCAGAATAGATGAGGATGTCGAGGAATGATTCACAGAGTAATTACTTTATTTGTGAGGAATTACATAACCAGGGAGCTGTTTGGTTATAAGTTTTCCTTGTCTCTCTTTCAAAGTCCACAGGTTGTTTTCCCCAGTGTAGGCAGAGGTGAGTCACACTAGTTTAGCCCTGCTTTGAATGCAATCTTTCATGAAGTTCAGCTGACATTGTGTTTTTGGACTTTGCTTTGGCCTGTTTTTTTTCATATAACCTCTGTCAGTTATTGCTGCAAAAAACCAAAAACCTCCAAAGATTATCTCTCCTTCCTCAAATGGTCATTCCCTGTTGATTATCAGAATTATTTTTTAATTTTTGAAGAAGGAATGAATTCTACAGACATCATTATCATGAGAAATAGTTGCATATATTTCAGCAAGTGTATTCATATAGCAAGACATTTGTAACATAAGTGGAGTTGGCAAAGCTAGTCATTAGTCTGCTAAGCTGGGTTCTTTAATATTACTCTTTTAATGGAATAAATTATTTTATTTGGTAATGCATATTAATTTCAGCAGGAGAATCTTCTATTACAAACCTAAGAATTTGGGAAGGTCTTGTTATTACATTTACACTTAAAGGAAAGATCTGAGTTAAATACTCCAGTTCACACTTTTTTGCTGGAAAACTGGTTTCTTGCTCTACATTATGTAATACATTAGGGGGTATATTTCAGAACAGTTTAATTCTCTTTTGCCTAACTTTCAAAGTGGAATTTCCAAAACGAAAATAGATTGGATCACTTTGTTATCGTACTCTGATGAAGACTTCCTTTTGTGAAACAATCAACTCCCTTTTATTCTGTTTACATTCATGGGTCATATTGAGTAATGCCATCTGCTGACAGAAATACGGACCAGTGAGTCATACACTGCAAAAGCTAGAGCAGAAGATAAGGAGTACTCATGTTAAAGAAAGACTAAAGGCCAAAGAGCCTGCCTCTGTCAAGGGTCTGAAGCTGATATTTATGAAAAGAATGCATGAAAACTGTAAGAATATATGTCTCAGATATCTGTAACATGTCTGTCTTTGATGTACTTAATAGTGCTTAATAATTCTTGAAGGATTTTTCTTTCAAAATTCTTCTGTAGGATAAATTTTTTTTGATTTAGATGAATCTGGTAGCAATTTAGGATTCAGTATCAAGTGCATCTTGTGTTACTGAGTACCACACTGTAATCATGTGTGTGATAAATAATGTCTTTAGCTGGTTTTGTATTTATTAGCTTTTCTTTGAGTGTCCCCACCCCATCCTTTCTTACGAGAAACTGTTAGTAATTTATTACTCAATCATTCATGAATTTCCAGAACATATGTAAAACTTTTCACCAGGCAGAATTTATATTCATACTTGGGAAAATCTCCCAGGTCCTTCTGAAGAATAATAACTATTAAGACTAGAGATTCACTACTGATCAAAACTGCACTTTTGCCTTATGTTAAATGAAAATCCTACTCACTTCTCTGCTTATGGGTGGGCAGCTCTAAATGAGGCAGCAACAGTGTGAGAAGGATGAGGTAAAAAGCAAGTTCAACAGAACTGAAAATACTTTATGAAAATTCTTCATCACATATGCAGAGTTTTTTCAGCAGTGGTTGCCTTATCTCTGACTAGATGTGAAGTCTTGTGTAAGTAAAACAGCAGAGTTTTGTTTGATAACATCTGACCTTAAAAGAGTGGTTGGGGCTTTTATTGATTTTTCTGCCTAGACTGCATTTACAGTTGGGATGATTAATTAATGAATTTCTAGCTTCAGAAAGAGATTATTGCTACTTAAACTGATTAGCTAGCACAGAAGTATTTTATGGCTTTCCAGCAATTAATCTTTATAGCTAAACTGACGTAGGAATACCTTTTTCACTCTAACATTTCTAGTTTGTACAGAAAACAGTATAGAAACAGTAGCTGACTGTTATCCATATCAGCAAAACAAAATACAGTTATAACAGAAATGCAATGTAGGGAATGTCACAGGACATTTGTATCATTTATTAATAGGAGAACATGTTAATGGCACTGTGAGTTACATATGGACCTCTTTGTCCTATCCTGTACAGATACCACTTTGTGCACGTTGTTGTGTAGATAGTATGGTTGCTTGTTTCCACAATGTACTCATTTAGACACTGAAAAAGTACTTAACTGAGCTCAAATAGACAGTCTCCTCATGACTGAGAAAAATTCCATGGATTGCTGGTAGCAATAGAGAACAAGAGTATTTACAAAAAAAATAAGTTCTTTGGGTCCTGAAAATGAAGAGGGAAAAGGAAAATGAGAGAGGGAAATTGACATTGAAATGTTGCCAGGTTTAGTTTGAATAATCATGACTTGATGTGGTGCTGTGTTATATATACAGATTAAAAGTACATTACACAACATTGTTTGTAAGAACCATCCTATATTGGATAACATCTCTGCATTTAAGAAAGAACAAAAAATTCTAAAAGGCTCTGCCCTTGGGAAACTGCCTCACACTGACCTAATTACTTTATTAAGCTTGGATTGAATGGTTGATCCCAAAGTAGATAAAGCTGGAAGCAGGAAAACCGAAAATTCTCCCTCTCTCCCTCTGTCTCTCTCCCTCTGGGAAGAAATGTCATTAGGATGACGCTTCGTATCATAAAAAAAAATCTTGCTGTGTGTCTCTGTTCAGGAAATTGGCCTAGGTAGCAAATGCCTTGCACTGTGCAGAACTGCAATTATTCATAAAAAAACAAATAGCCTTAATCTTCACTTTGGAGAAGAGGCTGCAAACAGAAAAAGGTTTGTGTTTTGTGGTGTATTTTGCTCTTCAAGTACAAAGGAAAACATGTAGAAAAGGGGAGAGTTGAAACAAGAAAGAAAGAGAAGGTGGGAGGAAGTGCTTGGACTGCCAAAAAATGTGAATTGTGAGGGAAAGAGTGGGGACACAGGGAGATTTCAAGAAAAAAAAAAAAAAACAAACCAAAACTAAACTAAAATTTCAATCCCATCATAAATGACATAGAAAGCAGTGAACAAATCTGACAAGAAAAAATATTTTCCTCCTTCAGGAGAAAAATTGAAGAGCAAAGCAAGGGAAGAGCATGATATTTCCAATGTCACTAACTACAGTGTAAGCCAGTCCCCAGAGAAAACAAATTCCTTCTGCGATCACTCCAGTATGGCCTGAGTGATCTGAAATCCCTAAACTATTTTGGATCAGCAGGATAGCAAAGACTCTCTGATTTCTCTCAGTGTGCCTGAAAAGTACCCAAGGTACTTTGGGTGCAGTATGAGGGTGCTTGAAGAGGTTGCAGAATATCTTTCAAGACAATATCCAAATCTTTTTTTAAAGATTACTGGAACTGCATCAAAACAAAATCGTGCCAGTGAAACAACTGGGTTTAGCTACAAAATTCCTTGCCTTGTCTCTGCCATGCTTCTCCTTGCAGCTATGTGACCTTGATAATCTTTCATCAGCTATGTTCTATATATATATTATATATATATATCTGCATGTCAGATCCCCTTACCGTAAAACCTGATTTTCACAGACATGTATGTACATATGTGTAACTCTGTCTCCTAATATACATATAAAACCAAAATTTATAGCACTGCAGTCCTAATCTCACTAACTACACAGCAACCTGCTATTCCTTTGCCTACATATCCATGTTTGCTCTCTTACCTACAGTGTTGAAGTGGGAGCTGACATTTAGCTATTATGTTTCCTAGCATATAATGTTAAAGTTTGGAATTTTTATGTTATAGGAAACTTTGATGTTTGCATAATTTTTGTTGAAAAAATTGAAGCTTCAGGAGAAAATAAATAATACCAAAAAATAAGTTTTCACGAGGGTTGTTTAAGAATAAAGATTCTTTTCAGAACCTCCAAACTTCATCTGAATTACTATTTTTGTTTCTGTATTGAAAGAAATATTTTAACTTCATCCCATAGTATACTATGTATCTTACTGCTCACTACACCTAATACTGAAATGTTAAAAGATGACACAATATAATAGTTGAAATAGTCTATTCTATCTTTAAAACCATTAAAGACAGCTGCTATTCAGTGTTGAATGAAACATCTTACCTTCTTTTATAGATCAAAGTGTATACTGTGACACAGTATGTGACATAGCATGGCATTTGGATATTTTAAATAGATGGTCTTCAGATGATCCCTATGGACCTCAGATTTAAATTCCACTGGGAATAAAGTCATATAATCTTGACTTTTTCTGGTTTTCAAATAATTGTAACACTCCTTTCAAATGATAGGGCCTTCCAGAGAAATGTGAAACATTTTAGTGTAAGGGCTTCTGAGCACCCGGACCGAAATTTTACTGGTAGCTGGAAAGCCCACTGAAATAACAGCTTGTACATAGCCTTGAAGAAAGCTCTCAAATGTGGAGAACAAGTGGACAGCAAAATAAAGAGAGGCTGGATCAGTGGCTGAATTTTCATGTAGAGGCCCTTGAGCTATAATCCTGAGGCTGGACAAAGCTGCTTTGATTAAATTTCCCCCATAAGGGTGGTGCTTTCTAAAGATTCAAGAAAAGAAAAAGAAATAAGTTCTACAGGTGGAGAATAAACTTCAGTTTTGCTTCCAAATAAAATTAAATTTTTGAACACAGTCTGTATTTAGAAAATCCATGGGGTTAAATATTGCAAAATACATACAAACCCTTGCTGTGCTAACCAACTTTTTACTATATTTAATATACCTAATAAGGACACAGATAACTTAAGGTTAAATGAACTTTAAATCACATTACTTACATATCAGATAGAAGTAAAGAGGAATAATATTCTATTTTAATATTTTTATTCAGGAGTTTGCTTAGGGATCTGCTAAAGAATAACCAGGCACCAGACTCCAGCCTGGCTGGGTGTAATATTATTGCAAAGGGCTGATGGCTGAAAACATTCCGGAAGAATGTGAGTAAACAACAATATTAATTCTACTTGTATAACTGTGTATTCAGGATCCAGATGCTTGGGAGTGAACTATTAATGGCCAACTTGGCTTGTATATTAAATTGTATTGGGTGTTTCATTCCCTGTACTCTGCTATCTGTTTGGACTCGAGGCACAAACAAAAATGGGATGGTTATTCTAATGTAGTAAATGGAGACAATGAATAACAAGCATACTACAGTCTCCCGCTTCCCCACTGTTTTCCAAGAACAGAAGCCTCCTGAGAGTGGGACACTTTTCCCTAATTTTCTAATTAGCCAATTGGTTAGTTGAGCTGTTTCCATTTGTTATGATTTATTTTTATTATCCTTCTCCCCCCCCACACCATATAAGAGGGAAATTCTTGAG
>JAWWES010000081.1:29232840-29303713 GCA_035583135.1 Lophotriccus pileatus
CTTGCCACTGTGGCAAGCATTAATGTTTCATTGAAGTATGCCCTCTCTATTCAAAGCTACTTCACAAGATAAAGGCAGTGTCATTGACAAAAGATTTTGTGTTTCAAAAGTCAAAGGACCACCCTGAAATCCGTTTTAAAAGTATGCCTTGCAAGATCTAGCCACAATAAGAACATTTAGTTGCATTACTTCAGTACAAAAGGACATTAGCCAATGCACTTTCCAGTACTGAGTGTAGACGTGGACATTTGCAACTCTATAACATTCCATTTGCTCTTGTACAAATAAGTAAGTTATGGATGATCCTTGTATAATTATTTTAGTATTCTGTAGGTAGCAAGCATCATAAATAGCTTTGGAAAATTGTGTTGGATACAGGCTGCAACTGAGTCATTTGGACTGAAAGTCACTTTAGATTCACTTCCTCTAAAGCTTTATGTTCATTTTATCTGCAAAGTTATTTTCAGAATGAGAAGCTATCATGATTATATCTTTACTGAAGTTCTCATGCCAGAGGTATGCAGTGGTCATTAGAAGCACTTCTGTGGGTTTGGGAGCCATCCAGCAGGGACCAATAGGTAACTCACAGAGAGAAAATAGATACATTTGCTGAGTCAATTGAGCACTAAGAATAGTTCTCCCTGCTCTAGTGTCTTATCCCTTGGTTTGCACGTATTGCTGTGTAAGTTTGGGTTACATATAAACACAAATGTCATGACCCATGTATAGTATGATAGTATCTGGGAAGATACCATCGTAGTGAATTTCCAGTCAAGGCTCAGTGTCCAAATTAATTGGGAGTGACTGACAAAAGGGTACGTGAAGAAGTAGATTGTTGATGGTTTGACTGATCAGACACTGCTGCATCAGAGTACCCAGAAGAAAATCACACTACCACTCCACTGTATTTGCATGTAAATGCCACACATGTCTGGTTGTGAGCTCTCTGAGCCGCAAACTTATTTTAGGTGGAAAAAAGATGCACAACCTGGAGGAGTTTGGGAGGGCAAGAGTAATGATGAACTAATAAATTGTCCTCAAAAAACAGCAGACACAATTGATACAACTCAAATAGTGCCATCTCATTTTGTAAGAAGCAGAAAACTCATTTTTGTATACAAGTAGTGCAATCCTGGCAATTTACAACGAAATCTCAGAGCATAAAAGCAGATCTAAAGTCCGTTTAATACAGCTTTCACATCTAAGGAGTACTGAACTAAGGCAGATGTTCATGGGGCACGGGACTCTGGTGTCTGGGACTAATGTTGAACCATATTCAGCTGCTTATTATTATTATGTCATTACTGTTTTCATTCCAGCTATTACTATGAAGACAATTGCAAAGACTTTATTAAACAGTTTTCCAAATCAGTCCAAATTTTTTAGTGCAAATGCTTCCATTTGCATTCTGTTAGCTTTAATATGGTTCAAAGCAAAAATATGCTATCTGGAAAAAAAGCAACAGTTCTCTAAAGGTGTCGGAACCTTAGTCAGGGATATCTTAAATGAGCAGTGGTACTCAATAATGGTTTTTTATTTTTTTTTATTTTTTCTTTCTGAAGACAAGGTGGACATTGTGGAATCTAGCTGGCTCTTCAAGAGATCTTCCGTGTAACCCTGTGCACATCACTTCACCCCACTGAAGAACTCGTATCTTCTGATACGAGTTTTTTTCATGAGTGTATTTAGACTGAAGGTACTGACAGAGGAATTGTTTAATCACGAGGTCCTGATTTCTACTAGAACTCCAGAAATTACTAACACCATATAGAAAAGTCTCTGCACCAAGAGCAACTTACTTAGCTGATAAAAAAAAGGACCACTGGGAAGGAAGGTAAAATAGATTTTAATATATTTAGCTTTTCATACTGTATATCTGAAAAAATACATTACATGTAGTGTTCAATGTCAGCTGTCATTCTGCCGTTTGCTAAAGACAGGATGAGGAAGTTGACACATTTTGTAAGTATGACTCTCTTTACAGATCTTAACCTTGCAACTTCAGACACGGGCTGAGACAGCATGAAGTTTGAGCCCTGGACACTTGATGGAAAACTAGAAAACATTTTCATAGGTACTAAAACCATGAGAAACCATTTGGATCATCTAAAATATATGATGAGTTCCCAATTTTATTCAATAATTGTTCCCAATGTTGTATTGCTGTCTCTCTGTTGTCTGTATCAAACTTTATTCAACAAAATATTAAGTTTACTGTTTGAAGTGGGTTAAATCCTTTAATAGATATGCAGCTTTGGCTTAAAGAAAGAAAAGTGTGGCTAGTTTATTGTATTCTTGGGTAAATTAATCCAGAAATATTATGATGGTCACAGGGAGAGGAAGAGGCTCTGTTTTGAATTCAGATGGGTGTTCTGTGTTTCCATTCCTACTTGATGGTGCAACAGCTTTCCTAAAATGTAAGTGACAATGGAATTATCTCAGCTATTCTTTATTCCTAACTATAGGCATTATCCCTTTTACTGTTCTATAGCCTAGTTGTCTAATGTACAGGTTTATCATGTACTGGCACTCATTATGTATTTCTCTGTGCTTCTCGTATGTGAAATGCTTTAGCAAAATTCAGAATTCTGCATCCTAAATGTCTGATAGCTGACTAAAATGGAAGTCACTCTTCCTGTACAAGTTATGAATTTATGGTTTTTTCTACACAAGTTCAAGTGAAATTAGAATTATGTACAGGACTTATTGACTATGCCGACATTAAGAAATAGCACAGATCAATCACAGTGGATCTGCTGAGTAATTGATCCCCTCTTCTGGTGATAAGAACCTGATGCCCACGTTACATGTTTTGGGATCTTTTATTTCAGTCTATCTCTAGTTGGTTTCAGTGGAATGAATGGCCAGTGATGGCTGGACCACATCAGCTCTGCATCCGGGGCATATAATTGTTTAGTTTCATCCAAAAAGGGTCGAGTTTCAGAAGTCCTAGAAACATTGATAACCAAAGTACACCAAGAAGGGACAAACAGGAGACTGGCTTCAATATTCTTAATCTGAATAAAAAGTTACTGTGTAAATGCCAGGTTTTTTAGTAGCAGTTTTCAGGTACTAAAAAAAAAACCTTCAAAAAAACACCAGCCACCCTGCTTTCTGCAAACCTGTGCTGGTAAGTAAGAGAAATGCTGATAGAGTTGAGATAAATCAATTCTCCATACCAAAGACACAAAATAACCTTTTCTAATATCAGAGAAGGCAGAGAGCTTTCTGTGTTACTTACTTGTTAGCTTTGAAGAAGAAATAAACAAAGCATTAAACCAGACTACCAGCTTCCCCAAAAGGTCATACCTGCCAGTAACATATCTCAGGGGGGTGAATTTCACAGTAGATCATGAGCAAACCTGTGCTGTAAACATCAAGGTCCCTTCAGATGTTAAAACCAAAAATTGCTGTGGATTTTGTGGAATTATGAACCTCCAACAATAAAGTGGATTTTATGGCTGGCAGCTTAGCAGTGCATTGTGCCAGTGAGTCCCAGTAATGCTGTTCTATTTGTTCTCTATCTGGTCTATCCCTAAAATTCCAAAGACTTTAAGCTAAGCCCACTCCACCCCAGTCTGCAGGCTGCTTACATATGCTGCTTGAGAATAGCCACACCACCTCTGCCTGTGATTCTCATACACTAAGAAGAAACATCTGGCAGGGCCCTAGCTTCAAGAAAAATGAATAGATGGTTTGATGCTGGAGGCCTCAGACAACAGTTAGGAAACTTGGATTCATCCTTTCGCTTTGCCACAGGGTTTCATGTGGATCCTGGATGCAAAACCTTAAAGATTTAACATTTCTGTCATCTTCACATTAGAGCTTTCTTCTCTTTCTGAAGAAAAGACCTCACCTGCATTATCCATCTCTGATAGAAATAGGAAAGAATAAAAACCACTGCAACAGGCATTTTTAAGGATTATTGAGTATCACCCCTCCCTAATTCTTTAGTATCTATCCAACTTATCTCAGATAGTTACTGTCCTTTTTTCAGGGGAGACTTTAACCTGTCTTTCTAATAACTCTTCATTTTAGAAATCTTATTAATTTTTCCAGAGAACAAGAGGTGTAATTTGTTCATTTGGCTTATCTACAGCTCTGCAGTGCTGCACCCACTGGTGGCTAAGTCGTCAGGAGATACTTGTGGCTCTTCGAGGAAATTCTTTTTAGTAGGGCCTGTAAGGGACCAAAAGGAGGAAGACTAGAAAAGATATACTGAGTTATCAAAAATTTTAGTCACATGCAGAACATAAACCCATGAAAGGAAGGGATGTATCCATTGTCAAGGTTCCATTATCTGAACTATCCCTTCCTGAGCTAAGCTGGATGGTTTCATCTAGACCAGCAGTTAAATAGTTACTTATACAAAGCCTGTCTTCTGATTTGTCTCAGAAATCTAGAATTTCATTTATTTGTGCATCCAGAATTCTCATCATAAGAAGTTAATGTAATTTACTTTCTTCAGCTGTACTGGCTTACTCAAAGAAACTCAGACAACTGTCACTTTTCTTAGTGTTTCAAGGATGTGTGCAGTTTTCTAGGCACATGGTGAAAGACGCTATGGAAAAATGTTATTATAAATCTAGAATAGTAGCTCTTCTAGCTAGAGTGGCTAACTGATAGTTGGTTTATCTGGGATATTTCAGTTAAGAGAAAAAATAGTGCTAGACCTGAAGGAGTGCTAGCATCTTCAAAGGAGCTCTAGTTAAATAGAAATGTTGCGCCTCTAAAGCAGTTGGAAGGGTAGAAAAAGTCCTTGCCTCCTACCAGGTTCTGAGGCTGACACTTGTCAAAAAAGTACAAAATCCTTGTCTCAGAGATACAATGAAACAAACATAGCCTTCAGCCAACACCTCCAACAAGAAGCCCACTCTCTCCAAGACAGAGTTTTGCAAGCTTTTGTGAAGCTTCTTTTATATTCCACTTCTCTATTCTCCAACTGAAAAGCTTCTCTTCTGAATATAAAGTTTTGTAAAACAACATTAAGAAACATCTCTCCATCTGAATTGGTATTACACTTGGGTTTTTACTAAGTGGATGCATAGCCTTAGCTCTCTCTTTCAGCTGCCTTCAAAAGACTAAAAAAGTAGCAACTCTGGAAAATGATAAATCTAACATTTTTTTGTTCCACTTACATGATCTATCCAAACAAAAAGAAAGATAAATAATTTAATGGATTATCAATGATGAAAAATAAAATACTGATAAATATGCAGTCTTTTTTGGAAGTGTTTTACCTTGTCAAAATTTAGATCCTGTACAAATCACTTTTTTGAGTGCATTCCAAGCTCTATGGTAGATTTCCTTTCAATTACCAAGGAAGGGCCATGCTCAGCGTAGCCCTGGGAAGAAACTATAATTTCTGTAAAGTATGCAAGCTTAGATGTATTCTGTCCCTACTATTCCCTATTTTATGATACTTTACTAGAAAATATTGTGGTAATATTTGCAAATTTCAGTGGAGAAAAGGAAAAAAGAAAAAGAGATGTCTACATATCACATCCTACAAGATTCTTAAATTTTGGATTTGTTTCTCTGAAGGTTTTCCAGAAGGACAAATAAGACAGATATTTTTAGCATATGCCCAAATGTAAGTACTGGACTATATTTCATATATCACAGGCCTGTCTAGAAAGAAGGGGCAGCTAAAACTTTGTGATTACAGCTAAATATTTCCAACTCTTCAAACAAAGCCTTGCAAATCCAGAATCCATACAACCTCAGAGTTTTCAGATACATGCTTAAATTTAACTGATGAGACAATCTCTGCAGACATCATTCACTAGTGCCAATACCAATTCCACAGTTTTGGTATCCGAACAGATATATATTGGCTTGCAGCCAATATTTGCAAGGACCTATAGTCTGACACACACCTTCTAAAAAATACATTTGCACTTGGACAGCTATATGTTGCAACAAAACTTAAAATACCACAACACCACTGCATATGGGCTCTTCTCCCTTAAGCCAGACCATCTTGGGCAGCACAAGCACTGCCCTTGCTGCACCAGTAGCTCTAGCTGAACCTATAGGCTTCATACACTATAGATAATTTTCCTGTGTTTGGACAATATTTTTTAATCTAGAAATATCCAAATGTTTTAGAGCCATTCTAGGAAGATTATCTATTTTCAATATCTCAGGTGTGACTGTCTGCTAGTCCTACTGTTTGCTACTGTTGTCTCACTTATAAACTTACTTTAACTCCTGTTTCCCCTAGAGACCTTGAGATCCTGAGAGGATGCTGACTTTCACAGCAGTTGCCTGGACCAAGAAATCTAATAGCCTCACACAGTCTGATTAAATACATCAATTTCTTTAAATTTATGTAGAAAAAATCCATTTCATGATATAAATGTTCTGTTAAAACATCTTAGGTACAGTTCTGATGGCAGAGACACTGAGACCAGTGATAGGTTTTCACCAAATACAATCAGCATGCTACATCTTCACAATGCTTAATTGAACACTGCACTTATCACTCTGTGAAAGCAATATGAAATGCAAATCATATCAGGTGTATCTAGGAGTAGCTCTAGATCAAGGACATCTAAAGGACATCATTTCAAGGACATCTAAAGAAAACAGCTGCAATAGCAATGACATCTGTGAAGTAGATTAGCTGGCTTAGCATGGGGTGCCTAAACACAAACCTTTCTAACATCCGTACCAGCCATCTGTTACTCAGCCATTCTAGTCTGCTACCGACTGTCACACACAAAGCTGGAGGATAGCCAGCTCTATTTAATCGTGCCTTATATCATAAACCTTCTGATCCAATCTTTTCCCATCTCTGCTAGCGCTTCATAACATACCACCACTGCACACGTGGTGTGAGCGCAGTCAGTTCTGCATAGGAAGTCCCAGGCCATCATTTTATGTGGATACACCCAGCTCACCCAGAGTGCCCCAGGACATATCTGTGCAATCTCACTGTTAACAGAAATGGTCTTCATTAGTGGGAACTAACTTGTAAGTTTGTTCAGTAGCAAATATAAACCTTCTGAGTTTAACCTGCCACATATGGGCCCTGGCAAATAAGTCATGCCAAGATTGCTATAGAGCCTACATTCATTCCTTTGTGATCCTCTCAACACTGATGACAATGACTACAGCAAATGAAGTCTGTCTTGACAAGTCATATATTAACCCAAAAAGAAGACAAATGTTGCTTGAAATCACCACAAACCAGCTTTAACAGCTCATGGAGAATACAAAATTGAATTCATACAGATGCAGCAACTAGTTTCCATTTTCTTTGTTAAAGACTGTTTTTGCTACATGAGTGTCCTCAGAAACAGAAAAAGATCTCTGATGGATGACACCATGTTCCTCTTTAAGAGGTGCCTTTATAAGTCTACCCTAAAGTCTCAGAGATACAATAAGACTGCTGATCAGACCTTTAACAGACTCTGAAAGAACTTTTACTGCATATGAAGATTAAATAAGATGTTCTTTGTCAAGTTTTTTCTATATAAATGGATTGGATGAAGATGAAAGACAGGAAGTTTCTCTAGTCTTGTATTTTCATAGAGTAGATTAGAGAAGAGTTAGTTCTGAATTTCCACTTAAAATGTCCCTTAGAATGCATAGCTAATTTCCTGCAGACATGATTCTTAGGCTTTTATGTAGTGTTGCAATAAATCTCTCAAAAATCTATCCAAATAACTTTCAGGCATAGGATTTTGTCCTTCCTTTCCAGTGTTTGTATTCTCTTTTTGAATATAGGCATCAAGGTAAATTCGCAGTGAGGAATATTTACTGTGGTTCTGCTAGATAATCTCTTATAACTTTTTATACAGATTTTCTGAAGAATATTGAACAAGGTAAAATGCAGTCCATAAAATATAGACTTCCATGGCAACACTGAGTAGTGCTCATTTTGTACAGTGGTAAAATTACTTCTCCAGTTCATGTTATTGTTCAAACACCTTCTTGGCTTTTTTGACTGGCACTGTAAATGAAATAAAGATTGTTGAAGATTTTAAGCTCTTACACACACAGTTTTTCCGGTGATAGCCTCTATATCTTTCTCACTGAGGCCCTCGTGTTTTTAAATGGCTTTTATTTTGGTATAAGCTTGATTTCCTCTTTGATTATGGTAAAAGTTTTACCTGGCCTCATGTAGAAACATAGCCCTACTACAAGCAGAGGTCCAGTAGAAGAGAAAGAAAGAGAAAGAAAAAGGGGAGGAGGGAAAATGTTTAGAATGGTAGCATATTCTTGTAGCACATGCTTTCTTTAAACAGAGTTTATGTAGATGTCATTGTCAAATATCTAATGGCAACATATTTATTTCTGAGTTCATAGGTTGTTATCTAGAAGACAAACATGCCTTCATATAAAAAGGAGTTAAAAATGTAACAGTTGATCTTATAGGCAGGTTGAATTTATTTTCATCTAAGATAACTTGTTCTTTATAGTAATTCTATAATATTTTGGCAGATTAAAGACCGTTTGTTTTTATTTTGCTAGTGATAGCTCTCATAATAAATAGGACTGACATACACAGACATAAAAAAAGATGAATTAATTATAAAAACAAAAGTTATCCCATTGTTTGTAATGATAAAATAGCCTTCCTTAAGCATTCCAAAGATTCCAGGTATGGTAACATAGCATAAAGCTCTTCCTGGTTGTTCTACACATGTATTGAATATTTTGATAACACATGAGCTTTTTTTCCCACGCATGCATTTGCTTTTTAACCTTTTATTTCAAGTTATTGACTAATAGATATGAAGCAGTCTCTTAAAGCTCCTGTAAAAGAGGTTTATTGCAGAAGGACTTCAAGTTACGTATTCACAGCTCACAGACAAGCAGTGCTCAAGCTTAATTTATGTGCTTAGTGATATATTCCATGCACCTTTAAAAATATGTTCATGGTGCGTTGTTATAACCATGACTATTCAGAATTCGGTGTTTAATGGCCTCTTCACGTGACCCCCTAATTGCAAAGCTGTTAACCTTTTGGACGTGCCTAAGTTGCTGAAACACATGTTCAGTAGATCTGTTGGTGTTCTGTGGTGTAGATGTAGTGAACATCCAACAAGTCACCAACTGTCGAACCTTTGCTGTGTGCTTCACTGATGACTTGCTTCATTCATGGAAAGCCTTACATGTGGTATATTTTCATGTAGGCATTTGCTGAACTGGGCCTCACTGGAGTGTGAGCTCGCAAAAGAGAAAAGAGCTGAACTACTTTTATGAATCATCTTTACTTGATGAGATCAGATGGTCAAAAAAGCTTTTTCCATAGATCAAATAAGGAACTGGCAGAGATTTTTATGGTCTGTTTATGACTTGATTTATCATTTGTTATTTTTAAAATTCTGGTTGTGTCCTTTACATGCAATGATGGTGATATGAGAATGTCAGTGACAAAATTTATTCCAGTTGTATTTGACTTCAGAGGAAAATTTGGGAATCTCCTATACACTACCTCAGCTCTCCACGATGCCAATTCACAGCTGCTCAGGTAACAAAGTACTTCCTCACCTTCACAGTCTCTAGGTACTAAAAAAGTAACTTGGAGTCACAATCAGTTGCTTAAATTGGTCAGGAAGGAGCAACTCCATGCAGGTGGGACCTGAACTGAAGTATACACACATGAGGAGTTTCTACCCCTGCTAAACCTCCAGAATTTTCCCGGTTGCTTTCAAAGTCGCAGCTTACTGCCTGATCCTAAATTTTTGTAATCTATATTGGAACCATTTTACACTGGTCTGCCTTTCACCTGGGATACTCCCCACATGGGCTGTTGTTCTTGTACACCAGATACTTCTGCATGTTGCTTTGCAATCTTTTGAGAACTCTGCCTTCTCTGTCCAGACTGGATTCCTATTGCAAATTAACAAATCACAGTATCACATGTTAGAGATGAGGTAGTTACTTGAAAACAAAATATGATCCTCATGTGGCCACACATAAATTCTGTAATATTTCCTACTCTAAGCTTATGCCTGAAATGATAATTAACTCAACATAGTCATAGAGACGTATGATACCCAGATGGAACATATTAAGTACTGAACAGAAAAAATATGCCATTTGGTGGCATGTCCTTTAGGGGGAAACTGATAACCATCTATGTGATACACTGTTAACGTGGTCTCTCTACAAAATGCATGGAAAACTTGACAGCCATTTACCTTACCGTGTTTTTTCTAAAACCCTATCTTGGCATACACAAACACGAAATATTCTCCATAAAGTAAAAATAAGGGGGAAAATACTCTTAAAAGCAAAGAGACAGGAACTTTGCCCTTTACTGGTGACCTTTAAAGACAGGACTAATAAGTGGTTCTGAAAGAGCAACACTCAGGTAACCTCTGTGATCCTCTCTCTTAAATGTCACTTGGTGCAAAAAAAAAAATCACAGTATATTTCTAGGTTTACAGAATAAAAGCTATCCCTGTAGTACTATGTTCAGGTTAATATGTTGTTACAGAAATATGATACCATATTACAATTGTTATGTCTGATTGTTAAGTCTGTTAATGTCTGATTCCAGAAACCCTCTGTATTTTCTAACTTAGAGGTATCATCCTCTATATACACCTATTCAGGACAAATGCATCTGTTTTGCAGGGCTTGAAGGGTTACTTAATTTCTTTCTTGAATAAAAATGTTGATTTAATTCTCAGATGGTCAGTTTTCAGAAAGTGGTTTTTTGAGTTTTTTCGAGTTTTGAATCTTGAATTACTTCTGGAGCACAGGCTGAGAGTTCACCACCACCACCACTGGCAATGACATCTTATTTGGGTTTTCATCTTTCCTTTGTCTTCCTCTTTGCTCTTTCTGACCATGAATACTTCAACTGTATGTGAGGTTGAGTAGCTCCTTTCCTCTTCAAGTCCAACTTGACCAAATTGAGATATTTCGAGATATTAGAGCTGTATAATCTTTACATTAACAGTCTACATATTCACCTCGACATCCCACGTGAGTCAGAAAGTGCCAATCGGATTTTTATGGTGTCCTGACTGCTCTGCTAAAATGACAATGAACTGAATTCTCAGATACATAATATCCAACAACTCAGGACTCCTTGTGTCCCTAAGTCTTTCAGGAGCAGACCTAGATTTAAGTTGATTTGCTTTTCCATCTAGGACCTTCTCTGTATAAATGCATTTAAGGCAAACAATTGCCAATAAGCTCTTTAATAATCATTATTTGCAATTTGGACATGTGACTTAAAATTACAACTAATGGTCAGCCAGGTTAGGTTAGATTAGAAATGCACTTTTAAAATCATTCATACAGTTTTCCTATTTTTCTGTGCTTTGGTTAACAGAGCAAACTGGATTCATAGCATATGACCTGGATTGCTTATTGATGAAGCTAAATTAGAAGACGATGCAGGTGCACAGGAAATGCAAACTGGCTGTAGCACAAGAATTGCACAGAGAGCCACATTTTAATTTCCCTCTGCAAATTTCCCAGGGAGTACAGAACTGTGCCCTGTTCTGGACCCTTCAGCTTTCTCTGGGATCATCCAGGTCATATGTGAAAATCACCATGGAAATATGCCCAACAGAAGCCAGTGATGGAGATGTAGGGTAGATGAAAGGACTTTTACCAGTATTTGAGTAGCTGGGGAAGAAAACAGAACAGCGCCTCTACCGATCTTATGTTCTTCAAGTATCAAGGCCACAAATCCTTTAGACTTGGAGCTGTAACCAACAAAGAAATTTCAGACATATTGTGAAGGGCAGAGAAAAGCTTTTTGTTTGGCAGGAATAAAGGTAAGCTCCCTACTTTAACTAAACAAAAAAAAAAAAAAAAAAAAAAAAAAAAAAAACAAACTTGTGTTATTTGTAAAAAATTTTGGCTTGGATTGCTTTTGTTGTAAGGGAATAAGTAGCCCCTCGAGTAAAAGATGTGATAAGAGACTAAATTTGGATCTCAAATCGCAGACAGCTGTTAAATAAGTCACAAGTGAAATGACTTTGGCATTGTTAATTCTTGAAAACAGATACAAGCTGAACATTCAACATGCCTGACTTCAGCACCTAATTTTTCACTCCATCTCTGTTTTCTGTGAGTCTTTAGACGGAACAACTTCAATTTTAAATGTATAGTCTCCTGCCAAGAATTGATTAAAAAAATGTGGCTTACAAATAATACTCTCTAGGTATATTTTTAACAGCAGAAGCTATCTTTAAAGTAGAGTAACTATTATACCATGAATTACATCTTAATAGAATTCCTTTGAATAGTTTTGAAAACCAACGTCTTAATAATCTGCAGAAATTATTTTCTCCTGAATTACTTATTACCTGTCTCCCTTATTAGATATATTCTGGTGCATTTCTGAGCAACAAAAATTCAGATTTTAGAACTGCATAAGATAAAATACAAGTTTTGTAAAGAAACTGATATTTTTATGTACATGGATTTTTTAACTTAGATATCTTGAATTACTTCTGGAGCACAGGCTGAGAGTTGACCACCACCACCATTGGCAATGACATCTTATTTGGGTTTTCATCTCTCCTTTGTCTTCCTCTTTGCCCTTGCTGACCATGAATACTGTATGTGAGGTTGAGTAGCTCCTTTCCTTTTCAAGTCCAGCTTGACCAAATCCTTTCAGTGTGCATCTAAGGTAGTTCAACATGGAGGAAATTTGCTTAGGATCTAGGAGATCTCTGTTCTACTCATTACTCTACCCAGGTGGCCACTGGAAAAATCCCTTGTTCCCAGTATGTGAAATGAAGACAGCAACCCTTATTGCACAACAGACAGTAAAGACATTCAAAGACAGTTGCCTTCCCAAACTCAGCTTAGACTCCTTTACCCAACACAGTGCTCACAGTTGGCTGTAGTCACCAGTGGGAGCAGATAATTCACACTGCAGAAGCCAAGATCCAGTGATTCAAAGTCTTTGGATGGCCAAAATATATTCCCAAACCAAAAAACGTATTGGTTTTACTCTTGTAAAAAAATAGGTTTTAGGACAGTGGCACAAATTCAACCAGTGGACCAGCAATGGTATCCTCTAAGGAAGTGCCTTTCAGAACAAGTATCCCTGTGAATAACACCTCTGACAGCGGTTTTACAAAAGCAGACAGATGTGGGCAGATGCCTTTTCTGAGTGAAACCCACTGAGGAGCTGGAAGCCTTATCTGCTTCAGTTGTGCCCACTTGACTCTTTCTTGTCAATGAATCCCCTTCCCTTATCAAACTTGTTCCGTCTTTCAGGGGATTTGACCTTTTTGAATTATACACAGAGCTCTTGTGTAACAGCCCTTATATCAGTGTGTTTACCATCTGTTCTCCCTTTCTGAATGCAGACATGTGTTACTATTTATCCACTATGTGTCACCAGTTTACTACAACAAATTCAGTCAAGTGGAAATCAGGTCAAGGTGAAATTTATTTCAGGCACTTTTGTTCCACTTTGTTTTACAGTTTGCCACATGCTAATCATATGAATTCTGAACAAGGATCAAAAAAACAAATAAAATTATGTTCTGGCTTCTGACTGACATTTTCAGTGGATTGTTTCATTCACCTTTTGGAAAACCTCTTCCTGCACTTGGCTTCACTGGAAAATGTAGCTGCTGGAAATTTCAGCAGATTGTTGAACAATACGGAGGATGAAAGCTGAACCCCTAATGCAAAGCTAAAAAAAAAACAAACCATATTTTTGTCTTTTAATGCTATGTAGTGGGAAGAGAAGTTGTGTGCTTCCCATCATTTCCCTATGTGTACTGAATACAAGGAAGGTAATGCAAAATCTTGCAAAAAATGTCCACACCACCTGTGTAAGAACTTACCACCATCCTAAAGATAATACAAATTTTCATTTGATTCCCTGAAAATCAGTCTGCATTTTGCCTTTGTGTTATTGAACAGTAAAACGTTATTAAATAGAATTATTATTAATTATATTCTGTAAGAATGAGGCATAAAGATGGGTTCATAAATGAGATGACTTCAGAGATCATGTAAGAGAGGACACCCATTGCTCTGGGCCTCCACAACTGCTGCCAGTGAGATGAGGTATGATGGGTGTACTCAGCCCTTTAGCCCTCAGAGACTATCCCAGGACATTTACTTGGATTGTGCACATTGGCCTTAGCTATGGAAATTTCATGAACTGCTTTCCCCAGAAAAAAGCAATTTTGCAGACCTTGAAGTACATACCAGAGCTATTACCACCATACTTGTGCAAAGAATCCCTTCCTCTTTACATAAATATAAATCACTTGTTTCTGTAGATCCCTGAGAAAGTTTAAATCTAGACAAGCTTTGAGACATGGAAATTTAGTCAGTGAACAAACATTTTACTTAAAACATGCATTTCTTTCACATGATAATATTTCTCATTATTGGCTTTTCTGCAGCAGTCTGTTCTTATCAAGGAAAAAAAGGACTCTCACAAGATGTTTCATTTGCCCCCACATAGAGGCATTTTCCGTTCACTTATTTTATTACCATTTCAGATGTATTTCAGGACAGTTTATTAACAATGATCTTGCAGGTCAAAGATCTTTTAGCAGATAAAAATAAATGGCACCAAGCTCAACAGCACCAAATAACGTTCTGAGCCACCAAGACAGCTGCACTTTCCTCTCTCCTTTACTTCTTCTCTTCTCCATAAGCAGATTGATCTATGATAAGATTGAGCAAGGATTCATTTCTTTGAGTAAATTCATTTCTTTGAGTGAATTCATTTCTTTGAGTAAAATGAAAAGTTAAGTTAGTGTAGAAAAACAACTATGGTTAAATTAGTGAAACAAAAAGTAAGTTAATCGAAACTGTGGGTTAATTATGCTTATTCATATAGCATAAAGAATCCCAGTTTTGCTGGTTTGAATATGAATATATTTTGAATATATAATAAATGTTGAATACTTTCACAGAGCTGTGTTCTGTTGCTTATAGATGTGACCCATGATACAGATCATATGTTGCCATGTTTTGAGAAACTGATAACAGGCACATGTAATTAAACATCATAACGCTAGAATTCATAATGAATCATAATAACATCATAATGCTAGAATTATTTTACTTGTGACTGAATATTTATATTTCATTAATCTGGAAAAGAATCAGCTAGCATGGAGCTCCCCTGAGCTAGGTAGGTAATGTAAGAAAATACAAAGGAACTATTTGTTCTTGCCCATATAGGCATGTGATCTATCTTTATATAGTGGGATTATTGTAATCCCACTGAGGAAATGGAGATCGAATGCTGCGTATGGAGTTTTCATGGTAATTCCATTAAAAAAAAATCTTTGGAAGTTTTGAAGTCAGCTGCTAATCCCGCAGGATTCACTGTGCTGCCAGTGGAGATGAGGTCTCCTACGGGATGATGCAGAACAAGAGCCTACACATCCTGTCTTGATTTCAAAGTGAGAGCATCAAGATTTCCAGGTACGTCTTCCATGTGAACACAGAGCTGCTGTCAAGGAGCCTCAGAAAGAAATTTAGGTGCTGTTGCAGTCAATGAAGTTTAGCTACAAATTTCAAGAAGGACAAAATTTCTTTGCAGGCTTTTTCTGCTCCACGCTGTATTCATATATTCCAGCATTTGGGCTCATCTCCAGAGAAATATCATCTGTCACAGTACTATGTTTACTATCTGTAGGTTGAGGACTTAAATATTTATTTCATATATCTAGGCTTGGTTCAACTTCTACTAGTACTTTTCATTTAGCTGGAGAGAAATGGGTAGAAGCTTATAAACACATTAAAAACATTTTTAGATAATTTGGTATGTTGACCTAGACTGGACACCAGTTGCCCACCAAGCTGCTCTACCACTCCCCTCTTAATCAGGACAGGGCAAGGAGAAAGTAAGATGGAACAGAACTCATAGGTCAAGAGAAAGACAGTTCAGTAATGCAAAAGACCTCACATGCAGAAGGAAAGAAAGCCAAAAGATTTATTCCCTACTTCTCATCAGCAGGCAATGTCCAGCCATTCCCTGGGAAGCTGGGCTTCAGTTCATGGAGCAATGGCTCTGGAAGAGAAACATAATAAAAATGTCCCTCCCCTCCTCCTTTCTCTTTGCTCCTATTGCTGACCAGACATCACATGGTATGGAATATCCCTTTGATCAGTTTTGGTTAGATGTCCTGGATATGTTGCCTCCAAAGATCTGGCCCAACACCTGCCTGTTGGTGAGAGGGGAATGTTGGAGAGACAGTATTGATGCTGTGCAAGGTCTTCTCAACAACAGCCTGGTGTGTTATCAGCATCTTTTGAGCTGCCAATACAAAGCACAGCACAGTGAGGGCTGCTATGGGATAAGCTAACACCATCTCAGCCAAACCCAATACAGTTAATTATTACATTAGTTAAATAATGTCTGATGAAGAGTTGTGTTTTTATAACCAGACATTACTTTAATGTGTGTAAGAGTCCCTACAGAGCACTGAAATCCCTGTAGATTTAAGCAATTTTTAAAATCAGCAATTTTTAAAATCAATTAAAAAATGGCTCTAAGCCCACCACTAGGGAGTTCAGAGCAACTGCAACAGCTGGAATTGATTCCTCCTTACTTCCCCAACACAGTGCACTGCAGTACGGATGTTTAGGTCACAGTTCTATGTTAGGTTTTTGAGTCAAGAACATGGTACTTTTTGAGGCTCTAGTATTATAGTAAAGAAACATAAAACATATAAAAAATCAAAGGACAGAAAAATACATATTTCTGCCTTTTCCTTATCTCAGCTGGATTCCTAGGCTGCCTTCACATATGGAATAAAGCTGTAAAATGAAAGAGTGCTGTTAAATGTTTGACCTTTGTAACCTGGCACCAGTCTCACATCTCAGTACAAAGGTTCACCTTCCCATCCCTCACCCTCCTCTGCACGACTGAGCTCAGCATCCGTCAGCTCTGATCGTGACTGCTACAAAACTCAGCCCTGTCCCCTTCTCACCAACCTCACAATTTATCACCTACAGATACCCAACAGAAGTGCCACTTACAGTGGTGCCTTCCTTGGATATATTCAAGCCTTATATTTGTGGTACTGTGAGTAATGTTCAGTTCCCTCATTAAATCCATTAAGAATTTACAAATTAGTAAATATTTTTATGAATGTTTAACGTAACAGAAAAAATAAACAACTTCTTAAATGTAAAACTTTCTGCACCTCTACTACATATCTACTTGATTTTTGCAGAAGTGTTACAGTTTGAACTTCATATGGAAAGCTAATATTGGTCCCTTTTGAATATCAAGAAAAAAACAGTAACTTTACGCTATAAGCATGATAATTAAAAAACAAAAGTCCCAAAAGACTGTTTGTATAAAATTGTATGGTCTCTTCCACAGCAGGAGTCCTTCAGCTGGGCTTATACAAACAGTCCATTGCATGAAAAATATTTGATTTTTATAACTAATAGAAAATTTTAAGTTATCTGTTCCATAGAAAAATCTGACAAATGCCTGTGTTACATCCATGGCAATGTGAGTAAAGCTAAAAACTAATATAGCTCAAGAAACAAATTTCTTATCATAAGAAAT
The DNA here is from genome assembly GCA_035583135.1 of Lophotriccus pileatus. Classification (NCBI taxonomy): domain Eukaryota; kingdom Metazoa; phylum Chordata; class Aves; order Passeriformes; family Tyrannidae; genus Lophotriccus; species Lophotriccus pileatus. The sequence goes on from JAWWES010000081.1 coordinate 29,250,335, forward strand.
AGAAAGAATTATTTGTGCATTATTTTAACATACAGTATAGAATTATCTTATACAAAACCTGTCATTTATAAAATAGTTAACAGTAGTTTAGTGGCTTTCAGTAAGGTTTTCAGCATTGGTTGTTGCACTACATACATTCAAATTTATTAAATTTGTTTTCCACGCCTGTTTTTACAGAAGATAATTCCTGTAGTATAAAAAAAAATCAGATGCTTTGAAACATGAGGAAAATACCTACCGGTGTAATTTGTTTCTGAAAAATAATCATATCCTGGAAAATTGTTCCATCTTTTCCATTGTTCCATTGTCTTTTTCCCCCTTTTCACCTAACACTGTTGGAATTCTAAGTTGATCATTCCTCATATTTTCTTTCTTTTACCTTCAATGCCACAGTTCACATTTCTGCATGACAGAAATTAGCTGCAATTACCAGAAAAAAAAATGTTGTTCCTTGAAAAAATTCATTCTACACATGAATTTAGTCTATTGATCATCACTACAAAGAGACATTAATTCTAATAACTTTATTTAAGGAAACACAGACATACGTGGCAGAACTTGGTAAAATATGTTGGCACCATGATTTGGACATTTCACATTTGATAGGCTTCATTAATCTTGTCACCTATATACCTCAATCACAGTTGTCTCACTTTTATTCACAGAATTTTCCTCCTTTGGTGAGATAGTCTCATCGCGTGAGAAATTTCTTTTTTCCTTTTTCAAATTATCAGTGCAATCAGTCTAAAGAATGGGGTTTCGTTTTGCCCTCCACAAGGTGTGAAGACATTTGATGCAAATCCTGAGATATGACTCTGGAACAAAGGCTGAGCTCACCTAATTGAGAACTTCCCATAAGCAGATTTACTGACTCAGGTCTCTGCCCCAGGCCTGAACAAATGTTGGTCAGAACCAACAGGTTCCTTTCATGTGCTTCAGTAACTTTCATTTTGGGTGGTTTGTAGGTCAGAAGGAATGAAGCAGAGACTGTACTCCTCAGCTAGAAGATGGAGTTTACCAGCATGGAGCTGGTCTCCTCATCCCAACTCAGAGTGCCCAAGTCCAGGTCAGCACTTGGAGCAGATAGTACAGCTGCAGGACACTGCACAACTCTCAGCAGAGATGCTACCTGAGATCCTGGACGTGGTAAAACTGTTCTGGCACATAGTGCTGCAGCCATTCCCATGGCAGTGTCAGAGCTCTCCTGTTCATATCACTCTCAAGTGTCCCCACACGTCTGCACTGGATGCTGTGTGCTGCCACTCAGGTGTCTCGGTTTCCACATCTGCACTTGGAGGAAGATTCCCAACTGCAGCAGAAGTACATTATGATGAATGAACTTTCATGCTGTGGTAATGGAAGCCCAAGGGATAGGTGAGGTAACATATGCACAGTGATACAGTATTCTTTTTGTGTAATAAAGACGTGAAAGAGCTCAATAAAATTCAATACTGAAAAAAAACTCCACAAGAGAGTTTAAATATACTAGATTGTCCAGAGAAGAGCAACAAGGCTGATGAAGGGACTTGAGCACAAGTCCTGTGAGGAGAGGCTGAGGGAGCTGGGATTGTTTAGCCTGGAAAAGAGAAGGCTCAGGGGTGACCTCATCACTCTCTACAACTACCTGAGAGGAGGTTGTAGCCAGGTGGGGGTCGGTCTCTTCTCCCAGGCATCAGCAGTAGGACAAGAGGACATGGGCTTAAGCTCTGCCAGGGGAGGTTTAGGTTGAATATTAGAAAGAGGTTCTTTACAGAGAGAGTGATCAGGCACTGGAATGGCCTGCCCAGAGAGGTGGTGGATTCTCCGTCCCTGGAGGTGTTTAAGATGAGGCTGGATGCGGCACTGAGTGCCATGATCTAGTAATCACAGTGGGGTTGGATCAAGGGTTGGACTTGATGATCTCAGAGATCTCTTCCAACCCAGTTAATTCTATGATTCTATGATTTGAACAGCAGCTCTTAGGTTTGTTTTTTTTTTAATTTATTTTACGAGAACGTTTTGTTCTGTATATTTCAGAAAAACTTCATCCCACTTATGAGAGAAAAGAGGAGAAAAAAGGAAAACCAAAAACTTCCAAAAGACCATTGATCAGCCCATGAAAAAATACAAAAATAAAGAAGAAAGCAGTACCTCCATATAGAAAAAGCTAACATAATGAAAATGTCTAACTATGAAGACAATACACTTTGAAGCAACCTGCCTATAATAAAGTTCCACTTACTGGACTATTGCAAGTATTTAATAACTTGTCATATTGCCAAAGCTCAGACTAAACTCTAGTTATTTTCCCTGTCAAAAACTATTCATCTGTGGAATGTCAAGCCACCAGAAGTGGACTTTATTGCATCCTTATGAGAAAACCTAACCACATTTCATTTTTCCAGAGTAACAGTTTTCTTTTTGCTAGCATGCTATGAATGTACTCCGAGATCAAAAATCTGTTACTTAAAACAAAGTGTTAGAATGGTTCAAATTAAAAATAAATTATATGCACTTCTTTAACTGGGAAGAAAATGAGCAATCTAGTCATGTGATTGTTATTAATGAGACTAATGACATGGTAAATGAACTTATGAAATATAGGGGTATTTGTAAAGATTTGGTAGTAATATATCCGTAAACTATTATCCTTCAGCTTTCAGAATGTCCTAAAGTCATTAAAATATTACAATAAATTGATCACAGAATAATATCATCTGCAACTTTCATTGCTTAAATGTGAAAGTATCATCACCTTATGTAGTCAGGTGTCTTGGTTTAGATAAGGTACGCCCCAGTTCAGTGCCCCCACTGAGACACTCCCAAACCACAGGCTGTTCTCTCCTTTTCCCTTCAGGAGTTGAGATTAAAACAATTTACTGGAATCAGCAGTGAGATAAGCAAGTGAGGCCATACCCTTCTTCTCCAAAGCCAAAAAGTCCCTTCCCTATGCCCAGGGCAATGATGTATAGAATAACCTCCGTGTCCTGGACATGCCCCCTCAGACACATCCCCTCCTGGCTATTGCAAAAAATGAACCCTGCCCTGGCCAAAAACCAGGACATCAGGTCACCTGGTGAAATATCTCATCTGATCTTCAGAATGCACAAGTAGAGTTTGCATGTGCAGAACATGAAGATCTCATTTTTGCATTCTACCTGACTTGTATTCTTTTATGTAGGAACTTATTAAGATGCCTTTGAAACTTTTGATCTGTTGTTTAACAAGCTGTTCAAGCTTATTATACAGCCCTCTCCCCTGCTACTACAGTCCAGTATTTCTCCATTCACTTATGAATAGTCTATACTTACACCAGTACGTTAGAAGGAATTACCTTCCACTTGTGCATTCATAATTCCACACTGTCAAAACTGTGGGCTGAACTGTGGAGAAAAATATCTTCAGTTCTGATGTTGACTACTTTTTTGTTCTCATTCATTTTTTCTAAAACTGGTGGACAAATGTCCACACAGATTTTGGAGATTCCTTTTGGTATTGCAATAGAGGACTCTGAACCTTTAACTACAGAATAAAAATTAGGCGAGAACTGCCACTTTGTTCATTTATGTAAGTCTAAAATACTTTCTAAGAAAATCATGACTTCACAGACACCCAGACAATACCTTTGTTTTATTGCCTATTATATAGCTATTAAACACTATTATGCTTAGCCTTTTTTTTTTGACAGAAATTCTACAGACAGAGAATTGTATTTAACCAACCACAATCAGTACTTTCGTTGTAGACAATGTCTTGCCCAATAAAAAACCACAGAGAATGAGGTCTACAGATTAAAGAGTGACTCAAAACACCTTTATAGACTGCAGCAGAGGAGTGGAAGGACTTTAGAAATAAGGAAAGGTAGAAATATTTGCTACTGAAAGGTAAAAAATAACAGCAAGTAATCTGTGTGCTGCTACATGGAAATCATAGAAAGAAGGCATCAAGAAAAAGTTAACAGAAGCATTTATAAGAAACATATGGATTGTAAGGAAGGAAACACATAGAAGGAATGCAAAAAACAGTGAAGAAGATGTAACAGCTGATATCACAGAAGTAGATGGAAACTGTCAAAAGAGAAGATGGTACCACTGATCTTGTTGGGCAGCAAAAGATGCATCAATACCAGGTAGAAAATCTAGCAAATCTTTTACTACATTAACATGTAATGAAGCTGAAAAATAGTATTATGTAGGCATTCATTATTCATAGTTATTCACTGGGTTCTGTTAAACTTGGGAAAAAAACAGATACTTCACAGATGTCTTCCTCATTTGTCACAAACCTGCTCCTGCATTAATGCTGGACATTGCCTGCAAAGTTCTCAAGAACTGCTTCTTAAAATGCTAATGTAACTGAATTCAGGAGAGAAACTCACATCAATTTTAATCCTGGTTGTGGCAGAATTTTTCCCTAATTAGGATATAAAAAAATGTCTCTTTCCAGTTCATCTTCTGGAATACATTTATTTTTAAAATGTGTTTTTGGAATACTATTTTAAACACAGGGACAGCCTATTAGCTTTTTTATCATGCTGGGTTATTACTACAGAATTAGCAATAGCAAAATCATCTATTGCATATTCAGCATGCAGTACAGACTTTTGCTGAGCCCTAAGGGAATAAAATCCAGCAAGGAAGGAAAAATATTCCTCTCTTCTTTTTCCACAGGGTTGTTTTCATTTCCTCCCGCCTTCCACTGGAAGACATTAGACCTTCCCAAGAGAGGCCAGCTTCAGAGTCTGAAAGCCAAATGACCTAGAACAGAGAGACCTCTGGCACTATTCTTACTTTTTATATCTATTACGCATGTAAAATCTATATAAAGAAATTAAGGAGAAATGTTTGTTAATTATTCCACTTAATCATGGTGAGAAGCTACACTGCGAGATTTTATTTATTTTATTGGACATCAAGACTTGTGCAAATGAACCAAAATTAATGCAGGTAGACAGGAAACAAAGGCAACTAGCAGGTCAAAAGTGCAGTAGACTTGCCATGTCTGTCTGCATAGCTTGTCCTCAGCACAGAAGACAGGGAACTGTGCATCACTGGCAAGAAATGAGAAGAAGCAGCCAGCCCTTGAGTATGATTATAAAATAGTCCATCTAAATGTTATAACTAAGCTTTCAAGTGTTTGAGGTAAATGTTTAGAATAGTTCTGTTTTTCCTTCCTCATATTTTGAATTTCTAGGGTGCTATGCAACCTTATTTTACTTCTACATCCCTATCTCATGAAAGGTCACATTAGCAGTATAGGATTAATTGAAGAGTACATTAAATCAGATTATCACAACTTATTTTTACACATGCAGTTATTATAATTTCAGAAAGTGGATGTTTAAAAACGTTACCTAAGGCAATGCCATGGGCAGGGACAAAAATGCAAATACTCCATGACAGCAAGGATTTAAGATGTGGTACTCTCAGATCACAATTCCCTTAATATTTTCTTCATAGAAAAGAATTCTTACACAGCTTTGGCCTTCAGAGCTTGTCGTGGAGAATGGAATTTATCTCAGGTAATTTTCACTATTTAAAAATTAACTTTCAGCTAATTTTATCTTTTAGCTAAAGACACTGTCATAATGAAGAGCTCCTCACCCCCAAAGGTTTAATTTAATCTCAAGATAGAGGGCAAAAATCACTAGTTCCAGAAGCAAAGCCATCTTACTCTTTTCTCCAGTGACTATGAAGGCAGGACACCTAGACCTGTACCTCAGGCTTCTGGGCCCACAAAGTGAGATGACACAAACCCCTTTATTTAGATACATAAATACAGTTTAAATGGCATGAAAATGCCTCTCTGACTTATTTGATATCTGGCCTCATGTCAGCAGACATTAAAGGATGTAACAGAGCATGTGACTTCACTGTGGCTACTCACCCCTGCAGCAGATAATGTATTAGTACTGTTTTTAAGGGTTGGGGCTTTGATAAGGTCTGGGAAAAGGACTATGAATACAATTTTGAGAAGCAGCTAAATTATTCTGAAATCTGGCCACAACAAGGCAATTTTATCTCTGTCTAGCAAACAGGCTTGCTTGTTGTTTCTCACAGAAGAAACTATCACCTTGAGTGAAAAGATTCAGAGCTTGCCTATGTACAACTACAAGGAAGAGTTATACAATTTAGAAACAATCATCTCCCCTTTGGTTGTGCTTTTTTAAACTGCAAAGAGCAGAAGTTATATAGAAAAAGCCTAAAGGTATTTCCTTTCCATACAGGACAAGATATATTTCAATTCTAGAAGTCTTTGACCCTTTTTAAACTAGGTATGACTGCTGCTAATGATCAGGAGGTTTTCCCTGTAAAGTACTTTAAAGTTTATCTGTTTCTCCAGCTTCAGTTTTTTTTGTGGGAAAAACAAGTTATACTTTCAGAAGATAGATTAGAGGTATTTCTGACAAGCCAGGACAGATGTTTACAGTTACATTACCACAAGCCAGAATTTCTCATTTTATCTTCAAAGACATGAATAATTTACCCAACACACTGATATTTCTTCAGACTATCAACTGTTACCTGACCAATCTAGATTTCTCTGTATGTGTAGGGGGTTTTAAAGTATTTCTAAAATTATTTATTACAAAATTTAGCTACAGAGTTAATTGGGATCTCTTCTTTCTAGGCTTGTTCTACAGAACTGGTTACAGTAGGGAAGAGAATGTATTTGAAAATTCACTGTTTTGTGTATCATGAAAAAATATACGGACAAAAGACTTAATAGGACTGAAAACCAGAAACGGCTCTTAGAGCAGCAGAACTAGGAAATTATCAGCACATCATAAAAATGTAGAGAATTGTTATTAACATTCACTAAACTTTCAGTCTTTATGGTGTTTTAGCAAACAATTAGGAGCCATCAAGTTATTCATAAGCTGCAATTATAAGATATCATAAAAATCTAATGAACCCAAGTATAGTAATTGCCCATCTTTATGAAAATATTTCTGAATCCTCTAGGACATCTTGGACCGATAACAAAAAATCTTTTTACAGAGATTTTTAACAAAGACATTTAATATTAAAATTTACTATTTTTTTAAGCATCTATCAAAGTGATTGAAACAGAAGAATGTTGCTGAGCAAAATATTAGTATTCATTTCACCTCTGGTTATGCTAAGCCATACCTTGTGGGTCATTAGAGCAGTCTGTAGGTCTCTGCAATCAAGGGTTAGTTGGTCCACAAACATGCAAAACTACATTGTGTAAGACTGGGAAATTACAAGGGCAAGCAATCCATAAGCAACTGTTACCCACAACATACTACAAGGAATGACAATGTTGGGAAAGTGACAAAGTTAATTATGCAATTTGACTATTCGTGAAGTATTACACAGAAGGCACCTAATCTAGGTGCAGGTTCTGCATTTTCTAAAACACAACAGAAGATGCTCCAGCTCTGGTTTATATCCCAAAACTATATATGGATGTGTAATTCAAAATGAAGTATTTTACAAAGACAGTAATATGTATCTTCATAATATAGTACATGAGATAGATAGATAGATAGATAGACATATATTTTTATATTATAGATATATATATTACACATAAAACTCTCCATAATTAGTGAAAATGTCCACTAATTCCTTTGTCACAAATATTTTGGACTCCATGCAGGAATGTGGCTGATGTTCACAACATGAGGGTAAGCCTTAGGTAAACCATCCCAAAACAGCCCCATGGTATGACAGAGTGGACATCCCACAGCTTGCCAGGAGGGCAAGTCGAGTCTGGAATTTGTCTGACATGTCTCTGTCAAATTTATACTCATAAACAATCCAGAAGATTAAAAGCTCGTGTTACTGACCACAGAATAGTGGTCTGGTAAGCCACCAAGAGCACTGCTAGACCGCATGGTCACACGGTAGACACAAGTTTGATGTACACTACTGTGCTTGAAACTTAATGCAAAGGTGTTTCTTCTAGTCAGGAAGTCTCAGATTTTTCTACATTATGTTAATAGCATTCCTCCACAAACCTTTTTGTATGAGGGAAGCACAAAAGGTTAAACAGCTTTTAGTGAGCTGTTGGAGGCCATCGTCAAAGGAGCACAGAGCTGGAAGCACAGAGAGAAAGCACAAAGTCTGTACATAAAGGGAGGTGAAGTGGCTCAGCTGGTCTGAATCACTCTAACTGACTTTATAGAAGGATTTCAGTTCGGACCAGCTGAGATCAGAGCTCTAATATCAAGAAGGAAAAAAAAAAAAGATGGAAGAGGAAATCCCACCTTTAGAAATTAAGATAAGGAATCAGCAAATTTTATTCCTATAAGTAATGTTTACAACAACATTTAGCTTTCAGACTTTGATGAGATTACTCACTAATCTTTAAATGAGCAGATCAGAGACAGTGCATTTTAGATTAATAATTTCCACGATGGTTCCTAGGGTCAGTTTGCAGCTATACATCTTAATTTGTCCAAAGTTACATAAATGAACGAACTCAGAACATAAAATCTGTTCTCTGGCAAATGTAAATAAGAGAGGTAAAACCACAGATCACATATGGGGACAGAAGGGTAAGGAATCAATTAAAGATTTAAGAAACACTTTAAGTATGCAAAACACTAATACTTCCAGTGACTGTCTTCCAAGGACAACTCAAGGAAGCAAGATCTGTTTTCAAAATAAACGTCCATTCCTTGGCCTGAAGCAGGGAAAAACATTTTAGAAAGAGACAGCCATTGGATTACCACACATTTTCAGGATTACTCATTTTTCCTGCCAGATAAGTAATTGAAATTAATTATTAATCACGACAAGGATGTAATTTTTAATCAGTAAGTCTTAAGATTCTATTTTTTTACCTTAGACAAGGCATTTTTCTGTTTTCTTCAAGAAAAGCAATTTAAACAAGTGCCTTAGCTTTCAGCGGTTTATCTTGGTGGAGAACAGCAATGAATTCACATGAGCAGGACCAAAAAAAATCTTATTTTGAAATGTAATTTGGAAAAATTCCACTTTTTCCTTTTGTAAACCTGGGGCTTCATTAAGTTCCCAGTCACACTGATGAACATACCAAGTTACTCTAAAAAATCCAACCCATGTAAGGGCGTGAAAGCACCAGTGGGAAAAGCCACAGGAGAAATGTTATACAAATAGCACATGCTGATGGCACCAGACTAAGCAGATCACCCAGAGCCTTGTGCTCACAGCTTTTCAGGACATGCAGTAGAGAAGACCAAAAACAGCAAGCAAGTCCTGACAACAGAGGTGGGATGGGATTGAATGGAATGGGACGGAACAGCATAGGAAAGGATGTGGTGGGATAGAGAGGCTCAGAAAGAGCAAGGCCTAAAGCAAGAGACAACTGCCAACCCAAGGTCAACACAAGGGATGTAAAGAGGACCCAGCCGCTGCCATCCTTTATGCCAGGTCATCTCAAGGAATGCTACACAAACTGCCTGGACACAAGTTTCTTGTTGCCTGCATGTTGAGCAAACCTGTATACACGTCTTGGTGTGGGAATGATGGTGCAAGTATAAATGGGTAAAATCCTTTTTATTTCAGTTTTAGTTTTAAATTAAATAATATACTCCCATTAGGGCTTGCTCTGAGTTTTATTAAATTGTTGCTACCATATTACAACAGTATTTCCTATATCCTGTGGGACATTGCATGTGTTTTCATAGTAGGTCTTCACCGTTCCGGGAAGTCTTAGGTACATAAATTGAATACTGATTTAACCCACACACATGTAGCATAGATGGCATTTCTACCACAGATCTACAACACCAGTGCAGGGTAGCCAGCATGCTCCTGAAGCATGGGACGCATCCTTACACTGCTGGCAGATACCTATACTGCCTCTGCTAGTGTTTTGGAAGTCCTGGGCTGCCAGCACTCTGATAAAAAAGTAGAATTTATCCTAAACTGGATTTGATAATAACAGTCTTTTATTCAACAGCCAAAGATCTGAATCACTCACCCATGCCACTGTTCTCTATGCTTGGCCAGATAGGTATCCCTTCTGAGCAGGCACTGTAGATAGAAATTTCTATCCTGTATAGAAATCTTCCTTACATGGTTTTCTCAGTCCATGTTCTTGAACCTGTGCCATCTTGTATAATCATCTGAATGATTTTTGACAGAGAGAATGAAATCTGAATTTTGGGACGTTGAGAATGATTACAGCAGTTGCTTTTGTGAGATGACAAATGTTTAATTAAAATCAAACAGCCTCAATAAGAAAGATCTATTCCTTTCAGTCACCGTCTGTCCCTTCCTCTGTAGTTATACACACTGATAGAAATATCATAAGCTCATTGCATTTGCTTGGAAGATGGCAAAGACTTGAAATTCAGCAAGCAATGAGGAGGCAATGAGTGTCCAAATCACTGAGTTATTGAATTAAAGATGGGCAGTGCAGTACCACCACAGCCACTACATAGGAAACAGGTACAAGAGAAAGGTTGTCCAACGGTGACAGCACAGCCTAGCAAAGACAAGAATCTCCCTCACCATATATCTCTCTTCAGGAAAGTTTGCTCCTGTAACAGCCAGTTTTCCACTCCAAGTTTACTCCAGATCCCGTAGTTCTACTGCTTTAGGTGTTAAATCTACCCTACTAAAGTTTTTTCTGATTTTCTTTTATATTTGCCTATATACAGTGTAGGTGTACCTGCTGAACAGACAAGACGTCTGAGAAAATATAGGTCCATGCTTTTACTAAACAGATGGTCAAACAGTTACACCTTCAAAGAATGCAAAGACAGATACATTACCTTCAGAAAACCCAGTCTTGAGGTTAATCAGTTCAGGCACTGTATCATGTTTATCAGCTACATTTCTACTGTTACCCAAGCTGGTTACTAATTGTTCAGCAAGGTATGGCATTATGTCACAGAAGCATTCCAACTAGTTTGGTGATAGTTTTTCAGTTTTCTAACACGGCACTGAATTATTTCCATCTAGCTATTATATCATTTCCATTACTGATGTAATCAAATCCCAAAGAACGTGCTACTTGAGACTCTTTATCAAAGTCATCATCCTCGAGCAAGTCCCTAAAGCAAAAGTTTGATCCCATTACTGTAATACTGAATTACATGGCTAAATAATTGCATTTGACTCCTGCACAATAAGAAATCTCTTTCTATCAGCATAAGTGACAGTCCATCCTATCATAAGATCACTATGCTGTCAAATATGCAAAAACTCCTCAGGACATAACTGTTTCAGAAAAATGCTGAAGTCCTAAATTTTCACTTACAGATGTCAAAGGGTTCAATTTTTGAGATGTACAGTTCTACTTACATAGAAATCAACCTTAAAAATATATATTGCACAGATTTATAGAATGGCATGGACCAATTTCAAAGTTAAAGGAGACCATGCTGATTATCAAGTCCAATCTCTTGCAAGTTTTTTTGGAAAAAAATGGTTTTTTAATATAGGTATACTTTGAACAATCTCAAGAAATAAAATTTTTCTTTCACAGACTGATATTAAAATCCAAGAATAAAACTAAAAAAATTCATAGTTATAGTTTACATAATTACAGCTTGTGGTTCATAGACGACCAGAATGATGGCTCTCATGTAAGCTTTTTATATTTTTCCTAATTAAAATGGGTCTAGCTTTCTCATAACTCTGTGCTGGTGGTCTGGTAATGTGACCACAAACTCATTTTATCCTCTTACCTCATTGCTGTGAGTGCCAAATAAAACTTGTTTGTAGGTCTTCTGGAATGCATATTACATTTACTGCTGGGCTGCATATTTTTTTAGTAATTAAATAGATCTCACAAAGCTCACTAAACCTGGCTTTGCAGACAGAGAGAAAATTAGAATGGCATGCAGGAGTCCAATGAAACCTATGTAAATTGGGAATGGGTGTAAGGCTAATGATAGATATGGAGAGAATATCAGAACAACAGCTGGGAGAACAAGTAATCCTAGAAGGCACAGAGCTAGCTGGAGATGATGGAGAAGCAAGAGAAACAAGTTCCCCTTGGATTGAAGGATGTGTAAGCAGGAGATCAGTCAGAAACAAACCACCTTCATCTCACTAGGTGTGTAAAAGGTATAATTTTAAAAGAAGATAATATAGTATATAAAAAATTAAAATATATTATTGCCAATGTAACAGCAGATAGTTCCCTACCTTTTTTTTTTTTTTAAAGACACAAAAGGTTTGAAAATATGCAAAGTTGCAAAAAGGAAAGATACATTTTAAATGTTAAATATTATTACTAGAAAAATTACTATTAATAATATAAAGTGCAATGTTAAATAAACATTGACAACTTAAATGAAAATACACTTCCAGTACAAAACATCAGTTACTTTGACACAGAAAGAATGATTTAAAATGCAAAATAACTGCATGAAGGTGAAACACTACACTTCTATGTTTTAATAGCTATTTGTAGAGGGAAATGTTAAATTTTTCTGGAGTTTATAGTAACTCTACAGTTACTATATCTAGATACTATAGAAGAGCTCTTTTAGGGGTTTATTACCAAGAAATATTTAGATTCAGTGGACAAGATTCTGGTTGGGTTATTTCTGATATCCAAATGTAGGACATGGAAGAGTTGCTCTCCAAGGTTCTCTTTGCAGCTGTAAAATGTCTGTATTAAAAATATCAGTGTGACAGACATTCCTTTCTCCTGCAATGACACCAGTGACAGAAATTTTTGCATCCAGGCTGTACTGCGTCATCTAGCTACGTAAATCCATAACCTTTTTGGTTATGTACTTCTCTACTTAAAGCAGAACACTATGCTATAAAGAAATAATAGTTCAACTCAGTACATTTGGCCAGGGAAATAGAAGAAATAGCATAGAATAAGAGCTACACTTACATCGCCATGTTTTAGATCATAGTTGTTTCCGAGTTGAGCAGAAAGTCCCTACTTGTTTGACAACAGGATTGAAAATTGTTACAAAATGCTGTGATATTGACAAGAGGTTACAGACAGATATCTAATTTTTGAAAATGCAGTTTGTGTCTTGCTAAATTTCACCTCACAATTAGAGCTCTGAAAGCGGTAAGGAAGTTTTCTCAAAGAAGAAGCAAATGAATTCCAAGGTCTGATCATCTCTGCCACCCTTACAATTCCTCAGATGACATTCGTTCAGGAGGATCTCAATAAAATATTCTCTGACATATATTTTAGCATTTACCACCAATCTCAGCATCTCTGTGCCTTAAAAATTTGGTGTTCCTTTTCTTTTCTCATTGGAAAGCGAGAAATAGAGATATAATTAATTGTGTTTGCAGAAAACTTCAGTGACAAAAATACACACAAAAAAATTTTTAAACTTCTGCTACTACTGAAGGAAAACACAGCAGCACAATGTGTGTTACGTCATGGGCCTCTTGAAGTGCTGCCCTTCTGTTTCCTGTAGCTGGAGTTCCAGGTGCTCAGCCACTCCCAAATCCAGAGCTATTTTTTATGCCTTGAATAGAGCGTACTCCAAATCAAAACCTTATCTCAGCTTTCTGTGACCTGATTTCCTTCACTGCTTTGTGTTGTCACAACTCAAGGAACAGCTTCTTGCTTTTGTGCTTAAAACCACTTAAACCTAATTTGGCTTTCATAGAAGGCCTTCACTCTGTCATGACACTCTGGCCTCAGTTGCCTCATGGACATATTGAAACAGGAAAAAAAAGGCATAAATCTTAAACTCTTTAATTTCTAAACAAAACCACACTCAGAGGAATTTTTAAGATGTTCACAGCCTTTGAAATTTAGAGAGGATGGCACCCCCATAAACTTCTCTCAAGTCTGAACCTCTCTCTGGCTTGGACTCATAGGGGCCAGCTGGCTGTCCTTGACAGCAAGAGTTAATTTTGCATCGACTTCTATAATATCGTGTTAGATACTTGTCTGAAGGACATCTTGGCATCTGCAAATAAACAACACATTCAGGAAGGCCTATGTGTATACAGTATTAGTCATTTGTGGAAGAGCAGGATGCTTCTGAATAAAATGCTAAATTTAGATTGAAACTTCTCATTCACCAAAAACACCCTATTTGAATTTAACTTCTTTTTTTCCCGCTATAATTTTTAACTCTTTCATTTTGAGTTTACCAAACCTATATGATTTTCTGCTTGACATAATAGCCCAAAGAGAAGGTAAGCAGCAAATAGATATTTATTCAGATAAATTTTTTCTCAGCCAAGATGTGTCTTCTATTAAGTACTTTCAGCTTTTCTATTGAATACTAGGGTGTCCAATGTTCTTCAAACTAACTTTGATGTAACTTCGGTTGAACTTGAGGAACAAATAAATGCTTGCTAAACAGTTCAATGTAATGCTAGACTATAAAAAGTAAGTCATTAAATATACCAGTAGATATGCATAGCTAATAAGGCAAAAATGTTACTTCCTTTCAAGTGAGCTCGTGTTTTCATTTCTCTACTGCTTTGAAAATTTGTATTTCTTTTTACAAAAAGCTTTGTAGTTGATATAGAACTATAGCTAGATATTATTATATTATGTGATTACATAATTATAATTAGATTTAATAGAGAATGTAAGCATAAATGGGGACAGATCTCATGAGGAGAAACAGATTTTGGAAGAACAGGGAGAGGATGGGACCAGGTAAGTGGAAAGAACCTCTGTATTATCTAAGAGAGGGCACTCTTTGGAAATAGACTATCAGGAACTTTCATGTTTCAAGGCATTGATTTTAAAATAATGCAAAATGTAAATAAATGACACGTCATTGAAAATGTTAAAGATTTAGCTTGTCTGACTAGGATGCAGTGCCACAGAAAGAATGTCAGTAATGAGTTACAGCACTTATATGTCTTGAAAAGCAAAAAAGAAAGAGCTTTGTAGTGCATAGCACAGAAAACATGAGTTCTGACTCTGTAATGGGGGAAGAACTGTGTGCAACCACTGTCATCAGCAGTATTGTGTTAATGCTCCTGTACAATCTTCTCCACCTACTTGTTGGACAGATCACATCCTAATTGCCAGTACAACGTTCCTTCTCTGGGGACCCTTGCATGCAAAGTAAAATAAAATAGAGGTGTTTGTTGGACCTGTAAACAGAAGGTACTAGTTCTGACAAGTTTCTGAAAGAAGATTTTTTCATGTCATTGCAGGTATCACTGGAATTTTTTTTTAATGTATCATAAAGCAAAATTCCATAAAGTTTGTTTCCAAGAGAAGAAACCACAGTAAAAATTACAAATAATAACACTATGTCACATGGCTTCTTTTTAAAAATAATTTGTTCTAAATAGATATAATAAGATCATTCAGTAGTTGATATTACATTTCACTTCTGAACAGTCAAGCCATCTGTATATTAATGCCCTAGGCAGCAGTTGTAATTTTATTAGGCAAAAAATAATTTTGGTTAGCTGTCACTGATAGCTGAGAATAATTCTAAAGAAAGTAAATGAACAAGCTGTCCTTTAATTAAGGTATTTTTGTGGTGAAAAGGGTAGAATTATGCTGACAGATGACATGAAAAATACACTGATTCTTTTTGGCTAGGGCAAAAGCTCTGCTACCCTGACTGTTCTTAGTTTAAAGGTTCTGAATGTCAGAAACAGAGACATTGCATCTTCTGTAACAACATTCCTAAGAGAAAAACTGTGTGGGTTAGTGGAAAGTAAATAGGGAGGATGGTGCCTACCTTTGCTTACAAGGTGAAGATATACAGGCATTGGGATTGTGTTGTGTCAGAGCAGTGGGGACAGAAGGGCAGCAGGGTTTTCTGTACAATTACACTATGTTATTGGCTGCTGTGGTCAATGCCTGTTCAAATCCCCATGCCTTTGACAGCAGAGGAGGGGAGCCAGGACTGCTCTGGGCCTGGTGTTGTGGTATGATGGTCCATCAAGAACTCCTTTGCTTTTGCCTTTGTATTTCTTGCACAAGCATTTTAGAAATAATCTCATTTCTTCCAAGTTTTGTTCCGTTCCTCATCCTGGTCAGCTGCTTTAATAGAGATCTGCTGTTGTGTTCTCAGAGATTATGAACATAAATTTCATCTCACTCAAGAAACCATTCACTTTCTCCAAAATTCCTCTGGAGTCTAAATAACTTCTGATCAAAAATAATTAAACTTATCAAACCTAAAATATAAAAATATAAAGAGAAAAATTCTTGAACACAGTTGCACTGATGTTAGTATGACCTAATGGTATTATTAAACAGAGTACAAATTTTTACAGCTTTTTTTTTATTATTATTTCTGGTGTATGGGCTTGATTCCAGCCTTTGAAGAAATGCTGCGCTGTTTGTAGTTCGGGATGCCAGACTTTTAGGAAAGCCATTGCATGCAGGGTAGCTTACTCTGCTTTCATGTCTGTACTAGGAGTTTAACTCATCAAGCAGAAAGGCTCCCTGTAAGGCAGGCATTGCAATACAGCACAATATTCCTGAGAAAAATAAGGACTCCCTCTATCCAGTTTCACCATCTCTGTCTAAGTCCTAGCCTGTATACACATAAAACATATAAGGCTGAAATACCTATCTCTGCATTTCTTGCAGTGGTAGAATATAAATTCAGGCCCTTTATAATCTGTTGCTGCTCAGAAAGGAGAGACTAATACAAAGTTTAATTGCTGGTAAATCCTATAGTAAATATTTGCAATGTTCTTTAACTCCCTTCCCCCAGCTCTGTACAACACACAAAACTTTAGCAACCTCAGGTTTCAAAACAGGGTAAAAAAGCACCACCATTGTGCTAAGTTAAATGTTTTATGTACCTAACATAGTGTCACCAGGGTGAAATTCTCTGGTTTAGAGAGAGATGGCAAATTTGCAGCTTACTCCTCTTCTCCCAGAATCACAATATGCCATCCCAGTGACTTTGAAAGAAGAAGAGTCCAGCTGTCTTGATTTGATTCTGTATTATCTTGAGACCTGGCAGCACTATTATCCTCAAGATTTCACAGAGATGCTTCAGACTTTGAAGAAACTACTCAGCACCTCTTATACAGACACAGACATTGTTTTTGGCAGCTAGATGGAGAAGTAGCACATGTGTTAGGAACATATGGTCTTGGCTGGTGCATTTTTAGCCATTTTTACTTCCCATAAATATGAGATTAACTCTGAGCTGGTAGAGCAGGGAGTTGTTCTCTTTCTTTTGCCTTTTAACAGTCCAAGAGATAGCCATGTTCTTTACCATCTGGTGATATTTGTAGCTGCACCTGAAAGCCCCAAATAGCAAATGAGTCTTACTCTACATCGACACACAGATACATGTTGAAAAGGATGTTCATATCACAGTCAGGACTTGCAGTCCCGTGTGCACAGTCTGAAAATGTCTACATTGTGTTGCCACACTGAACTTAATGAGACAGCTTACCTCAGCAATGTTATGGACATGCATATGAGCATGACTCACCCTTCTGATAGACAAGTAGGTGGAAAAAATATGTCCTGCGTAAAGCCAAAAGGCTTAAGAGTCAAAGGCTGTAGACCAGCCCATCCTCCAGGCCCTCCTTGTCTTTGAAAAGCTGTCATCAATAATTACAGTGAAGCACATGGAGCTCTGTTTGAACGGGCATGGTCACCGACATGAAGGGGGGGTGATTGGTACCTGGCAGGGCAAAGCAGGGATGTTGCAACTGTGTCAGTCATCAGGAGAGAACTGGTAAATGAAAAAGAGAAGAGGCAGCATGAAGGTTTTTTATGTTGTATGTTTTGGACATGTACATGACTCTTTCAGTCTATCTGTTAGAGTTATGTTCAGATTAGAATGTCACCTTTATAACCTAAAATTTCTTGAATGCATTTCATTTAACAAATTCATCAATAAATATTAATTTCTTACCGTTTTTTCTCAAGCCTTCCTAAATACAAGGAATTGGCTTGAAAATGTTCACAAGAAATGTTTTAAATCATGATTGAGCAAAAGCTTCCTCTGTTCATCAAATATCATATGCCTAACAAAAAAGAGAAAAACAGCAGATTGTGTAAGGTTTTAGAGGGGGAGGAGTTACGTGATTGTGAAACGGCCCGTAATTTTCCTTTAAGTAAAGATACCCAATCTAAAGTGGCCCCTGCACTGATTTGTATAAACTGTACAGGAGCAGGAGATTCCTGTGGTGTTTTGTGCTGAGCAGATTCTCATTTTATGGGTGTTTCCGTGGACACAATGCAGAAAACAAAACTGTGGTGATTTATTAAGTGTTTTCTGGGTATGCAGATCTCTTTTCACTCCCTTCCTCTCCTTCCTCTGATGAGACAAAGGTCAGGAGGAAAACAGGCATGGAGTGGAAGAGGAATTGTTGTAGTAGTGGCTGGATCCCCAAACAAAGGCAGAAACATTGCAGTTTGCCTCTAAAGCCCAAAACGAAGTCAAATCCCCCTCAGATATGCTTTCTCAGCATCCTCCATGCTAGGAGTGTTAGGAGTGTTGTCCAGCTATGGTTTGTTGGGCAGGAAGGGCATTCATTTCACTAAGAAGCTTATTCACTTCCAAGAGGAAAACTACTGAAAGGAAATGCACTATTTTCCCACTGAGACCAGGAGACTCTGTCATTCTCACAACCAGGTTGCCCAGGTACTTCCTCCTACACATATACACTCATGTCTGTCCTGGGATATTACTGAAAGAAGGATGAAAAAAACAGACAGACAGATAAATCCCAGCTCAGCAAAGCAGCAAGTGTTTAACTCGCAGATGAATTAAGCCTTCAAAGTAAAACAGATGAGAACAGCCTTCTGCAAGGCAGAGGCAAAAGCTTCTGGTGAAAACTATTAATTTCAATCAAAACCCATATAATTCTTGGTGTAAAAACCATCAGAGAGTGATTCTACATTTGAGATATGGGAAATTAGAAAGAAAAAAACCCTAACCCAATCCAACCTGTAGGTAAATCAACCCTTTTGCCTTGTGGCAGTTCACCAGGGAGCACAGCATGTTGCTTTCCCACACTAGCAAGCAGTTTCTTGCACATTTGCTGTACAGGAAGGTCACACAACGCTGCCAGAGAGGCAGCAAACTGTCCTGAGATTTGGTAAGTTTTCAGTGATGGATATTTTCCATACAATGACTATGGGGAGCTGAGGCTGATAGGATACATGACAGCATTCCTGCTCTAAGTGATATGTTGCACATACCCATGCACTTGGAAGCTCTCCTGAGCTGTCAGTTTGAAGAAAAATGGAAAGTTCATTAATGGTCCAAAAATGCTTTTTGTGGGCCACTGTTGTTTATGTTGGGCTGTTCGCTCCAGGAGTTATTTTGGAATGTGCTTGCATTGGGGTTTGAGGTTTTTCATAAGAAAAACCCTGGTTTATATTTATGTTTAAAATATACTTTTGAGGAAGAAAGGGCAGAGTTCTTTGTTTTGTATATTTATCCACTTTATTGTTACATTTTCAGTTCCTTATCCTGCTGTCCTATATCTTTTTGTTTAAGTCTTTGATTTAAAACATATGGCATGGGCCACTGAAGGATTTTATTTGTCCTTTTCCCACCTCACTCCTTTTCTCCTACCCCCACCCCCCCAAAAAAAAGGAAGTTTTACTGTCTTGAGTAAAGGTAACTAATCTCAAGGAAATGGCAGGATAATATGGTACAGCTCCAGCCACCTACACAACTGTTTTGGATCAGAAGACTTTAGAAAACAGTGAAATCAAGAATCAAAATAGTTTTCTTGGGTAAAATAAATTCTTTTAAATACTGTGAAAATGTTCGTAGCATTTAAAATTATATTGCCATTTATCCAAGAGGTTATAGGTTCCACCTGTCCAGCAGTCAGGGACCTGTTTAACCCATGGGTTGCAGTGCTAGTTGTAGTTCTCTTGGTAAGTAGTAAGGCAGTCAGTGGGTTGTGATTCAATACAAACGTGTAGTATTGTGTAGCAAGAATAAATAAAAGATTTCTTAGCCACTGTACAGGTTCTGATTCCCCGTGAAATAATTTTATCCACAAATAACTTCAATTTACTGATGGAAACAAGATTTCAAGTCTAATACTCATAAGTTAATATAGCTTACTACTGTAAGCAGAAACACAAAACCAGATTTCAGGTAACCAGAACAATGACAAGAGTTACTGCTAAGTAATTGCAGGAGACTTGCGAAGAAATAACATCCCTTCTGGAAACCAAATGCTCCACATTTCTGCTTAAAAGATTAAGACTTAGAAAATATGAGGGTTAAATCTGCTCTACTACAGTTTCTGTAGCATTTCTGTTGCTGCAGAGGAACAAAATCCCAGAAAAATAAGGAGCACAATACCTCTGTGCTGTCCACTTGGCAGACCCAATATAGAAGGCCTGCAGTGATGATGCTTATGGTAGATACAAAGTGTGTCTGGTGGGATTCCTCTGCTTCAGTATCTTCTGGAGAAGGCACAGCAGAGAAAAGTTTAGCAGAGCCCTGAATAAGGTTGTTCTTACACATGCTGTAGGCACAAAAGGGGTAGACTAAGAAGTAGACAAGAACATTCTTTCTTTCTAAATTCTCCTCCACTTTTAGACAGAAAATGACTTGGCCAGAGCAGAGCGTCAGGGTCAGTGTATGCTTTTATTTTGACACAAAACACCATGGCCCATTTAAGCTTAGGGGAAAGATATTGCATTCACATGGATTTTTAGCACAGACCACAGAGAGGCTATTCTGTACTTTAAATTAACAAGGACATGCATTCCAAATTGTGCTCTGAGCAGGATCTGGCTTTGGTGGGGACAAGAGGTTTGTTGCTCCCACAACAAGGACTTATGAAACATTTTAATAAACAATAAGGCTTTGTCTGAAGAGAGAGCCTTGACGTCCAGTGTACAGAACTCAGATATATGCACAATGCATTCAAACTGAACCACTGTTGTATTCTGAGAAACCATGGCAGACCAGTGGATGAAATCCTTATTTACACAATTGTTCACTTACTGAAGTGGCCTTTCCCATAGTATTTTCACAGGGGATTTAACTCCATGCCAGTCATGTTTTCTCCTGTCTTCTATCCTGATGTGAGCATTTTTCGCCCTTTTAGTAACAAGGGATCTTCTGTGGGAAAATGTTTTCTCATTATACCTTACAAAGAAAAGTCCCCTGAAATATTATGTTGCTGTTAATTGCACTAATCCCATGTTCTATTTATATGCTTATTTCAATGAATACTCTCAAAAATCTATGAACCATAGTTTTTCTTTGTTCAGGTTACTGAAAAACTGCTTCTTTTTTCCTAGTTCTTTTAATACAAGAGAAATCAATTTAGGCAAACCTAAATTAGTTGTATCAGACATCTGCACAATTCTAGGCTTTGAATACCCACATCACTGGCCATACATGAGATACATCAAGCTCAAAAATGCTGGAATGCAGAATCACAGCTCTGGGTACAACAGCATGGCCTTTGCTTAATGGTTCAAATATGGGGACATACTATGTCATTGCTCTCAATCTTAGCACCCCTAGAAAACAAAGAAGTTCTGCTTTTTGCGCTTACATGGAGATCGAAGGATGTGGAGACTCTCTGAGCTTGATTCCAGATTTCATGACTCACTAATGGCAACTTTTTCATTTTGTTTTCCAAACAGTCTCGTTGTTTACTTCCACTGAAGTTGCAGGCAAAATTTCCATTGACTTCAGAGGAAGTCGGATGGCGCCAGTGAGGTTCTCATCGTTTTAGAAAGCTGTCCGCATTTGCCACTGACTTCAAGAATTTGGTCTGAAAAGTCCTTTTATATGTGGGTTAATTACTGTGGGAATAAACACAGCCACTGTATGTACCAAGACATTTTAGCTTCTCTTCATACTGTAATTATATGTATTATCTTACATCACTAATTAAGTTCAAATGTTCTTTTCTTAACCCTGTCATTAATAGTCTGTAAAAAAACTGTCCAGAACAAAACTGAAGAAGAAATCCACTATAAAGACCACTTATAAGAATGTAATCTGTTTTTTTTTTACTGCTGGCTTTCAGATACTGCCTCAGGGACTCCATTTGGGTGGTCAAGTAATTCTTCCTGATGAGTAATAAACAAATAATTCTACACCCAATTCTGTTTTATTCCCACTGAGTGGTAGCTCTTTATGCAAGAAGTTCCACTTCAGTATTTAGGCATGCAGTTAATCCCAGCTATTTATATGGCTAGATACCACTCCCTGAAACAAGGGATACAGTATTAGGCCGTGTGTAAAAAAGTAGAAAATTGCCTAATAAAGTACAAAAAACCTATGTTGAAAAGACAGACATTATATTCAGGACTTAGTTACCAAATTAATTACAATTTTCAGGTAAAAATAAAGCTTCTCCACTTCATATTTTAATGCCTTTTTTTTCCCTAAATTTGATATGGGTATTCATGATATTCACATACCTTTCCTTTTTTAGCAACAGTGATTTTTTTAATTGGTGTCTGGATCTTGGTTAACAAGAGCTATTTTGGTGCTAAGAATATTTCACTGAATGTTGAATGTTGTTTTATATTATCTTTAAGTAGTAGCTGTCAGGCTATTGTGAATAAAAAACAAAAAACCACCACTGTACCTTCTGGGCGCCCACGCCAAAACACTTGCATGGAAAATCCAGAAGTATTTCCCTTAGTGGTTTAGTTAAAAACAGGCTTTGGCAGCTAATTTTCTGAATATCTAAACCTCACTCTGTTGGAGCGAAATGTATGCTATCCTTTGGAGAGCAATGCTCAGGATGTGAAATACAAATGCATATATCTTCCTATGCACATACTCTGCCAAAGACTTTTTTTAGGAAAATGTCACTACAGCTCAAGTTAAATAAAAAACCTGAGCAGTTCAGTCTAGGGTTTTTATCTGTTAGTCTTTAGGGGTGAGATTTTGACCCGTTTATTCAAGTTAATTCATTTCAGAATTAGCAGTGAGGTTTAGTCAGCATCGGTGAAAGCTGCAGCAAGCAACAGAGGGCCCTGGGTCAAAGCACCATGAAAAATAGACTGCCTCTGCTTTTTTTTTCCCCTTGTAACCTGGCTGCATTATAACTGCAGGTAGAAAACACAGCCAGTTCCACTTTACATTAATATTTAAGCATCATAAAAAGTGCTATGCCTGAAGATTGTTTCCAAACACTTTCCCGTGTCATAGCACAGCCAGGCATACACTCATACACAGCACAGCCTCAAAGAGTCCTGCTGCAAATCTCCTATTTGGAACATCTTGACTTTTTTTTTTTTTTTTTTTTCAGATTTCAGTTCAGTCAAATCAAAGACAGTTTACTTAAGAAACAAAGATCATTACTGACACTTCTGGCAAATTAGAGAACAGCATCTTAAACCTCTGACCTCACAAACAGCGTAAGGAATTTTGGTTCAGGCAGTTGCCTGTCTTGCTGAACTTCAGAGACTACATTCTCCTCTGCCTATTCTCAAGTGCTTCGAAACTTAAATTTGGGAAAGCTCATGCAGCTATTGCTGGCACAGTTTTGGCTCTGCATTGTGAGGCTGAGTGCTACCGTCTTGTCTTGGTTGCTTCAAATCAAAAAATTCCCAGAATAAATCTCAAGAGCTGCCAGCAAGTTCAATTTAAAAGCAAAGTCCAACAATATAAAAGAAAATGAAGTACGCTTTAGTGTGCCTTAAGATAACCCTCTGTCAGTAATTTTTTTAACGCTCCTCTATGTTTTAGGTTGGCAGAAACCTTGAAAAATATATTATTCATCATCTTAATAATTTATAACTCTAATAATATAAATATTAGGAAGGAAGATCAGAAATTAAATTTATGTCAAATAGGATAATTCCCAGGATGCATATACATTTGAGGACAACTCTAGTAGCTGCCACCTCTGTATTAGCTCTAGAGATGCTGGACTTAGCCAGAGAAAATACACATTAAAAAAATAATGAAGAATGTGTTCAATACTGCAATAATAAAGGAAGATAAAGTAAACTAGTGCTCCTCCACTGTTTCTGGACAGGTACTGTCTTTCCATAGCACAATTCTCCAGAAAGGCTCCTTCCTTTTCATCTGACAAATGACCTCAATAGAACTGGGGAGAGCACAACTACCAACCTGTGATATCTGCAAGATACATTCCTTAGTCTGGGATCTAGCCAACGACGCTTTAAAATCTTGTCCTTAGTCTTTGCTAGTTTAGCTTATCCAGTGTGATTTTTACCCTATATTTAGTTGAAGCACAGACCGTGAGTTGTCTTTGGGGGATGTTTTTACTCCCAAGTGTGAACCGAGGGTGGGTGTGGGGAAAATCTTTCCTTCTCTAATGCTCTGTTTTCTCACTGAGTTTACTGGGAACAGTGGAAGTTCAGAAACAGTGACAACAAGCCTCTGTTACTTATGCCATGTAAACTGTTAAACTGTTGCAACTCTGAATCTTGTTGTCAAAGCGCATTACTTCAAATTAGCATAATAAACTGTACGTTTTGGGGTTTGGCTCAAAAGGGTCTCTAAATTCTATTTTGCCTATGGATTTCTCAGATGCTAACTATTACAGTTTGTTTCCCTGCAAAGTACTCTATGAATAGAACAGGAATGAGGAGTGTTTGACAAGAAACAGAAGTATGTAATACCAAACACTAAAATGCTCACATTCTTGTTCACCTCTACTAAGGGTTTCTTCTTTCTTTTTTTCCCCCAACCCAAGAAAGTAGTACTCTAAAGCCAGCACCCACATCCCCTTATAAGCCCGTCTTTAAATGTAGCTGTTGTTTCATTTAGGGTAGAGAACAGAAAGACTTCTTTTTATCCAGATATAACTGTAAATCTCAGTAGAAGGCATCAGTTCCAGCTCACTGTGCCACAAGTCTGGTTTTTGCATTTCATTAGTTTCTTTGAAGTCATCTGAGCAGACAAGGGAAGTGATTTGGACATAGCTGTGCCCTGTGATGAATCCCACAGTTTTTTAGAGCACTGAAGGCGTCCTCGCAGAGTGTGTGAACCAGTCTCACCACTCTTCAATTCATTTTAGATGGTGCTACTTCTTTTAATGATGCTACTAACGTCTTTGCCATCTATTATTTTTCCTAAAGAAAAAGGTGCAAGGCATGAAATTATCTGAATTTTGATGTCCGCACTGTACAGTGCTACTATCAACTCCAATGGGAGTAGAGTTGTTTTTACCACTCTGTTCTATAAAAGACAGTCAACTCTGCTTTAACATCTAGATACGGGAACACAAAGGCATGGCTGTACTGAAGAAATAATGCTGTGCAGACAAATCAAATCAACGAAGCTAAAGGACAGATACCACTCAGCAGTTTCATCTCCTTGGAACTTGGAAATTCCTGTGGAAACTGAAATATCACTTCATTTTGGTACTAATGGAACAGAACAAATGATACTGGGGGAGATGCACAGACCCTTGAACAACCAGAGTAAAATCCATTTTTAGGCACCTAGCATGCCAGGTGTTATGTCTTAATGTCCTTCCCCAATAAATAGCAAAAGAACAAGATGCCGCACATTACTAAGGACAATCCTTCTATATTTTCTGTCCTGGGAAGTGTACAATGTTAAAAGATCCATTTAACTACAAACACAACTCCTTAACACAGGATGTTATCCTTACATAGAAATTTCCAAAAATAAAGATGAAGAAAACATTTGTTCAGCCACTCAAATTATCTCTACACTTCATAAGGAAGAAAGCTTTGCCATCCTTCACATAAATAAATAAACATCCTGATACACTACCTAAAATTCTGTTAAAATTATGAATATTTTAACCAAAAATGTTTCAAAGTAGGTGGTGATACATCTAAAAATATAAAAAGCATGTGATTTTATTCCAATTAGACACAGAAACATAATTGAACTGACTAAAATAAAATTTAGAAAATAATTTGGGAAATCTGGTTCAATTAGAACAACATCAAAGAGCCCATTACTGTATCTTGAGTTAAGTAAGCATGTTGTCACTCTAACAGACTGGTTTTAATTTGTTCAAAACACTCTGCTAGGATGATTTATATTCCAGTATTTCTGGAAAACACATTTAGGGGAGTTAATTATCTTTTCCGAAAGGCACAACAGGTTTTCGTTGACTCAGCTGAGGTGCAGATATCAACCTAGACATTCTATAATTTTGAACAGGCTATTTGAATTTAATATTCTAAGAACCTTCAATCCAAATCAGAATCTACCACTTCCAGTCAAAAAATGCCGTCTAACTTTATTTTTTTTATGATCTTAGTTCTGGAGGCAGTTTATGGAATCAAATTTATGGTGGGAACTGAGAACCACAGTGACCCAAATGAACAAATACTCTGCGGTAGTTCACTGACCCTTCAGCCACACTAATACAACCCTTTACAAGAAAGGGGAGGTTTTGCTTTGGGTTTTTTTGTTAGTTTTTGTTTGGTTGGTTTGGGGTTTTGTTTTTTTGTTTTGTTTTTTTTTTTTTTATGTAGATCTTTTCAGTAATTCAGCTCACTGAGTAGCCCCACTATTGCTGCTATTCTTGTGCAATGAGGATGAAGTTTCTCAACAGCTTAAACCAATCTAAACTGACTTTTCCATCATCATCCTCCCTTTCTTTCTCTTGTGATCTCCACCCCTCTGCTGCTGGCACTGATGGTTCCCAGTGTCTCAAAGCTGGTTCAAAGGGCTTAACAGCAACCTATTAGTGCTTTCTGTAGCCTGGAACTCTCCATGCCAGGAGCAGTGCAAGAGAGGCAGGGGGGAGCCAGAGCAAAGTATTAAGATGAGACCATGACTGTGCTGACTCAGATTGGTTTAATTTGTCACAGAAGTGCAACCTGAGGGTATGGTAAACACCAGCATAGAGCATATAAGGCGTCAGAACAGAGTGGGTGACAGGAGACTTCTAAAGCCAGCCTTTCCCACAATGCCAATGTCTTTAGTAATTTCAGCCTATGCTCATAGCATGTCCTGCCACAACTGGGCCTCCTGCAGTCCTTGTGCTGCTGAGTGCTGTAGAGGAGGGAGCGGTGGGAAGCAGAGAATCGGCAGATTTGACACAGATAGGAGACTGTTCTCTGAAGGAAACATCTACAAGCCATGTTCAGACAGCTTTTAGATTCTTATGCTCTCTTAAGTAAAACAGTTATTAAATACACTGCTTGCTACATTACTTTACAAGTTGGTTTGCTGCTTGTCTTTCTGCTCTTCCACTCATTGCATCTTCAGTGTATTAACAAGCATGAATAGCTAACAAGTATTAATAAGCATTAATAGCTAACGTTATCAGTTGAATTGTTTCTTTGGGTGATTTCTCACTGGGATAATTGTTGTGCCTTTTGTGAGCAGAATTGCAGACCAGAGTGAACACTGGTAACCCACACTTCCCAGTAAAGGGTGTTCATGTTGAAGGAGAGAAAACACAATCAAGCCTGCGAGGATAATGTCATGTCTGGTCAGTGGGGCAGGCCTATGCGTTCACCTTACAGACATAGCCCCATTAGAACTGATTCTCAGTGAGGTTTCTAAATGCTCTTGTAAGCACCAGGTGTAAAAACAAAGATTGTCCCATACACTGCATTTATGCCTTCAAGGGATAATGATTTGAGAAGCATTTTAGGATTGGAAGGGATCCTCAGAAATTTCCTACACAACTCATTAAGTAGAATATCAACAGTGTAACTGAGGAATTCAACTACATTCCATATAAAATAAGCTAAAAATATAGGGAAGAGGAAGATTAAAAGAAAAAAATACGGCACTTTTGTTTGTTTTGGCAAGCATCCTTCTCTATGCAATTCTATAGAAGCTGCCAAAGAGTTTGTGGAAGGTTCAACATTTTTATTTCAAACGTTTTGGCCCATTTCAGAGGACAGTGACCTGTGGAAAGCATTATGAATGCTTACTCAGAAAAATGTCTGAAACACCACTGGAGGCTCCACGTTTTCAAATGAGAAGGAAATATGATTTAACTGCTGGCCATGACCAAACTTGGATGACAATAGTTAATGTGGGATTCCCATCTCAGTAGAAATTTACTTCAGCATCTGCAACATTCAACAATAGAAGGAAATAGTGGGAACCAATAGCAGGATTTCCTTTGAAAATTCACTTTTATTCTTTCTTCCCTTAAATCCCTTTATTCTTGCCTAGTAAAAATTGTATACATCAGTAGCAGTTGAAGGGAATGCAACTTCAGGCCTGAAAACACTTCAATCCGTCAGCAAAGAGGTGTGGCAGCTGGTCAGTCTGCTGTCCTGCAGGAAGGAAGCTGTAGCCTTCCTTCACTTGGAGTCACGAGAATCAGCCAAGGAGGGAATGCCTAGATGGTGGATATGGTAGGATCAAGCTCTGGAGCAAAGTGATGCATAAAGCATAGAAGATCCTGCCACAGAAAGCTGCTCAGGTTGTCAGTTTACAACAAACACCAGTGTTCACAACAGGAAGCTGGGATCCCCTCTGTGTGTCCTTAGCAAGTGGTGGATTGCAATAGGAGCAAACCTTACGAGAGGCAAAGTTGTTCCTGAGGACCCAGCTTCTCCACTTTGCTCATTGGAGTGGATTTTACAGCAGATTGGTTCTAGTCTGGCCTGATGGGTCAGAAGTGGAGTAAGCACATAAGGAGCCAGCTGGATCTCTTCCGGTTGAAAGGTCTCCAGTTTTTTCCACAGTGTAATGTGGTCTTGGAGTGAACAAACTGCAAGAAGTGGACATAACAGGAGACTTGTTTCAAAAGCAGTCTTACAGCAGCTGGGTTTTCTCTGCTTCACTAGTGAATGGGTTGTGAGATCAACATCCTGATAACAGTCAGAAAGGAGAAGCACTGACCTTGTTAAGTATTTACCAGCAGTGATCCTTGGAAGGACAAATCCTATCATTCCCCCTGGGATCACATCAGAAGGATGACTTCTGGAAGGAGTTGTGAGATCACAGCAAATCTACTGCTGAGAATATACTTAAGAAGCTATGGCATGACACAAGCTCCCCATTACAGCCAAAAACACCTGTGTGAGAGGGTATACAGTTTAACCCCATGATAAATCTCCAATAAAAGTTTTTTCTATCCATCACCTTTACAAGCTTTTTGAAGTTTCTTAAGAATGAAAGCTGAAAAAAATTTAGCCAGACAAGAATATCACATTCATTGCTGCTGAGCCCTCTTTCTGTTCCTTTTCTTTTCCAGAGCTTATTGTGGTGCAATGTAGTAGCACAAGTACAACCAACAGCACTTGGTTGCACAAGGTAGCTGAAGGATACTGAATCAGCCCTTGGTTGGCTGCCTGGCTTCCTCTGAATTAGCAGCAGGCTTCCAAGAAAACACTTTGAAGAGTTGAGAAAGACTACTGTGAAGAAAAAGATCATATGCAATAGTGTCTTCTACCCACTGTCACACAGTAACAAGCCCAAAGCTTTGGAAATGCAAGTAATTTTTCTTCTATATTTATAAAAGACTACAGGAGAAGCAGTGCTTTTTTGGAGGAAACACAAAAAAACAAGTTGGCAAAACTCATATTATGCCCATTCAGCTGATATATGCCATATATGAAACAAAAAAGAAGAAAGGCTCGTCTTCTTATACTCTGACGTGGCTGTTTGACTACCTGTTGTACAAAACACAGGAATGTTACAAAACCAATGTTAGTGTTCTGGCTTGCATATATGCAGGCAGAAGAAATCAAGAATAATGGCTAAACTCCAGCATCAGCACAAACAGTGACAGTCAAAGATTTATTTTGAAAGACTTGGGACGTTTATATATCTAGGAATATGTGGACTTAGTTACTTATAAGAGATCCACCTAAATCTGCATTTCCTTGTTTAGCAAACTCCTACAGTTACAGGTGCTTTTTATTTAATTTTTGAGTAATTTCTCCCACTCAAATTTTCATCTAACAAACACCAGGGGATTCGCTACTGTCATTGTTTCTTCACTCAATGGCACAGATTTAAGTTTGTCTTGCATCATACACTGGGGGTAAAAAAGGCAAAGGAAAAAACCAAATGAGGATTCACCAAATTTACTATGTCATTGCATTGATTTTACTGGAGCTGAGATTTTCCAGTGGTCCAACAGCAGAAGAGGGAATGAGAAAAGATCCTTCTTTTAGTATTTTCTTTCTATCTTGCTCTGCCAATCTGATATTTGACTCTGCTGCTATTGTCTAATATGCTTCAACCAGCATGAGATTCATTATCATAAAAATTCTTAATTTTAAGAGGACCTATCTATTATTATTGTAATTATTAATTTAGCAAAAATCCATTTTATAATGTCTATTAAATTATATCATGGTTCCCTGGCCCTTAAATGACAATCCTTGAATGACCATTCTCATTTATTTTAAACAAGAAATCTTTTCTGCAATGTCACAACTCTGCTTTTGATAATTTCCATAATTAATGACTTCTGAAAATTTCCAAAGCAGAATTCAGTAAAAAAACCAGTGAACTCATGGGTTCGATATCTACTGAAACTTCTTTATGCCTTCAGAACTTCAATCTTTAGAACAGAACATGATATTCTTGGGTTGAGAGGAAAAGAGCAGAGAAACAACACACTGGGACCGAAGCAGGGCTATGAACATAAGCACACTTTACTGTTAAGTCACCCTTTGCATTCTAAATTTGATTAATGAAAGCTGTTGTCTGCTAACAATGATCAAAGCTTCCATTAAACCTAAATGGCTTATGTAAAATTGGACAAAATTGCAGTCCGTAACCTCAAAGGAAACCTCCAAAGGAGCATGTGCACAAACACACTCACATGTATCACCACCTTTCAAAATGTCTCTAGCTTGCTGATCTCAGGGTATATCTGTGGATATCTCAAATCTGATACAACTGGACTGAAATTGGACACTTCATAAAAGGGCTTAGAATGAGCAAGTGGAAACATGTGGCTGAACTCTCCTCTCACTCTCCTATCAATGCAAATTAAGACTAACACTGGATTAATTTTTTTGACAAGCTGCAGAAGCTGTATGAAAAAGTCTACTCTCTGGAAAACCCAAGGCTTTTGCAAATTTGTGGTTAGCCTGACAAAACATTTTGAATAGGAAAGCATTTTGATCAGAAAGTATTTTCATTTTGAAACTAAATTTTTATAACATAAAAAATGCTAAATAAATCAAAAGTAAACTTAAACTTTATAAAACATTTCTTTATCTTTTCTGCAAATGGAAAAGTCTTACATGAAGTTGTCCATTCCATTTCCATGGTCAAAAAAAGAGAAAGGCAAATAGATAGTTCAATGTAGTGCACAGGTCAATTCAACAAATGACAGTACAAAAGGTAATCATGCACTCTCCTTACACAATTTTCCTTAAACCATAAAATCAATTAATATTTTCTGATGGTTTCATTACAGATCTGAACTTGCCTCCAGCAAATTTGATCAATTCCTTAAAGATTTCTTGCATTCCAACAGAGGAAATTACAAGGGGTTTTACAGTAAATTCATACTCCTGAGCCCTGATTAAAGACAACAGAGTCCCACTTGCAGTTAGTACACTTTTCAATGCTTGAACAACAGAAAGTAACAATCCAAGTTATGCTCAGTTCATTCTGATTTATCTTCACTTCAATTTTCCATGTACCTCCTGGAAAGGTTCGAAAGGGTCCTAACATAAACTGTGAAGCTAAGTTATACTGCCATTTGTGCTTACAACACCTCTCAATAATATGGTAACAGATGAATTGTAGCAAATAGAGTTCAGAGCACTCAGCCAGACTCTACTGGCTCTGGTTCTGACACTACCTAATGTTTCACATCTGGCCAAAAGGGAGTTAAAATGGCAATCCTTGAGATAAATCCTCGTGAGCTGGAATGACAATGCCTATTCTCTACTCAAGAACAGAAGCAGATGCCTCTACTGAAAACTGTGTTAGCTGTGAGAGCATGTTTTGTGACAGGTCCAGATCTGCAACTACCTTACTACCACAAGCTCAGTTTCTTTACTCAGTGTTGACAACTTTCAGAGCTCTTCAGTCTAAGCCTGACTTAAATTGCTAAAAAAAAAAAGTAAACTGTTCAATATGTAATTTGTTTCCAACCGAGATTTTTAAAATCTTCACAAGACTTCTACACATACATGCCCAGTTTGCCTTCATCAAAATCTTCAACACTATTATGACTATTTATCGGTATCACTTGACAGCCAAGACTGGCATGATGTGGCCAGAGAACTGATCCAGTGTCCTCTAAAGTCAAGAGAAATCTTTCCACTCTTTGAAGGATTAGTTCTTGATTTCTTTTTATCTTTGTAAAGCAGCTGGAACTTTATTTTCTGCACTTAGTCTTTGCTGAAAGACAGACTTTTAAGGGGTTCAACAGCCCCATGAACTATAACATGGACTGCTATTTGGGATGTTTCAAAGGCTAGTAAAGTTTAAAATGTTCTTCATTTCCTTAGTTATCTATCTATCTATCTATCTATAAATCTATCAATGAATCTATCTATCTAGGTTAGACTGATAGATAGTTATTCAGGTTAGACAAGTAGATCTGTAGGAAACAGGGAGGGAGAGAGTAAAACTATCAGTTCTAGATGGACAGGGTGGATTGATGGTATCATTACTCACTAACTATTTGTTTGGTTTGGGCGCAGGAAAAACACTTCAAAACCTTCTCTGTCTTTGATGGAAAAGTTGAAGAATGACCACGGCTTCAAGATGCTACTTGGCTCTTACCAGACAAAATGCCTTTTGAGTATTGTTGTCACATAGATAAGTCACTGTGAAAAAGCAGGACTGAAGTCATAAGGATGAGTTATGCCAACCCTCATATGGAGAGAAAGGATGTTCCCAGGCCACCACCATTAACAAGTTCTCAGACCTTTCCTGCACCCTGTGAAGGACTAGATCATTGTGTTGGGACTGCAGTGCATTTCCTTCCCAAACCATAGGCAGGAAACAGGAGCACAAGGAAACAAAAGAAGAAAGAGAAGTCCAGAGATAGTTCCATTATAATCACATGTGACACCGCAAAATATTTCCTTTCTTTCCTCCATAAAAAAAATCTAAATTAAACTAAGCTATGAACCTGGATGAGAAGTGGTCTTCAGTCCTCCTTGTAGTTGCCCTCTTTTACTCTATGTTCAAATTCTGTCATATGATTGATATTGCTTATATTTTCCTTTCCTGCCCAGTAAAAACCTTGAAGTGCCTGACTAGTCAGACAGGAAAAAAGACATAGAGAGATTGCTAAATTACCAGAAAACTCTCCTCTCACTTTAAAGATCCCTCTCAGTTTAAAGGAGATTCAATGTATTTATTGCTTAAATATATATATTTTTTTTAATTGCTTTTCTTCTCCTCCTTTTCCCTGAGCAAAATATTAGTGCTCATTTTTTCCTGGAAAGATATCCACCCTAGTCTAGCAACTGAAGATTAATAAGTCGCTGTTATTGCTAAATCAAAGGCACTGAAGGAATACTTATACTCCAGTCCTTCATTGACTCCAGAAGGCTTTGTCCTGGGACCTCTAGGGGAAACATAATATGGACTAAACGGGTTTTCCAGTAATCACATTTATTCATTCTTCCTAGTGCAATAAGATACACCAAGGATCACTCCATGTTAACCAAGAACATTTTTAGATTTCGAAATATATTTTTTGCAATTAAATGCATAGATAAACAGCTTGAGGATACCATGTAATAATTCTCTTCAACACTAATCATCAAAACACACACGCACAAAAAAATTATTTACACTTCCAAAGAAACAGTTAAACACTGAAATTTAAAAAGCATCTTTCCTTAACAGGATTGAGAGTATTACCTCTGGGCTAATGCATACAGTAAAGGAAATTAAAAGAGGCTGCAAAGCAAAAGTAAAAGTAGAGTTGGCCCTGACTGAAGTCAGTGACAAAATTCCTTTAAACTGCAGCAAGACAAGACCAAGCCCCAGCAGTCTGGATTGACTACAAAGCCAAGGGAGATTTTAAAACATGAGTAATAATAAGAAGGAACAGTACGCAATTATTAATACTAAGAAGTTAGAAATATTTTAATATTTAGAACACTTCAAATACACATTTTAATTTGTTTTAGGATTAGTACAATGTTACTAATACAAAGCAAGGATCTATTTTCTCAATCTAATTGTGTTGGGTTTTCCTTCACAGTATACAGGCAGTGTAAATTCATTCAGATTTGTATATATCTTTACCATGTGTGCCTGCAGAGAGGGAAGGACCATAGTTACATGGGCAGGAAACAGAAAATGTTCCTTTTTCCAAGCTTATCCTTGCCTCCAAATCATTACAAGGCCAGATTTTATCAGGAACGCTGCTTTAAAAAAATTAAAGAGAATTTCAGTTCCAGATGGAGTCTACAGTGATGTTACGAAGATAATATAAGAAACAGAAAGTGGAAACAGATGTGTCATTTTTACAGAAATGGATAAATGGATTACATTAGTGTAAAACTCTCCAAATGTTCTGTGAGTTGTGACATCTGCAGCAGTATTTTCAGACCTGGGTAGTTCTCTCCCTTTACCCCTGTGGGTTTCCTGGTTTGGATGGTTGTTTCTTCCTTTGCAGCTTCATAGATTGTAAGGGACCATCTAGCCTAAGCCACTCACAGGCTGCAGAACTTCCCACAATTCATTCCCAAACCAAATTTGCCTTGAATTGCAGCAATAGACAAACTGTGACTATACTTGCTAGGCATACTAATGAATTTTTTGTTGTTAGACCAAGAATCCGAAATCTTATCTCAGGAGATCCATCCTCTGAGCCTGCTCACAGGATTGTCACTGCTTTTGCACAGCCACTAGCTCCTCTGTTGCATTGCTCTAACATTTTATTCTTTGATAAATAACCTTCCCAAACAAAAATAAATTATTCTTTCTTTCTTTCTGCATCAGTACTCTGAAATCTTCTTTTTTTTTTTTTTTGATTGGTTGGTTTTGTTTGGGTTTTTTTGTCGGTTTGTTGTTGTTGTTGTTGTTGTTGTTGTTGTTGGTTTTTTTTAATGGTTTCCTTCATTCCCCGTCTCAGGGTTCTCTAAAACTTTATCAGAAATAATTTTCATATTTTCTTTTGTATCGGTGATGAAAGCGTTACCAATGTAAAGGCCAAGAACCACCTTCCCTCTTAGTGACAGCTCCCTGAGATGCTTAAAATTTGAGACATCATGATGAGGTTTTAGTCTATGCTATGTTACAAATTGTCCCTTTCATGTCTTGACCAGAATGACAAATGACAGAACACTTCAGTGCCATTGTCCTTCTCAATGACACTTATCTCCATTTTTTGAAAACAAGATACTAAAAGTTTTTTTCTGAAAACCTATGTCAATGGATGCTGACACTAGGGCCTTCCTTTCATTTTTCAAGTAGAAATTCTTTAGCAGCTTCCCACAAATCCTTCAGCTACTGGGGTCATTCTCTTGCTCTTTTAAAATATTGGTAAGGGATTAATTTTTCCCAGTTCTAGGTTAGAATAAATGTCTAGAGATAGGTTTATCAAGCTAACTTATTTTAAAATACATAGCT
Source organism: Lophotriccus pileatus (assembly GCA_035583135.1). NCBI lineage: Eukaryota > Metazoa > Chordata > Aves > Passeriformes > Tyrannidae > Lophotriccus > Lophotriccus pileatus. The sequence goes on from JAWWES010000081.1 coordinate 29,285,616, forward strand.
TCAATGGTATGTGTTTAATGTCCTTCTTAAATACTAGATAACATGATTACTTACAGAGCAGTTCTTTGTGTCATTATGGACACTTTTCTTTAGCAATGGAACTATATAATTGTGAGATTTCTTAGTATATTTTAAAACTTCCCTCTTACACTCTGAATGTCATCTCTTCGTGTGTTTTTTTTTCCTCAACAAGTATTAAATGATTCTTACGTTCTTTAATGTCCCTTCTAATCCAAATCATTCTGTGACACTATGATTTTGACTTGTACCACTATCAAATTCACATTTCTTTCATTTTTATATAAATTTTCATTTTTTCCTGTTTGGTTTGTTTGTTTGTTTCATATCTGTTTCCATTTTCCCTTTGAGCCATGGTTTCTTTTTATTTTGTTTTGTTTTGTTTGGGTGGTATTTTTTTTTTAAACCAATATGCCCTGCTCTCTCAGTTGCGGCTTTTGGAGCATTTGGTAAAATATTCCTATGCAACTCCCAATTATCATTCACATTTTTCTGTTTAAAAGCTTTCTCCCAAATGATTTAGCTCTTAATCGTTTTCAGCTTTATGAAACTGCTCTTTCAAAGCACTAAGAGAGAGGGTATGTTGAATTGCTTTTTACATTTTTTGCTAGTTGAACACTGATTTGCTTTCATATGCCTAATATAACATTGCTGAAGATTTAAGAAAGGGGTAAAGAGAAAATCCTACAACTTTTATGGTGTTGAAAATAGGTATTTAATCGTGGTATTTAATCAACAGGTATTTAAACATCAAGGTCTGCTCTGTCATTTGGTGCTGTAATATTCTTACGAGAGGTGCAAAGTTAAAACAGTTTGATTTGTCATTTGTCATACTAGATAAGTAGATAAATGTACTTCCTCTGACTGGTCAGATCTTCTCAAGAGACACACTCATCACTGCACTTCAGAATTCTACCATTCCTTTGAAATTTTCCTCAAATGTCCTGGCTTTTGCTGGATGCTTGGTGAAGAGGAAGGCAGCTTTTTCAGTAGAACAATAAATATCTTTAGGGAGCTTGGGGGGAATGGCCTTTGAGACAGCAACAATACATCAGTTTCCATATTCAAAAGAAATAAAGTTTATCTATTCAAAAGACAAATGCAATAACAGTTTGAGTTTTCAAATGCATTAAGATCTGGGCTACATCTATCAGCAGGTGAATTGTCACACTGTTATCAAGCTGAGTTGATAGATGCTTCCTTTTGTTCAGAAGAATTACAACAAGATGACAATATTTTTTTAGAACCAGTCCAATCCCAAATTTTTAAATTAATTCAGTAGTGACATGGATAAAAGTATGAAATAATGACAAAGAATAACATCCTTTTTCATGCTTCTAGTCAAATTTAAATACACTTGAAACTGATATTCCTTACTGACCCACTGGAATAAGCACAGAATTTTTTCCTCAGTGTTACATAATTCAATTATGGGCTTTGTTAAATGATTCACAGCACAATTTAGATAATTTTTCCAACAGGCTCCTTAATGAAATAATCACTATTCTCCTCTTAACAGGATTAAAAGATATGTAATAACTCACATGAATTATAAGAGAATTAGTGGTAGCAGTCATTTGAGAGACCCAGTGTGGAATAGGCAGAACTAATTTGGATGCCAAGATCAATTTCCTTATTATTGTCAGGGAGCTTATGCTTCCTAAGCTAACGAACTGAAAAACTGTCAAGATTATATTGCAGAACATTTTTAATAAATTAGTTGGAAAGGGCGAGGGATGGTCATTTACGGAGAGATTCCAAAACAAGTAGCCTTCAGATTTAGTGACATCAAAAGTGTTTCCAGACAACTTTTAGATATGTGGTTTGGATTCTCCTTTTGACGTAATCAACTACAGCTCTCAGTGCTGACATGCTTTGTCTGTGTCTGGTCAGTAAGGAAGATCATGAGGGCACTTGAGTATTTGGGGAGGGAGAGTATTTTATTTACAGTGTAGGCATGGATGTGTTTATTCTTGAGTGGCAAACACATTGACACATCAAACGCTGTGCTGAATGTTCCCAGTCAAGAACTATTTCAAGAATAAGAGCAGACTTAGTCTGGTCAGCTATTTCATGTACCAGAAGAAAGGCATAGAATTTTTCAAAGCAGTCAGTCTTCTTTTCACTTATTATGTCCAAGAAGTGAATTACTTAAAAAGGTAATCAGAAAAGTTTGATAACTGCTTTGAAGGAAACAAAACAATGTAGAGCAATAAGAAATAAAAGTACTGATTAGGCTGAAAGGAAAAAAAGGGGTTTTAAAAGGTGTTACAGACTGATAGAAAAGTTTGATTTAGAGAGAGAGTACATCCTTTAAAGTGTCTGTAGTAAGAGTCTGAATAACAAAATACTAGATTTAAAAATGCTTAAGGCTTTCTTCTGATAGCCAAAAAAAAAAAAAAAAAATTAATGCTCACAACCATAGGGATTTTGGTTCCATTTATTAAGGAGGTTTAAATCTACGTCACCTAGTTCCTTAATAAATGTCTGAACAACCAAGTTGTAGACTGGTATTGGAAAAGTTACCCTCAATCTTTCATTGTTTTCCTCACTTCATATTAAAACACACGACAATAATTCGAAATAATCACAGGTCTGAAATCTGCTTTCCTGTCTCCCAAGGCAACAGAGCTGATTATTGTGCTAGAATATAATTTACTTCTGTACTTCAAAAAATATTCAGATAACTGCATGAAGTGAAACCACTCTAATAAAATAGGGCAGACTGTATCTAGATACTTAGAGAAGATCACCATGTTACTCTTCAAAGTGCAGATTATTAATTTTTTGTGTACAATGCTGTTAAAAAACTTTAGAGTTGAAAAGTGCTAAGGATCTAAATCTTCCACTTTCTGAAAAAGCACTCTGTTCTCTGGTTATTTTTCAAAAGACTGCTCAAAATATCCCTCCCAATGTGTTAAGATGAATCCTATGTGATCCCTATGCATTAGGAAACTTAGAAATCACACACCTAGAAACAAAACTTTCAAAGAACTAAGGAAAGAGGAAGTCTAATTTCTTGACCCCAAACCTCATTAAGCATAAGGCAGGCTACTGACAGGAGTTAACTCAAACCAGATGAGCTTTTGGTGCACACGCCAATCATCATCTCAAGAGACTGAGAATGTCTTTTGCCAGTCATTTCTGGGAGCTGTGGCATCAGATTTCTATCTCTCCATCCTCTGCTTGTGTACCAAACTACCAAAACTGCAGCTTAGCTACTATTGTAGATCTTGCCCACCATGCATTTGGCTAAAACTTCACCGGTATCAAAGCAAATCACCAGTTCTGCATGCACAGACATGTTCAGAAAGATCCCCTAAAACCAATACTCTCCAGGCTTCTGCTGGATTTCCACATACCAGCTGTCCATTGGAGCTCAATCTTATGTTGAGTCTCTCCACAGTTGAGGCCAAGGACGGTGGTTGGTGGTCTTCTCTTCCTCCAACACTTACGTTATTATCACCAGCTCAGGAACTGTGCTTTCCACTGCCCATTTCCATTTTACAGGTCAGGCCCCAGCTGCCTGGTGAATTACCTTCCCTCCTTAGCAGCTGCAAGCTACGTGGAGGTACAAAGAAACTCAGTTTTTCAAATGAGAGGAGTAAAACGATGATCTTAAACACATTTTGAGATTCCAGTCACTTCCTCAGTAAGAGAGCAGAAGTGTGATTAAGGCAAGAGAGATGGTAGGGAAGTGCAGGAAATAGAGACTTAAAGTAATGGAGAGATACAAAGAGCAAAAGAAAAAAACAGATACACATACAGATATACATAAGCAAATAAAAATGGAAACCAGTTAGAAGACAAAAAAAATGGAATATAGAAGGAAGATTCAAAGAAAAGGTGGTGGGGAAGAGAAAAAAAACCAACAAAGTATAAAAAAAATTTAATCATCTAGGTTTTTAACAGGCTGAAATTAAAAGAGAAAAAAAACCCAAACCAACCTTTTCAATTAAAAAGTTCTGTTTAGGAAATGCTTTTCTTGGGAAAAAAAACCATTATGAAACTTTATTTATATTGCCCTTAAAAGCTGTATGTGTTCCTTTTTCTTTTTTTTTTTCTTTTCTAAATAAAAACACCATCAATAGATATTACAAGTTTTCTGCTGATGCAAAAAAAAAAAAATCTTAGCTCCACTGAAGTGAATGGTAAAACTGTACATGACCATTTCAGTACAGAAGTGTCAAAAATGCTTTTACAAAACATATAAGCAGAGCATTTCCAACTTGATCAGGCCACTAAAACTTGAAAAGTTACAACAAAAAGGGAAAAAAATTGCAACTGATTGAAAGAGTTTAATTAGGAGATCCTGCTGGATTGTGTCAGCTTTCCTTCTATTCAAAATTTAATCTGGTGTAAATCTGAAGCTGACATGGATAGAGTAATAATGATTAGGGGAAGCAAAAGCCTTTCTCATTTAATTCTCATTTATGTATTGTTATATGACTCAGCTGGCTCTCGAACTGGGCAGAGGGAGAGACTTAAGAGAAGTAGCAACTCATCCAAATGCCAGCAGTTTTCTAGAAGTAAGAGGAAAATGCATTTTCTTTACAAAAACTCGTTTGCTTCAATGTGGCAGCATATGTCTGCGAGAAAAAACATCTATGGTGATTATAGTTAAGAGATTGAAAGTCTGCAATAGAAAAAGGCTCCCTTCTAAATGGATAAGACATATAGGAGATCTCTTTCCTCTGTAGGTAATGGGCATAGACAGCAATGCACTCTCACAGCTGCCCCTCTCCCCATGCCAGTGACAGGAGCGATGCTGATGATGAAAATGAGATTTCCCTGGGTGCACATAGTGTCCAGAGATCAAATAGGAAGGGACAGTGTCAATGACTTTTTCATTAATCATAGGAACGCTGAGAAGATTGTCAAGGAAACGAGGGTTGTGGGGAGACAGACTGCACCGAAGATTGAAGGTGATGTCTTGAAATTCTGGAGTCAAGGGCAAAACTTCTGGCATCTGCAGGGCCAGGAGCCCACCCTATGCATGTCAAACAGTGAATGCAAAACTTACTAAAGGGAACAAATAATTTCCACATCAGAAAGAATTCTGTCAGGGAATCACCACACCCTGCTGCCGCCTTCGCCATGAACACACTATGATGGTTTAAAAGCAAATCTTTACATTGCCTACTAATGGTGATGTAAATGAAGGGTAAAAACACCATGAGAAAGAAACTTCTGAAATTGTTGAATGCTTCATATGGCAGCATGTTAATTTGTGATAAGAGTCACAAGACTTCTCCCACACCTGAATAATTTGGAATACACTTCAAAGCTCAACAGCGGTATGTCAGTTCTGGGAGTTACTGTGGAAAACCTTCATACACAATCATGGACAATATGGTCTTCCTAAGATCTAACACAATTGAATAACTTATCAGTAGCCAGCCTTGGTCATAATACACATATTAATCATCTTATTTTACCAAGTAACAGGAGAAACGGTACTACTGAAATAAAACTTCAGGAGCACCAACAACCCAGAAGAGAATTAGGCTGGATGAGAATATTACATCCCAATTTCCAAAAGCTAAAATCTACCCCAGTTTCTTCTCTCTCTGCTCATTTTCTTCTGCTGAAAAGTGACAGTGATTGATGCCTTCTCCCACCCAAAGTATGCTGTGGTTATTGCTCCTTATGGTTAGAATTAAGCTAACAGCCCAGCTCAAACACTCACCCATTTAGATGAAGTATTTATTAGCCACGAATCCTTCTGTTCTTACACCACCTCAAAGTCCTTGTGTACGTCACTGAGGAACACAAAGGGAAGGACTCTGGCGTTCAGTCGGAGGCTCCATCACCAAACCCTCTAATAAGGCAAGCAGGCAGGGAACAGCTCTGAAGGCCCAGATGTTTAAACCATATGAAGCTGCAAAAGAAAATAAAGAACAGCTGAATAACAAAGGGGGGAAGGATACAATGTTTGTCTATGGTTAAACTACTGTAAACTTTGAAATCTGTATTATGGAATCCATTAAGAAACCCATAACTTTGATTTTAAAGTAATAGTCGTAAGATTCTTACTTTGCCATTATTTACGGTATAATGAGAAAGTACATTACTGGAATCCCACGAACTAAATAGATGGGTTTCATTAAAACTGTACTGATGAAGAGTAAAATTGAAGGAAAAAGGAAATAACAATTTTTATTTGATGCCAATTTATTTTCACAGGGTGCTTTGCACAGCAGAAACCTAGGAAGATGAAAAGACAGGGAAAATTTTCCCTCTCTTCCATAGCAGAGAGAAACTCTTTTATGGCATTTGAAGGGCAGAAATTACCTACTTCCAGTTGCTTCTATATTAAGAATTTGTCTATGTATCGAAGAGTTGCCTGAAGAATCAAAGCCATGTACAAATTCAAATCAGGATTTATTTGTCAACACATTGGTTAAATAGAAAATTTGTTCTAAAGAATGTGCTGTAAAAATGAGTGCTTGAAACTCTGCCCTGGTAGGGTCCTTCAAGGACATAACTCCTCCAGTGTTCACCTTGCCTTCCCCCTGCTCCCTCCTGCTCTTCCTTCCTATCTCCACTCTGATGACTGTCCTGGAAAAGCAGAAATCACAGGAGCATTATGGCTCGGTGCCCATCTTTAGGGTTGGCTTTTCACTCCAAAGGGCCCACAAACCAAGTCTGCACAAAGTGAAACCAGTTGTGGTCACTGTTGGTTGTTTTTTTCAGGGATTCCCTTCCCACTGAACTCAATGAAGCCTCAAGAGCTCAGCCATCCACCCTGACCCCAAAACTGTTCCTGCCACAATGTTTTTTTACAAGACACAGCTCCTCCAGGAAAACTACCATAACCAGAGTAAAGTGACTGTCCTATCTTATGGATTCCATTTCAAAATAAGCAACAGGTGATTGGCAGCAAACAAGATTGGTAGAAGCCTGGAGGCCTCATCTCCTTTCTGATAAACCACCACCACACCAATGTCTGCACAGGGTGTTAAGTGGAAACGCTGCTCTCCTCTGCCTCCTCCCCAAGAAAACTCCAGGGTGGTTTATGCCTGGGATATCATGAGACAGATGATAGGTCACACAGCATCACTTCTGGGGCTTCACCTACCCAGGCAGGGAGGAAGAGGAATGAATGATCCAACATTTGCATATGATTATCTCATGGAGAAACAGGAAGGATACAGTTCCCTCCAAAACTCTTAATTCCATTCTTGAGTTGTAAGTATGGACATCATATAGTCTATAGTTAATTTTACAGTAAACAGAGAGGGTTATATCCACAAACTCTATTTCTCTACTTTCTAGCTCCAATGGCCATTTATCCCTCTACGAGGCTGTGCTGCCACTTTCCTAGATCATGTTTCTGTCATGGTTCCCCAAGCATGTTAGTGCTTTCCCACTTCCAGCCCTTACTTACCGCCTCCCAAGGCAAAGGACTGGAGCTGGGTGCAGCCTTCCAGGGGAGTGTTCAGCCAGATTCAGGTCAGAAAGTGCTAAAGGTCTTGCAGCTTCACTTGGAAGCAAATCTTCTTGATTCTAGGCCATACTTTTCATATCAGCAGCCCATTAGACACCACCATAATAAGTTTCTTCTCATCTCTTCACTTGCTGCCTACAGACATCCTTCTGGCTTATCCTGAGCCTTTGCATTCAATCTTAACATGTATATCCCACTGGAACCCTCATGCACATCGACTCCTGTAGTGCTACACTCCAGTCCTTCTACCCACAACAGCAGTATTTCCCATATCTGTGTCACCCACTCCTTCTGTAAGGGCTCTTGGTGCGTTGTGCTGAGCCCCCAGCCCCAGGGAAGTTGAAATCTGCAAATAAACTGGATCACATGGAATAACTGGAAAAAAAGATATTTTTGTTTTCAGCTTTTCCACATGAAGTTGCATTCTCTAGTGTGCAGATGTGCTTCTCAGATGTACCCTCGTGTGCACACACATAATATGAGCATTAAAAGAGCAGGATTTAAAACTGCTCAGTCATTTTGGTAATTTTGCACTCTCAGCTATTCAACTAATGTCCTGAGAAGCTGAATTTTGTTTGGGATGTCATGTTCTCAAGCAGACTGTAAATTCAAACTATGAAGAAACTTTGATACTCCCAATCCTTGTTCCTATTCTAATGTTTTAAACTGTTGCTGTTGATTTATGAGGAGTAAATAATCATTGCAAAAAATAAGAGCCATTAATTCCTTTTCACTCATTTTTTTAAGTCTACAGACTTTTGACCATCACTGCCTTACAGTGACACCTTCTGGAAAAATCTAGGAGGAGGCAGAGAGCTGCTTCATAGAGGAAGACAGTGTGTCTAGGGCGGATGTGAATCAACACAGATCAGCTTTGAACCACTCATTCCTGGCAAACTTCTGATGTCCAAATACACGCACAGTTCTGTTACAGCCACCCTACAGCTTCAGCTCTCTTTAAAAAAAAACAAATCTACTGCTATGTCATTAATCTGGTTATATTTGTTTTCTTCCATAAAAGAGTACTCGAGTGTAGAGGAGCCATAATATCACATTCTTCTCAACATCTCACAGAGATAAAAACAAATAAAACCAAAAGAAATTATTTTTGCTGTATTAAGGTTTATTCTGTTTGAAATACTGTCTAAAAATGTAGCTACATACTGAGAGAGACATTTGTGATAATATTAAAAATCTTTAAGGGACAATAGTACCTGTAGTACACAGACTTCAGGTAGTCAGGCAACTTGCTTGCTTGTCAGACGAGCGAAACAGGGGGAAAAACCATCAAAATCCATTAGAGGAGAATAGCAGAAGATATGAAAATACAGTTACCATTTCTAGAGAGCAGTTCAGCTGCTGACAATCTACTGACATGGCACAGCTCCCAGTTTTATCTGCGGCTCCCTCAATGTTTAACACACAAAGGAGTTACGTCGGCATCAACAGTAGTTTCTGAGACCACTGTCATGAGAGTGGCTCTGCTGTGTCTCACTAAACTTACCAAAAAGAAAGGCTTTGAGGTTGACTGCCATTTAAGCAAACGCAAGTTTTACAAGGAGGGTCTGGGATCTGGGCATGGCCATGTTCAGTTCGTTGGCAGCGCTGCGCTGATGAACAGCTCGTCCAGGAAGAGTGTAGGAGTAGAGAAAGTTTATTATAAAAAGCTGAAATCTAACCAAAAGCAGAGCTGTTAGGCCCCCACAAAGAGTATGGCAGGGTGATTTTCCAAATTCGCAACTACTGACGTCAGAAGAACAAACTCCAAAAAGTCTCAACATTCTTACTCACGTTGTCACTGATGACCCCTGTGCCATGAGTCTCCTTCCTTTTATATAACAGTGCTAGCTGTAAATTTCCAGCTCATTAGTTAGTATACATAAGCATGAAATCAGCACAGCCATGATGATTTAAACCAGATGAGGGTCTGACCTTTAATTTGGACACTGGATCATGTGGAAAGGAAATGGTATTACATGGGAAGAGTCATTATAACTATCAAAATAGCATATCAGTCAGGTGAGCTCGGCTGTACTCATAAGGCACCAAACCTTGTGCCCAAACCCACCAAGGCGGCTGGCACTGACTCAGCCTAGACCAAAACAAACACATTGGGTGCTGCTGTCACCAAGCCCTCAACCCTGTGAGATGGGGCAGGCTGGCAGTGGAGCATGACAAACTCTGGCCTGACCTGCCACCCATGCTGATAGGCTGTACCCAATGTATGTCACATGGGGACATCCCAGATTTCCAATCTCCAAAGCAATTCAAGTTGCACGATTGGTCTGTCCGGTCTCCATGTGGAACCAACACATAGCCAACACCTGCATTAAGTATCAAGAAACTGAAAATTGTCCCACTGCTGACAGCAAGAGAGGACTTCAGTTTTCAGGGGTCTGATAAACTTACAATAGAAATTTCCCAATGCAGATTACCCCAATCATTAACTTATTTCCAAGTTTCCATCATCCTTTGTGTGTTGGTAGTTCCTTTACCTGATTGCATCTCAAAAGGCACTTTACCATTCCAAAAATAAATTGTATTTAACATCACTAAAAAAAGGAGTCAGAAGACTTAGTTATGCAGACACAGTTTCCAGAAGAAAATAGGAGAAAAATCCATGGTGGAATAAAAAAGATTTTGTATAATCAGGATTGATCATGGTTTAAAACCCATGAAGTTTCCAGACTTGTGACTTCCATCCCTTAGAACTGATTTAGTTAGGTCCTCCAGCTTCACCCAGAAGGTAAGGTCCTTATGTAGGCAAACCATGGCAGCAGTAGGATGTTCTGAAAATAGCAGGTACTGCAGGATTTGCAGTAAAGAAAGGGTAAGTGAACACTAATTTTATTTCTACGTACATCCAATCTCTGTGCCTGCATTGTTATTTCGAAGGCCGTGCCTTTTTGTAGCAACCCACTTAAAAGGCGGTCACACAGTTGCGGACAATAGGTGTAATACGGAGAGTGCAAGATGGAAGGAAACATGATGTGTACTTACTGGAACTCACAGAAGCAAGAAGGGAAAGAAGCACAAGCAGCAGGTATGATCCGAGACTGGTGAGGAGAGACCAGCACAGTGACATAAGTGAAAGAGGCTTAGTGCTGGAACTCAAACTGATGGCGATCTTAAAATTTGATTTCTTTTTTTTCTTTAATAAAGGGTAGTCAGATTTATCACAATAAGCTCAGACCATTTTTTGAAGAATTGTGCTAGCTGTCCTCACTGATGCTCTAGAAACACCACTGCAGTAGAAGCATTATAGAAACTGGAAAAAGGAAAGGCTTTTGCGAGGAACAGCTTAAGACAGTAATTATGAGGTTTTCCTGTTTTCTCAAGACCTGCTAAATATTAAGCAAAAAATATTCAAGATACAGCGGATGCATGCATTTTTCACTGAGAACTATGTGAGTCACAAAGTTATAACAAGAAATTTACTTCAGACTAGATGTAAACCATTGATCTTGAAACCATGAAATTAGAGAGAGAGAGAGAGGGAGACTGAGACACAGAAAGAGAGAGCATGTATATTTGCAAAGGGACACAATTTCCTGGCTGATATTGCTCAGTGAAGGACAGGGAGCCTTCTGTACTGTCTATGTGGTTACTGTAAACTGCCCCTGAGAAAATATTTAAATGTAAATTTCCTTTCAGTTCAAGAAGCAACCTTCAAAAGAACCATTTTACTGTAATAGTAATCCATATTAATTTACTACACAATAATAGAATTCAGTTTGCCAATTGGTGTTTTGCTTTTACTATAAAGCTTGAAATGGAAACTGTGGCCTTGATGAAAGCTGTAAAATTCCAGTAAATGGGATTAGTCATCCCTTTGTGTGCCCCAGTTCCACATATCAAATAACAAGCAGTGACACCCTCAGCTACCAAGTGGAAGTAAATATACTTCAAAAGGGGAAAAAAAAGCCTCGGAGAGCATGAGTAACATTTGACATTTTAATGTTCGGAATTTCTGTAGATGCCTCTCTCCCAGAGGAGAAATATCTTCCAAAATATTTAGTTCATTGTGGTATTTCTCTTTGATATAGTACTATAAAATCCAGAGGGGGGAAATCCTTAATTAAAACATCTGAATATTTAATTAACTCTTTGCAACCTGGGACCATTTAAAGCTTTTCAAATCAAGATTAGTATAGCAGATGGCAAAGGGGAATAGGTTTCAACTTTAAAGACTCCTGCAGATTGTGGAAAACTTCACTGCCTGATCTCTCACCATCTGATAGCATCCCGAGCCTTTTAATTTCTTCCCCAAGAGAAGAATTCCATTGAACAAGCAGCCATTCCATTGAAAAGTAGCTATTCATTGCACAAATACTATGTGCCTAATCATTTTGGTTTTGATGCAATATGAATAGGATGAATATGTCCATTCCAGGGTTCTCTGTCCCCCAGCAGAAACCTCATGTATTCATTTTCTGCACATCCTGGTTACAGAGTGTATTTAGTCAAAGCCTGATGCACGTGGCTGTTTGCACAAGCAAGGCAACCCCACTGGAAAGGTTGCATATAGAAGTTTCTGGGCTAATTTTCTTCTGCTATTGAGTAAAGCTCCCAGCTGTTATGAGATTTCAGCAGACTGAATGGATCTTACATAGATTTCCAGTGCCAACATGGTATAATAGGGTTTTATTTTTCTGATCCATCATCAAATTACAGGATGATAAAAATACATTTGAAAATTGTATTTACAAATTTCAGTAATTGACTTAAAATGAAATCAATGGTAGCAAACCCAAATCCTTGCAAATGTTTACTGCTTATATTATTCTCACTTCATGTCATGGATCAGAAATAAAAATCCCTACATAACGCTTCACAAACACCATTTAAATCCTCACAGTTACTGTTAACTCCCCAGCATCAGAAACACCCTAAGTCATTTCTCTCCATCTCACAAGAAAGCCATGCTCCACAGCAATCCGACTCTTCAACCTGATGAAGAAGGGTCTTCTTCCAGAAATGTAGCCCTGGATAATTTCCCTTGGCAATGTTAGCATGAAAGCCAGAATGGGAGAGCTCTGACACTGAGGGTACACATGGTCTGTCTCTAAGTGGACAAGTGAAGTTCAGAGAGTGGTACCTCTTCTGCAATGGCAGGATGTTACAGCAAAAGGCCACATCCCAGTCCTGCCGCCCTGACCAACCGGCCTCACAGAGAAGTGTACAGGTGAAGAACAAACAGAAGCCATCATAAAATCCACTTGCTTGACTTCTCTTGGGCCCACAGCCATAGACTTACACTTCAGAATGCTTTGTTTCAAATAATAGTCCTGAAAAGGCAAGGATCTTGCCTGTATTGCTGTTATAAGCATTAGTTGTGCCACGTTCCTATTAGAAAGGATGGAAATTTACCTTGCCTTTTGAGATGAAAGGCATAATCCATACTGCATAACTGGGCAATTCTTTGCACACTGCATACAGGCATTTTGGGTACTTCAGGGTGTAATCCACAGAATTTCAATGTTTAGTTTTCACAACTTAATGTCTTACACTTGATAACAGCTCTTTACAAAGGAGTAGTAAGATGAATGAAGAAAAATAAGGTGCCCTTCACTGCATTCACTGACTGACCATGCTAGGCAGTACCTATGGATAAAAGGACAGCTGACACAAGTTGACCAAGGTAGTTATATAACAGTAGGAAAAGGTTGTGTTCTCCAGGCTCACAGAAATTACAGCAGTAAGGGCACAGAGAGAATATATATGTTGCACAAGGCCTGGCAAACCCAAGTGGGGCTGCAGGCAGAGCTGGCCCCAATGCAGCAGAAAATCACAAACGCCCTCAAAATTCTCCTTTTAAGCTGCAGCTGGCTGCCAACTGTTCAGTAACTGCAGAGAAAAGGAGGAACAGGGAAACTTTACAATTAACCAGCATACAACTTTCGTACAAATAATTTCACGGAGAAATGCAGGAAGAAGGAAAAAAACATTAAACATACATTCCCCTGCCCCCATTTTAAAAGGAAAAAAGAGGAAAATTACATGGCCATATACAGGCAGCTGTACCAGCTGAAAGACAGTGAGAATGGAACAGCACAGATACCCTTAGCTAGATGGAAAAAGGATTGGAATTTAACTGCCCTACAGATAGCCAAAGGAGACTCTTCAAAGCATACAAAATACAAATTCACAAATCCCAGAAATGTTGACATTTAGAGAAAGCAAAGGGAGATGAAGAAATGACTCAGGACACCTGAATTAGCCATGATTACCAAATGAAACACAAGACCCACCAGTGCACTGCTCTAGGGTCATAGCATCTGCTGATGAAAAGATGTATCACCCATTAAGCTAAATTAAGATGCACAAAGGAAGAGTGGCTTCTGGGAAGGAATTTCCAGTAAAGCCACGCTGGCATGAGTAGCACAGACCACATAAGCAGATCCACCACAGAATAAAAATTAGTATCAGAGCTACATGGTTCTCCCGGCTGCCTGCCAAAGGAGACCAATAGGTATGGCACAGAGGAGAGAATCTGGAGGAGCATATTGCTGCTTTTCCAAACATATTGATATGGGAAATTTAAACTCATATGCTAATTATTTTCTCATTAGAACAGTGCTATTGTACTATTTGCAGGCTAAGTTACTACTAAGCCTTTTGTCCCTAATCTGTCCCTTAATGGGAACATATCGACACACACTCCCTCAGATGGAACACATTAGACATTAAATATAAAAGTTGTATTTATTTTTATGTAACTTCACACACTGAGAAAATAATATCCCACAGACCATATATTAATCATATTTACTGATCTCTGCAGAGTATTAGTACACTTTGAAGTCAGCCTACTGTGCCAAGCCTCTGTCGGTTGAAGCCATAAATTTTCTTCTTTGCTCCTTGTGTAACTTTTCCTTTCTCACCCCATGCCAGCCCTCAATGAGGCAGGATTAGATTGGAACTAGATGCATTTTTATATTAGGCTGCAAGAGCTTACAAGATGTGTGAATAGATGACTTCAATTTGAAGGTACTTGTTCTGGTACCCAAGTCATCTTTTTCAGCCAGTAAACATCTCAAACAGGCAACCTTTTTGAATCATTCTGCAACAGAGTGAAAGCTTTCCAAAGGTACAACTCTGCCCATTAGCACATCATCAGAAAGCCAAGTTTCAAGCCTAAGGCTGCAAGTTACCTTTAGAAAGTAGAGATTATAAATAAAGCCTCTGAGATGTGGTTTCCCCATACTACGAACCATAGTAATAACACATCTATAACTGAATAGGTATTTTCCATCAGAATAAAAAAACATGTTCCAGTTGGAAAACTAAAACAAATAATAACAAAATAATAAAATAATAAAATAATAACAAAGACTAGCTGCTAGAACAAAATTAAAGGATATGTTGATAGAACTGAGCATAGAGTCTTGCAGAATTTTCTACCCTAACATACAATGCCACCTAGCAGTGGAAAAGGAGTTCTCTTTTAACTATCAGCTGGTGTAGGCATGTACAGACATGACAACAACAGGGACACGGCATCAGCCAGCCAGCTAGTGGCTGAAGTTCCCAGCATCCCTCTGCAAATCCTGGTCCAGTAGAAATCTCTCTTGAGAGTCTCTCAGCAAGAGTAACTGAGAATTATTACAAAAGCACTCACTTTTGTAAGTATGAAAGCACTTACTGGATGCCAAAGCATAAGCATTGTTTGATAAGAGCAGCTCAGAAAAGTCAGTCTAAACTATAAATCCTTCCACCATTAGCACCAGCTTCAGCAGAGCAAACAAGCAAATACACTGCTACAGAAACATCATTCTGCAGCTTCACTCAGAATAGAAACACAGACTGCATATAAAGTTATCCAGAAATTTTGGCTCTAGCTGGCGTACAAATCAAAGCTAAGGAAGCAAGCTGAATTTTCCCTGGGGTCACATCAGCACAAGTGATTGTTTGCAGCTATGCACAGTCGATATCTATATCCATCTGCATTGCATTTTAAAATCCAGGCTTCTGATTTTGACCATCTGAAGAGTACTGAAGCAAGCTGACTACAGTAGCCTGAAACCAGTGATGAACATACATGACCCTCAATATATTTTTCATAGCAAAGAATTACTTCAGTCCCTCTGACTACAGTCATTTCAGACCAAAGGTAGCTATGTCAGCTGGAAAGGATAAAAATTAAATGGCCTTGAAAGCTTATTGACAGTCTTTTTTCTCTGTCCCCCAATAAGACAGCCCACACGCAGCTAACCAAACAGAAGTTGAGAGTGCTCAGAAAGCTAAAGTGCCTCTGAAGCTGCTGATAGCACCAAAAATAGCAAAATTGGCAAAACACAGTAGAGCACTTCAACCATATTAAGTTAACTTTATTGGTGTATTTATTTATTTATTTACATTGGAGTGGATTTTTTGCAGGCCAGAGTTAAAAGCCAACCTGCAGTCCCAGTGAGTCAGCCTGTTCCTTCAAGATGGACCCAGACTAGCAAGAAGGGGAAGAAAAAATTACACTACTATAGGGGAATCATGAAGGGGCTGGTACCACCAAGCAATGTCTTCTCTAGGCAGCCATGATGAGAAGTTGCTCAAACACTACTCTTCTTAGGTTAGGAAAAGGGCATACAGGGGGTATTTAAGACAGGGATGTAAGACAAGATTCTATCCCCAGCTCTGGGAAATTTTAATTGACACAATAACACCTGGAAAGCCACTGGTTTGACTGACCAAAGAGCATGTAAATGTCTTTTTTCTGACCCTGCAGCCAAACAAACGTGGCCTTTCTGAGTGTCTGAGCTGCATGCTCCCTTGTCTATCTCCATCCCATTGGAGCTGCCTGTTCTGTGCTGTGCCTGTAAACATCGGATGTCAAAACCTTTCCCCAGCCTGTTATTCTCATCATTTGCTACTTTGATTTTTTTCCCTGGCATTGTCTGGGGATAAGAACCTCATATTCTACCAAAGCATTTAAGCTGGTTCAGCTGAGGTAGAATGAATTTTCTTCACAGTGCCTGTTAAGGGGCTGTGTTTTGGATTTGTGCTGAACACAGGGTTGATAATATAGAGATGTTTTCCTTATTGTTGAGCTTACACAGAGCCAAGGCCTTTTCTGCTTTTCGTACTGCCACGCTGGCAAGGAAGTTAGAGGTGTATGGGAGACTGGGAGGAGACATAGCCAGAACAGGGGACCCAAACTGACCAAAGGGATATTCCAGACTGTATGGCATCATGCTCAGTATATAAAGTAGGGGGAATAAGGAAGAAGAGAGGTTTGGAGTGATGACATTTGTCTTCCGGAGTCACTGTTACACACAATGGGGCCTTGCTCTCCTGGAGAAAGGTGAACACCAGCCTGCCCATGGGAAGCACTGAATTAATTCTTTGTTTTTATTTGCTTGTGTGCACAGCTTTGGTTTTCCCTGTTAAATTGTCTTTATCTCAACTCACAAGTTTTCCAGCTTTTCCCTTCCAATTCCTGCCCAAACCCTGCTGGTGGGGGAGTGACTGAGCTGCTGTGTGGGGCTTGGCTAAACCTTAAGACTTTGAACCCACTGTCTTCCCATTACACCTTAAACATGCACACACTGAGGAGAACAAATTATACAATGAGCACTCTCATAAAATATATTAGTTATTGAGACTACTCAGTGTTATGATTGTCATGAAAGATGAAAGATGAAAAATTCCTGTATCAAAACAAATGTATGTTGTCCACGAGGGAGTTATTATTAAGGTAACAATAAGTCACTTGATCTCTAAATTTCCATTTTTTAGTTTTATGTCTGAAATTTAACCTCATATGAGTAAGATTCAATGCATTAAGCAGAATGGCCTCCTTGGAAAAAAATACCTGCCAGTGTGCTTATTGCATCTGTATCCACGGTATGCCCAGAGTGCACACAATCTTTCACCCACAAGATAAAAGATAAAAGATTAGAGACCCTTTTGAATGCTTTAGAATTTGTTTCTTCTTTGAAAGGGTTAGTTATTAGGGCTGTGATACAATTCAGAGGCAGTTTTCTGATGAAGCTGAAATGACTACTATTCTGGGCTGGGAAAGGATGTTACTGCAAGGGCTCCATTAATCACCAAAGCATTTTTCTCTTGAATGTGCCAGTTTTTGACCTTGGAGGTCAGCAATAGACTGTGTATCCGTTGTTGGTTGGTTTTCCTGAAGATTCATATCCAAGTGCTCGGGCTGATGTTTCCCTAATTGCATTTCCTTTCTTCAACAGTTCGCCATGTCCCCACTCAAAAAGAGGTTCATCCAACCTGGAAGTGCTTTTGAGGCACTTGGGATAGAGTCTGCTGCATTACTTCTGGCTGAAAAAAGAACTGCCAAGCAGAGCAGTCACAAACCTTGACATCCCAGTAAAACTAATCAAAGGGATTGATTCAGAGCAGGTGAGGAGAAAAAAAAAACCAATAATAATATAAAACTAAATCAGAACTATCCAACAACAGGGTCCAGTCATCATGTGCCCAGCCACAAGGGGGCTTTTACTTGCACTCAACTGCAGGCAGAGAACTCATAGCATATGGACAATGGTGTAAGAAGGAAAGTAATAGAGTTTAATACCAAAATTGACAAAAACTGCAGGAAAGAAATAAAGACTTTTTTTCCTAAATAATTCAAACAAATGGATTAAAACTAAAAAAAACAAATAAAAAA
>JAWWES010000081.1:29303813-29332795 GCA_035583135.1 Lophotriccus pileatus
AAAAAAAAAAAACCACCCCCCCCCCCCCCAAAAAAAAAAAAACAAAAACCAACCACCCAACCAACCAACCAACCAAACCTACAACAAAACAAACGAACAAAAACCACCACCAACAAAAACCAACACATTCTTCTTTAAGAGTTTCTCTCCTTGCAAAAGACAAATACTTCAAAGCAGGCAGCATACACTGTGACACATCAGTGTTATTGATGGTAAGTGTTCTTATTTCCAGTAACTATTTCAATGTCAAATGTGTGTTTCAGATGGCTTAAATAAATAAATTAAAAAATGATACAAAAACACTTCTGCTAAATACAGAGAGGCAATATTTTTTCTTGGTTTTCCCTCCATGTTACTTGAATTGCTCCTTTTTTTGTGTGCACATTTTAAAGTAAATACCTTCAAAAAGCTGTTTGCACTCACCCAAGTTGTGATATATAAGAAAGACAAAACACTGAATATCATACATATATATCTTCTCTGTTTGTGTAAGACCTAACATTTACAGCACATATCTCTGTGCAAAGCCATACTATCAGGCAGAAACCAGTCCCCCAGGTCACCATGGAGATGATAGATACCAGATATGGATTAATATCACAAATCAAAATCTGAGCTCTGAGAATTCCTTTTTATTAAAAAACCCCGCAAAACACGAACAAACCCACACATAAAAAAGCCAACCAAATAAGCAGAAAAGCAGGCCATCTGATCTTGATTTCCTGTTGTTATATCCTTAAACTCCGCCAGTGAAAATGTTGCTCAGGAACACCATTAAACACACACGCTGCCCCTGTGATCAGGATTAAGCAGAAAACAAGTTTATACAGACACAGAATCGGAAACTTTTCAAAGACGTCACAAAAAATAACTTGTACAGGCTTTATGGGAAATTACATAGGAGAAGAAAAAGTCCATGATGTGCCATATATCACCTTGTGGCAGTACTTTGCCAAATAGACAAGCCTTTACACAGTCCCCTAAATTGTCTGTTATTTAACATCCAAGCATTCCAAGGAATGAAAAACAAGGAAAATACATTTAGTCTAAAACCTGCTCTTTCACACTTTATGATACATTTGAACAAACTAAATTCATTTAGTAGAGGATTGTACAAAGTGGCTAATTCTTCGTTTTTCACTAGGTGGCACTACGAGTCCATCAGTGCTATGTTAGTGAATTTAAAGCTCATCAGTATTTTCTCTTCTGTTGCAGCTGTCTGTCTGAAAAACACTGTTATGTTTTAAAGCCTTCTTTAAGGACTCTTCTGGATTTAACTTAATGTTTTGTCATGTTAAGCAGGAAAACAATTTTTCCAAAAGAAATTAAAGTCGCAAAATGCAAGCCATAAATATATTACATTATATTTATAATATTCTGGATGGTGATACCACCACATAGACTGAAAGATCTAGAATGGGGGGAGAAAGAAGCAACTAATTTGCATCTGAAGTTTGACATTTCTAAATGTTCTGTTAAGGAGCCTGAATAATAATAATAATTTATTTTGTTTGCATCCATTTAGTTATTGATTCCTAAAACTTAAACTAATAGCCCATGTAGTAGGTTCACTGATATTTATTGAGAAAGCAATGTGAAAATGAGGGGAAATGAAGTTAGAATCTGAGTTTTGTTAAACTCAAGAGCTAATAACATGTGACACAATGCCCAGTGCTTTCTGCTGAGGACTATATGTTATCAGGGATAATAGAAACCCAAGGGTTTCTTACAAAACCATGCCGACACTGAAGAAGCAGTAAAATCCCCCAAAACCTGGGCTGATTTCTAACACTGGTTTGGTCAGTAAGTCGATGATTCACAAGGCTGATTACAAAGAGACAGGTATAAAGCAAAACCTGATTTTGCTGTGATAGCAAAGGAAAGCAGCAGCCCCTGCTGTATGCTTGTGCTGTTCCTCCAGCACTCTCGGTGGATTATTTTTCCTGGAGACCTCTGCAGCTTGTCTCTCCACAGGCTGTGGACATGGTGGGTGCAGCTGGGAGCTGCCATGGTCTGTGTCCAACACTAGTCCATGGAGAAGAAAAGCAAAGTAAAGCCAAAATAAGAAATATCTGTGACACAGCACTGTCAAAGTGAAGAGCCCATGGCTGCCTGTGAAAGGACAGTGCCCACTACCCTAGGAGCCTTTTCTTTGCTGTAAAGGTCACAGACAGGTTCTGCTATAAAGCTCCTTTCCAATGCCGTAGGAGAAAGGGTCTACATACATGAGCAACAGTTTTTAAGGGGTCTGTGGTCTAGCTATGAAACAGAGCTAATGGCAGACACTGCTGTAGGTGAGACCTGGAAAGGAGAAGCCACGATGCCAGGGTAGATCTGACAGGAACCCAGGGGAGAGGTATACAAGCTCTTGCAAGGGCTTATGAAAGCCACAATTCATATCTAATTGGTGCGTCACGTAAGAGAAAGGCCCATTCACATGTGGAAGTTCCAGGCTTCCCACAGGACGAACTCCAGCGTCCCTCAGAGAGTAAATTACGCAGCAGGTTTCCGAATGACCAAGAGCCCTTTAGAATTATGTTTTCAAATGCACTTACCTGTTTGACTGCTTCTGAAAATCTGGACCTCAGGTGATGAAATAGCAGATGGGATAAATCTGACTCTTAGAAGCTGTCAGAATCATAAATATGAGGGGTGAAAATCCCTGCTAAAACAACCCTTTTGCTTTAAGCCTAATGCTTCCATGCAGGGCATTTTTTTTAAAATCATATGTTACTATTACAGGAATGTGTGCTTCTGAATAATTCCTGAGGTCCTTTAAAAGTATTTATTTGAATGTTTTTCTTCTTCCAGTTTGTCACTTGCTCACATATCAGAAGTTCAGAAAAAGGCACAGAGCACTACTGTGCTCACAACCAGCTACTTCAATAGTCCCTCGGCAGCTGTAACTCAGCAGGAAAGCTAAGCTGCTTGGATGTGTTAATTAGTTGGCAGCTCTCCTCAAATTTTCAGCAGCAATGCTTAGTGCTATAGGTCTGTTTCCAGACATATACTTTCATTTAGCTGTTTCATCAAGCAAATCCTGAAAAAGGAAGAACAAGCAACTGAATTTAATAGGAGTTAATGCATTACTTTGCAAGTGCTTCACGGCTGAGAGTCTAAAGTCTTCCTTTCAGCAATGTGACTGAGACAGCTGCAAAGTGCCAGTAATGACCTCCACTGAGTGAGTCGGTCGGTTCAGTCCAACTCCCAACAGATAAATAAAAGCAGACATACCTACCCTTCAGCTATTTACCCAGCCTGGGGAAGGAAACAGTGTATATGAGCCTTGTCCTGCTGTAGCTGCACACAACCAGCTGTACTCCAGCGAGAGTGAGGTTAATCCTGCAGCTGAGACCTTGCAGCCACAGTGTGACTGGATGTCCCTGTCACACACACTGCCCAAAAGCATTAACAGTCTCCAACATGCACCAGTTTAAACACATTTTAGAGTATTATGCCCAGCTCCTCAACACCGAGGGTACTGTCAGACTGCACATTACCTGGGATCTTCCACATTACGTGCACAGCAGGAGACTATTTCAGTTTTCAGAAACAATGCAGGACAAATCCAGAGTCACCTCTGAGCACTGGAAGGGTTCAGTTTTTAAGGCCTAGGAATTGTCTTTTTTTTTTCTGTTTCATAAATAAGCAATACTAAGTAGTAATAATAAGTAATTAGCACCCTCAGTATTGTTTCTACCTTGGTTTTCTGGACTCCATTAACAAAATACACATTTGCGTTAGTAGGTTTTCTTCTGTAGCTTTTCCTTATTGCCTGATAACAATGTAAGAGGAGTTCAGGAGGCTGTATGTGGTAGATGTGAGTTCTATTCACCTGAGAAGAGGTATTGTAACCTACAGCCATATATAATTATTTGTACTTGTGCAAACTAAATGCATGAGGAAAAATTAAATACAATGCACTAACATATTCAAAGGTTAGTGAAAGGAATCGACCTAGTTTATTTGGATGATAGAGCATTTACCCACTTCTCATCCACTTTGGGTAAGTGGGTTTATCCTTAGTTTGGATATCCTTCCCTTACAGCTGAAAAAAGATCAGGGAAGCAACTTCATAAATAATTTTTAATTATCATGGTATAGCAAAAATGCCACTTCAGGTGGCATTTGGATGGCAGAAAAGAGCTGACAGTGAGTGTGGCCCTTCAAGACAGCAGGGCAAGAGCACTAAATTATGTTTTAATGCAAACTGTGCAAAGAGACAAACATGTTGCTTTTCTCTGTTATTAGTGCCTTGAGGGACAGATCAGTCAGAAAGAACCAGTAGCCAAGAAACAGCACAAGCATAATTTGGCAGCTGGGAAGAGGACTGGCCACTGTCATCCCTGCACATGGCCAAGGCAAAGGCACCTGCCAAGACAGGGGATCCGCAGCAGGGCTCTCCACCCACAGTGGTCCCAGCCAAGCCATTTTGAAAAATACCCCCTTTAAAATCATTAGGGATGTAGTTTGTTTATAAAACACTGTGTCATAAGGTCTGTAGCACCTCTTTCTTCAGGCTGATTTATGCCAACTGTTAAATACATGTCTTTAAAACCAGTATCTGCAGTAGGAAGGTAAATGCAACCTTGTTTGCTCCACTGGCAAAGTGGTTCAGTTATGATGCTACAGTTCCTGCTTTTCAAGGAAGTCACCCTTGGTTTGGAACTCAACAGGACTGCGAGTGTTTGCCCATACAGTCATACACTGAATAGAGATATTATCAGAGTGCTTAAAACAACATTTGGTACCTTCATTGTTTAAGCTGGAGAAATTCTGAAAAAAAGTGTAACTGACAAACATCCTCGGGTTTCCAAGAGATAATTTAAAGAGATCAAGTGTGAAATATTTCTCCTTTCTTATCCCCACAGGAACAATTGTTTTTCCATTTTTAAGGTGGCAAAGATAGCTGTAACTGGTTGCATTTCCCACAGCTCTAATTATTTAATACCTTTAAATTTTTTATTATGTATGCCCCCCTGGATTCTAGGACTTGAAAGGGGCCACAGAGGTGACTAAAAGTGATAAACATCCTCACAGGGATGGTAGTGGCTTCCCTGTGTGATACTCCTCTCCCCTAGTATCACAGACTCATCACCATGGGGGAACTCAGTCTTTGACTGGCCATGCAGTCAGCTGGCACAGAGTCAGAAAAGCAGGCATTAATATTGTCATCTAAAATCTGTTTAAACGACAATATCCCTTATTGCAATGCATCCAAATAAGCTCAGTTTCCAACCAGGAGGTGGCAATCTTGCTTCAAATTTGGGTTGTTTCCAGAGAGAATTCCAGGCAGGCCTGCAACCTGTGTGCCTGCAGAATAAATAATGAAAACCAACTCAATTTTGAACTGGCAGCTACAATCTTATTATAGGCACAACATCAAAAGAAAATGAAAAAAGCCCCTCATGTCTAGAGATAAAGACATTCTCAAGTTGAGCCTTTCAACTGAAAATAATACAATTTTTTAAAGTTGTTCTTGGGAAGTAGAATTATTTTGCATCTGGTTTTTTATTTATAATTACATTTAGGGCTGAGAAACTAAGCATGGGCATTTTATAGGCAAACTTTTAAAGTGGAAGTAGGTGCAATGGAAAGCTTTTCTTTCTTTCCTGGAGGTGTGATTTGCCTTCCTCACAAAATGAGCACAGAGGAGCTCTGTATGGCAAAGATGTAAATTTTGCTTCCTGGAAGAACCTGGAGTAATAAAAAATTAATAGGTGTCTGAACACACAAAAAGGTTATTTGAATAGGTATTCAGAAAAAAACATGCATACACTACAAAGCAATCTGGCCCTGGTTTGCAGAGAAAATTAAAATAATTTCCCACAAATAAAGGGGAAGGAATTACTTCTTACACAAGGCCTACTCCCACCTGCCACACCTCAGTCAGTGAAGGAAATGGGAGATTTACGACAGCAAAGTCCGTGATCACTACTTAATTGGAGGAAACACAAGCCTGTGATGATTTTTCACTCCTCAGCTCTACTCTTTTCCCAAAGTGTTTCTGTGCATTTTGGGAAAGTTTGGCCATTCTGCCTTTCCAAGGTCCTGCATGTAGGCAGAGACAAGCCAAGAGATAGAGGTGTATCACAGAGAACACTTTTACTCAGAACTTCTACAGGTGTGGCAGCTGCACTTCTGCTCTCTGGAGGAATTACTGTGACACAAGCAGTACTTGACATACTTTGGTATTTTGCGCCCCAGAAACATGTCAAGAAGTCCTTGGTTTGGAGAAAACAACTCCCTCTTGCAAGCTGTGTGTAAAACCCAGAGATCAGTCTCTGCAAAGGTCTAATCAGGTACCAATAAACTATTTCATTTCAGATGTTATCGATTTCAAAACATTTAATGCTAAAGGAAGAGCTCATCCAAAAACGGCACCCGGAAGTGAGGCTTCTCATCAGAGTGCAGAAATGTGCTCAGTGTCAGGATTTCCCACCACTGTGCTTTAGACACATGCTAAGTCAGGCTTTTGGTTCATCAGTGCATGGCGGCATCTACCACAACCACAGCTGAAATGGGTTGTTTTCTCCGAGGCTCAGCTGTGCCTTGCAGCAGGTGCTTTTTCATAATCATGTAAATTTTATCAAAGAACCTTCCTAATACTTTAGGCAGTCCTATTTTAAAAGAAATACGAGCACAGAAGAGTAAAATAAAAGTATTTCTGGTTCTTTGAGGCACCATCTGTTTGATCCATGCTGTGGCTGCTGAAGCACAGAGACCCTCATCCTCTGGCTCTGAAAGTACTTGTTTAAGAGTTACTTTCAGTGGATGGCTTTGTGCCTGTAAGAGCATCACAGCATAGTGACTATAAAGGACAGAAAGCAAGAATTAGGCCAATAAATCGTATATTCCAAAGCACAACAAACGTTATGTTGTGCGCAGATATTTGCAGTTCACTTAATGAAGTGAGAGTGAAGGCCCCAAGACCAGAGAGTGTGGAAATCTTCAATCTGCAGACTTGTACTAACGGCGTGCCAACTCAACATAAGACTAAAATAAATCACTAAGATAAGAGAAGATTCCTCCAGAAGGCTGAAAAGCACTGGAACATCTGGAAAGAAAAAAAAAAAAAAAACCAAAAAGATTTAGTTGAATGTGTGTTTTGGATGCTTTGTAGGAAAAATATCTGCAAGAGACTGTCTTGTCTTTAAGCACTGAACATTGAG
Source organism: Lophotriccus pileatus (assembly GCA_035583135.1). Lineage (NCBI taxonomy): Eukaryota > Metazoa > Chordata > Aves > Passeriformes > Tyrannidae > Lophotriccus > Lophotriccus pileatus. The sequence continues at coordinate 29,310,986 of JAWWES010000081.1, forward strand.
ACCCAGGCTGTTTCCTGGGGATTAATAACTACCTAGGAGAGTTAATGACCCAGTGAAAAGCTGAGGGTCATTAAAACCAGTCAGTCATCAGCTTACTGGGAATTGCCCTCTGCTCGAGTTTGTCACGGTTGCTGCTAGCACCCCTCCTTGGTAAATATAAGAAAAGAAAAAGCAGCAGCATACTTCTTTCTGCACAGCCAGAAAGCCCCTCAGCCATCTCTCTGTGAGGGAAATTGTTGGGGGGCACCACCATTGTGCTAAGCCTTGCAAAACAGACAATAAAATTTATCCCCTTGAACTTAGATTATGTCACATAGACACTTAAATAAAATAGCATGACAGAAGCTGCCCCTCGTCTTGCTGATAGAAAAGCACCACAGGCTGCAGGGAGGGGATGGGGAAAAATATCTGCCAGTTTTCCATGAGTCTTCAGAAGTAAACACAGCACAACTCATATTTACAGAGGATTTGGAAATGGATCACAAAAACTTTTCTGGGACTGAGAACAGTTTTCCCCTCACTAACTTTTGCTGAGGGAACTGCTGCCCCACTCCCATTTCAAAGCGCTCCCTATGCAGAGCTGTGCTGCCCATCAGCCCATGCATGGGGGGGCCTTAGAAACAACCAGCAAGAAGGAAAAGAAAAGGCACCATCTAGAATATATGGTGACAGTGTACATTTCTTGCAAAATTTTGTATAACTTATATCACTTTCTTCTCATTTCCCTTAACTCTGTGGAGTTTGGGGTTGCACAAGAGGAAAGGTGATGTTTTGTCATGAAAGTGATTGAAAGCATCAAGTTAGACAGCCAGGCAAATCTTTGCAAGAATAAGCATTTCATCTATAAAATGAGGTATGTATGATTTCTAAGGTTAGCTTGCAGTTTGGGATACATACAATATCTGCACATTTCAGATGTGAAGATTAGTATTATTATATTTCAGTGTCCTTAGATTAGGTATGGTTGCATATGCAAAGCCTTGGTCACCTTTCAGTAAATGCTAGATATCCATCAGTTAAACTTCAGACGTTTTTTATATAAAATATTACCTTTTAAAATAAATGCAGTTACAGTTGTTAATTGGACTTGTAGCTGAATAGGGACAGAACAGGTTTCTCTCTGAAGGCACACAAATATTACCAGTTTCTTGAACTCTGATTTGGCAATGAGCATTGCCAAATGTTCCTCTCTAAACATTTCATTTGTTCGAGAGCTTGCCAGTAACAAGGGGAAGTACAAGACAGGCAACAACTATTGGCATGTATTTCCTACCTTAGTTATACACCATGATACTGTTACAGGAGTCAGCAGCCAAAAGCAAAGCCACAATTCCTTTGGAAAAGACATTCTTTCGGGGAAACCTGCACCTGTGTTTAAGTTAAGGTAGTCAGCCATAAAAACCTGAAGAAGCAGTTTCTTTTAATGAGTAGATTTGCTAATGAAGCATGTCTAACCTAAAATTGCATTTTTACAAAACCTGAACAGTAAGAGGCAGGATACAAAGGTAGCTTGAACAAACAGCACCTATCAGTTATTAAGACCTGCCATCAAAAGACCTTAAACACCAATTTTAATTCTCAGCCACACAAAAAGATCCAAGTGGACACAGATGGTTGTAGCAGTGAAATAGTGCAGGTGCTACATGACTGGAGTCCTCCGTATTGTCCATCAGGCAGAGAACAGGACAAGAATAACCAGGGAGTGCCCAGGCCATCTCCTTCCAGCAGCAGAGGCTTCAGATAATTTTCAGAGAATCATAGAATCATTTAGGTTGAAAAAGACCTTTAAGATCATCAAGTCCAATCACTAATCAAGTCCATCACTAAATGATGTCCCTAAGCGCCACATCTACACATCTTGTAAATACCTCCAGGAATGGCAGCTCTGCTACTTCCCTGGGCAGCCTGTTCCACTGCTTGACAACACTTTCAGACAATAAATTTGTCCTAATATCCAATCTGAACCTCCTCTGGCGCAACTTAAAGACATTTCAACTTGTCCTGTCATGGGAGAAGAGGCCGACCCCCACCTGGCTACACCCTCCTTTCAGGTAGTTGTAGAGACCAGTAAGGTCTCCCCTGCGCCTCCTTTTCGCCAGGCTACACAGCTCCATCTCCCTCAGCCACTCCTCACAGGACTTGTGCTGCAGACCCTTCACCAGCTTCGTTGCTCTTCTTTTGCTGCATGGTAAAAGGTCTATTGCCTTCTTCCTCCACCATTCTGGGGTGGGCAGTGGAGGTGTATGAACAATTTAGGAGACACGGGGCAAGAGTTCTGGTCTGAGAGAAAAAAAATCATATAGACCCTACAGAACCCATGCAGTAGAGACCTGCTAAAACAGAAAGGTAATTATTCTAGAAGTCCCATTTTATAGACTTGAGTCAATGATGCTGAGCTGATAAAATAAACCTCTGTATTTTCTTCTGTACAGAATCTTGCTGCAGTTTCAACTGGGAAATTTTCTTGCTTCTCTTGACTGAACATATGGCTCCTCTCAAAAGAAGCCTCTTCCTCCCCATCCCCTGCAGAAAAAGGATGCACCACTTCTTACAGAGTTGTTTTGATGTTACTCCTCATGACTTTTCAAGATGTGCTGGGACTGAAATACTCTGAATAGCAACTTTTACTGCACGAAAAGGAGAAAACTTCTTTTTAAGTGGTCCTACTTTAGAGCCAAGTGCCTTAGGTTTTGGTTAGGGAATTTCTCTGTACTTAGAAAAATAAAATTTCACCAGGGTATAGAAGGATCCTAGGAAGTTCAATCCAGTCTGCTCCCACAAGGGCTAATCAGTCAAATGTATTTTCCCAGTGTTTACTTCTCTTCCAAGCTTCACTTTGTCTCAGTTTGACAATCTTAGGCAGCATCACCCTTCATTAGAAAAAAACAGAAGAGAAATTCAGCAGCTTCTAGAGATTAATCTGTACATGCTGAAGTTTTATCTGACATTTCTGTAGTCAGCAATAGGCACAAGTAACATTATTTGCCATATCAGCCTTATGATACCTTTTTGAAAGGGTTTAATGTAAGCATTAAAGTAAACAAGGAAAAGTGAGGCAAGAGAGGAGGAAGACTGCCAGCCTGTCAGAAATCTCTTCCAACATTCTACTTTCCAAGTTTAGCTAGAAATTTGTGAAAATCAGGGGCATATTTTTGACTCTAAGTAGTGGCAATCAGCACAAAACGTAAATAAATATAGGCAAACAAACAAAACAATAGTCAACCTAATAATTTTATTCTGTTATGACAAACCTGCATTATGGAAGAGATGAAAAAAATGTGGAAATTCAAAACATAGAGAACCTTCCAATTTTTCTGGCATAATTTTGCCAGATATCAGGCACTATATGGAGAGCAAACATCAGAAAAATGAAGAAAAATTAACCTTTATCACTCAGTTGATGTATCTATCTCATGTATCACACAAGGGTGATTAGGAAGAGCAAACCCAGGTCTCCTACAGGCTGCTGCAGCAGCTACCTGACTGTACCAGGGAACCAGAATCTCTGCTCCACACTTGCTTGAAGTGCATTTGCCATACACAGAAAGTAGGTCTAAGAGAACTATTAAGTAGTAGAGTTGGGACAGTTTTTTGGGTGGGGGGAGGGGGTGTTAAAAATACGGTCTTTGTGACAGTGCTCTGGAGAAGTAAGATTGCACTTGCCAAGGCTGGGGGGAAAAGCAAGCTGCAGTAACCTATATGATGATAGCCTTGACACGTGTTAAGTTTCAAGCTTCAAGCAGTCACCGGCTGTGACAAGAGTGACTTTTCTAAAAATTCCTCTTTAGTCATCATGTGCAAGCAGAGACTTAGTAAAAATCAAAACCTGGAGACTGAAATATTGTTTCTTCTCAAATATCCATCCCACATCCATGAAATACATGCAGAATGGGGGTAACATTTCAATAGATGTCAAATCCTTTGCCCACCAGGAGTTTTTACAAAGGCAGAGAGGCAAGAAAGTAATAGAGAAGGGCAACAGAGAATGATCCACTGAAACTAAGTACGATATTAATACAAACAATGCAATTGTTTTGGGGTTGAGGAAAATAAGAAAGAGTTTCTAGAGCTTCCTTACACAGGCCCTGTGAGCTGGCAGGGCTGACAGCCACTTCCATCCAGGTCTTTGCCCTTTCCTCCTACAAGCTCACGTGTCTGATGCCTGCTCTGCCAACAACATCTGCAACCACAGCCTGTGCTGACCAAACCTCTGTTAAATTAATTTTTTGGTTTTTTTTCCCCCTTTAATTAAAAAAATTTCCCCCCCCCCCCCCCCCCAGAAAAAAAAAAACCCAAAAATAAAACCAAGAAAAAAACCAAACCAAAACAAAAACAAACAAAACCCCACCAAAAACAAGCAAACAAAACCACAAAAAGAAACAAAGAAAAACCCTACCAACAAAAGAAACCAAACCAAACAAAACAGAGAACTCCCAACCAAACTAAAACAAACAACAATAACATAAAAAAAACCCCAAACCAACCAAACAACCTTCATTCAGCTTCTCAGTTTAGGACCTATTTTCAGAAATATGTTTTCAATCTAACTACTTATTCAAAGAAAACTGCTATCATATTCACTCTTCGGAAGAGCTCTTTTGGGAGAAAAAGGAGCAGTATCATTTAGTACATAGAGAATGTACTACTACACAGGTGCTAATTTAAACCCTATGTTTAGCGCCATTCAGGGCTGTTTTATACTATACAGGTCTTTTCCCAAATTAAAACAGGAAAACTTGGTAATGGCAGTCACAGCAATTGTGCCAATGAGTTTTGTAAGACAATGAGCTTAACAGGATGGAAGTATCCTGAGCTAACAGGTTTCAGTGGTAGTCAGAGAACAGATTAGCTTCTGTAGAGCAAATTAACAGCCTATTTAATAATATGCACCATGGCATGCACACACCGGCTTTTAGAAATTCACAGAGCTGACAGAAGACAAGAAACATTTGCTCAAGGAGAACAGGGCTGGCAATTTTCTTCCTTCTTGATCTGGAACAGCAAGATCCTCCACAAAGAGAAGCTCTGGAGATAACACTGGCTTCTGTATCCTACAAATTCATCATCTTTCAGTCTGTCTGTAAATTTTGCCAGGCGGCCATGCATCTTATTTTTGAAGATAGCTGTTCTGGAGAGGAAGGATTAAGCTATCATAGCCTGAGGTCAAAGAAATTAAATTTGCTACTTCTCTGAATGTCACTTTGGGACTGCCTTAAACTTTTCTGGGGCACAGGGGTGGGATGTTGGATTTCTCCAGCCCTGCTGCTTTTTCTGTGCTTTCACACGGGAGGGATGGAGAATGCAGCCCGTACATGTGACACACTTACAGTACAACTGCCAGGCAGCCTACCCTTCTGCAAATACCATTAGGAATCGTTTTGTTCAAAAAAACAAACTTAAATCAACACTAGCACCGTAATTATTGCAAAGCTGGTGAATGGGCCACTCTGTTACCTAAAGTCCATTTTAATCCCAAAACAACATAGTTAGGATGGGAAAGACTTTTCAAAGGCATTTGAAATATGTATACTCCATTTCAGGTCCAGGGAATCAAGTTACCAGCCTGTAAGTGAGATAAGGCAGCAAGAGAGCACCCAGATCCCGGGTGGCTGTGGATCTTGGGTAATTTGCTCAGCTCAGACCCTGGGCTGAGCAAAGCCCCTGGTAACACCAGCTGGAACGTGTGCCCTGCAGCCCTGGACAGCTGGGAGGAGAAAAGGCCAGTCACAAATTAAATTAAGAGGTGTAATATGGTGTGAGAAGAAAAACAAATTGAGATTGTGAAAACAGGTGCCAACTGACATTTACTCAATACTCAGTCACACTTTCCTTTCTCTCTATGTGATTAGCAGCTAAGCTGAATTAGGATAGATTTCATGCTTCTGTGACCTTCTAGAACCCCCCTATGGAAAAAGAAAAACACCTGTAGCCAGAAAGTTTTTTCTAAGAGGGTAAAAGTGCCAACTACTGTGAAGTTGGACTGACCAAGGCAAAAATATATGTATATGCTTGGTGACTACAACTGGATTAAATTTTACTTTTTAAAGAAGTAGCACTAAACACAGGCTTTAAAGTAGCACCAAGCTGGCAAAGTCATGGACTTATTTATCTGCATCATTCAAGGCTGTATTCCTAGTTATTGTTCCGAGAATAAGCTGAAATTTACGAGGACCATCCTGAAGTTTTTGTGAAGGACCGAAGTGAAAAGCAATGGGTCAAGTTGTTCCCTGCAGAGCCTCATGCTCTTTCTATGCCTCTGAAAGCAGAACTGTAATTTTGTATTGGCTCCATTTGGGGCTCCATGAAAGAAAGGGTTTACCTGGGAGTGCATAGGAGATCATCCCAACACCACTACACCTCAGCACCATTCCTCCACTGGAGCTATAGCTGCTCGTGTCGCATGTTGGGATGCAAAACTCTCCTTTTACTGCCTGGGCAGACTCTTCTGTTCAAACATGAAGGCTCCTGTGGAATCAGCACTGAGCCTGGCCCACTCTCAGCTGGAGAACTCACCAGAGGTTTCTGGCAGCTTCTGCTCAGTGCAGGCTCCACACAACCTGCTCCTACTCTCAGCCTCTCTCCCAGCAGGGAAACTACAGCAGATTTTCAGCAATTGGACCTGCACACACACCAGTCACATCTCCTGATCTGATTCAGATGTCAAGAAGGTCCCTAACTCTAAACCAACCTTCTGGTAGGATAATGTTAAGTAGAAGACATCCTAGATTTACCTGTTAAATCCAGGACAATCTCCTTGTACATCCCCAGTCCTGGTAATTTTGGAAAAGTCTCCTCTGACATAAGGATCAGCAAACTTCAGTGGGGTCTGTGGACACAGTGCAACTTTCAAAGCAGACCTTTCCCTCTTCCCAAAAGAGCCAGAATTATCAGAACAAATGCCTTTGGTGGAACTTACTTCCATCTGTGCGAGGATATGCCCATCCTGCATCATGCCTGGCTGCAGCAACAATTCAGCCCTATCTTGTCGGGCTCAGATACAGACCCACTCACTCCTGCCCCCCTCAAACCAAACTGCAGAACATAATCCAACCACATACAACCCCAAATATGCTGCAGTCCACAAAGACTGAGTGCTTCGGCAGAAAATACTTCAAGCTACACCTTCCACTAATTAAGCTTAACAGACTTTTGTGTGATAGCATGAAGTTTTGAAACTCTTGTCAAAGACAGCAGCACTAAATTAACATTTTTTTTTTCTCAAAACCTTCCACAGCTGAACAGATGATGGCAAGCGTGTACCATAAGACCACTTTATGAAAATGTCAGGGGTCTTAGGAATAGTTCACATTCTCTGGCCTTCGGTTTCATGATCTTTATCATAGTAAAATGTTTTTGCTTATTTCTTGCCCACCTGCTGTGTGTCAGTTTTCCCCCACGGCAGCTCCCTTACCACATGCACAGATCATACACAATCACTTTCTTTATACCCAGCAGATCTCAGGCACTATTGGTCTATCACACACTGATAAAAACCACAGCACATAAAACACTTTGTGAAGAGAGAGGAATGTGGGCTGGGAACGTGATTCAGGGCTAGAATAAATGAGAACAGAGGTCTGGAACTTGCTGCCATGAAGTTTTGGATGAAAATTCATAAATATTTCTAAAGGTTTTTTTCCATCTCATACGACCAATTATTCTTATGAAACGTCTGCAGCAAATCAAGCCAGCAGACAAGCTCCTTGAATTTTGAAGCCATAAAGCATAAACAAAACACTCTGCAGGGAGCAGGAAGGATAGACAAGAAGGGGCACAGAACTCCACCGCCTGACCTCTTTTTAACCTACACAATTCAAGGGAGTATCAGCTCCTCTACTCCACTTCTTCCTAACTGCATTCAGTAACTTCACTGCCTGTTCACGTGCATCATTCAACTCTACATGTGCACTATGCAATCTTCTTCAAAATATATTTGCTTTTAGAAACATACTATCCTCTGCTTGTGTTTATAACAAAACAGTTTGAGGAGTAAAAAAAAAAATGGTTAGACTTTTGACTATATTAAAACAGAGCACATTTTAAAAAGTGCTTTATCTGGTTTAAATTTATCTGGAAATATTTTACTTTGGTTTAAATTTAATTTAACAGAAAACAGTCTTTCAAAGATATTCCTACACTGATTAAACAATTGCTGCTGCAAAACCTACTGAGCACAAACAAGAAAAGAATTGTCTGGTTTACTTCAAACATAACCTTAAAAAATCAAGAGTAGAACTTTTTTAACTTGATGTGGAAAGCAAATACAGAAAATCTCAGGTAGTTATCCTTGCAATATTTTCTTCTTAGGACTTGTGAATTGAAATGACCTGAAAGATGTAGCAGGCTATTAGAACAGATTTTAACTTATATGTGGAATTGTTAACAGGAAAGAGAAAATTCATTAAAACAAAATTATTCCAGGCCCATAAAAAACAGGCACAGAAATAGAAGTCCAAAATGTGGTTTCTTTCTCACTTAACTTAAAAGAATGGCCACCATGTAGAAGGCAAAAGGCTACGTGGTCGAAACAGGCTCAGACAGCAATTCACGAATCATGCAACAGGATATCCCGAGTTCGAAAGGACCCACAAGGATCGAGTCCAGCTCCTGGCTCTGCACAGCACAACACCAAGAGTCACACCATGTGCCTGAGAGTGTTATCCAAATGCTGCCTGAACTCTGGTAGGCTTGGTGCTGTGTGACCACTGTCCTGGGGAGTCTGTGCCAGTGCTTGACCATCATGTGCATTACTATTTTGTAATCAGCTTCTGTTAGCCAAGGTTTCGCTCTGCATTTATACTGAAAAAGTATTGTTTAACAACTCGGGTATTTCCATGCTCTGAACATCTGTAACGCCCACAAAACACAATTCTTTGCCCACATCTTCTCTACAGACACAGCCCCTCTACCTTTAAGCTAGTCCCACTGCTGTTTAAGCAATGGACGGCATCACTGAGTGTAAAGATGTTTACACTGTCTGTATTTTAAGAGAAACTTCATGAAAAACATGAAAACACTCCATGTCCCTGAAGAATACATGCAAATGTATGCCAATCCTTTCTCTTTTTTTCCTTCACCATTCTGATATGAGGGATTAAAATAAGTATAAAAGTACTGATTAGATTAAAAAAAGAAAATAATCAACCAAAAAGAATTCTTCAAAACAAGCATTAAGATTTTCATATATTTTTAAACTAAAAAATTAAAAGCATAATTTTGTTTCTCTACACACAATTTTAAAATTGCAAAGTTCCAAAAAAATGGACAGAAGGAGGCTTGTACATAATACTAATGCTCAATGGACTTTGCAACACACACATACACTATGCAAGTATTTACAACTTAATGTTATCAAAAGTGGTTACGGATGTGTATTTTAGACTTATTTGAGGTTTCCTTAGAAGAAGGAAAATAAGATTTGCTGATTCATAAAATAATCAGAGAAAAAGTGGACATAACCTCTGGCAATTCCTAGTAGTGGTACTTGGTCTTTTTTGTCTTAACAAAAAGAGAAATATTTTCTAGCTGAACTGACTGGTCAGTGTAGATTTAACTAATTATGATGTGATCAACAAAAGCAGTTTGCAAACACCAGGGAGTTTATTTGGAGAGTGCTTCTCTTGATCTGTGATAAAACCTACAAATAGCTAATGGGAAATGAAATGAGTACTACTTGTGAAATACTATTTTTCCGATGTGAAATGCTTAATGCAAAATGTTTAAGTCTCAGAGCCACACATGCACACAATATTAGAGATGCTCACACATTTTAATTGACCTGCAAAATTAAATTGTTTACAGTCTAATTTATATAAGCAGTGTGAAAGCTAAAACTATTGGGTTGGAAGGGAGGTTGGGGTGGGTTATTTAAGTTTTTAAAATAAATCAGAAGTTGAGAAATATTTCTGACCCACCTCAGTTTTTCTTCTGTAGTGCTTTATTTTCAGTAGTGAGAATATTGTACTGCACATGCTGTTTCTAAATTCTGTGTACACATTTTTACTGTTTGTTTTCTAAGAAATGGCTCAACAGACCCATTATGAGAACACCTCTCTTTCAGTTTACTAAACGTTCACTTGACCTGGCATCAAATAAATATCAGTAAAAACGTTTTTAGTTAAAGTAACTTTTAATATTAAAAGGTAGCTTCTTATGGATTCTTTTTAATTCTAGTCCACAATACTAAAAGAAAAAGGTTATGATGGCCACAGAAGGTCACCATTTTATATGCACTGAAAACAAATATTTCACCCGATTTTCATCAACACAGACAGCTGAAGCTGTGACTCTCATTTAGATATGAATGAGCAATCCAAGTTTCTCAACTACGGATTTAATAGAAAATCTCATATACAAAATAAAACTCAATCACATTTTCATACACCATTTAGAGTTAAGAGCATAACAAGTGCCCTCTCTCTTTGCATACAGACATCACCAGAATGGACACAGAATGCAGTAGGGATTTTTTTCCACCTCAGTCACAAAAAATTCAACAAATGTTTTCCTCTCTAATACCCACCTGCACTCTAGTTCATAGAGGCTACTGATAATCTGTATTTAACTTAAGAAAACATGACTGCTCAAGTAATTGTTTACCTATTCTTACTTCAGTAAGTCACCACTTTATTTGGAATGAATGCCACTTAATATCCTCCACAGCATCATCCATGAATTTAAATCCTGTCCCTGGTACTGTCAAGAGTGCACCTACACGAACAGCTATCTACCAAGTATTACTACACTTCTCAGGCTCAAGATGACACATCCCGTAGAGACCACAATATTCTTGGTACTAGCAATAGTACTGACAGCAGGAAAAAAAGGATGGATTCTACAGCAAACGGAATAGCACGAATGTTTATATGTGGAATCACTTTGTATCACTCAGGTACTTCAGCAAGTGACACACTGGTGACAACCCGTATCTTGGTTCTAAAGAACCCTGGTCAGTAACACTGACATTTCTATAAGCGCCACTTCTCAGCTGAGCACTGAGGCTTGAACACATTCAAAGGCATTTATCCCAACTGCTCAACACTAGCCTCAGCACCACTTAGAATAAGGTTTGTATGAGGTTCTTGAAAACAAACCCATTGTCTTTGATAATCAGATTCTAACTTCACCACCACACTGAAAAATAAGGAACCTGTAGCTTGCTAAGAGGAGATGAGTTATGCAAAGGATGTTTTGTATTTACCTTAATACAGGCTGGCTATTTTAGGAAAAAGAACAAAAAATTGAAAGTTCTGGCTATTGTGTTCATGAAGTAACCAGGTAACTCGCAGAACCATTTTCTACATGTTCTAAATGAAGAACAGTGTTCTCAATTCAAACAATTTTATGAGAATCTCTTACCTGAAACTCCAGCAAGTTGGCAACAGTAAAATTTCATCAGTATTGCTCAACTGAATTCAGAATTAACGTGTTTCTACAGCTCAAGCTGAGAAAACTCAGCACAAAAACTCAAAACACTCCTTGGGACTTGCTATTAAAAATGTTATGGTCAGAAAGAGCAAGTCGATTTTTGAAATATACATTCCTTACTTCTAACTAGCAGGTCTTGACAACAAATTCAATATCATCTCATTCTCTACTGCCGACCAACCTCAGATTTCATTTACCTACTATTCCAATTCTAAAATGCCAAATGAGAATTACAGTTAGCCCTTGCTCAGCCAGATATAAAATTATTTAACTGACCCATGCAGATTATCCCAATGTCAACATGCCATAGCAATTCAGAGAGACATGGCAAACGTCTCAAATAACTGGGAAACAGTTATTTGAGATATCTGAATACATAAGTAGTCAAACATATTTATTTGAGCGAGGGACACACTATAGTGGCATAGACAGTTCAAGTGTTTAATGAAAATAAACCTCAATCGCTTTTGAAATAAATAAATTATATATTTTCATGATATAATTTCCTTTCTTCCAAGAGATAAATTATGAAATTTGTAGTTAAGACAATGCAGAGTGATGCCTACTACTCTACTCCACAAAACTTTAGCAATTCTCACACATGCAGTAGACATCAAAAGCAAAATTAAAAAATGTGATAGACTGAAGAGTTAAAAAAGCCACAGACAAATATAAACCTCAGTTAGCAAATGGCAGATATTTTTAAGACATTTTTAAAAATAAGCTTATTATGGAGTGTATTTTTTGCCATGAAATTACCCTAGGATAACAGCTTTGACAAATAAGAACTTTGAATCAACTCCTGAAATTCCTGTATCAAGAGCGTGAAAGCAAGAGAAAGTGGAAAGCACTTCACTCAAGGGTCAAAGAACTAACATCTCTGTAGCTCAGGACATCTTTTTGATGAATGTGAAACAGCTGGAATAAATATATCAAGGGTAACAATTGTGATCCCATGGTAGATCCAGTCTGCAAAAATAAACCCAGGGGAAAAAAAGAAAGAGTAAAAAAAAAACCCCCCCATCACACAGTCCCACTGTTTCTGTGTAAGTCCTTTGCAAACACTGGTCAAAAATGAACACAGAGATTAATTTGTTAGAAGCAAAACCACTTTATAAAATGTTTTAAAAAATAATAAATCAAGGAATCACAGCTTTATTGAAATAATTTAAATACTTTAAATACTTTCATCTTCAGTGATTTTCCTCCAGACTTGTGAAATATTTGTACCTGCCAGTGAGAAAGTTATTTTAAAAATAAACAAGGACTCATAACAATCCTGTTAATACTTTATTAGTGTAATTGTTTAGCTTTCTATTGGACAGAACATAAATGCAAACTCCAAAAAAAATTCAGAGTCCTCTGCCATTCAGTAGAAGTGACCATGGCAGCCTGTTTCATGTTCATTCTTTGTTACAGAAACAAGAGGAGGGGAAGGGAGGGGAAAAGCATCAATAGAACAATTAGGCACACAGCTGACACTTACTGTACAATGATATGCACAAGTAATTTATAACAGCTCTATTTATGAGATGTGTTCTTCAGATTCTTCCCTTGCAATATATGAGCTTTGCTCAGGTGAGCAAAGATCATTGAGAACAAAGGAAATAACAAAAGAGTAACAAGTAAGACTTTTAAAACAAGTCCTTAAATAAACTAACGCAACAGAATGCAAAAATTGTTCAGCTGAGAAGACATTTTTAACCTAGACTTCAGAACATTAAAAATTCATTTATTTTACAGCTATTCAAACACACATGCATTAAATGAAAATATTGCACAAAATTAAAATTTAGATTGTGGAATTCATATAGTTTTATTTTGGTACACATTGTGGTAGAACTTAAAATTTACTGTTTAGTTCTAGCAAACACCAGCAGCACAAGCTTGAGGATGAACCAAATGAAAAATTCAATTGCTCATTTTCTCTTAAAAATAATTAAGGCTAAAAAACAAGTGCATTTGTTGACAATGGCACAATTTCCAGCGGCCAGTCACAGCACCCAAAGGCCAGAAGACACATCCAGACACCTAAGTGCTGTATATTAACATTCAGTTTTGGAAACTTTCTAGGATAGTAGGCTGCATGGGTTGACAGGGTAGGTTTTTTAAATCATCAACAGGAAAACCATTTAAATAAAGATACATACAAACTTAATTTAACAGAAAGTATTAATTTCTTGCCAGTATTCATGGTTCTTGCCAGCCAACAGGCACCACTGAATTAGAAAGCCATATTCTGTAATTAAATACAGAAGACTAAACTTCAATACATATATACATATGCACACATGTGCCTATAAATGTGTGTATAGGTATATGTATGTAATAAATTCATAGGTAAGACAAATAATAAGCACGGTGTATTATGGTCAGTTCACATTCCTAGAGATATTATTTTATTTTTGTGCAGAAATGTACCAGATGATTTAAAAAAAAAAAAATCCCAAATTTGTATGTTATCACTATCCTCTTGAAATTTTTCATGGTACCTACATATAGATAAAAGGTTCCACAGCTTTGACGAAACAGTATTTGAACTTCCCACTTTCATACTGAATAACAAATCGGTGACTTAAAAGACATAAATTAGATTTGGTAGGATTAATGAGATATTTACTGTATCACCAAGAACAACTGCTGAACGATCTGTCATCAGTCAGATATCAGTTATGCTTGAGCACCCTGACATCAGAGGAAGATATAGGCATGTAAACAATAGGAGCTGGCTATGTTGATTACTTCACACAGAACTCAAGGATTTTGTTAAATTCAAAAGCATTTAACCGTCACACTTTTACAGAATCTGCAGAGAGGAAGGGAGAGGGGTTCCTACATATTTACGAAGTTGTCTTCCTAAGGATTACAAAAGAAAGGGATTTAATTTACAGCATTTAGTTCTGCAATAAAGAAAAAAACAAGTGCACTTGAGCCCATGCATACTGTATGAGAATGTTAACAGTACAATATGATCATCATTGAGTAGTATGATAAAAGGCTACATTTCATTAATAGAGTCCATGAGAAAAAATGATCTATATAGAGGCTTCAGTCAATTTAACTAGGTCCTTCGAGAGCCTTCTATCTTCTCTTAGAATGCTTTCATAAAAGGTCTATGTTCCTCTCTCGCATAAAAGGACCATTTGTTCCCATTAAGACACAAATTACTACAAGGATCCTTGGGATCATTGATCCATAGCTGTATCTTACCCTGTGTTTAGCATTCAGGAAAAAAAGGGACTCTATAAGATTACTTTCTGTTCACTCAAGATAGTGATGCTCAAACAGTTGGGGACTATGAAAAAGAAAACACAAACTGAGATATGCTGTGGCCAAACAAGATTTGTTGTTATTATATTTTTAATTGGACAGAACTTCTTCACTGAAACTAAACAGATGGATGTGGGGCCTTGATGTCAAATTTGTATTAAAATTTTACACTATGCAAAAAATAAAAAAATTATTTAAAAAAATATTGTAGTTTTATCTCCTTTTTATTTTCATATATACATTGATATGCGTTCAGAAATTTCCAAGTGTTTGCATATGACAAATGAAATCTTTTACCTGTGAGGAACCAACTAATTCTAACATTTTTCCATATGAGGCTTACACACTAAAAGGCAAGGAATCTTCCAATTAAGTAGGACATAGTCTTTTACATCCCAAAAACGTTTCAGATTTTAATGGGGAGTTGTGTGTAAACTGTGTCTTAGTGCAATTCCCTCAGCTTCTAACACAACATCCATCCTCTTTGAAACATATACCCCCTTCCTTCTACAACTATCAACTTGACATATGTTCATATAGACCAGTTGAACATAAATATGATGCTCCTTCTCCACTGAAGTTACATGCAAAATGTATGCCAGGTGCTGTAAGAGCAGCATATGGCTCTTAAAGCTACAGAATACTCAGAATAAAGGGTTTGTTTCTACTGCACCTCTGCCTTTACTAAAACTCCCATTAGACATAATGTTAGTTTAATTTTTGAAACATGAAAGGTGACATAAATGTGGCATAAAAGCCACATTACCTCAACCTTTCTTTAATAAATGTACTTCTATGATGGGGCTATAGCTATTTCTCCCTTCTCCTATGAACCTACTATTCCAGAGACTGCTTTTCCTGTTAGCTTAGCCTTTACAGGAATGTTAAAATAGCCCTACAGAGCCTCATCAGTCTTAATGTAGAACAATTTCACCTGACTCACACATTGCACTATCTCCCAGTGCCAAAACACCCTTTTCTTCAATTGTATCACCATAGTTGTGCTTTACTTGAACAGTCTGGCACTTATCACTGCTGGCAAAACATTGACTCAGGACTGGAAGGGATCAGCATTCTTGTATATTGGGCCAGTTTTCTTCTCAATATTGCATGAAGACGCACCAAATCATTTAAGACACACAAACCCTTCTGGTAGTGGTTGAATTACAAGTGAAGATGAGAAGATCCACAGGTCTTACAGATGCATTAATAATCTAATATGTGACACTAGAAGACTGGTGCAGAAATGACAGCATGTGAGTTTGAAGCCCCAGAGAATATGCCCAAGTAATTAGTCCTGGACAAACATACACCAGCTTAATAGGTTTGAAGTGTCACCTTTTCTGTAAGGAAGGCGCTTGAGTAGAGTGTAGTCTCTGCTTATATCTCTGCATCTGCTTTGACCGTGAATGCAGTTTGTTGAAGAGCTCAGGGAACTTATTTTGTGGAAATAAGGTTTCTAGGAATCTCTCCAGAAACACATACACCATTCTCTTATTCAGTTGACTGTGCTGGAACATTTCAAAGACCCGAAGAATGCCTTTCCGTGTAGTCTCAGCACCGATGATGTGCTTCAGTTCATCTACAAAAATAGTAGTTAGTCAGAAGTTTAAACTAAATTCTACATGTTAACAAATTTAAACTGAATGTTAAGTCTTTCAAACTATGTAACCTGAAATTTGAAATCACAGTGCCTCTATTATACACATCATGATTAAATTAAAAGTTCTCTTACAGCAGAAAGGGTTTCTGAAAATTATTTCACTTTTACCCTACATACGTGAAAACCACATTAGTTTACAAGAAATCATACTGTATTGGAATATATTTCACACACTAAACTTAAATCCTCTAGCGAAGCTAAATACTGGGTTGGCTCTAAGAGAATTACAGTTGCAAATTCACAGTACATATGAAAATGTCCAATGCTTTAATAATTAGAAATCTTCTGATTTAAATGCAGTTCATATGTTCGGTATTTCTTTTTGATACTTAAAACAATCAAGAAGAATATTGACATTAATTTCAGTAACAACATATGGTAAGGATTATTAGGCTTCAATCCCAGATTCACTCACCTGGCATTATTTCCAGTAATTTGGTCTTCCCTGCCACTCTTGTTCTCATTCTAATAGCTTTGTCCCTTCGTGGAACAGTCTCTGCTAAAATGCCATTGGGCCAAAAAGCATCTCTGTAACAAAAGCAAATCTGTCAAAATACATTAACATTTTATCAAGTGAAAGGCTCTTTCAAATCCCTCAAAGCAGTCTCATAAAATAAATACAAGAAAGTAATTTGCACACAACCTAACACACACTTCAAATATTAGAAAAGGAAAAAAGAAAAGGTGAAGAAGAAATAAAAAGCAAGCACAACACACTCAACCTATTAGTAGTTACAATATACTTTTTTAGTACAAGAAATAATATTCTAATAAAATATCACACACCAAAACCATTCCAATACCATATAGTTCTTACATAAAATAGACCTAAGTCTTGCTTTTACCAATTGTCACTGTCTCTATTGTCACTGAGAGAGACTCTAGGCTTAGGTCTATTAATTGCTTCATCAGATCTCTGACAATAGTTAGCTGATCAACAAGCTAAAGCTAAGATCAAGTAGTTTCAGTGTAGTATAAAGCCCAATAAAAAAGACATGCCTCTGTCTCATAAGCTATTTTGCCTCTGTGAATGACAATCTTTTTCTGAGTAAAAAGTGTACTTTCTTAGTCGGTTTAATTAAAGAATATCAGAATACTTGTAAAGTATGACCCTTTGGTGAATACACTACCCTACCTTATGATGTTTATCCCAACAAAAAAAAAAAAAAAAAAAAAAAAAAAACCACAAAAAAACCCCAGCAAACTATAAGGAAAAAAAATGGTGGGTAACTCTTTCTCAACAGCAATGTAGAAGCCATTAAGACTTTTAGGAAATCAAAAGACAGAGCCTTTGATACTTTCAAATTCAAACTTCAGTTCTGTTATACCTGCCCAATTGAAATGTATTATCTTAGAACCAGGGCTCTTTTAGTACTAATTGTTTGCCTTTAAAAGCAAGGTATGTACATGCCTTCATCAATGCAAAACTATATCCAGTAGGGATGAATGATGAAATTCGTAAGTATACCTGTATTCTAACTCTTCTAGACTGGTTAACAAGTTTTTAAGGTAGAGGAGAAAACTCAAAAATACCCTTCTTCATGTGACAATTACTTTCATTTAACATAGGTAAAAAGCAGTATATGTTGTATATTGTATGATCCAACTGGTCTTCTTTAGAGTGATAATAATTTCCTCATGTAAGAAGGATAGGAAGGATATACAGATTTTAGACATAAATTGGCAAGCACTTCAAATTTAACATCTATGATAAAAGACGTACCTGAAGCGTTTCACCGCATCTGCTACTTGCTCAGGAGACGTCATCCAATCAACATGATCAACTATTTTTCTAAAATCAAAGCAACAAAGACCCTCATTTAATTTTTAGAACAGAGAACATACAAATGAAGCACTTTGAAGAGCACTCTAGGACAAACAAACTATAATTTCAACTTTTTCCAATTCCATAAGTTATGGAATTATGGTTCTATGATAGGTTAGGCAAACAGTGATTCTCAAGATAAAAATCTAAGCTCACTGATCACTCCCTAAAGGTGAAGCTTTTATCTTTTTCAGTAAGTGTACGATGATGAAGCTGACTGGAAAAAATGATGTTGGATCTCCCATCAGCATTAGATAAGTGGTTTGCTTGTAGAGCACTCCTCTTCATGGAGCACTCCAAGTTCTGCTTCTGTAAGCAAAGGATGTATTCAGAATCTCAAAATACCATACTTATGTATGCAGTTACCTCATAACCCTTAACAGGAGATATAGACTGATCATTCATCAGACCTTCATTCATCAGCACATACGTACACAGTTCTATATCCAAATCTAGGATGCTTATAGAAATGATATATGCATCAGTATATCACCATAATCCTGGGATTGTCTCCCTAATCACAATTAGAATTAAGTTTTCTAAGAAATAAAAAACCACAATTTTGCTCCAGAATGCCATTAAATCCCAAGAACTTGCCAGGACAAGGTATGACTGCTGAAGCAGATGAAGCCTGAGTATCTAGAATGACTCCAAATGCAGAAGCAAAACAGTACTGCAGCCATCTCCCCAGTAAGGAAGCAGTATGCTGTGCACAAACTCTGCTACTTAATCTACGATCTGGAAACAGCAAAAAGTATTCAGTCTCATTCAACAGGGCAGCATTTTCTTAAAAGCAAAGGTTTCAAGATAGTTGTCCCCTGGCCAAAACGCATTTTTTGAGAAAGACCAAATGCCATTTTATCACATGGTTACATCCCTACTGGTACCACAAGTCTATACGTTTAACAATGATGATGAAAATGTCACAAATATACTTGTGAAGCGTAAAAAGTAATGACACAGCTAGGAATGTCATGATAAAAAGTAATAGGAAACTCCTTCTCACCTGCCAGAAATTAAGTTTTTGATTCACAGCACTAAATCCAAAGTGAAAATGCAGTACTAAATCTGCATCTAGAATTTTTTTTTTCTATATTTTTGTTTACATTTTGGAAACAAATTATTAGAATGGCAATCCTGGAAATTGCATATCTCTAAGCTGAAGGCAAGAAACATGACTCATTTAGCATTAGTAACTGGCTTTGTATTTGCATGAATGAGGATACATGTGGATTACAGAGCAAATGGAGAAGGCAGAACAGACCCCATAACTGTCCTTTTCCTTGCCCCCTTGCATCTTTTGAAGTGTGAGAGCAGAAACTTGACATAGCAACTCAGTATAATTTGATAGTGCCAGTGTATCATTTGTAGCATGAAAGAGATGTAAGTAGAAATAGTGCCAAAAGTAATAACTAATATTATTAACAAAAAGTGCTGTGTAAAACACAGGGCAAAAAGCATCAGTATTGATGTTCACAGAAATTTGAATTCTTGTTGGTACGTGAAAGCTCTTTTGTAAGTTCTCTGGCATAAAAGAGTTACTAGAATTTGTCTTTCGGCAATGTTTTATGTTTAACTCCATGTTGCACCACATTTGTACTTGGCTTATTAATCCTCTTCAAAGAGGAATGCATGCAGATTTAAACCACAATAATTTAGTAATACCAAGAAGGATTTACAGACACAGACTACATAGCTTCACTCACACAACTGTTCAATATAAGAAAAGCAGTACCTATTAATTGTGTCACCATATGTTGCTCTAATAAGTTGCTGAAGCAGATTTTTTATATTCCTTCTTAACCACTGATTTCTTTCCTTTAAATCAAAGACTTCATCCATAAGAAGGAGCATTACTCTCAGTGGAATATTGTCATCCACCTGACCACCAAGAAAAAAAGAATCAGTAAACTTTTATTTCAGTTCAAGAAAGCTACAGTTTTTGTAGCTATATGACAGGTCAAATGCCTCAGTATAAGCACAACAATAACAGAAACACTTTGCTCTGTATTTTACTGTAATATGAAATCTTCCCTCAATCATCTGTAACACCATTAATAGAAAGATTGAAAATTAAAGATAAACTTAGATACATTGAATTTTTAAAATAAGAAGAAATAGTTACTTCAAAAGTCAACAGTTATCAAAAAAGTTGAGTAAAATTAATACATGTCCTAGAGAGAGAGCTGGTCCCTAATCTCTTCTTTGGTTGCCACGCTTCCAACTGCCTAACATGAAAACTCCAGAAAGAGCTTTTCTTTTCTGTGGCATCATTTTCTTATGGATGCTAAAAACAATGACATTTCATTACAATGAACTGCCTTTTATTTAGGTATTGTTCTAACCTGCATAGCTATGAAGTGCTTCAATGCTTGGAGATTAAGAAAAGGATCATAAATTTATTATTTAATAGATGATGTTACACAGATTAGTTTACAAAATACATGTTAATATTATTATTTTGGTGGACTACACAAGTACATCTTCAGATACACCTCGAACACAGACAGTGGGTTCATAACCCAGCAGGAGATTGTACAGATCCATAGCTCACTTTTACAGTACTGCTTCTCCACGTAAAATTCCATTCCAATTGCCATTTTTTTGTTTAACTTAGTGACTGGAAGTTGTTAACAATGCATCTTAGAAGAGAAATTGAGAGCTGAAAGGTTTTTAAATATCTGAAATCTGCCTTTAAGTAACACTTGATATGTTAACTTGGAAACTGTCAAGAACTGTAGCTTCTAATCAGAAGACCAATGAAATACCTACAGAAGAGCTGCTCATACACTTGAATTATATTATTTTGTTTTGCTTGTGCAAGACAAAAGTTCCAGGAATATCAAATATTGTTAATTCCAGTTTTAAGTACAAACTGGGGGATACAGTATTATTTAGTGAAAAATAATGCAGAAAAAGAAAATCCAGAAGAACTCAAGGCTATATTAGCTGAGGAAAAATACATCTACCAAGCCTTCATAGCAGTTATGTACAGGAAGACAAACTGAAACGCTGTGATGTGACCAAAGAACCTGAAACACGAAGGGCAGAGCAGGTGCAGATTTATGACCACAGCAAATTGCATATAATCCCTGGTTATCTTATGGCTTTTCTGTCCTACTTAGAGATAAAAGAGTTTTTTCCAATTGCTTGCACATATATGATGTTTCAATCAAAACAATAACAAAATACTATAGCTTATGATAATATTAGGAGCTTAAACTTCATTTTCAAGTTGCTACACATTTTAGATGTCCACATACTAAAAGTTTATTATTCAGAAACACATTCTGAAGGTTGCTTCTACAATAGCATAGCAAACACTTCTTTTGATCCACTAAACAAATGCTCTTGTCGTGGGTTAGCAGGGTTCCCCCCTCCCTGGGGGACTGTGAGATGGTTTGTCCAGGTTGATTTCCAGGACAAAACCAATCAGAAGTCCTGGTAACGCCTTTTGCCAATTACATCTTTAAGAAACGGAAAAGAAGGTTAGTTGCGCAGTTTGAAATCAAGAAGCCATGTAGGAGGATGTGACAAGGCCCCCAGGTGGGGGCCGAGGCCTCCCTCCTCCCCTGGCCCTGGGCCGGGGGCAGGAGGCAACACTGCACTGAAGCCCCCCCCCAAT
>JAWWES010000081.1:29342148-29361250 GCA_035583135.1 Lophotriccus pileatus
GTAATTACTAAAATAAATGCTACTCAATATTAAGTTTAATGAATGATTCTCCAGAGACAGAAGTAGTAGTAGTAGTAATAATAATAATAATAATAATATAAACAACAAAAATTAAATCACTTTTTAACTACAAATGTATAGTCTGTCACCTACAGCACAAATACTGCAAAGATTTCCCTTACGACTTAATGGAAAATATGAATTCAAGTGTTTTATGAGATAAAAAAAAAAAAAAGAGAGGATTAGGGTTTCAAGGGCCTGTAATATTACAAAACTCAAAATAAATGGTAGAAAACAAGTAAGCAGACATCATAACAGATTCACTTACCAGTATCTGAGATGTATGCATGGAGCTGAACTGTCTCATCAGAAGGGACATTTGAAAGGTCATCTAAGGACTGCAAGGTGGGGGAGAAAGGGAAGAAGGAAAAAACGGGCAAAAAAAAAAAGATCAGAGATAAGTTTTATTTGAGATTTGTTTTGATTAGTCTATTTAATTTTCAAAATTTCAGTTCACTACTCTAATAGAATAGATTAATGCACTGTAACAATGCAAACAAGTGCTTGTACTGCCTGGTTACCAAAGCCTTTATTTTACAGAGTGTAAGGTCCTCCATTTGCCTTATTGTTTGCCCACATAGCTTTGTGATCACTCACATTTGATCAAACATATTTGCCACTTTAGTTTTATATCTCAACTCAAATGGAAGTATGGCTACAAATAGTCTTTTACTGAGCATTAAGGAAAAAAACCAAAAAAACGTCCCAAACAACTGGGGAGATATAGATGTTGTGTAACAGACCTTTTGGTTTTATTTTTATACCATTCTGTTTTCTTTCAAATGACTTAAAACGCTACATAAAAGTTACAGTGCAGTAGAACTTGAATAGATTCTCTGCTGTATGTAAGAAATCCAGCAAACATTCTTCTGTTTTCTGTTGTAAAAAATGAACAGGTACATTCTCATCTGGCTAATGCCCTGTTTCCATATTCAGTAATTGCTGGGATCAAAAAAAGCCCAGTGGGTCTTTTAGAGAAGCTTTGCTATTATATAATATTATTATATCTGGCTACTAAGATTTAACATAATAAAGCTCTTCAAGTTTGTTGAATGGGCCACTACACGTGTGATCCTAATCTTAAATTAACAGTTGGTACTGCTTAAGTAGAATTCACAGACACTGGGACCCCAGCTACTTTATATATTTTACCCTCAAATTCTACAGTTCTCAAAAAAATCACATTCAGAAAGAATATGGCTATCTGCTATCTTTTATCATTGCCAGTTTAACAGTGACTTGCCACAAAAAGTTACCTACAATGGGAATTACAGGGCAGCAGTGCCATGCCTATCTCAAACTAAAACCTCAACCTGTATCAATCCAGTTTACAAAACTCCTGTTTCCTTAAACATAAAACAATCTATGTAATTACAATTAAAAGATAGGTTCAACTTGCAAACAAAGTATTTAAACACTCTGTTCTTGCCCCTTCTTCATCTGAATCTTTATCAACTCCACAACATCCCAAGACAATACTCCACTCCTTCCTCCTCTAGGTCTCTACCGGGAACAGCTCTTCTCTGCCTCAACCACCTCAATCTGCCTCTGCCTAAGCCCTCACTATGGAAGGCAAGCTACGTAACATTTCTGTTATAAAGTCTAGATACTGAATAAAAGGCAGCATTAAAAGGGTCTGAACACAGAAACTATAATATGTAATGCAGTAAGGAGTCTCCTGAATATCATTTACCTTGTAGACTTACACTGCTGAAGTCCCAGACTGAGAAAAGGCAGAAGAAAGAAAAACTTATTTGGGAAATCTCTTTTGCCACTGCATGCTACAGTGCTAAAAGTTTATGTCTGTTGAATGATAGAACAGATGAATTCAAGCAAAACTATTCTGACAGCAGACATCATCTTTGCCTCAAGAATTCCTGAATCTCTAAGTTATTGGATGCTGGAGAGTATTCTGGTAAATTATCACCATAATTGGGCTGTTACTTTAATCTTTACCCTTGCTTTTGGCCATTGTTGGACACAGGACTAGACCCTCTCCAACCCAGGCCATTCTCAAGCGAGTCACCCTTGGACAGCAATGACGCTGTAAGGTGTGCTGCACTCTACTGCAGTGTCCAAATTCAGGAGTAGAGTATCACCTGAGACTGGCAAACAGCAGGCATTTGTGGAAGCTTGGATAAGTGTTTGATCTTCTGAAAGCTCTAGGATTTGATAAACATTAAGATGGAAGAGATGTTATAAAAGAAGGCAAGTAACAGTCAACTGCTCAAATATTTTCTTTGCTACAAAATACCAACATTAAGGTAGTGTTATATTCTTTTGCAAGTGTTATATTCTTGTTTTTCTGCTTCTCCTCATTGTCACTCAAGTTCAGTTTTCTTTGTGATAACTGAACAGGATTCAAGCTGACATATGGTAATGAGTGCCAGAAGTTCAACCCAGCCATTTCTGCCCTTCAAGGTCTTGGATAGGTAACACCTGTGTAACTCCTTCTATTTACTCAATGCAAAAATAATATGTAAAGCTCCCATTATAGATCCATTTAGAGGAAATCTGCAAGAGTCTATAAATATTTACAATGGTTATATACCCTCAAAATGTGCCCTACTGGTTTGATACAGTAAACTAATGAGTCAAATTAAAAGGCAGAAATTAAGATATTTTTGTAAAGTAACTTTTTCTCAAAATAGTTTTGAGCCTCTCTTTCAAATTCTTCCCATGAAAATATAAACTGCAGGTGATGTATTTTATAATAGAAACTTTAGGAAACACTCAACTGCTGTGTCAAGGCCCTATACAGCAACAATTAATACAAGCAAATGAAAAGGTTGAAACCTGAACAGATAACACAACACACAGACATTTAATATGACCTATCTTTGCCATTAGCTATATTCACAGGAACACAAGTTAATTAAAACCCCAAAAATATCACATCACAACTCAATCTTATTTAATACATTGTCATTAGCTACAAGTACAGAAATTCACTGACCTTTGAAGTAACCTCTCCAAGGTCTATTTTTCTTCATGTAACAGACTAACACAAGGGAGCTAAACTATGTGTACAGAAATTTACTCTTGACATGGAATTCAGCCAGGAAAAACTAATCTACCACTATTCAAACACCTGTAAAAGCACTGAACACCCTGAACAATATAGACTACAGAAAAGTAAAAGTAGTTCTGCTTAAATAGAAATTTATTATGCTAGAATATTCTTCACTCTTTATAAAAATAATAAATGTAGTATTCTATAAATGCCCCTTTCACAACAGAAACAAAAATCAGGACTTGGAAGTGTCCCATGCAAATATCTATTTGTATTGCAAGAGTGCTTGATATGGGCTTTAAAAGTTTCTAGCTTACTGGGAAAGTCACATGAAACCAAGCAGCAGATAACCACTAGCTAGATAAGCCACCACAATTACAAATTTCCACCTATAAAATATAACTCTAATAAATCAGAACATTATTAGAAAAGGTACTTAAGAGATATTTAAAAGATCTTTTTAAGACACCAGTCAATTACAAGACTCTCTTTTGAAATGTTACCAGAATTGTATGCAAATTTATAAAAAATATGGCTAAAATAATTTTTTCTTCTGCATCTACCAGGAGTTTGCATAAATTGTATCAGCTAATATTGTATCAGCTAATCAACTCCCCCCTTTTTTTTTGCATTTCAAAACATAAACAAGAGGAAGAGAGTAAAAAAAAAAATCCCAGATTAAATTAAAACAAAGAAAGAAACAAACAAAACAAAACAAAGACCCCAAAGAACACAAAAAACCAAACCCCACAAAGAAACAAACTCCACATGGAAACATATTTACATTAATATTAAGTTTCCTTAATATTCCTTTAAAAAATACACTCTTATTCCTCTGTGTGTAAGCACGATCTAATCAATGCAGTGGAACTCCAAAGGAGCTACAGCATTTTCCAAGAATGAACTATAAGGGCCTATGAATCCCATAAGCGAGGAAATTGCATGCAGAATGTAAATCTTTATAAAACTAAAAGGTTTGGAAACATACTCTCCTATGCTCAGTTGAGCCCTGCATACCTTATGGCTCAGCTACACAAAGTCTGAAGAAACAACTGAGAGGAAGGATAGGATATACAACAAATTTTTTTTATGATTTTTCTCTTTAAGTAACTGTATAAGATTTTTGGTTTTGGTATATTCAATGAAAACGTTCTGATCAACTGACAGTCAAGAATCACTTAAAAAATACCAAAAGTTGAACTTGAAATTGGTCAGATTAGAAAAAAAAAAGATATATTTTCAGAATAAACTCCTGATACTTTCACAGCTCCAAATCAAGTCCTAATGCAAAAAAAAACAAAAAAAACCCCAAAAAAACCCCATCACCCTACAAAAATCTAATTAAATGGCTCATTTAACAGTCTATTTGAGACTTCAAAGGATTTGTTCTCACCTAACTCCAGATTTATCTCTATTTAAGAAAATCAAACAGGAATAAGAAAGTATTCTGGGCATAGATTACTGTTTCTGTGAGAAACACTGCAAAATTTCATTAAACACCATAAAGTACAAAAGGGACAGTTTTATCTTACAGACGAATTAAGAACTTCTGTCTTTCAATTTGATTCAAGAACTTTTTCAGGAATTAAACTGCAGTGAGGTAAAACCTCTAATGTACATCAGTTAAACTATTTGATAACACTTTCTGAGCTGTTGAGGAGAAAAAAAAGTTCCAAAAATCAAAGCACTTACCAGATTTATGCTGCTAGTAGGAGACCCATTAAAAGATTCTGGGAGCAATGAGGAAGAGGAAAGTTAAAAACTGGTTAGAAGTTTTTTCCCTGTTGTAGGGCCCCACAAAATAAAAATGCATGGACAAAACACTATAGAAAATAAAGGAAAACAGTGGTACTGGGCAAAATGTTGCATCCAACATACAAGTGTTTCAAGTTTTCAATAAAGACACCTATAGAAATGGAAGCTTATAAAGGTATAAATACTAAATAAATACTCCAGGTAACATTTTTTTAAGTTTATAACTCCAAATGACATTGCTTCATTAAGAAGTGAGTTTCATAGTTTCATAAAACCATTTCCATTGGATTTTTATTTCAGTTACAAGAAGAATGATTTTATTTTCTTTAAAAAGCCCTATCTTCTACATACTTTCAATTTCTATTTCCAGAGGAAGAGTATAGTTATATATTAAAACAACCCAACATACTGAGAAGTCTGAAATATTTTGTAATTAAAAAATAGAATGGAAGAGTTGCATATTTAGTTTAGTGACACACTTGTTACTGAGACCTGACAAAAATTTATATGAATTACTAAACTTACTACAGAGAAAACCCTATCCGAGTCCCAAAACAACTTATGCACAAAAGCACAAGGAATAAACATTAATTTAAATATCAGAGACACCACGAGAACAATTTAATTTCTTAAAAACAGTGTGGATAATCTTCTTATTTTCATTTCAAAGCAGAGAAAAGAATAGTCCCAGGAAATAGCCCTTAGAGATATAGAGCTCACCTCCTTCACCATCGTCTGATCCTCTAAAACTAGGATCCTTCAGCATATCCAGCTCAGCTAACATACGCACATACAGCACGTTCTGTTTGAACGAAGGGTAGAACCTTTCATCTCGCAGCATCAACTCATACACCTTATTGAAACGAAAATGCCACCTTCAGAAACACTTTTAACGTTGTTTAATTAATCAGACTACTTTTCATAAATTCTACTTGAACAACATGTATCTGTGCATGTGTCTCTGACTTAACTCTTAATGGAAGAGTTACGAGAGCTAATTGTGCCAGAATTATAACACAGTCTCAGAAAATATCTCACTAGTTAGCACACATAGGAAGGGAAGTAGCACAACAGCTGTAAATGCTTCCATCCTCTCCTCTTAACCCTTTCACTTGCATTATAAACATATTTGGTCTTTATCCATTTCATAACAGGTTATCTCTGAGTCCTTCTTTGCTGATAAACTATAAAGACAGAGCTGCAAACACTCAGGGCAAGAGGGGAGAAGAGGGAACGGATGGGCAGGAAAACACCATATACTACCTTCCTGACAATTCCCAGTTTTAGCCAACACAGTACTACCCCACTCAAGAAGATTTAACAACACCACTTCAAAAAACATAACTACATAGCCTATGTAGTATATATACATACACACACACACACACACACACATATCTATACATAGCAGAAATTAATTCATAATATTTGGACACTCCTGTCAACTCTAGAATATTTCAATGATTTTTTTTTCATGCAACACTGTTCAAGTGCTATCACCTGGCAAGAACAAAAAATAACCCCATTAATGCAGGTTCATGAGAAAGTTCATTTCTTTTATAACATGAGAAATTTATGCTCTTCAGCATGAATTGTCCTTGTAGCCGACTTTGAATGATACAGATTTCACAAGGTGCTTCCATTAGTCTTACAGGTGGGCCTCAAGCATAACAGTGTGATTCTAAGTTTTACAGCTCACACCACTAATTTTTAATATGAATGAGAACATTAAATTAATGACCTAAAATAAAACCCTCTCAGACTGCATATGGAAGTTACCGTGAGAACATTAAGCATTCACTTTTCCTTTTTAAATACATATATTACACTTGAGTGATAAAGTCTATGTATACAAGTAGTAAAAATACTGGTTTTTCTTCAGTACTTTCTGCTTCTGACTCCTACCCCGGGCAGGCTTGCAGAAACAGACCAGCCAAATTAACTTCTGGAAAGAGATAACTAATTTAATATGGGACCATCACATCACCCTTTGAAAAAGAGAGCTAAAACTGAACCAAAACTGTAGCTCTTAGTTATTCTACACATGGCATGTTTCTTAAATTGGTGCATAAACACAAATGAAAATACCATAATTCTAAATTGTGCTTCATAAATAATTTCATACAGGATACCTACTCTTTCTGTCTAAATCCATGGGCTAAGCAGAAGTTGACAGTTTAGAGCGTGATATTTACAGAATAGAAAAATGGTAAAACAGGTTTTAGATATTTGAGTTTCTTCTTTTTCAGTGTCTGTAATGATGTCTAATACCCTATACCATTAACAGTTTTTACAAAATACAGGATGAATAGAGTATACCTTTCTCTGAATGTCATCAAAGATTTCAGGTGTTGGATCCTCATGGTTCAGTGTTTCTGCAAGTTTTGCTACTAAGTTGTCATCAATATTAACTCTCGGAGATGCCTGTCATAGAGATCTAAATCAACTTTTGCAGCATAAAAATAAGAAAGTTCTATTTTCACCAAAAAAAATCCAATCCAATGCTGCAATTCTTTAAAGTTAACTACATTTCTTCTTGATTAATATCTCTATTAACTCTGTAGAACATACAACAGGAGTCAGACCCCATCCTCCCCCCCAAATTAACTTCAGAGTGTGTACCTAAACTTAGAAGTCTCAAGATTAAACACTAAGAATTGACTCAAAAACAATTTATGCATACTATTTTGAAGCAGTATCTAAACCAGATTTATTAAGACTTAAAAACAGATTTCATTTACTTATGAATAGAAAGATCTAGATTCAGAAATCAAGAACACAAGCCAATAAGAAGGTAAATGGATGAAGTCCTGAAACATCTGAGGAAAGGCTAACAGTTTTTCAACTCTGCCAGTTTCTGTAGAGGTTACTGTAAACATAGTAACTTTTTATGCAGACCCTATCACAGCTATCAGCATGCTAGTAGCAAACATCATCTATGAGATTCCCAGACATTGGTATGACATCTCAAACCATTGCCCATCAAGAATTCTTTTAGATGGGCCCAAATTCACACACGTTCCCCATCTTCTGTAACAGAGACAGAGCCAGCACTGAACCAGACTCAGCACAGCTTACTTGATAGCATAACTGAGAGGCTGAGCTTATCAGCTTGGAATAGAGCTAGAGTTAGGTGGCTTCTGACTTCAAATTGGTGAGCAGTCAGCTCAAGAGCAAGTTCTGCACAGACCACCATGATGATAGACTACTGAAGTGAAAAAACAAAGTAAAAGAAATTATGTGGAAAGAGAATGTTACTAGATACTTGAGGATATTTGAGGGATAATTTCTTCAAGGAAGCTTTTCAGTGAGAAGTGATTTTTATGCACACACAAATTTAGAACAAAGATGCTTTGTTAACACAAGTTGACTAGCGGATCCTTTCACAGAAGAATACATTACTGCCTATTGGAAGATATCCAGTGGTGATATTTGAGCAATTTACACAGACAGTTGTAGAGAGGCACAGGAAGTTATTTCATTTGAAAACCCAATCTTAATCCAAGGTTAGACAAATACTGCACTCCAAGGGGACAGGCAAGGTTGGAAGGCAAAGTTAAAGGAAAGGAAAGGGCAGCATATGCAAAGAGACAGTATTTTTTACTCTGTCTTCACACTGTCTCTAGTTTGTCTATTCTAGAAAGTCAGCTTCTGAGGAACACATTCAGAGCATTTGGATAGTCAGTGGCAATATGAGCTTTTTAAATGGAGGAGGGGAAAAAAAAACAACGGCATTTTCTTACTGCTTCACATCAGGAGAGAAGAGAAGATACACAACAGCTTACATTTAATGGGTAAACAACTTCTGCTACATCACAACCATTTCATATTAACTTAGCTGTAACTATCAAAGAACTATCTGTACAAAGAATAAACGCCAAACAATGCAAAAATAAGTTATTCCTACCTTTTCTGATAAATATTGCTCATAAACTCCAAATGCAGCTGCTCTTAATAGACCTTTGGTCTGATTAGTCTGATGTTTTCCATCTTTCTGCCGGCTTTGAAGTACCTCCAGCTGTTGCTGTGCCGTAACCCTGTATCCTTCCACTGTCATCCAGAAAAACAGATGTGCTTGGCCACCAGTCTGCTGCATGTAATCTGCAGAAAACAGACACCACACAACCGTAGTTAGTTGTGCATCTTAGAATAAGAATTCTCTATGACATTAACTACACATGGAACTCCAGGATCTGCTTAGACATCTGGAATACTTGTCATACAGAGTCAATAAAATTATTACTATATACAGATTGGTGATAATCGGTAAACAAAACTGAGAGCAAAGTCTAGCAACTAAGCACTGAATCCTCAAATACATATGTAAAAAGTGAATCCATCATTACTGTGTGGATATAACAGGCTTGTATAGCATGATACAAACAAAGAGAAAGTTCAAACTGGAATTCTAACAAATCAGGTTCATAGAATAGGCTGGAAAAGATGTTCAAGACCATCAATCTACCACTGCCAAGTCCACCACTAAACTGTGTCCCTAAGCCATCCCACTAAGATTGCAAAAGTGATTGTTTTCACAATCATTAATAAGTGAAGATCTACATGTCTTTAAATACCTCCAGAGATGGTGGCTCCACCACTTCCATGGGCAGCCTGTTCCAGTGCTTGACAGCCCTTTTGGTGAAGAAATGTTTTCTATTATCCAATCTAAACCTCCCCTGGCACAAATGGAGGCCATTTTCTCTTGTCTTGTCACCTTGGAAGAAGAGACCAACCCCTGCCTTACTACACCCTCCTTTCAGGTAGTTGTACAGAGTGATAAGGTCTCCCCTGAGTCTCCTTTTTTTCCAAGCTAAACAATTCCAGCTCCCTCAGCTACTCCTCATAAGACTTGTGCTCTAGATCCCTCACCAGTTCTGTTGCCCTTCTCTGGACATACTACAGCACCTCAATGTCTTTCTTGTAGTGGCAGCCCCAAAAACTGAACATAGGATTTGAGGTGCGGCCTCACCAGTGCCAAGTACAGGTCACTGCCCTGGTCCTGCTGGCCACACTACTGCTGATACAGGCCAGGATGCCACTGGCCTTCTTGGCCACCTGGGCACATGCTGGCTCATGTTCAGCAGCTGTTGACCAGCATTCACCAGGTTCTTTTTCACTGGGCATATTTCCAGCCATTTTTCCCCCAGCCCGTAGCACTATGTGGAGTTGCTGTGACACAAGTGCAGGACTCAGCAATTGGTCTTGTTGAACCACATACAATTGACCTTGGCCCACCGATCCAGCCTGTCCTGATCCCTCTGCAGAGCATTGCTACCCTCCAGCAGATTAATGCTCCCAGCCAACTCCGTCATCTTCAAACTGACTGAGGGTGTTCATTTCATGATCACTTTGCCCAAGACAGTCCCCAACTATCACATCACCCACAAGTCCTCTGTTCGCAAACAACGGGTTCTCACTGGCGCCTTTCTAGGTTGGCTGCCTCACCAGCCGCGTCAAGGAGTTATCTCCCACACACTCCTGGAACTTTCTGGACTGTTTCCTCTCTGTTGTAACGTATTTCCATCTACTGCATTAAAAGAACTATCACCACAAACATGGATATTCTTATTAATGACATTTAGCAATTCCAAGCAAACAGTCCTGTGAGTTAGCATACTCTTCATAAATAAACCAGAACAGATAAATTAACACTTACCCATAAAAAACTGTAGTGCAACATTGTCTACCAGAATATGGTCCAGAGGGACTGTGCAAAGTTTTCCAAAGTTTGCTGCCAGTTTCACAGTATCTATTTCCTGTGAGACACAGTTCAGTTTGTTCAATTAGCTTTTAAAACTTCTACTTACCACAAAGCAAATGTGATTAAAAAAAACATTACAGATAATCAAGTAGCCTTTCAATGATTAGTTATTTTCACAATCACTAATAAGTGAAGATCTAGATTATAAGGTCATGTTCTCATGACTATTTGCCTTGAATATGGGCTTCATGAGAAGTTGTCTGTTAATACTACTGTTCTTGTAATACTACACAGGTCAATTCAAGCAACAGTGACACCAGCAGAAAATTAATTTACAAGATTAATTCATTTCACCATTTGATGGGCTGCATACAACCGCAACTTAAATTCATCTCTGTCCAACTTTCTTTTGTCAGTATGACATTTCTTGATACTGCAGAAATGCTTCTGGGTCCAGCTATAGAATCCTTTATCATTTTAGCTATCAATATGTCCAATATTACATTATCTTGGAGCCACATCTAGGTCCAATTAAGAGAGTCAAGACACTAAGTGAAGTCAAACATACCAACTCTGTCAGCCTCAAATTATAGAATAAGCAAACAGAACACCTAGTCAGTCATTTGCAACTTCAGTCTTTTGGAACTAAAAAAAAAATTTTAGAACACTTACTTTTCCTGACTGCAACCTCTGAATTCTTGAATCACATACTTTTATAACATATAATAAACTGTTTATTTGATTTTTTATACTGTTGATATCTGAAAGCAAAACCAAAGAGGATTAAGCAATGCATATGAGTAAATAAACACTTATTCTAAAATACCCTAAAAATATAATTAAGAAAGTGACAATTCACATACAAAACACATCACCTTTGAAGAGAAGGGTTTTTTCAGTTTAAATACCTTACTGATGTAAGTGAACAAAAAATACTTTTCCGATTTCAGATTAATAGGTAACTGACTACCCACTGATACCTAAAGTATTACTGAAATTCAGAACCACCAGTCAGGCAGTTTTGATTTAATAGAAATACACTTACCTAACCAAATAGTCTATATTTAAAAAAAAGAATCAAACACGCCAACCAATGAAACACTTATAAAAATTTAAGTTTTAACACTTCACATGTAATTTATTTATTTTTAAAATAAAATATATTACACTGCATCAGAACTTTTATTTTCTGAATTTTTGGAATATTCTTCAGAGATCATGCTGGTAAATCCATTTCATATTTCACAAAACAATGCAGCACTAACCGTCTCCCGCTGTATCTAGAGATCGAAGATATTGCAGTTCTTCACTTGCTTTATCTTTCACTGCTTCCAACTCTCCTATATTATCGCTTAATTTAATAATATTCATAAAGGCCTCATAGTTACAGTTGGAATCACGAATCTGAAACACAAAGTGTTACACTGTGAGTTATGCAAAACAGTTAAAAGCACACAACACGATTTTTCATTAAGTGAATTACTTTGATACAGCACTGCAAAGTGGCATTTTGAAAGCTTTTTGATGCTTCTAAACATTCCTTTTGATAGTGAAATTTTACATGGACTAAGAAGGAAAAAGCATACACAATCAAAACCTATTTCACACCATCACTTTCTCTTTTCAAGAAGCAAAACAGACACATGGAAAGTCCATCAACCTACTTAATGAAGATTTTCTCCAAAACCCAATCAACTTTATTCTGCTATTACCTATCTCCTTAGCTAAGTAGGCAGAATGTGGTGAGACCACTGAAAAAGTTCAGCTTTTCCAAGGTCTCCAGCGAGTGTACAGGTTCCCAACATTATGGCTTCTTAAGATACAGAAATATAAAAAGAATTAAAATATTCTATAATGTAATCATAACCTACAGAGGGGTGGGGAAAAAAACCCTGAATTAATATCTTCTCTGGATCCCTAATTCAGATAGCCTTGCAAATATTATTAAGCTATTTCAATTCATACTACTTTACCACTATTGGTGTAGAGTGAACCTGTTCTAGGGACTCAAAGGAATTTGTGTGAGTGAAGGAAGCCTGCTGTGCTGCCAAGATCACTGGAAACTGTGTTGTGAATGCAGCATGAAGACCAGGGGAAGGTTGGCAGCTTTACAGCATGTGCACACAGGTGCTGAGGGTTAAGTTCTAATGTTGTCTTTATTATCTGAAGCCCAAAAAAGTCACTTCACCCACATCTCTTATAAATGCTCACTTTGATGTGGAAATGTAATAGTTGGTCTGTACCGCAGAAGTGCATTGACATGAGTTGCACGAAGCAGAGCGAATGAAGACCGGATACCATTGATCAAAGTAAATGGAAAAATCTCCATAGAAAGCTGGTTTTAGAAGTAATAGTTCAAGAAATACTTGAACTTCAAACATTTTGTAAAAATGTGAATTTCACAGTGAAGAGAAAAGTTGGAATTAACTTCTAATTTTATATTTAAGCTTTGTATTTTATTACAAGAGAATTAGTATCAAACTGTGGTATGCCTAGAAACCTGGAATTAAACCTCTCTTTTTCAAAACCTGATTTTTTTATTCAAATCTGATTTTATGTCAAAGGTTCCAAAAGGAGGCAAGATTTATTTCAGTCATCTCTACTTCCAACCTTAATTTCTGCAACAATCTTCACTTCATAAGGCTTGTATTAAATTTTTGAAAGCATTTATCTTTCCTTATCTTTCCCCCAGCACATTTACTTGCTCGTTTCAAAAAGCAATTTTGAAAATTAATATTTGGGACATGACTACGGTAATAGAAAGCTCTATAAAAAACTCATAATTCTATCTCTCGAGGCAGCTGGGGGCAGTGCTCAGTAAATAAAGAACGAGGCCAAGTTACAAATAAAGAACATGCATAGGAGTAAAGGGGAATCAAAAATTTAAAAGTGTGGTCCATATGAGCAATTTTTTTTTCTTAAGCTAGGTTCCTGTAGAATAGCAGTGTGCAAATTTTTACATGAAATGGAGGAGGCTGGAGTGAAGGAACATTGTACACATACACTTGATTTCATTCCATAATTCCATACATAAGAACTTAGAAATGCAAGGGTGTTTTCAGCACAGTATTTGAATATACACTGTAAGACTAAAATACATGAATAAAAATAAGAGAACTTGGGAAAAGAAAAATTACATTTGATTCATGAACTCCAAAGGATAATAAACTATAAGAGTAACTCACTTTGCAAAAAAATCAACAATGTTAATTAAAGCATGAATATTCTATTTAGGTTAACTTTACTATATAATACTACTTTTCAAAGTTTGTGGGCTTTTTTCCAGGTGCACTAGGGAGTTAAAAGCTTTATTTCTTCCCATTCAGTTCAATTAAGGGTTACCATAAATAGTGCTAAAACAATTGCCCTGGAATTCCTTAGCAGAAACCAAAAAATAAATCTTACTACTTTTCATTCTTGAGGCCTCTTAAGCTTTAAAGGACAAATTGAAACACAATCAAGGGAAAACTTCCACAGTTACTGCCATATTTCCTAAATAGCCAAGGAAAACTGTCAGTGGAGTCAACTTTACACTTTGCCATACATTTGTCCAAAATCAGGCACCTTTCGACAAACAATCACAATGAAGAGTGCAGATAATATAGACAGAGCGTGAGTGAATGTGTGGGTGTATAAATTTAGTGTAGCAGCCATAAGTTCACTATCTGCTAATATATCCATTGGTTACTTTTATACCAGCCATCTATCTGCCATGATTAAAGGAATACCGCTAAAACTTCATATGAAAATATTTTGGAAATAGCATTAATTTTAAACATTTTAAATCTTACCATCCATATGACATACTGATTAATATAATCAGGATCACTGAGCTGGTTTATTAATGGAAGAAGAATTCCTCGGGAGAGGATTTCCTGAAAAACAAAGGATAATAAATAATTTCATACATTTATTCATAATGCTAATGTAACTGCAACAATTTAAAAATCACTGTGTAGAAACTAAATAAAAAACTGTAATTACAGAAAACATTTAATAGGTACTAGCACATTCTCTTCCAGTTAGCATTACAAAATGTTAATACCTCAAGAAAATCAACATTCATTTTATCATGCTTTTCTAATGTCGCTAGAGCTAAAACAACCTTCAGAAATGTTTCACACAAACTGCTCTTGCTACTAAATACTCAAGACTCCACTGCAATTAAAAATCCTAATGTTAAATTAGATCAATTTTAGGAAATAAGAGTAGCAGATTAGATCTAAAATTTTTTGAGATTAAACCAAAGAAGTGGGATGGGTTTTAGAGTCTGTATTTACCCTGACAAAGTATCGCATGATCTTGTTCTGGAAGTCTCCAGGAGGTAGCAATATATACAGTAAAACCTCACATAGATCCCTTAGGAATCCTAGAGAGGGAGAACAATAACTTTATATTATGTTATTTCACATCTTACCTGATGCTATAAAATCCTATAGATAAATCCTTAATTTTAAGTTCAAAGATACAGTCATATATATCTTACAGTCTAAGCATCACAGTAGCACCTTTCAGATGGAATATAAGCAGCACTGATGTCAACCTAATTGAGAGAGATCTACCTCAAAACCAAGACAACAAAAGCCAAACTCCAAGATTAAAAAAAAACTGTAAACAAACAAACAAAAAACACCAAACCCTAATATATATTCCTTACTTTATATTTACAGGGTTTTTCCCCCCTCCTTCAACACTTTGCCTAAAAGGATTAACTGGCTTTTTTTTTTTAATGAAGACTACACAGTAGTGATAAGGAAGGCACATCTAATAAAAGGCAGAAAGAATCTGCAAAACCATAACCTGCCTCCTAGAAAACATATTTCTATCCTAAAATTCTTCCAGTGAAAGGAGGAAGACATTAGATAAGTACAGGCTTCATTGTAATTCTAGCAATCGTATGTACAAATTAGAGTAAATATATGTGTATACTAGATAATCTCACTGTGAAAGTCACATGCTAAGATTTTAATATATTTCATATTGTGTACACAACCGTTAGTACTTTAATTTAGTCTCCCATACTAAAATATTTACTCAGAAGATAATATTAAGAGACCTTCTTCATCTTTGGGAGAAGTGCAGACTAGATCACGACAGACTTCTTTTTCCATTTCAACTTCAACCTCAAAGAATGTATCTACAAGTTCCTCAGCTTGATCTATACAAACAGAAATAAAAAGGAACATACTTTTGTAAAGATCAGAAACTTGAAAGCCAACTTCAATTATAAAATATTTCACACATGTAAGATACTGGCCTACTCAGACTCAAATAAAAACATATTTTACATTACCTTTCATCTGATCGCCTTTCTCTGCTATCCTTTGCTGAGCTTTTCTGAAAACTCGAAGATGAGTGCCAAAGTCATCAACAAGTCGTGTAGTGAAATAAGGCTGCCAATCTGTTTCCTTTGACCTATTAGACAAGGACATCCAAGAAAATGAATTAATTTATCTTGAACAGAAAGAACAATAATAAATTTCTACTTTTTTTTTCCTCTCTGCCAAGAACAACATTGATAGTAAATATGGTGAAGCAAAGAAATAAATCAGTCTTCTAATTGCCTATTCACTGAAAACAAACCAAATATTGTAAAATACCACTCCTGCTCCACATTAATATTTATGCTTGAATTAGTTTAAAATCAACATTAGTATCTGGGATAGTGTTCTGATTCATGACATTGCCAAATACCTGAAATCCTGATATAAATAGTTTACAACCTAGAACTAAAATACTCTCCAGGTCTTTTTCAGCCATACTCTCTACCATTTTAAAAGGTACCTAAACAAAACAATTTTCTTCCGAATTTGCAGTATATGAGAAAACACACATTTCACTTGAAACTAAAAGTAATCTAATATTATCAACAATTGATTCCACAGCTTATATGAGGTAATTACCATGCACTTCCAAAAATACCCACAGGTTTATATGAGAATATAATCACTGTTACATATGCATAAAATTATTTCCTTATTAGTATGAAAAAGATAAAGAGATATTCTTATGATGTCTGCGCCTTACTAGCCAAACACAAAATGCGCTTGTACATTATAGGTTTAATGAAGCCTGATGTTAGTGATGGCTCTTGTCCTGAACTAAGTATTCTACTACCTGAACTCTCTCGGACACCTACTTTGTTATAGCAGAGTCCCTCTATAAGACTTCCTTTTTTGTGTTTGCTCCCTCGCCTGCTCTTTCTTTCCCTTCGAAAGGAGTAAGGAACTCTGGAAAAAAGGGAAGTCTACTGCAAAATCTAGACCTATGGGGATAAGAAGCAGAGCTATCCTAAAGAGTAGTGATAATCCTGCTCAACAAACCGCACAAAACCACTAGGTGGCAGCCTTATACCAGGGTCCTAAATGTGCAGCTCTGACGGGAAAAAAAAAATTCCCACTGTATTTATTCTCACAGGGCAGAATGAAGCTCACAGGGCTATATGAAATTAGAGGCGATGGCGCTAATTTAAACTGTTTCAGCTATATCCAGCTACAGGCATTATAAATACACTACATCATCTTCTCTGCATAAGAACTGCTGCAACCCTCTGAAATTGATTTGCTTTGTGCAGCAGAACAAAACTGTACAGGAGCAATGCCTATTTTTGAAGAGCTATAGTGCTGTAGGAAAGAAAAATAAATTTGTTATAACTTGACCTGCTTTGACACAAACTCAGTGACTGATACTATCCAGTGAAGTAACTTAGCCAAACACACAAAAACATTGAAGCTGGGCAGCCAGGTCCATTTCATGGAACCCTAGGTTTGGTTGCTGTAACATATAGTTTATTTAGCATAGTTTTCACTATTTTCAGCAGTGTTTCCTAGGGTGTCCATTATTCCACAATCAGTAAGATTATATTATAATGAATTTTTCTTAATATTAAACCTAGATCTACATCTTTGGCCCTTCTTGCCAGAAAAGTACACTGACCTACATTTTCAAGTCAACGGAGAGAGGGGATAGCACACCTTAAAATTGCTCAGAAGTTAATTAAACTTAGGTGACCCACAGCCTCTTCTGAAGAGAAAACAGGTAACAATCAGCACAGTGGGATGAATACTTGAAATAAAAATTTAACAAAGAAGTAGGTGGATTTAAAGGCATGTGGTACCTGGGCTGAAAAATCAGCCATACTAAAGAAGGTAAATAATTTCCCAGACAAATTGCTCAATCAAGTAGCAGGAAGTCAGCAAACAGCAGAAAAAAACATGGAGAAATTAATAAACTACCCATTTGTTCTGAATCAACCCTGTTATAAAAAATAGTTAACGTATGTAACATACTGTTTCATTCCCCAGACTACTATTCATTTAAAAAATACCCATTGTTGTTACATATTGAAGAGCAATTCCACTTCCCAAAGTTATCTGAGCTGATACACAAGCTGAATCCAAGACTTTCAGACTGACTTACCTTGGGAGTGGCCCTACTCTTAAATGAGTACCTGAGTACGAAGAGGTGATGATTCACAAACTCAGTGCTTAAGTTGCAATAAAAAAAAAAAAGCTATTCAGTAATTTTAGACATTAATCTGAATTTGCAAATGGCCATTTTCCAAAAGACCATAACTACAAACATCATCATCTCCATTATTTCCTTAAGGTATCAGCAAAAGATTGTAGTTCTTAGATTACTACCTTAAAATTTTACACATTCTTTCTGTAAAATGTACTGAACCATGGCAATAGATAAATCACTTCTCTACTACCATACAACCCACAGCGCATTGATGAAAATACAAATTATCTTACCTGGCAGAAAACTGAACAAGTGCATACTGAAGAGCCTGCCTAATTTCCAGAAGAAACGATTCATCATCACTTAGTGTATAATACCAATACTGCACATAGTCTCTCAGGGAAAACTGGATTACCTAAAATTGGAAGGAGAAAAATAAATATGAACTAATGAAAAAGGACTAAAAAAATAAACAACAGGTTTTTCTGCCTGATAATGCAAGAGCACTTATCTTAAATGGTTAACACGATGAACCATACACCCTTACTGTTATAAAATTATGAGTGAAACAATATATTCACATACTGAAACCTCTTATTAATACTCATTTCCACGTATCATCACCACTACATTGGCAAACTATAACATGTGGAAAACATACTGAAATATTGCTCAATACCCTCACCCATCCTCAGTGTTTTCTCACTTCCCAGTCTTTTAAAATTCTATTTCTTGCTCAACTACTTACATATTACATAGTCATCCCAAAAAAAAAAAAAAAAAACAACAACCAAAACATACAGAAAGCTGCGCGCCAAACAGAAAACGGTTAAATAGTCCTGCTTAGAACTTACCTGTTGCAGAGGCTCATCAATTATATTCGCACCTGTCAGTCTTCTGTCAATCTTGATAGGTCTGGCTTCACGTTTCATTTCTTCTATGCACTTGAAAGAAATTGGGAAATGTAACTGTGCAGGTGTTAGCTCTAATTAAAAAACAGTTCTACTGTTTAGGATACATATACCTTCAGTAATGACTTTATATATTTTCCATGTTATTATAATTTATAGAAAATATAGAATCATAGAATTATTTGGGTCAGAAGGTCA
>JAWWES010000081.1:29361350-29400056 GCA_035583135.1 Lophotriccus pileatus
ATGACTTTATATATTTTCCATGTTATTATAATTTATAGAAAATATAGAATCATAGAATTATTTGGGTCAGAAGGTCAAATCAATTCCCCTGCTCAATTTGACCTTGAATATTTCCAGGGATAGGGCATCCACCATCTCCCTGAGCGACAATAATATCTGTATTTTTCACTATATAGTAAATAATGGTGAGGAACTTACCTAAAAACCTACTTCTTGCTCGTTGTAAAAGACCAAATGTTTGCTAAAATACTAAATCAGAAGAAAATAAAACTCAAATAGTCGGAAAAGGAGGGAAGAGAGAGACACGACAGCAGCACAAGATAGTTTTTGTGCAAGACTCCAGTTCCTACTTGATTGTGAAATCCCAGGGAGGTAATTGTTCAGTTGGGTTTTTCTGGTTTCTATATGCCAGAAGAAAAATTACTCTTTTGTACCATTGCTACTCGACAGATGAGTCTTTGGAAAGTAGTTGATGGGGGGGAAAGAAATTACTTTATAGAAGGACTTGCAACTCAGAGCAGTTAACTCCAAGAATGACCTCATCAGAGCTGAGTTTAGGCAAGTGATATACTGAAAAAGAACACCTTTTATCAGTGCTTCTCTA
Source organism: Lophotriccus pileatus (assembly GCA_035583135.1). Lineage (NCBI taxonomy): Eukaryota > Metazoa > Chordata > Aves > Passeriformes > Tyrannidae > Lophotriccus > Lophotriccus pileatus. Next base: position 29,361,955 of record JAWWES010000081.1, read on the forward strand.
AGTTAAACTAATACAGTGCCTTTCTACACAGTTCTGATTAAACATGCAATAAATGCCTCTATTTTCACAGAAATAACAACGCAACAACTTACACTACTGTTCAAAATAAGCAATCATTTTTTTCTTCTAAAGAGAAATTTATCACTATATTGGAAACATAGAAGAACTGCCAAAACCATAAATGAAGACATTATAAACCATATATCCAGTGTTTCTGTACTGTGTGACTCTCCCTAAGTATTGCTCATCCAAACCACTTAACAGTGAACAGCAGAGAAATACCTGAGGCCAGGAAAAAAAAAAAAAATCAGCCTGCTGCTTAACCAACTCTGTATCACAACACCAAGTATTTTGTTGCAAAATTCTGTATGTTTTTAAACTTTTAAGACAAGGGAACCATTCAGTGCTACTTTAATATGAATAAAGTTGACTCACATTCAAACAATACCCCAGCTATATACTCAAGAATTTGCAAAATATTTTTGTCTTGATGGTTTCAAAAACACCAAAATGATACAGAACTGAATGCTGAAACACTTCTACTAAGCACAACATAGTTCAAATTGCGAAAAAAAGTTGTTAAAAGAGAGTTTTGATGGACTGCGTCCATAAAACCACATTTGAAAAACATGGAGGAAAAACAGAGGCAAAAAAAGGAGCAGCCACAAGGAAGAGAAAGAGGAACACCCAGAGAATATGCAAAATTATTAGGCAAAGATCTAAATGTTCATATGCTCACAGAATCCAAGTTTTGGCTGGAGCTTCAGGAATTCATCTTGTCCAACCTCCTGCTCAATGCAGTGCTAACTACAAGGTTAGACCATTTTTTCATATTCTTTTTCTCCAGTGAAATGTTTATGTACCCATGGCATAATTTAATTGGCTTTTGATATGACTGAAGACATCTAAAATTTCAAATATGTGCTTTTATTCCATTACAGATACAACAGTTGACCGTAGTCTCACTTGGAAAGCGTTGCTAGCTTTAAGTCTGCCTCCCAGACACTGACATAGAAGACGAACTTAAAGGAAGGACCAAACGCACATGACAACAACTGTTCAATTTATCTGTCACTTCACACACAATTAATCTGATGCACTTTATCAGTATTAAATCATGACTTAGGAAAAACAAGCATCACTTGTTATCATTAAATTTGATGGCTCCTTACTTCATTTTAAGCAGGCAGGAAGCACCCACAAGGAATGTGAGACATATACTCCATGAAGTAAGATGCAGCACAGAGTAAAGAAACCTAGGCTCCACAAACACCAAACTGCACTGACTGAGTAGCTTCAGACTTTTGCTTCACTACACTAAAAGATATTTTTTAAGTCCTTTTTTGAAACTATGTTAGGTAATTGTTAAATACGAAATAATAATTTATTTATACTGTGCCACTATTTCCCAAATCACAGTCACAGGATTTCATGAGCAGACAAGGCACTCATTTACTCATCAACATCAAATCCACAATATCACATATGACCCACTGACTTACAGAGATTCAGAAACTAGTCAGGGATCAAATATGCAACTTGCACTTTTGATTTGTTATCACTGTTATCTAACAGCAATTTGGCAATCTTATATCCAGTCTAAAGAAACTCCTTGTCTTTTGGGCAAAGCATAGAGACATCAGTTATGAACATAACCAAACATTCCACACTTCTGTTAAAATTGGAGTGAATCTATAATTCTAATTGAAAAAAGTATTCAAGTTAACAGTTCAGAAGGCTCTAAACTTGTCCTTCGTTCAACATTGTTTTAATATAAGCCTGCAGACTTATCTTGCACAGCTAGTACATTATCACATCATTGAGTGTGTTGCTGACACAAAAGTTATTTAAGACTTGCAAAAAGAAAAGCAAGTCCAATTCTAATTTTTAAGCCTCCCTGTGTGTATGCAAACAAAAAAAAAAATTAGGAGAAATATATATGGTCTTCCATCAAGTGTACATTAAGTATTTCTCCTTCATGTGAGGCTTTCATTATATATTCACTAATAAGTATAATAAGCAGTGATCAAGGAAACCTATTGGCACCAAATCCTGTGTTATAACTTACAGTACATTCTACACATTATTTCCACCCACAATTTTGGTGCTCTGTATTATAAATGATTTCTGTAAAATCAAGCATTTGAACATTTATCTTAGTCTAAAAATCTCCTAATAACAAAAAAAAACTGAAAACAATCAGTAAAGCTCTGATTGTCTTTGTTGAAAAGAGCTGCTTATTTATTTCAGATTATTTCTCAGAGCTAACAAAAAATAGTTTTATATTAAGGTGAATTCAGTTTCTATTTGGTTCATGGAAGAAGTATAACCTATATAGACTAGCCACAAGAAAAAATATTCCTAGTTCAGGACCACTTAGGGTCACAATGGTTTTAAACATGAAAACAATTTCAAGTTAAAAATATTACTTTCCATAAAGCTAAGTCAGCAGAAATTTAATGCAGAAATAGCAAACAGGAATCACAAGCAAACTACAAATTTGGGTTCAGTTAGGACTCATCTCTTGCACTGCTACTGAAAAACTCAGCTACACTATTTAATGCAATTTTAATACAGTGGCAAAAAAGAAATGCAAAACACTATTGTAGAAGAGAAACAGATTCTAGTTGGTGAACAGCTCCAAAAAGCATTTTGTAAGTCAGCTAAAAATAAATACCCTTGGTATTACAAAACTTAAACCCAGAGATTAGTTAAGGCAGGTCAGTTGAGAAAAGTGATGTGTCAATAATCCATATTCAAATCAGAAGTGAAACTACTGAAAATGCAAAGATTACACAAAAACCTCCACAAGATTTATTTTTTTATAAAGCAACCAGAGCATATAATATTAAAAATATTAAAAAAATATTAAAAAAGGTTTCATCTATTTATTGGAAATTTGACAGAAAAACTTCTTTAAATCTTCTCTCAAAACATGATGATATAAGTAACACTCTGTATAAGCACTAAATTCTATACCACACCAAGAAACCTAGTCCTGTAAAATGAGGTTTCATTAATGGAACAAAATCATTAGCTGATTGCTGACTTTCCCTTTTTCAGCCTTAACTGTTTTTCACTTGGACCACTGACTTTATTTTACTGTTTAGAACACACTTATTCATATTTATTTCAACAGATTCAACAATTTAAGTGAAAAGGCCACTTGCCAATCAGCCACAAAAAAGTTGTGCTTAGAATACATACTGCTGAATCACAAAATAAATTTCTGTGTACTTCTGATAATGTTGAACACTCATGCCCTTTAAGACACAGCATGAAGTGTAGTTACCTGACAGCTAAGAAAGAGCAGGATGTTACAGTAAAAATAGCTATAAGATTAAATCTAACATAACCAGCAATCTTGGGGTTAAACTGTTTTCTTGATTCTGAAGCATGCAAATGGATTACGCCAACATATATCTACTTCTGATCTACCAAGATGTATTGGTTCATAAACCAGAAATTCCCAGAAATTCTACCTTTTGGCTACTAACAATTTTTTCTGTACTAAACAGATGCAGATTTATCCAATGAGGAACCCTGAATTTAGGTCCATCAACCAAAATAATGTGTCTGTTAAGAATTCAGAAAAGGAAAGTGCAAAAGTGGAAAAAGGCACAATTCTTAGATTAAAACTGATTATTAGTGTCATTCTATTTTCCCAAGGTATAAGATCTGATCTAGAAGACCAGAAACCTTTCCTTACCTTAGGGATCCCAACTGATGTACAAGGGAGAAATGAATGTTCGCACTGTTCAAGGTATTTTTCTGAGTTGCTTTTTCCAAATAAAAGAGTAACCACAAAACCCCTAAAATGGAAAAAGAAAGACCAGCTACAACAACAGCCATCTTTCCCCACCTCTAGAAAATATTTCACAGCAAGTTATAAAATGACAATATATGACAGTTTGCTTACTCCTACTCTTTCACAGTGTAGTGTGCTGCTTAAAATAACTGACACAATACTAAGTATGAAGTTTCCCAGTCTTGTATTATGTGTCTTCGTATAATTTTATCACATAGCAGCTCTATAAAGCGCAGGGTATACTACAGAGCCCGCTGCATGAGAAGAACCTGTCATAACACACTGTCTATGCTCACAAATACGAAAGAGGGGTACATGGAAAAAGGGGTACATATAGAAGTTGCTCTGGTTGTATTTATACAAAGATTCTTTTACTTTGACACTATGAAGTAATAAACTCTTTAGTGATCAGTTCAGGCCACTCCATTATAGCATAAGCCACAAAAGCACAGTCCAGGAATAAACTGATGTAGTAGGCATAACTAACCACTGATTGCATATGTTTAAAGATTGCACTCAAACTTGCTACAACAGCAATAATTTATTTACAGCTTATGACACTAGGGCACAAAAATACATAAACAAACTAGTTTTACTAAGAAAGAGATGAAAACCTAGCATTTGTGCCAATTATAGCATAAGCAAAGTATGTAGCTTTTGAAACATCCAAGCATACTAAAAAAAAAGTCACTGCTGCTCAGACTAGCCTTGGGATGGCTAAACATGCATAGCTTTTTAGACAAATTTCAAAACATTCAATTTAGAGGCCAGCTGACCAGTACTTGTGACCACAGGATCTCACAAAGCTATTCCAGGCTTGAAATGTGGTGAAATAATACATTCTTTCAATATAGATTGCTGTTGATATATGATACTCACAAGATTAGAGAAAAATTACTATCCAAGCTAAAATACGACATTTGAAGTTTTTAATTTCCAAATTGGGAACCGTTCTTGTTAAGTCCCCCAGAGGCTCAGTAATTCAGAAGCAGGGAGATGGCCATTTATACCTCAACAACTCCAGGAAAGAGAGGGGAAAAAAAAAAAAGAACTACACAAAATTATTACCAGGAACTAGGCAATGCATAAGAAAAGTTTACTTGATAATGTAATTTCCTTACAGCTGTCTTTACCTGCCAGATGACAGCAAAAAATAAAAGTGCTAGTAGCATCATAATTCAGTTCAAGGACAAGAACTTGCTTAGAAAAATCTCAATATTAGTTTCACTAATATTTGGTTGGTTTGTTTTTAATTATTAAAAAGTTTGAGTTTTCTTTTGATTATCTATGACTTTTCTATTAGAAACCTCAGTTGTCTTTTAAAGAAAGTACTATACTCAAATTTGGCCTAAAATCAGTTTTAGCTTCAAACGTTTATCAGCAAGCTGCTTCTCTTCCTTTGTTCAAAAGGACTGAAGCCTTGGAAATAACTACTATAGATTACATCTCTGTTTTCTCTCAAATGTTTTGATACTCTTAAAGTTAATGACTCATTCAAAAACACTAATACTACCAATACAGTTTAAAAATATGCTCATCTTCTTAGATGCCTTTAAGTATTTTCACTTTTAAGCTAGACATGCTAGGAGCTTCTGCTTCTATGAAGAAATTCTCTAATTTAAAATTTTGTGTGCATTACAGAAGGATACATAATCTGACTATTCAGGGCATCTGTTAGCTAACCAGAACCTTGTAGTGTAAATGCTTATCTAATTCAGCAAGAGGATTCTCAATATGGTGAACAAGAAATCATTTTACTTCTCTCTAAATTAATAGATCAGGAGAAGGAAAAGATTGTATTTTATTTATTTTTTTTAAAAATTCTTCCAAAGATTACTGGAAGGCCAGCTTTTCTCAAGGACAGAGTAGCAACAGAACAAAGGTAAAAGATAGAAAAATGAAAACCACAGATTTATCATTTTCCCCTTGAGTCCAAAAAGTAACAGTCTCAGCTGAATGCTTTGTGAAAGTCAAAAAGCAGCTTCAAAATCATTCCTGATTTGGTCAGCATTTAGAATCGTCAACATAGGCAGCCAGTCACATATATATGGATGTGATTGAGTATCAATTATTATGGGTTTTGATGACAGAGCAAATTTCCTTAAATGACAAAGCAACTGATGATCCAAGAAATTTCAGTTCTTGCAACATCAGAAGCCCAAGCCTGGCGGGAGAGCCACAATTCACATAATTTTTATTTTACTTCCTTAGGACTGAAAGAGAGAAAGAAAGAAAAGAAGGTAATTAATGCTTAGTAGAAAGAAAAGGCAGATGGAAACCAACAGGCCCAGCAGTCAGGTTAAAGGATCTGCATCAACACTTGAAAAAGAGGCAAAAAGTGTTCCATGAAGAATTACACGCTGTAATACTCTGAACAGGTTAAGGAAACAAAACCTGTATTTTGCCTCCTGCTTTTGAAGGAAAGAGCTCAGTTCCCTACGTGATGAGTTATCAAATTCTGAATCGAAAAAGGCTATCATAGATCAGCCTTGAAACAAAATGAAACAAGGAGAAATTCTGATTTAGAACTTTTATTCATATATACAAATGATTTCAGTATTCTTCCATGCACACAAAAACCCAATAGTATATTTACTACAAGCAATCTGTGCAAACACACAGCTGAGAGTAAATCAAAAAGAAATAACTGGCACGTCATGGAAGTTAAAGAGTATAAACAGACGTATTACATTGATACAGATATGGCACCACCATTGTCTTTCTGCATAGCTCACTGGTGTGTAATTTAAATGCTTAGGTCAATACTAAGAATGCAACCAGCTAGGATTCAGCATTTTCTTTTGTTTAAACTGCAAAATGGGACAGCAGCTGGACTTCTAGCTAGTGGAAGTCAGAAACCTTTGATACAGGCCACTTTTGGGTTTTTTGAGCAAAGTATAAAAACCTAGAAGTAATGTAAAATTCAACCATAAAATTCTAGCATAAAAATCCATATCCAAAATTGTTTTTTTTTTCCTCCAGAAAAGGACATGGTAAATATTATGGACACTTCTATAATCAGGAACAAAACTACATTTTTATTTTCTAAATTTATGTAAATAATGTTGTAACATAAAATTGCAAGTCATAAGTGGAAAAGTTACTTTGTAACATTAATTTGTTTGTTTCTAAGAGAAACATGACTAAGCACTTGGCTAAACTTCTAGGGAATTAATTAAAAAAAAAGGCAAAAGCAGGCAGGAATCATTTAAATAAAAACCTATTTGACCTAGCTGGCACTCAGGGTTCTGTGTGCTGAATGTTAACGTGTGTCTGAAAAAGATTAACAGTGTAAAAAATGGCCAGATCACAGCCTTATTCAAAATGTGTATGTTAAAGTAATGAAGTGATGACATTCTACTGCAAGGGCTGGCACTTGACATCTATGTAAGTAAACACATAATAGGGAGATGGATACAAATTCTGCTTCAAAGATACACTACCACTAGATGAATTTATCCTTAATAAGATCAATGTTTACTGACTAGCTACAAAAATGAAACAAAGCAGCAGAAGAACCACAGAGCTGACTTGAGAATGAGTGAGCACAGGCACCACAGGCATTCTCATGGTGGCACATTGTAGCTGGCTTCAGACATACTCTATGAAAGACTGCTTTGACTGTTAGCTTCGAAAAGCCAAGCTACTGAAATTGAGCAAGAATGAAGGATAAGCTCTTATTTTTCATACTGCAAATACTAAGGAAGTGGTAGCACAAAACAGTAAACAGAGGAAATCTTGCCCTTTGGACAGACTCTTTGTCTTTTCCTCTGGACAAACAGCCAGCAAAATATGATAACATACATGCATCAAGAATTAACAAGACAAAAGCATTTACTTGGAGTTGGTTTTACTTTAACTAAATCCTCATTCTAGAAGACTGACCATTCTGATTTTTCAGAGATGGAATGCCAAAGTTAATCCAGTTGAAACCCATGCATAGCAGCTCTAATCCTAGCTACAAAATTCTATTACATTTTTTGATGAGACATACAGGAATATACATACATTCTGTACTGTATCTAATAAGAAGGTTAAAAGGGTGTTCCAAAGGAAGGACAAAAACCTTAAAGATAGTCCACACACCCCATTAGAAATCAAGCAGGTCTTGGAGAGCCTAGAAATGTTGTTATTCTGCAGATTAGTCTTATGAGAGAGAAGAAGGACGAATAGACATTTTGACTTTGCATTGAAAGTTTTAATGGTTACAAGGCAGACATTATAATATACAATGTAATAATGGTGCTAAAGACTATAAAAACTTCACCTGTTTGCTTCCTTCCTGTCTATATAAAGTACGAAATGCCTACAGCTGCTGAACTCATCTACTTGTTCAAAGTGTAGCATCACTTCTAAACACCCAGGAAAGCATCCACTAGCTTTCCTCACAAATCAAGTGCCTTAGGTAGGGAAATGAGATTGTGATAGAAAAGGAGACATAATTACTTAGTAAGTACCTGGGAAAAGAACTGACACAGTAATAGAAAGCAGGAACTGAAATTAACATTGGTTTTATGTGAGCATTTTTTCTCTAACACCGCTTATAAACAGCTAAACTGAGATCTCAAAGAAAAAAAATTTTTCATAAAAACCTGCTCAAATGTGGAAATATTAATTACATAAAGCCACTACAGATCTTCAGAGCAAGCTATTTGCTAAGATTCACATTAAAATTTTACTTCCATAGAAAATTATACAAAACACTAAGTAGTATACTTACCCACCCACAAAGCAGAGGATATAAAATGCAAAGTAAAATATAGCGAAGGGTCCAAAAGTTACTAGAAAAAGCACAACGCCAAGACTTCCCCATCCCCATATGGAAAGACTGGTCTGTAATGAAGAACAGATAGAAAAGGAACAATTAACATGATATTCATACAACTTTAAATCTCCAGAGCAATATTTGTAGTTTCTACAAAGCTTGATACATTGTAACTAGATAGGAAATAAGTTCTTCTTGATGAAACAAAAATTACCTTTGTTTTAAAGAGTATATTGCTATCAAATATGCCCCTGTTATATTGTCGACTAGTAGTCCTGTTTAGCCAAAATTAGAGTATTTTTCTTTCAAATACTATTACTCATGTCTAATTTCAGATGCAACTATCATCCTTTAAGGTGTCATTTCTTTTTCTTCTCTACCCTCATTTTGTGCACTTTTGTTCCTTGAGATCACCCCTTCTCCTTCCCCATGAAAAGTTCACTGACATTTCCAGAAAAAACCAGGTTTTATGACAGAACAGGAAGTTGCAAGACTAAAAATGTGTCCCTTTCTCCAGTCAAGCCACAGATGGGTCAACAGGTGCACCAAATATTTGATGAAAATACACTCTTACTCTCCCCCATAAACAAAAGAGAGGAAACTGATTATTACCTCTAACAATTACTACCATAGAAATCAAAGACATTCAAACAATCCTTTGAAACACCCAAGCAGGATTTTCTTTTGAAACCAGGACATTTAATATATATATATATAAAAATGAAAAAAAAAAAAAAGGAGCAAGAGAGAGATCCCTAATTAACACTTTTGTCCACACAGGCATTTCCACATTCCTAAAAGAGATCTGGTTTAGCAGGCAGGACTAAATACTTTGGCAGTGGTGGGGAGACAAAGGTTGTTTGAAAAATCCATGAGACACTTAAAGCTGGCCACAAAAACATCTGTGGGACTGGTGGGATTTGGCATAAATGCAGCAGTGCTTCACCTGCTCTGGTGGAGCTACCACAAATACAAAAAAAATCCAGCAAGATTCAGGTTATTGTGCCAACACAGGTTACAGTGTAAGTGCATTTATATACACAGATATATGCACACATGATCTATCTGTATAGACAGACGTGTGTATGCACATACATACACGTTTATGGACAGTAATCTAAAAAACCAAGGTAGGGAAAACCTGACTGATCTTAGCTACAATAGTTTTTAGACCTTCCCAGTGTTGCAATGCAGTCAACAAAACTTACATAAATTTAATTCAACCCAATATGGAAAGCATGTTTCAGCCAAGTCCCAAGAGTGTGAAACCAATGACGAGAAGTATTTATAGGCCACCAAAACTGTTCCAGTTCTAAGGTTCTCAACTTCTTTTTCTTTTTGTTGTCTAATTTACGCCTTTCCTAACAGTGATCAAATGATACCCTGATGGGAACTCAGACAACTGCTATGTCAACAAGTAACACTAAGGAAGTACTTAAATAAACTCGTCTTGCAGTTTGACATTTAGAAAACAAGCAGAGATTGAACACCATATTTGCAGAGAGCTGTTTTTTAGCTTTTAATTTGGAGGACAGGGGAAGCTTGGCTACAGCCCATTTCTCTCAAGGACTATTTAGATTTCATCTTTTCATCTTAGGCACAGGATTAAAAAAAAAAATCAACTTTTTCAAAAGAAAGTTTTAGAAATCCTATAAACAACGAAGACTTCTATATAAAGCAGCTTTGATTATTTTCTGAGAGCAACAGCAAAAAAGCAAAATCACAGCTCTGAGGAGAGACTGTTTCACAAATCTAAGCTGTAAGAATCAGAATTACTTAATTCTTTCCAGGAAGTTTAATGGAACATGGAGATAAAATTCTATTTTCTTCCTAGTTCAGTTTCTTAGCAAAAGATACAATCTATACTGGCTTTTTATTTAGTGTTTGAGGCTGGGAAAAATTAAACATACAAGTACATAGATGAGTGTAATTAAAGTGCTGCAATTAAAATACTGCATTGCAAGTTATTCAGTTATGTTTAAGCTAAAAAAGTGCTTTATTATTAGATGATATAAACCATACAATCAACACAGCTAAAATGCTGAATTGGTGCTACAGTAAAAAAAGAAAAATCTTGATCATGATTGAGTAGAAGATTTTGTTGTTTTGTTGACTCAGAGTAAGTAAATGCAGTAGATAATTGTGTCCTTCCTGAAGAGAGCCTACAGGAAAGATGGAGAGACTATTTACAACGGCATGTAGTCACAGGACAAGGGGGAATGGATTCAAACTGAAAGTGAGTAGGTTTAGATTGGATATTAGGGAACAACTCTTTACTGTGAGGGTGGTGAGGCACTGGAACATGTTGCCCAGAGAAGCTGTGAATGCCCCATCCCTTAAAGCGTTCAAGGTCAGGTTGGATCGAGCTCTGGGCAACCTGGTCTAGTAGGATGTAGGTGTTCCTACCCATGGCAAGGGGCTTGGAACCAGATGATCTTTAAGGTCCCTTTCAACCTAAACCACCCTATGATTCGATGATAAACTCTTTGGAGGGTAGAGAGAAGAGACACACCAATCTACAAAAACAACCAAACAAAAAAACCCAAAACAACCTGGCTAATGCAACAATTAAATAAAAACAAGATCTCACTGTACATCTAAATTCCAACACAAAAAGAAGGTTCTGCCTAATTATGCCCTGAGAAATACATTTTAAAACTTCTGCAGAACACTACGAGCACCAGGAAGATAAGGAAGATATGCACACAGAAAATAACATTTAATCAGTCTTTTTTTTGTCAAAAAACCAGTATGCTTAATGGTATCATTTTAAAAAGTTTAATTTCTAAATATGGAGTAAGCACTCTAAATGACTTAATTAAACTACATGGCAGGATGCATATTCAGAGTTGGATGAATGCATAATTAACAAAGAAAGTTCTATAACTCTAATAAATAAAACAGTAACCTTTTGTCCTCTGCTCTAGTTTTGCAATTTAGCATATGGCTACAGAGATTCAAATCTCATTTGGTATTTTAATAGGATTTCTTAAAATTCATACAACTTGGTACACTGCAGTAAGCACAACCGATACTGGCCCAATTCTTGTATACTCTAAATGTGTGATTTATACTCTTACAGATTTTGAGATATGCAAAGGGATCTAATCATCAGGATGCCACCCTTTTGGCTGACTGTAAATAAAACTTCTCCTAACTTCACACTTCAGTAGTATAACTCCTAGGCAAAAAATGAAAACTTTGGGTAAAGTTCCTTAAACACATCAAAGTCAACTAATTAAAGAATGTCTAAACATTACACAAATATGACTACACAGCTGGTCAGTATAAAAATAGGTTCAGGTATTTAAATTCAAACTCTGCTTGCAACTTATTTCCTAAACAGTTTTATTTATGATACTAATTTTTTAGAAGACTCACAGATTTACTAAAGTTCTGTCTCGCCTTACTAAAGTTAACTGCAGGGTGAATGCTTATCACACTTGACAGAAAGAACAAGCCAGTCTTCTGAATAAGTGGTATAAATACTAGCATTTAAGTTGCAGTTATCCAGACCCTGGATAGCTGACATGCCCTATGTCAAGCTGAACTGGCATAGTGCTGTTCACTGACTTTCAAGGAAGTTGGGATGTTTCCTAACAGCTAAAGAAGTACACAGGCCTTAGTCCTGTGGTAGGCATGTTTGGGTACACACCATGTGCACACACACACGGATAAAGGATCTTTATTGCATAACAACAACTGTTCCATCTCATTATTTGTAGCCAGTTTTGCTTACCACCACTACAGATAGTGTATGATTGCCTCACCATCACCACTTCTTAGCTTTCAAGTCTAAGATTTGACAGACTTCTGCAGTGTATTACTAAGGTCATATATACAATGGGCCAATGGAGCATCACAATCACACACGGTAACTTTCCACAGTATGGAACTGGTTTAGCAAATTAAACTGCAGTTGAAGTTAAGGGCTGTCTCTAAGCTCAAACAGTGCACTGCAGGTGAGAATAGACACACACAGGTGAATATTAACACATGCTTGATTCAGCTTTTAGGGACAACAAGACTATCACCTCAGTGACACCACCAGTTTTTTTTTTTACTGGGTTTTGTCCGTTTTTCCCACCGTATACAGCCAACCACTAAAAGTGGTACATAAAGAATTTGCTTTCTTATATACATCTGCCTTCTCTTTCTTTGTTTCCTGCTTCCTAACCACTGCAACACTGTGATGGTCTTAGCTGCACAAGGTCTTAGCCTTATGGCTAGCAGTGCTAAGCTAAGACTATGTGACTTAACATGACCATTCACTCAGGACCTTATATAAATCCACAATAGCAATTACTTATTCCCATAAAAAGCACAATTATGGCTTACTAAAAAATAGCTTCAATAGGTTTCTCGTTTGCTTACTCCAGCTGACAAAGCTTTCAGACCTTTGCCTCTCTCCCATCTTTATGCAAAATCCTCAGCCTTGACACACCTTAAAATGATTCACCAGGCTAACATAGGTTTGTTGTTTGGATTTCAACTAGTGCTGTCAACTTTAGCCTGCAACTAGCAGTCAGATATACAAGTGTTTTTAGTTTAGTGCAAAACAAGTGCAGATGACAGGTTCTTTCTATCCTCCTGAGTGCCACCAAACAGCAGACACACGTGTTTCCTCTCAAGGTTTCAGGTGCCACTGCCCTCTCACTCCAGCAAAAAGCTCCTGTTCCAAGCACTTGTCTCTCTTTACAATTTCCCCCCATATTCAGAGTAACTGTGGTTCCAAGCTTGGAGATGCAGTATGAGAGGAAATAAAGAACACCCATACAGAAAAGTCAGACTCTGGAATCACCTGCTTGTCCATCTTAAAGCTTCGAAAGAATATTACTTAAGTCTTACAGTAGCATCCAACAGAGCTGTACCGCATGGGAAGATTGCTGATTGTGACTGTTTTCAAATTTAATGGTTGCAACAGAATAATCTGAACTTCGAAGAAACAGCGTCATTTAAAAACAAAAACATGTTTCTTTGCTCACAATTCTTTTACTGTGTTTATCAAATTACATTTGTCCATTAAGATGCTAAAAATTATTGTAGCTGACCTGTCCCAAACATGACACTGATAATCAAACCACTGCTTGCCACTTGGGTAGTTGAAACTATTAGAGTTTTTCTAATATGCTTTACCAAATGTATTTAATGCCTTCTCTGGGCTCACATTAAAAAAAAAAATTGTCAGAGATTACATATAACGTAGATGTCAAGTTTAATTTTGTTAATTCTACACATCTGCCTTTTAATTTGACTTCCATTTTGAGTGTAAATGGAGCATGTTCACATATAAACCTTTCCATAATTAAGGTGAATGTCATTTTTGTCAAGTGATTAGAAACATTATTTTAGGTTTCAAATTACTGTCTCTTCACTAGCATGACAAGTAAAATTGGAAAGCTGTACCAACTGGAGTGCCAGTTTCACTCCAGAGAAACTGTTATGTTACAGTACTCAGAGAAATATTTAACAAATGTAAAATAAACCATTAACAACCCTGTAGGTACCTTCTCCCATCTGGAAAAGTTATAATAATCAACTGAAAGACATGTTAAAGAGGGTTTTGAAGAGTTCTGCATATTATGGTTTCCTAATATTAATAAAGGTCTCTTTTTAACCTCTTTCTTCTTATCCTTTCTCCTTTTTCCTTCCTTAGCTCCAAAAAGGCAAAGCAGAACAAACCCTGAGCTCCACTGCCACTTCATAATATGTAAAAATAATTGTAGTGGATCTGCAGTGTACTGCAGTACTCACAAGAAAACTCCTGGGATTTTTAAAAATTTTTTTCCAAGGAATTTTTTGTATTCTATTTTGCTTTTACTGCTCTAAGTTTAGATCTATTATTTTCCCAAAGCAAACTTAAAATACTAAAGCATATAAATATACACTGATCATTTCTTAAATAAATAAATAAAATTGCACAATTAATGTTAAGAGTTAAGAAATTGAAGAAAATGAAGTTTCTTCTGGATAAGTACAGTATTCCTGCTGATCCCTCCGGGTTACAAGGCTGGAAACTTTCCTTTTCTGTTACACAAGAGTCCACCTGTCCACTCTCTACCTCACCTCTTCTTCTGCTCAATGCACGCCTTGCATGTCAAATGGCTTACCTGGTTAACAGTTGGATTAATTCAAATGTAATCATGTCTAATTGTATTGAGTTCAGATCTTCCTGCTGTTCCTTACACTGCATGAAACAGGAAAGCTTTTGGGATCTTTTTCCCCTCCCTTCCCCTACAGTTATACAAGGCAGTCTAACAAATTAGGCTTTTACAAAGAGGCAATAATTTTTCATCTATACTCTAAGACCACTATTACTGCACTGTTGCCTATTCATGAAACTCATTTTTAGAAGCACAAACCTTTAAATGAATATACAATGAACATTTTCTTAAAATACATAACATTATAGTGTGTAACAAGAAAGTTTAAAAGTTATTGTGCGTATTACTTCAATTTCAGTATTTATCCAACGAATCCATTAGTAAAATCTGCTTGTTTGCTAAAGTCAGAATAATAGTATTGAATTAGTAATGTAATTACAATACTAATAGAAAAGTTACCTTCCATATTTTTATACAATTGGTTCTTTGCAAGAAAAAGACCAACCTTTCAGTTAACACCTCCAGTTCTACCAGAAATGGTAAATATTTTCAACATCAAACTTTCTTTTGAAGTGAAAAAAGCAGAGTAAAATTCAGCCTGGAGTCAAGAGTCAAGATTAGTAAAGACTATTTTTTCTTCCTCTCTCACACCTGCTCCACCAGCATTGCTGATCACTACATAAAATTAGGAAGTGAAAATTTTCATTTAAACTGACCTTCATTTTACTAACCTTTATTTTCAGCACTAACAGCTACTTAATTATACTGCAGAACTATCAGCAAGGGACAGAAAGCCTGATTTCATGTCGCTGTTTCTTGAGGATGGCCCAAGTATCTCTCTTAGTACAAAAAACAAGAGACAACCTTCATAGACACACACATTCTTTCTGATAACACGCATGCATTAAAACCTACTCTGAATCATGTTCTAATTTAAAAGAATATGGAGTTTTGGTCAAAATTAAAAGAAGCACTTGAGCATCTTGGATAGCAATGGGAAATAAATGATGCAATCCCACTTTCGGCTACTTTCTTAAATATGAAAGTCACACACTCAAACTCATCTTTAATACTTTTTCCAAGAAAGTGATCCTTTTCCTTTGTAACAATCCATATTGACTTGTATCCAAGCTAATTTAGTTATTTGGACAGAAAACAAGACAAAAGGATGAAAGCATTTTGGATCACCTTAGGTGACTGAAACAGGGCCAGGTTCATTGCTTGACAGGATCGCCTAAGGTGATCTAAAGTGAGAAAATAAAGTAATCCCTCTAACTCTACCTTGAATTTAAGCCAATGAGATAACCTAGACTGTTCTACATTCAGCCTCTGCATAAACAGATTACATGTATTTCAAGCCTTTCTAGTGCAAAACAATTGCAAAGGGGAGAGAAGGGAAAGCCCCCAGAATCTTTATCAAGAGGGAAAAAAAAAGCCTCTGTACTCCTAAAGGGCTAAAAATACTGAATTCACATGCTCTTTAGTCAAGAAACTGTTCTTGCATATATCATTTGTGACTACTGCTCAAGCAGCATGTTAAGCTTTTTACTTTCTTGCCTTCAACTGCACCAAGGAGTTATTTAAAAGTTCTTTTCACCAATTTTTTCTACTTTCACTGCTAAAGAAACCTGATTCCACTGAATGAACTTAATCATCAGCTTTGCTTCTAGAACAATTTCTACTACTTAAGGTTCCCAATATTTATCTGGAAGAAAGTACATTAAATCAGTCTCTCTCCCTAAGAATCAGGTCTCATAGGCAGTCTCTATGTCTCTTCTAATAAAACCTGGAGGGAAAAGCTCAGGGATCCTACAGAAACAGTTGCACAGGACATGTTTTTGAAAAGGCTTTTTGTATCTTAACAGCTGAGCTTTTGGAAGGTAGAGAGTTCTTCAGTTATAAGCTCTTCTTTCATGATAGTGGTAACTTCAACTCAGCACCCTTTCTGCCACGCAATAAACGTCTGCCTATTCTTTGAACTTAAATCTCCATCATACTGCCCAATTTATGCCATTATCTGGATCACCTCATACTTACTAAGAAAATTTATATCAAGGTTATATATAAACTGTTTGGGACACAGTCTTCAGTTTAAAGGCAACCCCTTCCTGTCTATGATCTTTACAGTGAGGATGAAGTGGAAAAAGATGGGTTATAAGACATTTGATGAACAGTGATTACTTTTCTTAAAATAAATCCATTATTTTTTCTATGGAGATACCACACAATTTCACAGCAGTGGCTGGGTGCCAAATAGTTTGTGCAATCTTTAATTGATAGAATCAGCTTTTAAAAAAAATATGCACAGTGATCCAGTGATATCCACAATGTATCCACAAAAATATCCACAGCGATCTGTTTCAGAAAATCTCAGTAACTTCAAACCACAACCACCCCACAAAAACAAGAAGTGAAACAAAGTAAAAGTGCCTAGTTCTCGCAAATACAAAACTGTCAAAGACAAAGATATAATAAAGACAAACTACATAAAATTATGAACGTTTTGGAAGTGCAGCAGTAGCTATTCAGATTATTTTTTTTGCTTTTTTCCTAACAACTCATTTAATGTAAACAGCAGACAGTATCTTCAAATTTTACACTTAAAAAAACACTAAGATTTTTGGTTTTACCACTTGATGACTTGCTTGAAAGCATCAATAAGCAAATAATTATTTTCAAGCAAGCTCCTCAGAATCAGTAGTTTCTTCCAAACAGACTGACAAACCATACATTTCAATTCATATCTGCAGGATGTGTGAATTCTTTTTTACTGAGAGTTAAACTTATATGTTTACACTTACACATATTTTGTGTACACATAAATATTATATATACACACAAAATCCAGTACTTAACTTTACTGTAGAAAGATTTAGTCATTAGCTTCTAAATAACCTGTTAGTACTTCAGCTTCCTCAGGCTATAAAATTAGTCATCCACGAGTTTTGTTTAGTTCTTTAATCCGCTGGTGATATCATATGTGCTATTTGATACTTGCAGCACAGTTTTCAGCAGTATCCCACTAACTTTAGGATGAAACTACTAAGGACGCAGTATAGTGGTTTACTCTGTTTTTTTATTCTTTTAATACTACATAGCATAATCTAACAGTTCCCAAATAAGCAACATTCCTCCTCTAGATGAAAAAGTTACTTTAAAAATACTATGCTAGCAACATAACTTTAGAATATTTTTATCTAAGACTGGACCAAATATAAAGATTGACATGATTCTGTGATATTTGCCTTATTAGGTCAGGATACAAATGTAAAAGAGCATAAATGGAAGAAAGCAATTCACATTCTCTATCACAATTGCCAGAAGTCCTTCAGTAATACTCACCCTCCTACCTGACATTCAACAAGTTAACACTCAACAAGACTAAAAGTTAATTTCCACCTTGTTCTTAGTGATCAAGGCTGTTATCTCTAACTAGTCAGTTATGACATATATCTTTGTAGATCTATTTTGGTAAACGAAATAACATTGTTTAAAAATCCCTATCCCTCACCACTCCTGTAAGGAAGTCTTTTTCTCTTTAATCTATTATGAGGAGAAGAAAATCTATAAGCAACAATCTAGTGTTCAGGAGAAAACACATTGAGTTTCTCAGCTGTGATGTCAAATGGCACCTTGTACAGGTAATACTGCAACTGCTGTCATGGAATCCAGAAAGCCAAAGCTCAACAGAAAGTCAATATAAATGATTTCCCAGACCATACTGGCACCAGAAGAGCTTTAGCACAATATCCCACAGCCTCCTTATTTGGTGATTATAAGGTAAGTGGAAAATTGACTGGATTGCTGGATGCAGAGACACCACCACTGCATGTTCAGTGGGCAGCCAGTAAGTAGGTGGGAACCTTAGAGGATCAGTATGGAACCGATGATGTTTAATGTCTTAACAATGTGGGTGATGGGACACAGGGAACTCCCAGTAAGACTGCACAGATTACCAAAGTGGGGTGAGTGCTCAGTACACTGGAGGGTTCAGAGGAGTGTCAACAGGCTAGACAAATGGGTTGACAGGAACTTCAGGAAGTTCAATGAAAAATAAGCACAAGTTTGCATCTGGGGTGGACACAATACCCTGGGCCCCAGTAAGGTCTGGGGCCAACTCTCTGGGAAACAGCTCTACAGAATGGGACCCAGAGCTGGGCCAAAAGGTGAACTTGTGGCAGCAGTGTGCCCTCATAGTGGGTGGACAACAGTATTCTACCCTGTATCAACAGAAGTGTCACCAGCAGGTCCAGCAAAGTGACCCTTCTCTATTTGGACACTCCTAGAGTCCTGTGTCAAGTCTTGGTCTCCCTATTACAATATAAATCCATCCAGAAACCAATGTACAATATCCAATTCCACCACAAGGGATTTTGTGCCAAAACAAAATATATCCATATAATGAGGCCACATACTGGTTATACCGGCCACCAAGAGAAGGGTAGATTTAGAGAGGTTGTTGGTGCTCCCAATTTATATTCTGACCCTCTTTTATGTAACTGAGAAGTAAAATAATTTTTGGAGTATTATCCCCTTCCTCCACTCCTTGATGCTCACCTTTATCTTCAAAACTAAAAAAGCAAGAGCAGTAGTTTCTACACACTTACTACCAACATAATGAAACACATCTACTGTCTAAGCATTGGAGTCTGAAGAAAGAGCTACCAACACTGTATTCACTGATTTTAATACTTAGGGGGGTCGTTTTGTTCTTTTAATTCCAAGACCTCAATCAGTGCCAGCATCACAAACTAGTTTCAGTTTGGACTCCTGCTTGCAATGATCACCTCTTCACTGTATCTAATTTCTCTTGTCAAAAATTTACTGATAGTTCCCCAACATTTTTTACAAGTATGCAGTACTTCTTAATCAGCATTGTAATTAGCAAAATATAAAATGAAATGGATATAAAAATAGAAGAACTTCAAAGCAGAGTATGCACCATAAAGAAGCAGTTATCAGTACACAAATAACAAACAGATCCCAAGCTGCAAATACAGTACATTTTGAAGAAACTTTAATCCACTAAGAGAATATTAGCACCTTCCTCTGAAAATTGTGATGATACTCCACTGTTTCCTTCTTAAGTTTAAATTTAATAAAATTCTTAAGACTGCCATACGTGTTCCCCAGTTACAAAATACAGAAACTCTGATACAACCACTATTTCACTATAAATTCCGAGTGGTCTCTTGAGAGTACATCTGAACTCCAACAAGGCCAAATTTCCTATCAAGCATGCTTACTGGATGAAGACAAAATAACCATGGAAACAGCTGTTACACAAAATGACACAAACCTCTATCAAGCTAGAGTAAGCCTCAAAACTTCCAATTCCTGGCAGCTGCTTTTCTGGACAGAATATCATCCAGTTGCATAAAGTAAAGCAATACATAGAGATTAGTTCATTGTCACCAAGTTATTCAGCACTCCACAATATTCAAGGAAGACTGCAACTTTAATAAGCATCTGATGCCTAACTCTTTGCAGAATGGACAGTGCCAATACAAAAAATCAGCACTCTGAGGGTATGGCAAAAAATGCCGTTACTTAAGAGTGGGGGAAGTGTTTAAATATTACTGTCTTTTTCCAATGGGAATATAATGAAAATAAACCAAATCTTCCCCCTTCATGTGTTTAATATTTCCCTTTCTAATCCCTCTTCCAGTTCTTATTGCTTGTGTGCTTTACCCACTCACTTCCAAGAGATGTTTGGCTCACCATCCCTTTTGGGAAGGCATACTTGCTCTGTGCATCTCCTTCATGGTCCCCTGTGCACTTCTGTCTTTTCCTGAATACTGTTACTGAGAAAACTATTGTCTGCTGCCTGCACAACCCTGAGAAACTTTGCAAGTTTTACCAAGTGATTTCCTAAAGAAGGCTGCTCACAGGCACTGCAATGTGTAGCTTAGAAGAAAACAGGTAAGTAGGGTGGAGCCTCCTACAATTTTTTCCAATAATCTGTTCCATAACCTCTGTCCATCTGGCCTCTTTATGGAAGCAAAAAGCCTGCTGAATATCCTAGAAGAATCTTTAGCCTCAAGTAATCCTCTCCTTCCTCACAACAAATGTGGGCCCAGAATCAGCATATCAACTATTCCCTGGATATCTCTCAGATGTGTATACTACCTCTCCCACTGAGACACTGAAGAAGGAAAGCAAGTGTGAATATCTACAAATAATGTTTATGCAGAGGGACACTTCTATGAACTCGCTGGAACACTTCGTTCTCAAACATCAGGGCATGGAAAATTTCCAACATATTTCAATGAATTTGAAGGGGGAGGGGGAAAACAAACCACAGAATTGGCGCATCGACATTTGCCACTTCAAGATTATAGACTGAAACTAATTATAGACAAAACTAATTGAGTCATTTGAGTATCCAGCTCTCAGGGCAAGTTTACAGAAGATATCTAAAAACTTGAATCAATGCTACTTGGTCAAGAAAAAAAAAACACCTCACCAAAGTGGAGCTACCAAACCTTACTCACAGCTTTTCCTGGAGTCAGAGATACATTCAGAAGTCACAGAAGGAACGATGACATTCCCTGTTTTCACAAGGATGGGAATTACTTTGGATATGATTCCCTTTAGATCTATACAGAAGGAAATGCAGAATAGCACTATGCACTTCTCTAGCACTGGACTGTGCAGCAGTTGATTTGGCACCTTCTCCCTTGTTCCCACCCTCGTATCTCTCCAGAAGGCAGGTTCGCCAAGGCAAAAAAAGCACCTCTTTAGCAGCAGCCCAACCCAGATCCAGTCAAGTATCATGTTATATTGAGATTATTCAGATAAGAAAAATTATTTAAAATAGAAAACAAAAAAGGTATGAGTAAAATAAAGCACAATTAAAAGTAACAGTAACTGGCAATGGCAGACCATTATTAATTGTAGAATCCAATAAAGGAAAATATCCAATAAAGTAATGGAAGAGCACAGAAACATTTCTAGAAATATTGTTGCTGTTGGTCTCACTCTTGCTAATTCATAATCTTTTCAAAAATTTTTTAAGAAGCTGTACTAGTACAACTGTCAACTGAAAGACAGAAGACCAATACCATTTAAAGTCCAGACCTTAAAACCAACATGAAGAAATAAATATAAAACTTATTTCAAAGTTTTAGGCAAACACGCAAATCAAATTAATGCAAGCATAAAGCATTAATCAAGTGTTGTAAAGAAATACACTTTAATAAAAAAAAAAAGAAAATTATATTAATAAAAACCAATTTGTTTTCCACAAGAATTTTTAAATTTTATAGTATAAACCATAATAATTATTTACTATTTCATTATATGTACTGTTGCCATGGGGTTTTAATTTTTTAATTTTTTTATTTTGTAGCTTTTAGAAGTAGTTGTATAGTAAATGTAGATTTAATGTAGTAAAAATCCCTTACCCTTTGACACAACTTTCACATAGCAAACCCATCCCCATATGAAATTTCCCTAAATTCCACTAGCCTGTTTAGTCTCATTTTCAAGGTAGAAACCCTAAAATCTGCGTAAGAAGATATGACCCTAGAACACAACAACCTCCAAGCCCAGAGCTCTGGAAGGCCTCCAAGAACATCATGTCACCTGAAGAAGATGAAGATGAGGAAGAAGGGGTCCCAAAACACCCCCAGACTCAAATCCAAGAGGCGTGTTGGGGGGCAGACCAGGGGTGGTAACCGGACAGGGTTAAAATCATTATAAAAATGGAAAACACCTGTATTTGGGAGTGCACGGTGGGGGTATTCCTGGAAGCCTGGGGACCCATTAAAGCCTTTCCTTATCCTTATCTTACCTCCCAACTAATTTGGCCTGGAGTCTTTTTTTCTCCACAGCCCTTTTAGGCAACAGTACCATCAGATTAAATTTGTAATTCAGACATTAAATCACAATATTTAAAATTTCCATAGTATATGATTTTACTTTACAGAGTTGATGACATTTCAGTTTGTTAGCACTGTGATCAGAAACACTAATTTGAGTATATAAGCTATAAAAAAAGTACATTTCTTCCAAGTATGTTAAAAAAGGTTAGATACCTCAATCAAATATACTCTTCAATAAAAATTAAGATGTCTATCATATGAAATACGCCAAGATACACTGGGGGAAGGGAATCACTCACATAGCTTTTTAGGAAAAAAAAAAAGATTAAAAATAAGTCACACACCAAAATACAGATGTGATTTTCAAGCACAAATAGTTCCTTCAGTGAATAAGGAACAGATATCATTATTACTGATCCTATTATTTTCAAAGTATCACAAAAATAAAAAATATACTTCACAGAAACAAAAGCATATGCTTCAGAAAAGTAAGCTGATACAGTGTTATCAAACACTACAGCAGTTGGGGAAACCGAAAATAAACAAAGTTTCGAGTTGTTATAAAGGCCACAGAGTGCGAAGGTTTAAGTTGGCCTTGCACAGGAGGAAGGACTGAAGACACAGACTGCAGCAGCAGCTGTTAGAGCAGCAGCTCAGCAACGAGCAAGACTCTCTCATCTCTCCAAATCAAACAAGATCATCTTGACAATCAGCAAGGCTTTAAAGCAATCACTCTTTCTACAGTTACACTGGTTGGATACTTGTTTCCCCAAGCATGTACGCCACCAGATTTTCAACTCGTCCCTGCAGCCTGAAATGTCAAATGCTGAATAAAGGGTGACTGGGAACATCAGGCATGTTGGTTCCCCATTGCCTTCACTACCAATTAAGAGGTATGAGATAAATTATCCCAAGTCTGAGGCACTGTTTTGTAATGAGTGGAACAGCTGAGGCAAGAATTTCAAGATTCTAAGAGTATTTTCTAACAGCACTGACTGGAAGAGTGGGAATGCAGAGCATCCTACAGGACATGTAGCAATTCAAACTTCCTGCTCAAGTTCATTCCCTTACATCACAAGAGGCAGCCTAACCTGCACTGCTTCAGAGGCACCAGCAGAAGCATTGAGTACAGCATTTCTTAGAATTGCAAAAATATACAGAACAGGAATATGTGATCTTAAAATAGTGACATTTATGAAATAATAGCATTCTGACACAAACAGATTTGATTAAAATAGAACTGGGATCACTCCGTTCCTTGAAGAAGCACGGGATTAATGGAAGAAAGGCAGGGGAACAGATAAAAAAATTTAAAATGACACTGTAACAAATGCACAACTGCATTTAGGCAGTTAATACTCTTCAAAGTACAGTCCCAAACTCATGAACATTCTTGGAGAGAAAATGTGCAAGGCTCATCCTCCTACCCAAAACTCCAACTACAATGGGATACTGAGTTAAGCATTTTAGACATCAGTGGTACCTGTGAACTTTTAACTAGGCCACATTAGCCCTAACCGGAATAAACACAGTGCTATTTTCAACTGTGAAATAAAAAATAATTAAAAAAAAAAAAAAGCACCAAACAAAACACAGTTCTTGAAATTTAATATTTCTGATTCTCAAAAGTTCTTCCAACTGAAGTTGCAGAAAGGACATCATGCAGCCATTTGAGGCATGAAGGGATTTAATGGGAAGCAAGCCAGAAGAGATGAGTTTATCTCCTCCTGCTGGCAACTAGTGGACTGACAAACTGGTGAGGCTCAAAACAAATTAGCCTTGTGCTCACTGTCTGAGAAAATATGCAAAACAGCAGGACTGAACAAATATCACTAGTAAAACAGTTTCAAAAAAACCTGCTGTATTAACCGCTACGGTCAAACTCTGTATTTTGTCCTGGGAAATCTCTGATTTGTCATAGAATCCCACTTGAATAAAAGTAGTTACAAATCTGTAGGACTTTTTAAATGTTTGTAAAATGCCAGTTAAACTCCACAATAAATTTGACTCACACTGTTTTAACTGCATAACTTAGATCATGTACCCTTTCACACAGAAAACAAAGCCAACATAACTTCTTCAGAAAACCATCTCAACTCCCTGAGGATTTTACACAACTCCTGCTTCAGAACAATAGTAATCTTTAACAGCTATTCCCAAAATCTGACAGGGTAGGAATTGATCTCTTTTCCAAAACAAATGGCAGTTGTAAAAGGAGTCCCCCTAGCTGAACACACCTATCAACTGCGCTTACGCACATTAAAAATAAACACCCATTTCACCTAATATCTGTAAATCATAATTATGCATTTATCATTTTAAGGTGTGACACTACAGGAATTATGTAAACAAGGTTAGAGTGCTCTTGCACTTGAAGTTTGTCAATGTTTATTTCATTAAATAATGCCTCAAGTTTTTAATTCAGACATCAGACCTTACTTTGGCAGGAGGAGAACAAGCAGTTGGGCCCAAGATCACAATGACTTTTGCTTCTTGAAGCTTCTTTCTCATGCAACTGCAAGTGACAATTGCAATTGATTTCTTTATCATTTCAGCCTTGGTATTCTCAGCCAAACAACGGGGAAAAGTGCTAATGGGACTTCTAAATATTAATTCTTTAAGTGGTGCAAATAACTTAGATACAACCCCAATTTTGTTTCTAATAATAGCAATTCTCCCAATGCTAATTCAAAGGAAAACATGCTTTGTCATCTTTGTAAGGGTGGGGAAAAAAGGACAAACATATTTAAAACAGAGATAATTCCCTAGAGTCCAACCAGACCAAGGAAATCATCATTTGGAGCTCCTTCAGCTATCTAACCAGACAAGCTATTACTATTTTTATTGAAGTAAGGAACTTCACACTATCCTTCTTCCACTCAGCTTTGGGGAATGGTCCAGACTGATATTTTAGAGTTGTTGCAGAACTCTGCATTCAGTCTCAGCAATTTAGGCCCAACTGCACGCTCTAAGAATAGTCCTGAGTGTTTTGACACTATCTTTTACTAGTAGCCAGCAAAATATTTAAAAGCAAGTACTTGGAACATATGACAACCATTCTTTTCAGAACACTAATTTTCTTAATTTTACCATTCCTCACATAATTTTAACTGACACTTGACAAAATATGGTGGTATTAGAAGAGCTGCCATAGCAACAATTAGGGACACAGTGCAGACCAGCAACAGAATAGACCTCAATTACAAAATATACTGAAGGAGAAAGAAGATTTTTACTCCTAAAGGCTTGCAAGTAATGCTTCAGCTAGATTTCATCTAGCAAAACACTGGCACTAAAGAAAGCCCCAGCATACAAGTTTCACAAAAGGACAGAAAACTAATTTCTTTCAACACCCCAATAAATCTCTACACATTTGAAGCTGTCTAGCAGCAGAACACAGCTCAGACACATGAAGCATCCAAGCAACCTGCCACTACCACGTATCAAGGAACATAAAAAGACAACAATGCTACAGTACATCATGCAGTTAACTGTGTTCTACAACTATGTTTTGCATCTTTCAGAGCAGGACTAACATACATTACAATGTGCTACTGCTGCAGGAAGGCTAATTCACTATTATTCTAAAGCAACTTAAAACAAGCTGTTCAGTCAACCTTTATTCTTAAAAAACAGGCTAATTTACTCGGTTTTGCCTAAAAGCAGTTCTCAATGGCTAGTATCACAATCTAACAAAAAAAGGTTTGTTAAAGATCTCTTAAAAAGTAGATTGTTTAATGGAAAGAAAATACTGCATGTAGTTAGTGAATTATCTTGACAGCTGGCAATAACAAAAAATACCAACATGTCAGAGCTCATTTTGTATGGCTCACTTTTAGTTGTGGATACGAAAAGGTTTTCCTACTTTATCAAATTTCAAAAATCTTTTCAACCATCACTAGTACTGCAACAAGGTACCCTTGCTAAGCTGAGAATTAAGTTGTCAAAAATTTAGCTGCCGATAAATTCTGAAGGTAGTCCTCACTAAGCATTCAAAGCAGTTCAATGAGTAAATGGAGAGGAAAAAAAAAAGGAAGAAGAAATCTACTCCTCACATTAGATAAAGTGCCTTTCTCAGAGGTAGCACGGGCTGCAAATGCAGACAGCACAGGCTATCAATTTGAAAGACATTCTAAAACTTCTTATAAATTAAGTCAAAATCCTTTTGAATGTTAGTTTCCATCAGAATTTAAGATACTATTGACCACCAAGAGTCAGAGTTGTAAAAAACCAGCTGCACTACTGTAGTCAGGGCAGTACAAGAGGCAAGCAGGACGAAGATGGCTGTGGAAAAACACAAGAGACAAGATCATTGCAACTTGTGTCCATCATGGCCTCATCAGATGAGAAAATGCTGAGACAGTAAATCACATGGAAACAGGCCACACTGGGTCTTAAAAAGCAGAGGAGACATCTGATGAACAAGAAAAGGGGAACAAGTGAAAAGACACAGAAAGGCCAACACAACAGACTAGGGTAACGCTCACTTGCAGCAGGACTTGGAATGCACGCAGACAGAATGTATTCGACATGACTGCAGAAATAAGTTTTGATGGCCAAGATAATGAAAAATTGGGAAGTGACATTTGCTCACTAGGCAAATAAGTGTATGAGCTTGGCATCCAATGACATGATTTCTGAACGCAACTAAAATAAGACAGGCAGTAAGGGCCAAATAAAAAACACAGTATTTTTTTTCCTGACAGGAAGTGCGATCTTCCCCTGAAATTACTGATTACAAAGTTCTAATTCTAACTGCATCCACACAAAACTGAAATGAATCTGCTAGGGTCTGCACACATGGATACAGTCAAAGGATGTAGGAAACTGACCTTGAGAAACTCTAAGTTATATTTTAACTACATGATAACAATACATGTAGAAACTGATTGTGCCTTTCCTTCATGCTTAAATATATTTAAGAAAAAATACTGTCTACATTCTTCAGTTATAAAACTCACAATTTTAATGGTTAAAAAAAAAAAAAAAAATAGTAGAGTGATCTTGAACATTGAAGACAGTAGTAAACTAGAGAAGTCCACAAATATCCAGGACCAAAAGCAAGTGCACTGTTTGCTTCTAATATCAGTCCATCTCAATTTTCACGTATAAAGAAAAACAAAAAATGGAGGCGAAGAGATATACATGTATCAGCAGACTTGAAACAATCTGCATCTTTGTCCAAAGTCGGGTAAGGGTTCATGTTTTGGCTACCAAGTTGCCACTGGAACACCCAGGAAAGTGTGCTGGAAAAGGACTCCTCCAGTTCACATCTTGACAGGCAAGAGCTGACTGATTACCTGAAGAACTCCCTACAACTGCTCTTCAGGCAGGCAAAGCCTGCAATTTTGCTTAAAAATTAAAATCATGTCCTTGGCAGAGACAAGCCTGGAATACTTTACCCTGAAGCATTTTGTCTACAAATAATTTATATAAAGGAACTAGAAAGACATCAGAACCCTGTCCTCCTGACACCAAGCCTAAGTATTATAACTCATCATGACACATGTAAGCACTAGGTTTTACCTCAAAAAGCCAATGGATCAAGTGTCATCCATACTTCTATCCACACTATATCAGCACTACTAAAAAAAAAAAAAAAATCAGTTCCCAGACAATAAAGAGTCTTGGATACGCACACAGAGCCATCATCAAAAGGAACAAACAGTGCAGTATGAGGCACTGACCCAGAACATTCTATGCTACCCTTAATATAATCTAAATTACTATAGCTAATGCTTACGCATCACACTCACCAACTCTCTTTAATGGAGATTATTAATCTTGACCACCCACCAAATACCCTCAATGCAAAAATAGGTCATGTATTTTTATAGGTTTAACTCACTCTACAAATTTCATCCTCCTGGGGAAATCTGAGAGCTTGTAGCTCTGCAGAACCACTTTCTTAATGCCCTAAAACTTTTAACTGATGCAAATTGAAAGGTAGAGGATACTTTTTAATGTCATTCAGGAAAGCAAAGCTAAATTTTTCAGGTGTCAGAAAGCAAGTCTTCACCCTGAAAGACTTAAGACAATTCATTTTTGGACGAATAACCTTCACTGTAGGATAAAACAACAAATTATGAAACACGGGTAATGCAATCATCACGTTGGAGAAGTATCTGCACTCCAGACACCTTGCTGACACAATAAAAATAGAAAATCGATTGGTCTTTATAGAGAAAACAGAAAACGGGGTAAAGCCTCATTCCTAGCAACTAGAAAGCACTGGCAGATAGTACTGCCAGATTCCCCCTTTTAGAGTGCCTTTGGACATAGCAGACACTTCTAGCCCACGCTGATCCTCAAATACCTGCTTGCCTCACAGCTGAGCTGCCCGGTTGCTTCGGGACGGAAACCCCCCACCGGGGAGCGGCGAGCCGGGGTAGCCAACTTCTAATCATTACCTACTGCCACGGACTCCTGCAAGCACAGCTGAGCCGCCCGGCTTAAGCCCTCCAAGGAGAAAGCAAACACGGAGCCTTCACGAAGCCTCCCCGGAGGAGGCCAGAGGGGCTGAAGGCGGAGCGGGTGCGCGGGGCCCGGGCGGGGGCACCTCCCCGCCGCGGCCCGGGGCCCAGGCGGGCTCCCCCTGCCCAGGTGCGCTCCGCTCCTCCAGCCACGGCCCCGCCGCGGGGGATCGCGGGGAGAACGGGCCGGGCCGGGCCGGGCCGGGCCCATCTGCCGCACGGAGCGGCCACGGTGCACCGGGGTCCGCCGCGGCGCTGGAGAGCCCCGCTGCCGTCCCGCCCTGCCGGCAGAGGAGGCAGGGTGATAAGAGGGGCCCGGCGCTGCCCTGGCAGAGCCAGCCAGCGCCTCTGCCCTCCGCGGCCAAGGGGGAGGCTGCCCGCCGCCCAGGCAGCTCGGAGGCCCCGGCGGGCGGCACAGCCGCGGCACTGAGCGCTGCCCGCCCGGGCGGGCGCAGCGCCGCTCCCCGCGATCCTGCACCCCGCCGGCAGCGCTCTTACCTCTGTTAACATTATTACCCCGCTGCGCTGCGGAGGCGCCTCGGCGGCTCTAGCCCCGCAGCATGGTGAAGCCTGGCGGCCGCGCGGAAAGCTGCCCCGCACCCCTCGGGGAGGCGAGGCGAGGCGAGGCGAGCGCCGCCAGCCCCCGCCGCCGCCCCGCTCAGCGCCCGCCCGCCGCCGCCCCCGGCCCCGCCGCCGCCCTCGCAGCCCGGTCCGGAGCGGCCGCCATCTTGGGACGGCTACGTGCGCCGCCGCGCCCCGCCCGCCCGGCGGGGCCGCCCCTGACGGGGCCGGGCTCCGCTCCCGCCCGGCCGCGGGACACGGACCCGCACCGGCACCGCCGGCCCGCGCCAGGGTCCGGCCCCAGGGCACAAAGCTCCAAACGCTGTCGTCAAGGGCGTTCTGCTGCATGCTGGGGTTTTTTCCCCCCGTCTCCCTTGGTGTGACCTGTCTCAGAGCTCTTCGGTGCCAGGCAGCTTTTTTGCGGGCGCTAATCGGAATATTTTCTTAAATTTCTGACCAAGAAGCATGCCTCTCATCCATCAGTGACGTATACAGCATTGCGCGTCGTTCGCTGCTCTAGATGTTAAGAAAGAGCACATGTCCCACGAGGAGCGGCCGAGGGGGCTGGGGTTGTTTAGCCCGGAGAAAAGGAGGCTCGGGGAGACCTTATCCCTCCCTACAACTACCGAAAAGGAGGTTGTATCGGGGTGTAGGTCGGCCTCTTCTCCCAGGCAAGTAGTGATAGGACAAGAGGACATAGTTCTTAAGCGCCACGGGAGGTTTAGATTGGACATAGGAAGAATTTCTTCACAGAAAGTGTGGTTAGACATTGGAATGGGCTGCCCAGGGTGGAGGGAGTGGAGTCACTGTCCCTGGAGGTATCCAAGGAAAGACTGGAGGTGGCACTTTGTGGCATTGTCTAGTTGACGTTGTGTTCGGTCATAGGTTGGACTTGATGATCTCTCAGGTCTTTTCCAACCTAATTGATCCTGTGACTCTGTGAAAAAGACTTCTATAACTCTGTCACCTACAGTGTTGTTAAGTAGTGGCATAAAGTATAGAACCCGATCTCAGAGCCATGCCTGCCCCAGCCCTGTGAGCCCTGCTCCCTAGGCAATATGCCTCCACAGCTCAGTATTTGAATACATGGAAAGATTCCTATTTGAAACTTGCTGCTCTTCCTTTAAAAACTGTTCTGTGGGGTTTCGTTTGTTTGACTGCTTTTAGAATAGACTTTAAAGTTATAAAGTTAGCCCTAGGTGTACTAGGAAAGTAGAAACAAGATGGGATATTTTTTCTGCATTGCCAGTAACACAACATGCACACCAAAGAAATAGTAGTAGTTAGCAGGAAGGATGGAGGAAAAGCAACACTACTATTATAATGTGAAGGAAACCAACCTTCTTCAATTGCAGTGTTTTTTGTCCCTGAGTAAAAGTCAAATCTGTTTTCTTGCAGAAATGTGAAGAGCATGAAGCAGTTCTTAAGGCTGGTGGGTTTTGTAGAAGTTCTTTAATTTTCTCAGAGATTGTTAAATACTTAGAACTTCAGGGTTGCCCACTTCTTAGTTCAGCTGTTAGTCACGTGAGTGAAAAAAACCAGTTCCTCAATATTCATAATTGTTTATTTCCTATTCTAAATAATAAAAAGTACTTTTCTAAGTGTCTAATATGCTTTTGTACTTCTGATTCTATATTTTGGAATGTTTTACATTAGCATTACTCCTTCCTCCAAGGTGATCCCTTAGAGAAAATCCAAATCTCACAACACACACTACTTTACTTTAAACAATAGGCTTGACAATAACAGAACCATGCAGTGGTATTTCACCATCTTGATAAATTAAAAATTGTTCAAAAACATTAAGCAATGGGAATTGTGAAATACCAAATCCATCGTATTGCTTTGGTCCCCTAACATTTTGAAGGTGCTTATTTGTACAAAGCTGTGGCTCTGTGTTCGTGGCTTTCGTCACACTTCAGTTCAAGCAGATAATGCCCTGTGCTCAGCCCCTGGTAGTGGAAACTCTGAAGGTACACTTAAAACAGCATCAGTAAACCATCAGTAGTGTAATTATGCAAAAACTTCAACACATACTTAGCTAGATAGGAAATAGAATCAAAATACTTAAAGCATCTACTGGTCAAAAAATGTCCCCTGGGCAAGGCACATGAACTGATAAGATAAATTACCCAGTTCATAAAACATAAGGGGTAAACAGGAGGTAAAAATCTCATTCTATTTATGAATATATGTAAATGATAGTAGTTGAAACAAGGTAATTGCCTGGCAAAAGAAACTGTCTCTTGGCACCATATTTCTTTACCTTGTATGTTTAGACATAGCAGTTAAGGTTTTCAAAAGAAATAATCCCCTTTGAAAATTTTTTGCAAAGCTGTATATATCCTAAGTGTGCTAGATATAAAAGAAGAGCAAATCTTATGCAAATCTCCCAGCAAGATTAAGTCACAATTAACACTTTGTACTTGAGTTTGCCTCTTATTTCTGCTTGGGACTTGTCGGCCCAATAGTATATTAGTCTGGGAAGCACCTTCCATTCTGGTACTGCTGGAATAAACCTACCAATGCTTCTGCTGAAGACAGTTTTCTGATTTTACACCAGTCAGCATAGCCTTAATATTATTCAGAATTGTTATTAATGCTGGAATGCTTTGTTCTAATTTTTGGTCAATAGCATCTCAACTTCAAAAGGGAAAAGCAGTGTAATTGCAACAGCAGGCATGAGGCTTTCAGGAAGGACTGAATCACATAAAGGTAGACCCGAGTCAGAAGAGGGGGCAGCATCATAAAGGAGAGGTGAGAAGAGGCAGCAGACTGGAAAGAAGATGATATGAAGGACTTCTTAAAAAACTGCTGGGAGTAGCACAAAGGAGGAAAGGAAAAGAAAGTTGCAGTTATGTTGCCTGTTCCCATACTTAGAATAACTGAAAAAATGTACAATTTTTTTTCTCCCCAGGAATGAGGGTGTTTTCTAAATTGGTATGAACAGGTCTGGAAACAAGGCTTCAACAGAGACTGAAAGAATTATCAATGGTAGGCCATAAGCACTAGAACACTTATTTGTTTCCCTGACCCCATCTTCAAGTGACAATAATGCTATTAGACTTGATGAGTCATCTGTAAGAGTTTTATCCATTTTATCTTTGTACATTAATTCCATACAGCTTTGGACTGGTGGTGCTAGAAACCAGCATGTTAGCGGGAGCGGGGCAGCCACGTTAGCACCACACTCATCCAGGCAGAGCAGCACCCGCCTTATTTTTCATGTCACTTCCTCAAACCCGCAAACACGGTGTGAAGAACTGTGTTAGGGCAAGTATTTATATCTGTAGTCAAATGCAAACCCGGCAGAAAGTTTTTGCACCCAGTCCTCAAAATACTCACAGAATTTTTTTCTCTTAGGCCTAGACAGATGCTTAACTCAACTAGGAGTACCCAAATACTGATGGCTGCAAATACCTTCATATTTATAAAACAACCACCTTTTGCTAAACATCCTGGTGGTCCTTGCATTCTTTACGGTTTTCACTGTCCATAAGCAAAATGAGTTGTCTGATGGTTTAGATCCACACTTTGAAATCCCACTGCAGCCACTGGAAGCTGCAGGTCTATCTAATGGAATGATGGATGAATGCAGCATTAAAATCTGAAATACAGCAGGAGGAGATAGGGATAGCACCATCAGGCTCTACATCCAAAAGTTTATAAAGATTTTTAAAGTAAAGCATAGCAAGTGCACTAAGTTAAGAGACAAAAATATAGTTGTGAGGGGGCGGATGCAACACACAGAAGCAGGGGCACAAGCAAGACAGAGCAATAAAAGAGCAACTGTGCCAACTTGCAGCGAAGCACAAAGGAGCGCAAATTATTGAAAGGAGGGCAGTTCCACAACCTAAATAACTGTTAGCTCACCAGCTTATGAAAAATGAAATCAGTGACCTAATTGCCATAATGATAATCCTTGAAAGATCAGTAATCTGCATTTGGAGAGAAAATACAAGAAAACAAGGGAAGACTAAGGAAAGGGGAAACTACAGGCAGGGTTCGGGAAGGGGTGGACTGAATGAACAACAGACAAATTTTGCTTTACTAAGCAGTTTCATGAAAGTGGCTACAAGACTGTTTCTAATGTCATCAGCAAGCCTGAACTTCTGTACCTTTCTCCACAGTCTAGAAAGACCTTTTACAGAATTATTTTTGAATACTGTCATCATCATCAACTGTAAATTAGTTCTGATTGTCCATAACACCTGATGTAAACCAAAATTTGTCTTCTGTTCTTTTGTTTAGGTAGTATGTAGGTCAGGCTGGTTTGCAGCTCTGGTTGGAATTTGGATAGTGTTGTTTAGTTTGGGATTCACTTTTCTGGAGGGCAAAGGTGAGGAGAATTTGTAGTCATTAAATGTTTCAAATGTTAAGTCTTTACTGTTTAAAAGCAATTCTCTGTGGTTGCATTCTATTACATTTCAAATAAGATCACATGATCCCAAAAGTCTACACAGCAACGTGATTGAAAGAGGAACTCAGAGCATCTTTTACACGTGAAATTTGAATATTCCGTTATTTCAGGATGTTGCCAATTCTAATCTTTTTGGTCTGAGCTGCCTAATCAGAAGTTTTGTTTCTGATCAGGATCACAACTGTATAATTTCCCATTAAGGATTTCATTCACTTTATTTTTTTTCAACACTCACCTGAGATGCAGTACAGACAGAAAATGCAACGGTACATATGTGAAAGGGCCATTTGAAACAATATGATGTGAATGTTGGGCATTAGATAAATAATTACTGAAGAAGCATCAGCTTTAATTTCTGTTTCATCATTTGCAGTAAGGATGCAATATCTCCCCAATGTTCATGTTCCTAGAATTGTTTACTGGAGGCTTAAATTTCTTTTAATGCTTCTGCCAGTTTACATATCTTCTCTGTAGTGAACTTTTTGCTGTTCAAACAGCTGTCAGCAGCTAGACAGACACCGTTTCCCTTAGCAGCTTAATCCTAGCTGTCTAAGTAAGTATTAAAGATAAACTTTATTTTTAATACAAAGAAAACTCTTTCAAAATTAAACGTGTCTTTTTCAGAAGTCTATCATGACATGACGAGTCATGTCAGAATTGTAACATAGATGTTAGTCATCAGCTCCTTAGCTTCTGGCCAGGGATTTTCTGTGAAAATAATGCACAAAAATAGAAGGCTTCCTATGCTATTTGTACACTGCTAATACAAATGTGAGCAAGATAGAATACAACAAACTGTTTAAAAAAGACATCTTAATTCTTAAAATTCCTTTGGAAGCAACCAAAGCAATTCTTTATCTGAATGATACCATAATTTGCAGATAAAGCTGTTAAATGGAATTTTTATTCTACATTATGGTAAATGATCTGCCTCCTTTCAAGCAGGTTAAGACTAATGAGAACATGTCTGCAATTTAAAGATATTTCTGTTGCTCTTCAGAATATTTGCTGTTACCCATGCTTGACCTGCTATTGGTAAATAGTTGTTGAAAAGGGGTTTGTATGGTTTGTCTTCTGAGATTTCAACACTTCAGAGCATCTAGCAGGCAGATGAGCCTTTGTGATGGGCCCACAGGTCTGAAAAGGACCTTGTTTTGGTATCGTCTCGAGCATACATATATGCATTTTTAGAACATACTGCAAACAATTTGTGTACATGGCTTTTAGTTTTGTTTGGTGATGGAGTCCCAGTGGATTCAGTTTACTTTTCTGGTAAGAAGAATTTGTTTGTATCATTATATCATTGTTATCCATCCAGGCATTAGGTGTATATCCAAAGCAAGTGTTCGGGCCTCAATTTTACATAGTGATACTGATCAGTGATACTGATGCTTTGATTAAATGTTACAATAATATAGAACTTTGCCAGTGACTTAAGATATTCAGTGGCATGGAGAACACAAAATGGGTTATATCTAAAACGTTTTGGTAGGAAAGACCCAGTTAATAAGACTAATAGCTAATAAAAGAAAGACAAATAGGAAGCAAAGTTATTCACTATGCATTGAAAAATTTAGCATCATTTACCATGTTTGTATTCTGAAAAATTGGTGTCTAGTGTGTATTCTTTCCATAAACCCACATGAAGATATCATCCTGAGAAATCTGAGAAATCTGGCTAACTGTATTATAGTTAACACATGGTATGAGAGGTCCTTAGTTAGGAAAGATTTTTAAAAAACAAAAACTGAGTCGAGGGGAATTAGAAGTGATTCTAAACTTTCTTTTTTTATTATTATTGTTTAAGTGATGGTTTTGACCGAGTCCTAAATGCCTAATCCATAAGCAACAAACTTTCTAAGAGAGTTAATCTGTTTATAGCAGCTGGATGTGGGGGAGAAAATGAGAAGAATTGAATAACCAAGAGCAAAATAAATATTCTGTCTGCAGTATCAGCAATCTCCGGTGTTCAGAGCCATTAGCTAAGCTGTAAGAATCATGCCATTGGAACTGTAAGTTGTTTACATTTTCTCTGTCTCCTGAACTTCTAAGAAGTAGTCAAGTCATATATTCAGGCTTTGCTTTGGAATCATAAATGCTACAAACTCTTTTAAAAGCTTACTTCTTCTTACCTTTCTTCCCTTGTTCATCACTGATGTTTGCATCTTTTCTTTTTGTGAAGGACTTTATTAGTACTGTGTATCCTTTCAGAGTTGAAGCTTTAGACCTTCAAAGCCACTTTGTAAATTGCCTTCATTCTTGTGGTTGGTTGTTTCGCTGCCCACTTACAGAAGTTTGTTTATAACACATACTGATGCAAAAACCCTCTACAAAATGTAGAGATTTAATTTAATCATTGGAAACAGCCACAGTAAGTTCAAGCTCCTGAAATGAAATGCTGCTTGTAATGCATTAGGAAGAGGACAACACAGAGGAGTACTTATTTTGTCATTGCTTATTTGAATGACATTTCCTCTGGTTTTGTTAAAAACAGAATACTCTCCCCTGTGTACTTTACAACACAAATCAGTGTCTGCTCCCCTGAAAGAGCATTAAAAACTGCTCCTATGTCAATGCCAAATTGTTTTTCATGTATTACAAGGACTACCAGATCCCTCCTTCTCCAGAAAAACCTGTTCCTCAGGCACTCCTCTTCCTCATAGTTAGACACATAGTCAGAGAGGCCATTATGAAGAATCTTTAACTGGGTAGATTTTATGTACTAAATGTGCATTTGACTAAAGATTTGATACCTCTAATTGTTTCCATGGTTTGTTTGCTTTATCTTTGACATTCTGTTTTACTCCTCAAATTTTTCACAAGTTTGTTTTTTGCTTTTTTTCCCCCTAATGTTACTTTTTGAAAAAGCAAAACAAAACAAAACAAAACAACTTTCTGAATGCGTGTGTTCTTCCTTCACTTTACAAGAGAATTAATTGCCACTTGCCCATTCTTGTAATTTTCCTCCAGCTCCCAAAAAGACAGGCAGGTTTCTCCACAGTTTATTGTGAAAGAATTGGAACAATGTATGCCACTGCTGCTGACATGAGGACATCAGCAATACATTTAAGGTCATGAAGGATCAGTAAAGGCATAATCTTAGGTGCGCTTTTGCAGAGTGACTCACGAGCCTGAGTATTAATCCTTGCAGCAAAGACATATCGTAAAGTAGGATGGTGAAATTTTCTGTATTAAATTCTACCATTTGCTGATAATTCCTCTTCTCTCTTAAAATAGTTCCTCTGGAAATGCCAACTTGAAAAGGATTTGTAAGCCTAAAATGCATGTTTTGTTTTTCCCTTTTTCTTTGATGTCAGTGGGTTTAACAAAGGGTATCAATTTTTCTTCCGTCTGAGAATACAGAACTTCAGGTTTATTTATGTCCCATATTACAAGCAGTACAGATACTGCAGCCAAATCATTGCCTCATATTAAACCAACAGTACAATGCCACGGATTTTATTTGGAAGTACTGAATATAATTACCACTTGACCCAGACTACTCTGGAGTCAAAGTTGAGATTGCAAAATAACAGACTAAGCTAAAATCTCTTAAACAGCTATGCACAGGAGTCTGCAGTGCAGTTTTGAGTTGAAATTCAGATCTGCTTAGTCATCACACTGATAGGAGATTTTGGATTTATACAGATAACTGCCAGAAAAAACCTAATTCACTCCAAACTCACCAGTGTTTTGAAGGTGAAAAGAGAAAGGAGAAAAAAATGTGTTCTGTCCAAATCTGATACATTGCTACTTTTAAAATTGTTATTTTGAATTTTTATTCACCTATTAAACTTAAAAATTGACAGATAAGAACAATACTAGATACATCAAGTTCTTCATCAATATATGACGTAATTGAAAACTGATGTAGTACTTTCAGATATTTCCAGAGTTAAAACCCAAACAGCACCTAGTTCTCTAATTTAAGTTGCAAATTATCTGACAAAAGTGACAAAGAGCAAAGCTGGAACAGAGATTTTCCAGTTACAAAACGTAAATCAACTGCACTTGGTCTTTTCTTGCTCCTTTCTGGAGCAAGAACACACAGTTAGAAAATAGTAAGTAATAAGTAAGTAATGGCCAGTCTTCACGAACGAAGAGCCGGGGAAGGTCCTTACCCGCATATGCAGATAAGGCCTTCG
>JAWWES010000081.1:29406231-29442831 GCA_035583135.1 Lophotriccus pileatus
GCACACTGTGTGTCACCTAAAAAATCCACTGCGCAGGCTCGAAGGCCTTGTCTGCATATGCGGGTAAGGACCTTCCCGGCTCTTCGTTCGCGAAGACTGGCCATTTTATTTTATTTATGTCCTTCTTCTAATGAACATTAGTAGCAGCTCTTTTCTCTCTCTAGGTGTCATTTTTTTTCGCTGAACACGAGGACATATACCAGCTATGAAACCTCACTGTTTTTGTGGTCACTGATGCTACTGGGTTTCAAGTTGCCAGGATGGGAACTTGAAGAAGAAGAACCATTTCATAACTCTCATTTTTTGAGGGAAGTGCACAAAAAAAGAGAGCCAAAAATCAAGTTTAAAAAAGGTCACAGTGCCTTCTGACTGTCTTTTGCATTTTTTCATAGTGGTTTTTACACAAAACCCATGAACAATTATATAAAAGTAATTCTGAGCATGATCTTTTAGAAGCCTGTGAATTTCAGTCTGATGCATTGGCTCCTAAAACGATATTGGGTTAAGTATATAATTCTGAGCTGCTAAAAAGTGGGAAAACAACAAAAGCTGAGGAAGAATGAGCCTCTGAA
Organism: Lophotriccus pileatus; assembly: GCA_035583135.1. Taxonomy (NCBI): domain Eukaryota; kingdom Metazoa; phylum Chordata; class Aves; order Passeriformes; family Tyrannidae; genus Lophotriccus; species Lophotriccus pileatus. The sequence continues at coordinate 29,406,804 of JAWWES010000081.1, forward strand.
TCAATATGTCTCATGTGAAGTCACATCATATTCCCTGGATAAGTATTTCAGGATGACCTTTTACCGTGTGGCTCCAAGCATATAATAGGCTAGGCCACCATTTCCACAGTCATTTTGCCATCCCTAGATTGAGAATACAGAGTGTCATTGATGAGCATTTCAGTTGTGAGGCTTGTTCTACATTGTCTCTGTCAACCCAATTATAATTATGTTTATTCATGAAAATCTGTAGTAGTTTCTGATGTTCTCCCAGGCTTCTAACATTAGTTCAGGAAAACCGTAAGATTCTTTATTTTGCCAACTTCATAACAATCTGTCTGAATTTTCTCCTAATCACATTATCTTCTTTCTTTTCCCATATAAGTCCCAGGAGACCTAATTTAGTGCATTACATCTTCCACAGTGATGGCTCTACCTTTATGCTTCGCTGAAAAACTGACTAAAAATTAAAAATAAACCCCCATGCAATCAAATGAGGTGTATAAATTCACAAAGTTATTTAAAAGTCATAAAATATATCTAATGCAGTTGCTATCTGTCAGACAGACAGCCATGTCAAAAGCCACAATTCTTATAAGATTTGTGACAGAATGTTTCCAAGAATTACTGTACTTTATTCATCACAACAATTGCCTGGTACAAAGCCTCCTGAAGATTAAAATCTGCATTCTCTGACGCAATACAGATCATAACTAATGGGAAATAAGTATTTACTCCAGTCTTTGTCCCAGCTGGTGTTACTAATGTTTATAAATGTATACCTACGTTCAATGGTCTTTTTAGGATAATTCTCTTTCTGAGAGAATTTCAGAAGCAGTCTGGTTCTTCAATGATATCAGTTGAGCAACATTTTTGAGTTCAATTTTTTTCAGCAAGGATGACTACAATTTTGTAACCAGAGGAATTCTCATGGTGAATGAAGACATATGGTTCATGTCAGGGCCCCAAGTGCACAAAAAGGCTGCATCACTGGGACCTGGACCCACACAGCTGCAGCCTCTAACCCAAGATCTTCATTTAAGCTCTGTCTTGTCCCTTATTTGAAACTTAAGACCCCTACCATTGACTGTAAATGGGTGCAAAACTATGCCAAAACTCAGTTTTCTCTGTGTGGTATAAACCTTTTATTTCTGAGAGAGACCCCCTTTCTCAGCATCTCAGAAGAAAGTTAATAAAACAAGATCCCTGTCTAAAAGTCTGCAACGAATTTATTGCTCGATCTAAGTTCCCACAGTAGCATCTGAGAAAATAGAAGAAGGAGGGGTGGGGAAAGAAAAATGAGGCAAGAATATGCTTTGCTAGGAGAATCAAAGGAACTGGATGCTCCCTTATGTTCTAAAATGTCTTACGTGTTTTTTCATTTATCTCCCTGGTGATGTTGGTTTTATACTGGGGTTCTGACTTTTATACTGGGGCTATGAATTGTCTTGCTGATCTGTTTGCCATGTGTAATTCTGCAAGAAGCATTGGAAAATCACAGAATGGCTTGTGTTGGATGTGACCTTAAAGATCCCATCCTGCTGCACACATGTGTCTCTGCTAGCGTCCTGTGGTGATACTCAGCAGGGCCAGCAGCCCAGAGCGTGGCTGCAGGGGGGAAAAGGGGCTGTGACTCAGCCTGCTCCTTCCAGTCCTCCTACCCCGATTCAGTGCCAGCTCAGGCACCCTTATAAAGACTATTTATTAGTTTTAATTTCTTTTTGTCAGAAGGCACAATTTTTACCAACTAAAACCATCAGCTGTTAACTGCTAACACTTTCCTGATGGGTGCCTGGAAAAACAGGACTTAGCTTGTGAAATACAGACATAAGAACTTCTTTCCTCAAGAAAGGTCCGTATCCAAACTAATCCTGCCTCTCTGTCAGTACTTTGTGTATGTATTAATAGTATTAGAATTTCTGAAGAAAGCCTGTGAGGACAATCTGGTATGTGTTTGCTTTCTGTGTGTTCTTCATTGTGAACTTGTCTTTATCTCTTAGCTTATTCAGTGACAACAGAAATAAGAGCAGGTTATTAACTGCTGCTTTTTTTTGTTTGACCTCCAAATTGTAATACAGAGGGTTGCTGCAACCAGATGCATGTTTAGAGTGAAGCAGCATCTTTCTTCAGTGCAGCACTATCTCCAGTATCACTCATGTGATTGCAGTGGTCCTAGATGTGGTCCTAGATGAAGTTGGCAAAGCATTTGACTAATGAATCAACTCAACTGCAGAATTGTTAGGCAGGTAGAGACATGGATATTTGACCCCTTCTTTTGTCTTCTAAATGGGACTGAGATTCAAAATTCCAGACAGTAGAGGTCATAGGTTGTGCTTGTTCACACTAAAATTGGGTCATTACAGTTTATTTTTATACCTCCTATTTCTCATCTTGCAAGTATTCAGGCTGCTTATTGAATGAAGTCTGCCTGGGCTACTAATAGAGTAATAGAGAGCCCAGCCTATGCATAGATCTAAATAAAACAAAAACAAACCGGTGATCAGCTAGAAACCTAAATTTTGAAGGAATTAAGTTGTCTGAATGAACAAAAAGTATGATTTTTCAAATGTTTTTCAGTGCTCTGATAGTTGTCATTGAACTTAAGTACAGAAATGCACAAGTACTTGAAGAAATCTGTCTGTATATATTGCAAATGAAAGCAGTTCTACATTTGAAAAAAATTATGACCTGCTTCTAGGGAATAATCACACATTTATGGATAGTCCAGGTATTCACAGTGCTTGTCCTAGGTATCTGAGGTTTTCAAAGACTACTATGATAAATGCCATCTTTCTTTACTGAGTAAGGTGTTGTCTTGAACCTGATGATGTGGATCATCTACCAAGATAAATGTACTTTTAATACAAAGTATGTATTTATAACTTTTGTAAAATATCACGTACCATGCATGTCCCTTTCAAATAACATTAAATGATGCTATGATTCTGCATATCCCTGGTACACTCAAAAGGAAGAACAGGATCCTTTAACTACTGCAGACAAGAGATATCCCACATATTTCCTCTTTCTCTTCTCTATTTTAATAATGCTACTGATAATGAAACTAAACAAACATTTCAAAACATGTTAAGTGGATTATCTGCCATTACTATCTGTCAAAACCTTCATTTCAAGTCACTGGACTTAAGCAAAATTAAGAGGATTAGAAGGAAAGGAATTGCTGTGCATGCGGGAGGCAAGAAAAGCTTAAAAGCAGAGCAGACTTACAAAGAAGGAACGCAGTAATTCATCACTTTATAACTATAGCTTGATACAGAACTATTTGACATAAGCTGGACTGCATAGTTTCCCTGTATTGTGAGAACTCAGTACTTCAATTGTGAGAATAGATGCAACTTTTTGAACATCTAATGGCTTTGTGCAAACCTTTTCACTACTTCAGCATGTGACAAGTCTTCACAAACCACAATCATCATATCGCAACAGTAACAGCATGGCTTCTACAAATGCTTCAAAATGCTAGTGGCAGACTTAATTGTGCACAACGGCCCTGTAATGGGGAGTAACATGGCTATAAGGTGTCAGCTACTGTCTGAAATAGAATTTACTGGTGGAGTTGAGGCTTGCTACAAGCAATTACAGAGGAGAGACATTCTGCTTCCAGTTTAAAGTGACAATACAGTGAATATGAATAATGAGGGTTCTTTTAACTTCCTTTTTATGTTTGAGTTTTGTCAGAAGCTCCCTGTTCATCCATGGAAGCCTTTGCTTGACCTCCTGCCTCTCAGCTGCGGGGATCCTTGAAATGCAACCCCTCTTTGCTCTGATACTATCTCATGGGATTCTTCCAAGTACCTCCTGAACAGGCCAAAGTCTCATCTACTGAAGTTCAGGGTTGTGATTTTGCTCATTTGCCTTGTTTCTTCCTCTCATGATTCTGAACTCCACAATATCATGGACACTCCAACCAAAGCTATCTACAACCTTCAAATTCCAACTAGTTCTTCCTTTTTTGTCCAGCAAAACCTGCCTCTGTTCATTCCTCGGTTGCCTGTGTTAGGAAGTGACCACCACTGCCCTCCAGAAACCTCTTGCATTTGTGCCCTGCTCTGATATCTGTTGATCAAATAACGGGGTAGCTCCAGTCCTTCCTGACTATTAGGGATTGCAAACATGAAACTGTTTCAGTTGTCTGAAGAGGCCTCATCTACTTTCTGATCAGACACTCTGTAGCAGACACCCACCACAATATTTCCCATGAGGAGAGACTGAGGGAACTGGGGTTTAGCCTTGAAAAGAGGAGGCTCAGGGGTGACCTCATCACTCTCTACAACTACCCGAGAGGAGGTTGTAGCCAGGTGGGGGTTGCTCTCTTCTCCCAGGCAACTATCAGTAAGACAAGAGGACACAGTCTCAAGCTCTGCCAGAGGAGGTTTAGGTTGGATATTAGGAAGAAATTCTTTACAGAGAGGGTAATCGGGCATTGGAATGAACTGCTCAGAAAAGTGGTGGATTCTCCAAGCCCTGGAGGTTCTTAAGATGAGACTGGCTGTGGCACTTAGTGCCATGGTCTAGTAACCACAGTGGTTGGACTTGATGATCTTAAGAGGTCCTTTCCAACCTGGCTGATTCTATGATTCTGGCCTGCCCTCTCATCACGGTCTATAGGCTTTCAACTTCTGTCCATACCAGAGCAGAGCTCTGGGTATCCCTCCTACTCTCATATATGAAGGGTGTTTCCCTCTCCTTGCTCTCCTGGATCTGCCCTTCCTAAAAAGCCCGCATCCACTCACAACAGCTCTTCAGTCATGTGAGCTATCCTACAGTATTGCTATGGTCCTGATGAGACTTAAGTCCTGCAGCTACACAGAGACTTCTTCCCCCAACCATTCCCCATGCTCTAATGTTAGCTCAGGCACTCAAGAGGCACCCAGTTGCACTAATTTCCAAGAAAAGGTGTAAAATCATTTCATGTCATGCTTTTCCCCTTGTCAATTCTTTATTTCCCTTTTCTGCCTTGTTTTGAAGATATGCCTTATCCATGTCTTCCTACAATCTTTGCTTAACAAACCTGATCTACCACTTCCTCACTAAATTGTTGGTTATTTCCCTAGTTTAAACCCCTCCTCACCAGGTTAGCTGACCTGTTAAAGTAGATGCTGCTTTTCATTCCCCATATGGTCAGGTGAATCCATTCTTTTTCTACCCATTCTTGAAGAGGTTTCCACCATAAAAGCTGAATCCCATCAACCCCAGCTGTGCAACCAGCTGTTGGCCCATATAAAAGTAATTGTGATTCAATATGTATGCCTATTCCCGGGGGTGTACTGACCTTTATTTGCCAGGAATGAGATCATGGAGGAGATCTTGAGGATATCAGCACAGTCTTTGCTCTCTTTTGAGCTTTTTATTACATGCTTGCTGCCAACAGCACTTCACATTTTGTTAGCTGAAACTTACTGCTATCTGTGCAAAGTTTCTGGATTCTTCTCTACTGGAGAGAATTTCTTGTGGATAACTATTTTTTTTAATGATTATTAATTTGAAAAAAAATATTCACAATGGGTTTTTTAAAGTACATATATTTTCTAATGATTTACAGCTGAGTATTTTCTTGATTGGATTTCATTTTCATAATTGATTTGAGTGGTCCCAGTCTCTTAATTGAAAAGAAAGCAAGGATTAGGAAATAAGTAGCAAACAAATGTCAGTTGAGGGCATAAGTAATGATCTCTAGTTTGCTATAGATTTGTCTTTTATTCCTAATGCCTCTCTCCACTGTAATAGCCCCAATTATCTCTGAATTTTATCTTTCATATGGCAAACCAAGCAAAAGCCAAAAGTATGTCTTTTTTCAAATGTGCAATTATTCACAGTTGTTATGATCAGCTGGTTGCAAAAGGGGAGGGGTGGGGGATAAAATGGATTAATTTTTTTGGCCTTTCCTTTAGAGGTTCCTGCTTATTTAGGTTTATCCCCTCTCTACTCAATGATAAATTTCTTCACAGCTTGTAGGAATTGAAATCTTCTTTCCAGTTCCATTTGCAGGAGCCAATGCATTAAAATCTAACTGGGGATAGGCTTCCAGACTTGAGAACATAAGGCATGATTTAGTCAACCATAATGTATCAGAAAACAGGCTCAAAAAGGGTATGTAATAAGCTTGTCCTTCATTAAAGGACAGGCAGGTGCTAGTGTTAAGGGAAGGTATTGAAGTGACCTCACTTCTATTTCCCTTTCTGCCATAGACTGGTATGCATCTTTTATGTACTTCTTGTTGTATCTGTAATAGGAATATAATTTTTAAAATATAAAATCTGTGTAAACTGCTCTGGGAAGTCAGATTACAGAAATCATCAGTGTCTGGAGAAGGGAGGTATTCACAGGACTCTGGTCCATGACTGCCTGCCGGATTCCCTGCTGTCCTCAGCTGTCACAGCTGCCTTGATGCAGAGATTAATTTTCTCCAGGGAAACACAGGATTTATCAGCACTTTCAAGTTACTTGTTGGGATGGAATGGACTGTCCCCATAGCAGCACTTTAGCGCTGTGCTTTGCACCTCAAGCAGTGCTGATAACACGCCAGTGTTTTGGCTATTGCGGAGGGGTGCTTGTACAGCATCAAGGCCATCTCTTCGACCCCACCCTGCCAAAGGCCAGCAGTCTGAGGGTGGGCAAAGGGCTGGGAGGCTGGGAAGGCTCTCCCAAACTCACCACAGGGATATGCCATACTATATGATATCATGCTCAACAGTAAAAGCTAGGGGGCAGGGGGTGGGGGAGGTGGAAATTGGGCACTTTTTGTTAAGGTATTTGTCTTCTGAAGCAACTGCTACGCATTCTGAGCCCTGCTTCCCAGAAAGTGCTGGACACTGCCTGCTGAAAGAAAGTAGAAAATAAATTTTCCCTCTTTTATTGTTTTTGTTTTGTTTACATGTACAACCTTTGGTTCTTTCATTAAAGCGCCTTTATCTTGACCCGTGAGTTTTTAATCTTCTTTTTTCCCCATCTTATTGAGGAGAGGAGCTGACAAAGCAGCTTGGGGGGCACCTGGCAATCAGCCAAGGTCTCACCACACTTACTTAACATAATTAATTATATTTTAGTTTAAATACAAATTATAAAGTAAAATTCAGAACGCTTGCGGCAGGTATAGGGGGCAGTAGATACTTATTTGCTTTAAAATGCATCTAGGATGAAGTGAACCAGCTAATGGTGGAGACTTGGTAATATATATGCAGTTCCAATGGACAAAAAGTGACTCCCAAGTAAAACAATGAAATCTTGGTTTCGAAGAAATTTGCTCAGCCTCTTGATCACCATTAACAGAGTGAGAATAAAACATGCTAGTAATGATCTCTAGTTCCTTTTTAAATAGATTTAAATAGATTTATATCTTTCAAGAAATTAAGCACATTATCAGATTCCACTTATAATCTATGACAAATATGTACTCCCTTTGCTAGTGTTCAAAGACTATGCTGACTAGCAGTGATTGGATCCTGAATATTGTGATGGTAAAGCTTTCTGCCTTGAATATAAATATAACTAATATTAACATCAAGGATTTAACTCTAGGTGGCAGTTTATTCCATATTTTTTTAAATGCAGGCTTAGCAGCAGCATAGTGATCAATAAGCTTTTGTAAATGCAACATTATAAATGCTGAAAGAGAAAGCAAATCAAGTTGGGACAACAGTTTTTCTGATTTTTTAAAATAAATTTCTTCCTATAGCCAGGTCACTGACCAAATGGATTTTAGAGGGTATGACTCGAATTTTACCTTTCTGAAGATAAGTTTTTCCTATAAAAAGATAGAATTCAGGCCTGGAAAAGGTCTGATCCTGACTCCAAAGCCCTTATGCCAATTCTTTTACCATATTTGGGTTCAGACTAGTCAGTAAGTACTGAATAAATTGAGTTTAATATTCTTACTACTTCTACTTCAAGTACTTGATATTGGTTGCTGCTCCTGAGCAGCCTGCAGCCATTTTTTCAGCCTCTGGCTGGGTTACTTACTGTTTGCAGTGTTACCTCTTCTTCTGGCTTTCTGCAAGCTATTTGCATCAACACTGTGGGTTCACAGCAAACTTTTTTGTCTGGTTGCACTTGAAAATTTGAAAAACTGTTTCTTTTTTAAGGATAAGACTTCTTCATGTTCATTAAAAAAGAAATGAGACACAGGAATTATAAACCATTAATTTAGGCGGAATGAAGTATCACCAAGTGATGGTGTAATATCACTACATTACATTACTGCGAGGTGAAGTTAAGGGAATGCAATTCTGGAGGGACTACGATCAAGTCACTGACACTTAGAAGTAAAAATAGAACCCCCCAAAAAACAAAACCATAACAAAAAGAAACACAAAAACCCCAATACCAAACAAAAAAAACCCCAACCCACTCCTCAACAAACAAATAATAAAAAACAAACAAACAAACAAAACCAAAGAGCAGCTAGCAGCAGTGCAATGTATAGGTGCTGTGATGAAAATTTATTGGCAGGTTTCTCTATCACTACAGTTGCAAAAGATAATGAGCTTTCAGCACTATTTTGGCTCTTTCTACTTCTCTTTGCCTTTTGATTGTGCAGGACAGTGGTAAGCATTTGTCATGTAACAGAGTCCTCAAAGGCCATACACACCCACCTAGAGGGTGATATCATTAGATAAGCAGTGATTCTGCACTGAAATAGTAGATGAAAGCTATATTCCAGTTTCTTCTAGCGATCAGGTTTACTGCAGATACCATTAAATGCAGTTGCATATTTAGGGAAGCAAATTTTCCAGGCTACATAATTGAAATAAATGAATGTAGGCTTGTACTAAATCAGGACTATCCCCTACTGACCTTCACGACCCTTCTCACAGATTGCTATGCTCAGCTCATTGTCATAGCAGTTTGCCACAAACATGAGTTCAAATGGTTCTGATAAGATGAAAACTAATATAAGCACCAGTGGGTTGATGGTTGTAGCCATGTGGAGAAGAAAATAACGGCACCATAAAATAATTCAGGCTGGAAAGGAAGAGCCCTGGAGCGTTCTAGTCCTACCTCCTGCTCAGAGCATGATCAGCTGGAAATCAGGCCAGGTTACTCTGTTCTCTGCAGAGAGGTTCATTTTGCAGACTGATGACTTTGGTGTGCAGTTACATATGCAAAGAAAGCCAAGGGAAAGGAATGGCCACCCTTCATATTAACAGGAAGTAATTACTGAGACTGACAATGTAACTCACAATTTAGAGAGTCAGTGGATACCATTCAGTGCTATGCATAAGAAAAACTTAACAGATTTCCTTTTCCCCCTACATACACCTGAACTATATGAAGAATTTTAATAGCGGTCTCAAATGACATACCATGATACTTCAGGCATATACATTTGAAATGCAGAAATGATCAAGAACTGTGATTTTCAGTTGGAAAATCTAAAATTTAAAACTAAATGAGCTGGGATTTCCACTACAGAACTTCTTTGCAAAACCGTTGTCAAACATCAGTAGAAGATACAATGGCAGGCAGGTACAAAGGAAGGGCATAACTTCTTGTAAAAAAAACTCCAGCAGTTATTGCTGACAGACTAAACTCTCATCTATCAAGCTAGATATTTAATACATGAACTAAAACAAAATTTAGGCCAAGAGTCTACTGATCACAGAAAGTTTGTTTTCTGAAACAGCACTAAGATCAGACTAGATGTTTTAGTGATTGATTCTGGACACTAAAAAAAAATAGAAAGCAGTGACTTCTTTGGATTTCATAGAATCATTTAGGTTGGAAAAGACTTCTAAGATCCTCCACTCAGCCATTCTCATAACATTGCCAAGTCCACCTCTAAACCGTGTCCATAAAGCACCACATCCACATGTCTTAAATACCTGCCAGTGACTCCACCGCTTCCATGAGGCACAGGCAATGGCAGCCTGTTCCGGTGTCTGACAGCCGCTTCAGTGGAGAAATTTTTCCTAATATCCAATCTAAACCTTTCCTGGTGCAACTTGAGGCTGTTTCCTCTTGTCCTATTGCTTGTTACATTGGAGAAGAGAGAAGAGATTGGCCCACCTGGCTACAACCTCCTTTCAGGTAGTTGTAAAGAGTGATAAAGTCCCTTCTGAGCCTCCTTTTTTCTAGGCTGAACATCCCCATTTCCCTGATCTGCCCTTCCTGTGACTTGGATGCTAGATCCTTCACCAGCTCTGTTTGCTTTTTGTCAGAGGAAAGTAAATACAGTGTGATACATTCTCAAGCACTAAGGGTTTGATAATATGGAATGTTACAGATCATACTGATCAATTCTTTTCTGTGTGTGAAACTATAGATGAGTAAATGTAACTTTCCCAGGAATTACTGTATACAAGTCAAATCCTTGTTATGATATGGTTCAAAAAAAATGTTCTAAATAACTGATACCTGAGGGCAAATAAGAGATGCATAATATGAAGATATTAAAAGAAGAATGAATAGGAAGGCAAGAAGTGCAATTAAAAGAAAATGTTCAAAGTTAGGTAGAAGAGTATTAACTTGGTACACTTCGACAGTAGAAATCAGAGAAAGAAATAAAAATATCAAGAAGTAAACTGATTGATAAACTTTTTTTTTTAATTGATTCAATAGCATCCTGCTGTTTTGTCAGTGACAAAACTTTCTGTGACCAACTGTGGCCACATCAGACTCATTAACTTCAGTACCATTAACTGAGGTGGGAACAGATGTGTGTATACTCCACCTAACCCTCATGCAGGGTTTACTGTGTTAGCTGTTTGATTTAGAGTTGACTGTGAAAAGTCCCTTGCTTAGACCAAAATTTTACTTTCTTTTTTGTTTTAAACTCCTTGTGGGACAGTCATTTGGACATAATATACTTTGGATGGTGTTTTCTAAAATTATTTCTAACATCAGCTAAATATTCCAAAGCTAAACATTGGTTTCAAAAGTGACTAAATATTTTGGGTATAGTGGAGAGTCTAAGAAACCATGTTCCTGTCTGCAGTGCAGCTGATCCAATCCTGTTACATAATGTGGATTTGGATGATAAGACTTACAGTTTCTAATTTTTAATTTAAATAGCTTTATGGAGATAATTTAAGTTTTGGGGTAGTTTTATCTATAATTTCAAAATGCAGTGTTACAAATTCATAGATACCCAATCCTAAACTCTTGTCTAATTGAGATGAGTGTGATGACTAAGGAATAAAATAGATTGCTGCAAGAGAATATGGGAAGTAGTCCCAGAAATTTACATACTTATTTTTCATTTTATGAGTCATAAACTCTCTGTGGATGACCATCAAAATCCTTGCACACAATTTAAGTGCTTTAAATGAAGTAAGGGAATTTTCTATTAACTTTTCATAGTAATATGTATTTTCATTCTAAGTAATACTCTATTTAAAGACATATTAGACTGTACACAATCTAGATGGACTAGAGAGACATGAGCATCAAACTGTCACATTAGGTACCTAAAACCTAGTCTGATTCCTAGTGTTTCTGTAACTCTTGGTAAGATGCATGCAATCACCAAATTCCAGACAGTGGAGGTTTGATAACTAGCTCCTAACAGATCTGCAAAACATGCTTTATTCTCCCAAAGACAGACTAAGAAACCTAGTTCAGATGTTTACAGATGATTGCCATTTCTTAGCTTCTTCCTCTGAAGGTTCTCACCCCCCCAGCAGTTGGGAACATGCTTGGCTACCCAGTGTGACACTGCTGACCATGATGGTTTAAGCTGCATCTCTGTACAGAAACAACCAAGACCCATGTGCATGTGCTGCATTCTGATATTTCCACTGTGGGGGCAGAGTGGCAGCACACAAGGCTGTAACAGACACCTCACGGAGCATTAGGATCTCCATTTTCACAGCCATTTGCAATTTGTTTAAATTATAGCTGCAAATGCTTAAAACTCCCTATTCTTTACATGTGCATATTGGTTCTTAAGAATGCATGTAACCAGACTTTGTTTCAAACATGACAAATAAAAAGACATCCCCCAAGAGATGTGGGTCTTTTGACATTTCTGCCTGAAACAAGCTTTCCTATATCTTTTTTCTTTTTTCCACTTAAGACAATTTAAGTCAAGGCAAGATACATAATTTACTTCAATCACTAGCTCCTTATATGCAATCATTAATTATCTCTCTTTTCAAAATCCCCATTCTCTTTCATTGCAACCAACTAAAATATCAGATACCGAGATCTGTAAGTGTGGCCATGGAGCTCTGCTCCCATGCCTACTGACCACTGACAGTACCACTAGTTCTTAAATGGTGCCATTAAAAATGGTTGGAATTTTGGTTCCAATGCTTTAAAAAGTTTTCCATATGGTATAGCAGTCTCCTAAGCTTCAGCTTTTACATTTTTGTTTTTGTTCTGAAAATATCAAAATCCTGAACTCTCAGCTTTCTGGCTCAAAAGGACTTCCAAGGTTTCTTCCACCTCTTTTTCCAGCTTCAGAAATTCAATTAAGTATCTTAGATAAATACCTTCATCCATGATTATACATACTGTCACTTAACTTTTTCTTCAAAAGTACATACTCTGAAAAAAATGATGGGCCAGTTTAGGCTGTTGACTGTAAGCTCTAGGAGGTACTTCTTCAGCTAGGAAAAGCACAAACTTCCATGGAAGAGCTAATTGTTATAGAGTAACTCGGTAGTTAATTTTATGCTCTTCTAAAGTTTAAACTGTTTTGCTTATTCCCTATGTCTCATATTCTGTTAACTTGGGAACTCCTTGACTTCATTACTGCATAAGCATGTTAGAAACTTGTAATCAATACACAGACATAAACAGTCAAATGGTAAAAGCTCTAATCAACAGAAAAAGGAGTCATCTTTCTCCCATTCTCCCCTTGTGCTTAACCCATTTACTACAGCTACCACTGTACCTTTTCCAATGGTGTAGAATTCCTCCAAAGCTGCACATCTTCAAACAGATTTCCAAATGTGCTAATAAGAAGCCTCATGCTTTGAGCAGACTCATTTTCCATGTCTCTGAATGAAATTTAGGGAAAAAATTAGTCTGTATTCTAAGAGAACAAATGAAGTTTACAACCCAAGACAGCTTTCTCTGTTCTTCTTTAAACATCAGTAGAGAAACACTATGCTACGTTATCTTCTGTCCAGATCACTGCCCTTAGCATTAGGATATCCATTGCAAGTAATCCTGTGTTCTCTGTTTTGAAAATAAGAAACTGTAATAGACCTTATCTGCCTATTAGATGGAATTATGATGTATTTTATTTTGACTGATTAGTTTTGTAGATTGATTCTCCACTTTTTGGCTGTTTCCGTAATCAATTAATAACTTGCATTTAATAATTCCTGTGGAATGTGACTATTTTCCTTTAATAACTAAGCTCTTAACTGGTCTCAGGGCTATTTTAAAGATACAGAATTGCTGATACATAAGAATTCAAAGATCTGTAGAAAAACAGGTTTAATTCCAAAATATTCTTTTTGAACAATGAATAATGACTTATTTGAAAAATTAGAGACTTCAGCTGTTTCAATACAGATGGACCTGGATATTTCCAAATTCTTGTTTTAGATACAGAAGACAAAGAGGGATGGAAATGTCTCTCTGAAGCAGTGGGAGTTATCAGAGATACACAGACTTCAAACAAAGAAAAATTTGATCAAAATGCAGTTGTTGTTATCCTTATAGAAAAGTAAAAGTGGATTCCCAAAAGAGAAGAGTCTGGGTTGGGAATTAGGCTGCAGCAATCTATCAAAAATAGAAGTAATTAACAAAACAATAATATCTGAGCTAATTCAAGTATTAGTTATGAGAACATTTTGACTCACTTTAAAAAGCGACTAATTTTTTTTTTCTGGAATTATGCACTCACAAATGTTCTCAAATATCCCAGGAAGTGCTCAGAAATCATCAAAACCCAGGCCTTTTTTAATTCTGTGGTAGTTGGTTACTTAGGTCTTTTGCAAACATCAGCCTTAAATCAATATCACAGTGATTTAAAGGATAGGTATTTTGCTGAAATAAAGCAAGTATTGTAACAGTGCATCTGGCAGCATTATAAAGAGAAATAGAGGCAACCTTGGAAGATGATGTAATCATTCTATCTGAACAGAACAGGAATATTATGCCAGGTCTCCTGCAGTCTCTATTGCTGTTAATTGATTCCAATGTGATGTTTGGCTTTTTCACAGCAGCATGAAACTGCTAACTCATGCTCACTTTCCAATAGGGCATAACTCTTAGCTCTTCTTTCAAAGTAACTTTACCTAAATATTGTATTTTTGCACTCTTCTTGACCAAGCATAGTATTTTCACTTTTCTAATTGTATTTCATCTCTTTTTTTTCATGTTTCCCTGCTAATCTCTCAATATGATTTTGAGTTCTGATCTTCTCCTTCAGTGTACCTATGGTTCTTTTTACGTCTGTCTTTTCCTCAGGACTGTACTCTCCATTCCCTCCTGTCACTGGTCACCACAGAGAAGAGACCAGTGCCTGCCCCACTGCTTCCCCTCATGAGGAAACTGTAGACCACGATGAGATCTCCCCTCAGTCTCCTCTTCTCTAGGCTGAAAGCCAAGTGACATCAGGTGCTCCTTGTACGGATGGCTTCCCCTCAAGGCCCTTCCCCATCTTCGTTGCCCTTCTTTGGATGCTCTCTAGTAGCTTAATATCTTTCTTATACTGCAGTGTCCAAAAACTGCCACAATATTCAAGATAAGGCCACACCAGTGCAGAGCAGAGTGGAACAATCCCCTCCCTCGCCCGGCTCCTGATGCTTTGCCTGATGTTCCCCTGGGCATGGTTGGCCCTCCTCCAGGGCACTGCTGACTCATGTTCAACTTCGCACTGATAAGGACCCCGGATCCTATAATGTGTGCTGCTCTGCAGCATCTCATTACCAGGTCTGTAAGAACATCCAGGGTTGCCCCAGTCCCAGTTGCAGAATCTGGTACTTGTTAAACTTCATGAGGTTGGTATGAAGCATTCCCCACCTAACACAAATTACTTTTTACTTAAAAAGCCTTAGCCACCAGAACTGAACTGCTCACTTAATCCTCACTGCATCACTTATTCATGTGTGTGAAACACAATCTTTAGACAGATCTAATGGCTTGTGGAAAATGCGCATTGAATTACTGGGGAGTGTTGCTACACTCCTGTACTGTTCCGTTCAGAACATGTTGTACTTTAGGTAAACTTGCATATCCTGAGCTATTTTGTTCATGGAGCTGAACATTACAGAAGAAGCCTTATGAGAAAACAACAATGAAGAGCACCATTTAGGCAAATCGTTAATTTTATCTTTGTTTTGCCAAGTCACAATTCATTGTCCTTCTTGATGGTGCAAAACTAATTGGCTCTTATCACAGTCACATTACCTCCAAAGGCAGATAAAATTAATGCAAAGTAAACATCACCATGATCGGAGACTGACTGATTAAAAGGGAAATAGACTCACATGAAGTAGATGTTGAAACCCTCAACAGGCTCTCTCAGAGAAACCAAGAAGTTTTTCAAGTTAGCAGCTACAGCTCCAGTTTATTATTTTGTATCCTTTACTTTAACCTTGGGTCACCCTTAATACATCTGCTCTGCAGCGATTAATATGACTGATGAAAATGAACTATGGAAGAGCAATGCTGTATTGCATAACTAATTACTCTATTGTGTTACTTGTTTACAGCTTTTAAAAATGTTTCTGTTCATATAAATAAATCAAAGCATATTGAGCTCTGTGTTGTATGTGAAACACTATCTTATCTGACTGTGAAACTTTCAAGGGGAATAATGACTTCCAAGAAATTATACTTTGAACTGCAAAATCTCCAGCCTTTTATTTTCTTCCTTTCAATCCCTTTAATATTTGCCATGTTTGCAGGAAGGTCCTGTTTGAAAGCGGGAATAACATTATTTCTCTCCTCAGAGTTCACTCTTGAACAAATCTATATACTAAATTCCTTCTAAAAAAATCTCAAGTAACTTTGGCAACAGGCAATTGCTATTCCATCTGAATGGATTATGGTGGATAGGGCATGACTGAGGGGTCAGGATCATCATTTGCCTTTTTAAATTTAAAGATGAAAATGCCAGTGACCTTATTTAACCCTAGTCTTCAAAGAAGAGTGCAGAAACATTCCTGGAAAAACAGATATTTCAACTCAAAAAAATAAGTTATATTTAATCAAAAGTTGCAGCTAGCTTTATGTGAAGTAAATAAAACTCTAGAAAAGATGAAGGAAGACATACATTTATGTGGGATTTGTGTTTGAAGACTTGACAGTTACTCTGTACAGGATAACTGATTTTAGGAAATATCATTCTTAATTAAATTGAATGGCTTGGAGTCTGTTACTGGGAAAAATGTCTAAGAATTGTTAAAACTCACACAAAACTAGGAAAAGTTCAGAAATCATTGTGGTCTACAAGTTCATACACTGACACCTATCAACTGGACAAATATGTCAAAGACTTGTCAAGAGGAAAGAATTAATGATTCCCCATGCGCACTAGTGATTTTACAAGAAGTCTAGAGCTTAAACTGTGAGAGAGGATGCTCACATAGATATCCTCATACCTGGAGAACAGGAAAAAGAGAAGCTTCTCTTCAAATTATTCCTGGAGAAGACAAAGCCTATCTCTTTCTCATGACCTTCATCACAGAAGATCCAAACATGACATGTTGTTCTCCAGCAAAGAATACATTGGAGATGATAGGCTTAATCAGATGGATATATATTTGATATTTAATATTATGTTTAATGCTGAATACATCAAAGATAATGCGCTAAGGTATTGATGTGGGAGCCCGAGAAACCAAAACATTAGGCAAAGTGGGAATTGGGAGCCTCCATACTATGTGACAATAGGGAGCAACAGAAAGACAGAATCCAGAGAATGAACAAGTTACTTGAGGAACTCAGGTATCCATATGCAGTTTTCCAAAGGTACAGCCCATAATGACTGTAGGTGATATTCTGCTTATTTTGTGCAATTTTTCATTTCCAGTCCTTCAAACCACAGTGTACTTCAATTTCTTTAAAGAAGTTACACAATTTTTTATGTTGTTTTACCAATGACTTTGTCTATTTTCATGTAACATGGTGGGTGGGTTTTGTTGCCACCAGTAAACTAACTGTGCTCTGTATTGTCAAAGACAGAATTAATATATGAATGGTGATGGTGTGCGGGCAATCTGGAAGCAACTAAACTGTAGGGGTTATGCTTTGTAAGCAGAAAGACTGCACAGCATTCGCTGATAGTTCCCAGATGGTCACCGCAGAGGCTACATTGTCAGATAGTGACTTTGAGGGTTGGGTTTTTTTTTGTTAGGCAAAAAGAATTGTTCATCTTGTAGGTGACAATGAGTCACTGAACTGCCTCAGTACTTCTGCAAAGCAGCAGGAGAGAAAGTTTAAATTAAGACAAGGCCACTTTTGGGGTAAGGATTGCTAAGTACTAGAATAGATGTCATGAGAGGTTGTGTAATCCTCTCCTTTAGAGGTTTTAGAGAGCAACAGCAAAGCAAAACCTCTCTCAAGTCTGACAAGGCACAGCTGGTCTATTTTTCTCTGATACATATTTTACTTCCTAAAATCTAGCATGTATAACATTTTGCAGAAAAGAAAATACATTACATTTAATATTGTTGAGATGGGGTATTCAAAATATTCACTTCTGGTTTATCGCCTTTCACATAGAACTCTGGGGGCATAATAAATACAAACTGAACTCTTGTATCCATTTAACTATTTTTCAATTAAATAGTTTAATCTTAGAGAGAAAAACTGCAGAACAGAAATCATTGGTTGTCAGTGTATTTGTATAGTCATAGAACACCACCATCACTGTCTTTAAGAACAATAAACAACCATTGTTACCTTCCCTGCACTTGAATGAGTAAACAGAAGGTGAAACTTTCCTCAAACAGCAGCTAAGTCCTCCTATAATGAGGGAATTAATGTGGGGCAAACATATTCAAGAAACATAGCCAAAAGAGATAAACATGTTTTCATTTAAGTGCAATTTCTTACTTGTTAGTCCACAATTGGCCCATTCTTGAATCTGAAAATCTTATTGTTGTTCTTTGCATGTATTTCCCATTTCTTTTACTTTTCTACAACACATTTGTGAACATTAGTGAACAAGCTGTTCTCTCCCTTTCCATCAAGATCAGCTTTTTATCTCACATGGAGAGAAGCTTTCTTGCAAGGACCTTCAGCTGAAGCCTTTGACAAGCACCTTCCCATAGACCTCCTAACTGACAGATAATGCCAGGCCCTCTGTGCTCCTCTCACGGCCATTAGCCTGCTGGCACCATTTCACTTTAAGTTAGCATCTTTGTATCATAGCAACAGAAGAGAATGGAAAACATAGATAATACAGAGGTGTTTTGTTACAAATAACAATTGGAGAGTTCCTGAATTGACTCCTATGTTTGAATGATTTTTATGTGCAAATTCACAAAGCAGGTTTCCCACATCAGATGCATAAATAACGGTATTATAGCATTAAGCCAGTCCAGATGAAAAAAAAACCACCATAGCCTTTTTCTTTCTTAAAATGTGTGACTATACCACCTGCTCTTCAGTCATGCAAGGAGAAACAAGTTCCACAATGTTATTGTGATGAGGGCAGGTCAACGGGTTATTTTTATCTTGAGCAAACTCCCACAAGAGGAAACATTCTTTACCTGCAGCTTATTAGCATTCAGAGCTGCACAGCTACATCCATTTGAGCATCAAAACAGCTATTTTAATCTTATTTTTACAATCAAATGCTTGCTGTTCAGTTTTAAGAAAAAGGTGACTCAGAAAAAAACGGCATAATACGTTTCTGATCTAAAAAGCAAAACACGAACACTACTTAAGTCTCTGATAGTAGAGTAATTAGCACATAAACATTAGGACAGCACTGCATTTATCAGACTCCTGCAGGTCCCAGTGTGCCATTTCCCACTCCCATCCATTTTAAAGATTTCCTGAAATCTCCTGCCTCCTTCTGTTCACCTAAATGTCAAGAACTCCCTACCCTTTTTCCAGCCAAGTATCTTTTTTTTAAACTTGCCAAACTTTCTGCATGTGTTCTAGGTGGTTCTTTCTTACCCCCATCTCACAGAAAATACTTCCACTCCATCCTCTTATGCTAGCATTTCTCTTTTCCAACTTCCTTCTACCATTTTCTCTTTTCAGGATGCTAATTCTTCAGGATGCTAATGTTTAAAAGCTGCATAGTACAGATAAATAGAGATGATGAAACTATTGTTTCTCTGGAAGATGTTACTAGCTGGCAAAACCTCAGATGTCTGTTTGTCTTCAGTCACAAAGGCACTTGAAGCTGCTGGATGCCTCACCATAATGTCAGCACATAAATTTGTCCTATATTCCTAATATTTTCTCCTCCAGCTTCCATTGACCTCAGTAGCTGCTTAGAGTTAGAACTAGAAGATCTATTGCATTATAACAGAGGAATCAGAGCATATAGGTAGGAGATTGGCTTTGCTAAACAAGCAACATCACTGAAACAACCACATTTGAAAGTTCTCAGCAGGTAATGAATATATAATCTGAGACAGTAGAAAAAAAGCAATGCCACCCAACACCCTCATTATTAATTGTTCCATCTGAGTGCGATTTATAGGCAGTTATTAACTTAGGGCAAATTTAAATGAACCAGAAGTAGTAATTTTGTGTGCCCATATAAATGGATCATAGACCTGAATCCGTTATTTACTTTCATCCTGAAGTCAGTTTTTCCATTGTTTAAGAATACCCCTAACAAAATGTACTGGTTGCCAATACCTCAGTGTAAACTTGTAAAAGCTGATAAAGGCATAAATTGGTTTTCCTCCTTTAAGCATCTTTTGATGTTTTACTGAATGTCTTGCAGCATTCTGGATGTTGGACTACCCTTTTCAGTTACATTAAGAAAATGCATTTGGCAAGGAGCAGTTACTAGTTTGTGAGGCTCTTCCTGTTTCTAAACTGACTATTTGGTGTCAGATTATTATTTTATGACTTAATGTTTGAACTGAAACTGAGCTTTGAATTGACTACACAGCGTGGCCATCCTATCCAACTTTCAGGTTTGCAGCATAACATTGCTGTGGACACTCATTATGGACAATAAACTGTGTGAGAAGGAACCAAGAATGACTGTGATTGGAGTGTAAGAAATACTTAATTGGCAGTTAAAGAACACAGTGTGTAGAAGTCTTGCAATTAAGACCTAACACAAGCTTGTGCTCTCACTTGTACAGCATATCTTTTTATTTTGTCTTCCCAGATCATTTCCAAGTCAAGCTCCAGTCGAGAGGAAATGTTTAGTACCTTTATTGACCCCTTTAGCCAACACAGGAAGAATTTACTGTGTTCTGCCTCAAAAGCCCCATGGTTACACAGTACAGATGTGTCAAGTGACAAACACTTCCCACCAATAGTGCACCTGGCAAGGGCAGGCCAGGCAAGCACGAGAAGGTCTGTGACCGGGGACCCCCAGGACTTCTTTGCAAGCGGTCCTGCTGCCATGTCTCTGCTGCATCCATCACATGTGAAAAAGTAACAGTTATAGTACCCACACTCTCCAAAGTGCAGATTGTTGTTTAATTTTGTGAATGTTCCTGTTAATTAAATTTGATTGCTGGATTGTTTTTGGTAAATAAACACAGAAGCACCATCAATGCTACCAGAGTTAAAGCAATACTGCTGGGGAGTGATCGCCATGGTAGCAGGGACTTTTCGTGCTCAGCACTTCAAGAAACTACAATTAAGTCACAGACCTGATAAGAGTTTGTGCTCTACTGAACCACTAGGGTAGTTAATTGGTTATGCATTGGTTGCAGTCTACTACATGGACTGTTAATGCCCAAGAGACAGGTCTTGTTTCCCTCATCCAAAATGTTCTTTCAGCTCTCACGCTAGAAGTTTCCATCATGGGATGGGAGCATATCACCAGCAGCTCCCATGTCTACCCCGTAGGAACGTTTATGGTCACATTAGGATGTGATGCACCAGATTAAAACTACGTGACATTTATTCAGAGTAACAAAATGGCAAATACCAGGGTACTCTTCCCACTTTTTGACCTAGGTTCTTCCTGTGATATTCAGGAGAAGGTGCCTATCAAAACCAGCTTGATATTCAGAAATTTTCAGTGGTGTCAGTAGACATCCTTACAATATTTCTGTTACATTGCTATTGCTTTCCTCAAGCTAATCATTCTTCTTTTAATCTGAAAAGTTCCAACTTCTGTCACTGGAAAAAAAGAAAAAAGGAACAAAAAAACCCCTTAAATCTGACTTGCAACCTCTAATGAGAAAAGAAAAAAAAATCTGTCATCTCATTCAGAAGAAAGAAAAAATGCTAGCTTTTTTAAAGTGAAATAAATGCTTTCTCTAAACATGATCGCAGTTGACAAAATGCTGGATGTTTAGGTGGCAATTATAGCCCTTTCAGAGACTGTCAAATCTTGTCACAACACATGTTATAAATGAGGACAGATTTAGACATCCTTTCTGACAGTTATGTGTAGGATGTGGATGGTTGGCAGTTAAATTTCAAATGCAGGGAAATTTTCCTTCCAATAAATCTTTGCTTGTTTATTAAGAGGGAGTTGCCGTGCACTGAATCTTGTATCTACCATGTGCAGCCTTTCATCCTTACAGCTTTTGACATTTCACTTTAAGTTTCTTTGTGACAGCCATCTGAACATTGTTTTAGGTAAAAAGTAACCTACGGTGCACTGGAGATGTATGAATTCTTTTGGTGTTTTCATACTGAGATTAGAGTAGGAAATGTGTCATATTATACATGGATGGGTAGATAGCAAGAAAGCAAATAACTGACACTGCAACAATGCTGATTGAAGGGAGCAGCTTCATGATGCACATGGAAAATGGGATAATGCACTAGCCCACATTCATCATGTGAGATGAGCAAGATGTTGATGAAGTATTAGTAATAATAATGTGCATCACAAAGCACAATTCATGTGATGATAAATTACCTTGTGCATCATTAAAGGCCAAACCTGACACGGATTTCAAACTATATCTGATGTTAAGAGGCCAAATGAGGAAAAGAGAGGTAAAAGGAATCATACTACCATGAGCAAGAGTCTTGGCTGGGTCAGATAGAACTTTCCTGAAAGCTCAGAAGGTGAACACGTTGGAGCTACGAGTGCAGCATAAGCCTTTTTGACTGCAACTTCCTCAATCTCTTTACCAGCAAAGACAGTGAAAAGCTTTGCATTCACCCTTTCTGCAAAGGCCCCTAAAGAGATGAGAAAGGGAGAGGCAAGTCTCCTAGTTATGTGGTGTCCAGCATACATTGCATCATATACATTTAGGGGAGAGAAGGCAGCTGCAGCTCCTTTAGTACCTGCTCCAATTTCCAATAATCCCTTCAAGTTCCCAGACGCATCTCCTCCTGGACGAAACTGGTAAGAGGAAAAAAAATCCTCTTATCCATTTTGCAGTCCTTCACACTGGAATATGGCACATTACAGACTAACTTACAGACTAACTTTTATGAATGGTGGTATACAAAACCCCAGTGAATTAGGTAAGCGTAATGCTAACATTTCATAGAGTGAGGAAGAGATGTAATCTATGATATCAGGACCTTGTGATTCTCTTATTTAGCTATAGTAGCAGTTTAGCATAAGACAGTTATTCACGTGCATACTGTTAAGCAGATCTATGATTCATTTGCTGGACCGGGACCAAAGTGCTCATTGCGTTGGAGTACTGAACCCATAAACTGGAACACTGTGGGCAGCTATACCTTTTTCAGAGCTGAAGTTTTAGTACTTTCTATTTTCATAAGAGTGACAGTGTTATGTAACTAGCATATAGATGAACTTGTGTTCATTCCTAAAGATCATAAAATATTCAGAAATATTTGTGAGATTCTATCTTGAGTAGTACAGCTTAAGCCCTTGAATTCTGAATGGGTAGCTCTCCTGTTTCTGTCTGGTTACAGACCATTCACTTAGCCTTAATGACATGCATTCAAACAAACGCTTGCTATTTCACAAATGTGAAAATAAATTTACTGTTTCTGTGCTCCAAGACATCAGCATTTATTGCCTCATTTGGGAAAACAACAGACTTCTTTGCTTCATTTATACTCTATTCAAATACTGCTTTGAGAACAGGGACCAGCATCTTCCATCTTGGAGCTCTTCAGCAATAGGGCTATATATTCCCAGGTATCTTCCCTTCTATTCAATTGTATGAAAAAATCATAAGGGGTAAAAGATTACCAAATGTCTCAGGTATACATAATTAATTTTCCCATAAACTACTAAAATGTAATATCAACATATTTTTATTTGTTCAATTCCTTACTGAGTTGAGTTTGTATGTCTCTTCTTGACTTTATAGGTTGATTTACTCTGTATGAATAAATTCTACCTGACTAAGTGTGAATAAATTATAGTGTCTCTCCTTCTCAAACATTTAACCCATGAACCTGTGTTGGCAATAAAATATTACAAAATGTTTGTCTGTTTGAGAAATAATTCAGACTAGTTTTAACAAAATGTTATACTTTCATGTATGCATTCAGAATTAACAAAAAAAGAATTAGCTACTTCAGAAGTAATCTTCATGTTATTGGACTGCTATGGGAGTACACCATCTAATTTTACAGCTTTAGACAGTAATTCTGATTGCGATGAAGCTTATCAGAAAATTAGAAATACCAACAATTTCAGCCCTTTTTTAGTGTCAAAAAACTAATTTTTAGGATTATAATTATTTGACGTGGTTAGTCAGACTTGTTCTCCTATATGTGCTCACATATTTCTAATTACAGTCAAAAAACTGAAAGATATCCCCTCTAAGAATAAAATAAGCAAATGTTTGTAAGGGAGCCATTGACTGGACTTGAGAAAAATTAAAATGCACTATCAAAACATCCATGTTTAGATGGAAGCACTTGAAGTCTTTCAATAAACGTCTTTCCTTCAGGGCAAATAGATAGTTCAATTCCTAGGAATTTTCAGTGCCCAGGTATTTCTATACTATACCTGTCCAAAATACTGACCTCCAAATTCTTACATTAGACACCCACATATGCTAGGTAATGGGACAGCCATTGATGCTGAGGAGGAGAAAGGATATTGTGCCATTCTGTCACTATATCTACATTTCTTGTCACAGAGGTCACAGAGGTCACGGAGGCCACCTGGATCAAGACGGCAATTCTTCAATGAGAAGGAGAAATTTAACCCATATGTGGTTCTTTAAGTTAGTGCTACAGTAATTAAACACATAGATAGGTATGTGGAAGCCCTGTTCTATTTTCAGGGCACTGGGGGCACTATTAAGCCTTACTGGCCCCACCTTCCCTCCCTTGGAGCTCACCGCAGCCTAACTAGAACCCATTTCAGCCCCTCTTGGGGCTGTCAGTCCTTGAACAAATGAGGCAATGGGATGCTGTGCTGCCACAGCCCTGCATCACCCACACAACTCCATCCTCAGAGAGTCTGCAGTCCCAAACCAAGGGAGACTTTGGCCCATATATATAAGGTGCCCTCCATTAGGTAAAGAAATCTGAAATATGAAGAATCAGGAGCACAAGATATTACATCTTCTCTCTGTCAAGCTCCACACAAACTTCATGATGAAACCTCAGCAAAAATGACCTGATATAAAGTTGCTGTATTCCATTGATGTCAGACAGAAAAACATGTAACCACA
This sequence comes from Lophotriccus pileatus, assembly GCA_035583135.1. Classification (NCBI taxonomy): domain Eukaryota; kingdom Metazoa; phylum Chordata; class Aves; order Passeriformes; family Tyrannidae; genus Lophotriccus; species Lophotriccus pileatus. The sequence goes on from JAWWES010000081.1 coordinate 29,431,433, forward strand.
GATTTGGGTGCTCAAATCTATGTACTTGTATTTGGAAGGATTTAGTGTAAATCTCAAGACCACCACTCCATATTGAAGAAATTATTGGGTAAGTCTTCACCCTCTAGCCACCCACAGCTGGGATTTGGAGACTGCTTTGTATTTCAGCTTCTCAGTCTACCATTAAAAACTACCTGCAACTGCTGATAATCTGCTTCTGCATCACTGCCCAAAGCACTGGCCCAAAAATCCACAGGATAATTGTAAGATATCAATGCCCTGTATATGTAATCAAATCCTGATGAAACTTGTTAGTTTTCTTCAAGGTTTGGTTGAAAATATTATATATAAGTCATTCCTTATATGAGCAGTGTATTGGGACAGGTTGACAACATAATGCTGCCAGGTGTAATCAGTGAAAAGGTAAAGAGCAATAGAGAAAACACCAGAAAAATACAGTTGGGATGATTTGGTTTAGATAGAGCAAAAGGAAAAAAGCAAATTCTTTGGACCTAATGATTGCCAAAGATCACAGAATCACAGAATATGCTGAGTTAGAAGGGACCCACAAGGTCACTGAGTCAAACTCCAGGCCCCACACAGGACCATCCCCAAGAGTCACACCATCTGCCTGAGAGTATCATCCAAACGCTTCTTGAACTCTGGTGCTGTGACCACTTCCCTGGGGAGCCTGTTCCAGCGCCCAATCCTCTGGGTGAAGAACTCTTTTCTAACATCCAACCTGAACTTCCCTTGACACAACTTCAGGCTGTTCCCTTGGATCATGTCACTGGTCACCACAGAGAAGAGATCAGTCACTGCCCCTCCGCTTCCCCGCATGAGGAAGCTGTAATTGCAATGAGGTCTCCCCTCAGTGTCCTCTTCTCCAGGCTGAACAGACCAAGTGATCTCAGCTTCTCCTCATACAGCTTCCCCTCAAGGCCCTTCACCATCTTCGTTGCCCTCCTTTGGATGCAAATGGCTTAATATCTTTCTTATGTTGCAGTGCCCCGAACTGCACACAGTATTCAAGGTGAGGCCACACCAGTGCAGAGCAGAGTGGGACAGTCACCTTACTCGGCCGACTGGTGATGCTGTGCCTGATGCCCCTCAGGACACAGCTGGCCCTCCTGGCTGCCAGGGCACTGCTGACTCATATTCAACTTCCCACTGATGAGGACCCCCAGGTCCCTTTCTGTGGCACTGCTTTGCAGCATCTCATTCCCCAGTCTGTATGTAGATCTGGGTTTGCCCCATCCCAGGTATAAAATCTGGCTCTTCCCCTTGTTTAACTTCACATGGTTGGTGATTGCCCAATCCTCTAATTTGTTGAGGTGGTTCTCATTCGGACATTTCTATTGGCACTGGGATTCTGACGGGGTTCTAAAGAAAACGATTTTTCCATGAACTGATAATAAGGATTACCTCTTTCAAGATCAGAAGGGATGCATCCCATCCCAACAAAGAGTAAGTCAAACAAAAACACATGGAGACACATGGATGAATAAGGAGATTCTGGAAAAAAATCACCCTGCAGTGGGTGGAAGCATGGAAAAGTAGCCTGAAAAGAATACACAGAAATTGTCCAACCCACCAGGGTTCAGGTTAGGAAAGCTAATAGATAGATTTAAAGATAGAATTAAATCTGAGCAGGGGCATCAAGGCAACAAGAAAAACTACTATGGGTATGTCCCTGATAAGAGAAAGAATAGGGAAAATGTGTGCCCTCTCCAGATGAAAACAGAAGACCTGCTTACCTGGGATGTGGAAAAGCCTGAAGTACTCAATGACTTTTTTTGCCTCAATTTTCACTGGCAAGTGCTCCAGCCACACCACCCATGTCACAGAAGGCAAAGACAGGGACTGGGAGAATGAAGAACCACTTGCTGCAGGAGAAGATCAGGTTCTAGACCTAAGGAAGAAGATCAGGTTTCCTGATCTAAGGAACCTGAAGGTACACGAGTCCATGGAACCTGATGAGATGCCTCAGCATGTCCTGAGCATCCTGAGGGAACTGACATATTAAGTGACTATGCCACTATCCACCATATTTGAGAAGTTGCAGTCCGGTGAATTTGCCACTGACTGGAAAAGGGGAAGTGTAAGCCTCATTTTCAACGTAAGGAGGACATGGACTTGTTGGAGTTAAGTCCAAACGAGGGCCACAAAGATAACCAGAGGGCTGAAGCACCCCTCCTATGAAGACAGGTTAAGATAGTTGAGTTTGTTCAGCCTGGAGAAGACAAATCTCCAGGGAGATCATAGAGCAGCCTTCCAGTAACTAAAGGGGGCCTACAAGAAAGCCAGAGAAGAACTTTTTACAAGAGGATGTAGGGATAGGACAGGGCATAACGGACTTAAACTGCATGAGGGTAGGTTTAGATGATATTAGGAAGAAATTCTTTCCTGTGAGAATTCTTGAAACAGTGGAACAGTGAAACAGGTTGCATAGACAAGTTGTGGATGTCTCGTCCCTGAAAGTGTTCAAAGCCAGGTTGGCTGAGCAACCTGGTCTAGTGGGTGGCATCCATGCCCACAGCAAGGGTGTTGGAATGACATGATCTTTCAGGTCTCTTCCAACTCAAACAATTCTATGATTCTACAATTTAAGACTTCCCATTTTTTATCATCCACCAAGGAACATCCACTTCATCATTCTATTTCAGTGGGGCTGACAATATTCAGCTTTTTACTAAAGCTTGCCAGAGGTCAGCCATGGGTACAGGCACAAACACAGAATTATAACAGCATGACAATTTTTTCTAGGATACATTAGTGAAAAAAACCTTTTTAATTCAAGATTACCAAAAGTGTGGTCATTACTGACAGCAATCCACAACACCACCTTTGAAGAAAAAATGTGTTTGAGTAATCATAATGAAGTAGTTTCATCATAGATTGTTTTTATAAGAACTGTCTGTACTCTAAAATTTTAATGTTGTCATACTATCAGAACATAAACCAACTATAAAACAAATGCATAAATACGTTTGTAAGGCTTTGGCAAATGATCAAAATGTGGCTTGCTAGAGGATGGACAACTGTCCTTCCTTGTATCCTTGTGAAGAAACTGTGGAAATTCGAACTTATTTGGGAAGGTTTGGAGGGAAATCCTGGGACCAGCAGTACCTTGATTTTTTCTTACATATACACCACCGACAAGTAAGATAATAATTGTTATATTTAGCTATATCTTTGACAGTTTATGTGATATAGGCAGCACACAGAAAAATCTATGTATTAGGTTTTGATAAATAACAGTAAATAAATATCAACTTTTCAGTGAAAAAAATCCTTGTTTAATATGAAACTCTATATATGAATTTAATTCTAGAGTTTTGGTTAGAGGTATTACTTAAGTTGCATGATTACAATCCTCAAAAAACCAGGTTTGCACAAATAACTGTGTGTTACATGAATCCTGTAACAAGTAATGCAGTAGCTATTCTATCAGTCTTACTTTAAAAAATATCTGAATATTCTTTAGTAGACATATTGTATGCAGAAAAGCTTTAGGGCAGAGATCAAAGTTCCTCTCCCTTACATAGAAAGACTGAAATCTAGAAAGAACAGTCTTCTAGTACTGTGACTTGGTGGAATAGGAAGAGTTTCGAAGGATACGTACAGGTGAATTTTGTTATAATCATGAATTCTTTTTTTACAGAAAAAAGACTGCAGGAAGTTAAGAAAAAATTTTTCACTCTGTGTAGGGGGATGGAGAGAGAGAGCTCTCAGATATAACCTGGAATATGTATGTGCATGCTTAAATATTATAAATATATTTATATATACTTATGTATATTATATATATACATTTATATGATACAATTATATCATAGACATTATATGTATGCATGTATAATATATACATATACACATATATATATATACACATAAGATTTTATGCTGTAGTGCATAACTTTTTTTAATAACCACTAGCAAAAAATATAAATAAGCCTCCAAGACCTGGAATATGTTACTCTTACAGAATAGGCGGTATCCAATGAAGAAGTAAATTTCTTTCTTCAGGGTACATCAGATTGTGTGAAAGCTTTCAGAAACTGGTCATTCTTGCAGTAAAGTTGCCTCAAGAGAGTTGTTCAGCTACATTAAAAAGAAATCATAAGCTCTTGTTAGCAACATTTCCTGAGTTTCTTTATCTGAGAGATAATAATCGTGGTGAATGATTAAAAAGAAAAGAATGAAACTGTGGAGGACATACAAAAATTAGAATGGAATATCTAAAATAAGCTAAATTCTAATAATTAGTAAATGACACTCCTTTTTAATTCCCATTTCTGACTTTTCCCCTGAAATTACTTTCAGACTTGTCAGGAGCCTATCAATGTCTCTAAATCAAATGCATTAGTATTCTTGGTGTCCACTTCATCCCGTAGTGTTAAAATTGCAAAACACCGCAATTTTAGGAGTATCTATTTGATAATCTTGAACACAACACATTGCCTTGATGGCATATGCAGTTGTAAATTAATATTAACTTTACAAGTCCACAATTTATGTAAGAGTAGACATATCTCTCCTTGGTGGTCAACTTGACTGATAAAAATTCCCCTGTAAAACATAATGTAATAAAAAAGAAAATTGTGAAGACTGAATAAAAGACAGCAGACACCCCAAGTGTGTCAGCAGCTACATTTGAATGAAGTGTTGTTCTTTGGAAGTATTTCTCTCTATTGCTTGAACAGGGAACTGTTCAAACACCAAAGTTAGGGCAAAAGAGTTTTGCTTCTTTTATAAAAGCAGGATACATATTGCTGTTTATATGATGCATCAGTTGGAGTGTGCTGATACAGTGTGATAGAGAAAGGTTTTTTGGTGTGCATTGGAGAACGAAAGGTTTGATGCTGCAGGCACCAAGGCTCTGTGGCTCCTGTTGGCTTGGAGGAGTACTGATGGTGCTTTTTACTTCATGTGAACACCATATCGCCTTCCTCCTGTGTGCTGAGCACCTGCTGTGAGATGCTGAGCAACCTCAAACCTCATTAAAGTCATTGGATAGAGCCCTGAGCTATCTCATGAGATGAAGTTGCACTATTTATACTCTGAGAACATATGCATACTGTACTATTAGTGCTAATATTTTTGTCAGAACACTTTCTTAAAGCAAAAATGTGAGAACATTTGTGGGCAGTAATCACAAAACAGGGCTGACAGCTCCTTCCTTCTCTTACTCAGTCAGAAACGTTTTTCCTTTCAACAGATTATGATATGTAAATGGAACTGGTCATTTTCAGAAACTACTGTTATTTTATTGATAATACATGAACACCAAAAGAGAGCGGACAAGGTTGTTGCCAAGTAGAACTGATAATTGTAGGATGCCTGTGGCCCAACCTTAAACTGAAAGAGGAGTTAGCTGCCTGACAGTAATACTTGTAAGCAGTGAGTGCATACTGTATTTACATCTTCATAAGAGGCAAGGGGGACTAAGCCCTTCTCTTCCATCACCACATGCCTAGATCAGTCAATTTTTATTTTACCAATAGCCTTCCATATCACTGAAGTCAATCAATAATAAGAAATACTAATTTTAATATTAATATCAAATGTTATTATGAAACTATCTTATGTCTGTGTAATTATCTCTTTAACAGTGGAGTGGCCATAACAATGGCATGAATCAAGACAACAGAAACACGTACAACACAGCTCATCTATCCCTGTCTGGAAATCCAAGAACAATGACAAACTTTCCTCACAGTTGAAAACTGTGCAGGAAAAGCTCCCTTTCCATGGGCATCCTGGTTCATACTGCCCAGGCAAGAAACAGTACTGGAAATTAACAATTCAGAACAAGAAGTAAGAAATTACAGGAAGGGATAATAATGTCAGCAAATTGGTTTGTTCCCCAGAAAATGACTTGCTCAGATGGTCTTACAGAGTTGTTTATTGCACTTGATCATCAATGAATCATTGTCAGACCCAAGCTGCCTGCATTGAGCTTATTGACAGAGGCTCCCAGCAGTAACTTCTGCCTGTTCTCCAGCACAACTCTGTCATCACTACAGAGAGTGGGATAAAAAAAAAAAAAAAAAGATAAATCAGAAAGCTGAAACAAATCCTACCTGATGAATCATTATGGTGAGAAAGATCTGCGTAATTTCAGACTCTGTCTTTCATTCAGAATCACATACTATCTGCTAATGTAGCTAATGTAATAAGTGCGTGACAAAATCTGATGCAATCATCCACCTGAACAAGCACAGTCTGGTCAGGTATAATGACAGGGTGTTCCTCAGAGAGTTCCTCTTCTCAACTTAAACACAGCTTGTTTTCACATGAGTTCAATTAGGACCTAAAGAAATTCACCTCTACAACATTCTTTACTCACTAACAATGATTATGAGCAACAAATAATACACATCAAGTGCAAAGGCCAGTCATTTTATTTTTTGTAATTATTAAGCACTTTTGCAAAGACTAATGCATTTGGAATTTTGTAAGCTAGATATATTTATGAGGGGGGAAGTTCTTGATATAGTTGTGATCTATCTTTGCATCCAATTTCTGTTCAGGGTAAGTGAAGAAATACTTTAATGCTTGCTAGCTTAGTAATGGCAAAGAATAGAAACTACCTTCCAAACTGTGGATCAGCATGACAAGGCTGAAAGAGGTGCTCAGTCCTGTAGCTGAGATTCGTACAATGAAGTGTGAATACAAATGCACTCCTTTGGTGGAACTGTACGCCGTATGCCAGGAAGAAGCAAGGACATCAGAAAATCAAGGAGACAGTAAAAAAACACTGGGAATATGTAAACAGGGCACAGAATTATGGGACTTGCTGCTCGTCCTCAACAAGACTCTAGATAAGACTATCGCTGGAGTCTATTGTCAGATGACTTTGGGAAAGACACCTGGTTCAGAACGAATAAAGGACAAGAGATCAAGAGGAGGGTGAGGACACCTGAGGGGTCCCTTTCACCAGTATAATGGGACACACCAACGTCTTCAACACAATGTTCAGATAACTAGGCAGCAGAAAAAAATGGGAAAAAGGAATTCAGACAAAAAGCAGGCAAGACTGCAACAGTCAGAGGTGTTTAGGATATGGACAGAAGAGGATTCAGGATCAAGAGCAGTATTGGAAAACAAGGACAGGCCTCAGCTTCAGCTCCAGTTAGTCCAAAGATAATGGAAAATCTTTCTACAGACATCCAAGCCTTGTATTTAGATCCCCTTTTCATATAAATGTTTACAAGTTCTTCACAGTTCACTACACATTAGGGGCCACATAAAAATCTTTGCTTTGTGTGAGTAAAAGAACCACTTTGAGGGCACAGTTGTGTGCAGGCTTGGCATTATGAGTGAGCAGCCCAGTATGGTCACTCATTTCATGACTTACTGTGTTCAAGAAAACAAGATATGTTTATATTCTCTGCATAAAAATAGGCCAAGATCAAAACACACATGACTCTATCATGTTTCTGAGAAATAGCCCACAAATTTTCATATATTGGCTAACCACTGGCCCTAAAATAAAGGAGTAATAACATGTTTAATTTTAACCACCCGAATAGTCCTGTTGAATGTAGGTATGTTTACACAATCCTGAAAGCACAGACACTGAAAGAGCTAATCACACATTAAATTATCTCCAGTGTGCAGGAAACATATTTTCACAAGACATTTAAGTATATATAAGACAATTCTTTTTCTTTTAACTCTAAGTCTACAAATTCATATTATCCTTAAAATGTTAGAATCTGTGTTGATTTACTTAGATTGCAGTTAACTGTAGCAGTTAAGTGGTTATTTAAAAATTGCAGAAAACTGTCTGATCAGCTAAACCACTGATAGTTTCTCAGGAAAAAACCAAACACCTTCTGTAAACAAAACCAACAACTTCAGCCAATCTAAAACATGTAAAATTTCAATATTTATGAGCTACTGAGCAAGTTACTTACTAAAAGACTGGAAGTCTCACCCAAAAGAAGAGCTTTTAACTAATTCTCAGTCAAAATAACAGACATCACAAGTAAGTTACACCCTTTCTCCTCACTCAATTTTGATAGTTTTTTTAGGGCAGGTAAATATTAAAATTTTAGAGAAGGACTTAATGCAAACATTCTTAATAAAATACAAATGAGCACAATAGATACTCTTGTAAGCACTTATACATATATAAAACACACATGGAGAATTGCACGGAGCTGGTTAGGAGGGCTCCATATTTAGGTACGTGGCACATGGATGGTGTGTGCAACATGCTAGGTAACAGTCCATTAATTCCATTTAAAAAAAAATAACCTGAAGCATCAGAAGGATCTGGCCCAATAAGGTGACACAGAAGAGGTGGCTGGTATTGATTTCTACAGAGGAGTACAGCATGACCTGGATTTCCCCAAACTTTGAAGATAAAAAGCAGACTTATGACTTTCATTGAAAACTGGACAGGAACATAAAGAACAGACATCAGCTGAGTTTTGGGGTGTTTATTCATCTTATTGAGCAAGTAGGTGGCTGTCTCCTTGAACTTCATACTGAATTTAGGAATTATCTCCGTAAAGTATGTCTTGTCAGTATGCTCTGGATGTGACTAGAAGCATGGGTGTGTTGCAAGATTATATCCGAGTATAATAACTGAAGTTTCTTGACTGCCAGATATAATGAAAAGGATCTGCTGTCTGGCAGTCAAGGAACAGATATACATCTAAAAGGACTGATTGTTTCAGTAAAAAGCTGGCATATATTGTCAACTAATGGAGAAGACTTAGATTTGTTTCATTCCTCAAAAGTTTTCCTGCACAAACATTACTTCCATCTTATTCAGATCCGCAAGTTAACAAGTAGTTGTACGCTGGAAGTCCAGTTTGGTCATGTTAAAAGTTCAGGGTTTTTTTCTGTTCATCTTGGTTAGTTTGGCTTTTTGTGAAAAGATAGTTTATGAACTGGATTGGAAAGGGACATGGCTGAGTATCATCTTAATGGTCACACAGTACAGAAGATCCTATACATTCCTTTTCAGTATCATAGTGAGGGAATTGCTCATTGCTTGATGAGTCTTAGGTGCTGCTTGATGAGCTGTTATACCTCAGTGCCTTTTAAACATCTGAGTTAGTTTCCAGTGAAGCCATGGAATTTCTGAAAGCTATCTTCCCACAGCATTAAAAATACTAAAATAAGTGTCAGATGGATTACTGAGTGTTAGTGTTTTATTAGTTAATCTATTTGTTTTCAATATTTTCAATGTTTCTATTTGGCGGGGGGAAAAAGAAAGAAAAAAATTCTGTTTTTTCTCCTAGCATCTTTTACTAGGTACTATCTAAATTGAGGAACCATGGGAAAGACATTTTTGTGTTTGTGTGGTTTTCAATACCTTTGTTTACCCTCCCAAAGATTACTTTACTGATCTTCTGGGTGGTAAATATGCAAGCTTTTTCCATTCAAAAATCCAGTAATTCTTGTAAATTAGAGTGTATGTGAAGGGCATCATAGCCCTACTGGTCAGCAGACACCAGTTTACAATGTGGCAGAAATGAAGCTGCAAGGATGATCAGTGTCTCTTTTCAGGGATAAACATCTTTTAAGGATTGCACCACCTCATCTCATGATTTATAAATTAAACTTATAAATTATACTGCAGGCGTACCACATTCTTATGTCACCCCCATGACTTTCAGTAAATGTTTGCAATAACTCAGAAAGACAGTGATAAAATAGGGAATGCTACATTTGAATGAAGAGCTACACGTATTCACTCCGGCAAGTGAATATGTCAATAAATCATTTTTTGGTCAGTAGAAGTAGATAATGTTGAAATAGAATAGAAATAGTAGATCTAGCAAAAGCAAGATAAAGGCTGGTGAATATTACTACTACACACTACTTAATTATATTTATTAGCACTGAGTGGAAATAAGTGGGGCAAGCACAGCAGCAACTAAAACATGGAGGTGTCTCAGAGATGCCTGTTATTTTCCAGTATGAATTCAGGAGTTCCCAACACAGCATTACAACATTTTAAAATGTAATTATAATGCTGATGCTTCCTTTGAGTAGATAGAGGACAAGAGTACCTAATGAAACAAAAGTATGTATCAACTTGAAGGCTATTGATCTGTCAGGGAATCGGTGCTGTGTGATTTCATTAGCCAGGCTGGACTTGGATCTGTCACATAGCACTCCATCCAACAATACCAATGAAACCTAATCCCAAACTAAAACACAAACCAAAACAAGTTGATGAGATTCCTCTCCAAGTTGAAACATACTCAGATACAGTTTTATTTCTAATTTTGAAAAATGAGATTCATTCTGAGGGTCACAAAAACCACTGCTTGCCACAGTTGAGTTTTCATCTGTTGTATCCCTTGAGCAATCAACGACATTCAGGCCCAAATTCCAAACCTCTTTCTTTAGCCACCAGCTTTACCGTTTAGTCTTAGCTAGTTCTTCACCAGTCTTGAAACAACAATTTAAAAGATTTGTTTCAGGAAAGCTAACATCTGAAAGCAACACAGTGGAAAGAATAAGTACAATCAATCTTAAAATTTAAACAGATTAAAACACAGCATGAAGCTTCTATGGTACTAGGGGAAATATATATAAATACAAATGAAAATTCCAAAGCCTTTAGGTGGAAGATAGCTAACTTTTTTTTCTTTTTTGATTGCTTAGATTTCCAAGAACTAAGCTCCTTTGAGGCTAACCTTTCACCAGAAGGGGAGAAATAAAAGGTGACACTATCTTCTCTCTTAAGTAATGAAGATACCTATCCATAAATTTATAGTAGAAATAAATGTGGCTAAGACAGATTCCATAGACTAAAGTGCTTTATACATCGTATGAAAGAGTATTAGGAAAAGAGAATTATGGAGACTCCTAATCATTATCAAGGAGACCTGATGTAGGTTCAGAAAGGTGGGCATCCTCTAGTTGAAGATACTAAGAGATATCAAGACAGGTAAAAAGTCTTGATAGAAGGAATGATGAGAGGAAAGCAGCACTAGAGAAATGCACAACTCTCTCGGGACGTGACAGCCCAAGGGAACAGAAAAACCTACCACGCGAGGACCACACAGCAGCCTGCACACCTCCTTTCTCCCCGTGGCGAATGCCAGGGACCCTCTGGAAGCAGCGGCGGGTACCGTCCCAGACGCGTGTCCTCACTCCACCCCGCAGGGCCCCGCTGCCTCCCCGCGGGGGCTGCACGGCGGGGCCCAGCGCCCCTGTCCCTCGGCTGGCAGGGTGCATTCCCTGCCCCGAGGGCTCACAGAGGGTACCAGGGTGCCAAGGGCCGCGAAATAACCTCGCGGCTCCCCCGCCAGCCAGCCCCTCAGCGGGCCCGGGCAGCCGCAGTCGCTCAGGCTCGGTGCCCGAGTCGCCTCCCCGTCCTCGGCCCGGGCACGGCGCCGCCCGGCGCTGTCCCCCGGCGGCGGCGCAGCGCTGCCCAGCTGAGC
>JAWWES010000081.1:29442931-29489682 GCA_035583135.1 Lophotriccus pileatus
GCCCCGCCTTCCCCCGCCCGCCGCGCCGAGCGAGCCGCTATTTTTAGCAAACCCTCCCCGCGTCGCCACGGGCGGCGATCGCAGCGCGCAGCCCCGCGCCAGCTGCCGCCGCCGCCCCGCCCGCCCGCCGCGCACGGCACAGGCTCGCCCTCCGGCGCGATGGCCACCTAAGCGCCGCCGCGGCCGCCGCAACTTTTCCTCCCCGCCCCGCTTCGCTGCTGTCCCCGTCGCTCCCGTGGAAGATGGCAGTTGGGGGAAGCGCTGGAAGTTGCAGCCCGCGAGCGAAGAGATAAGGCGGAGGCGCGGAAGGTGAGTGGCACCCACCGGGCGGCTGCCCCTCCGCTCCGCTCCGCCCGGCCGCGGCGGGCAGGGGGAGCAGGGCTGGCCGGTCCCGCCGCCAGGACGTTACCCTTGACTTGCCGAGGAGGTATTTTTGGGACCTTTGGGAAGGTTTCGGGAAGTTCGACCGTGTGAGGGCGGGCAAGGTGGCGTGGGCAGGGGGACACTGCTGCCCCCCGGCAAGTTTTGCTTCGCGTGAGCGTGAGTGGAAGAGCAGTCCCCGGTAGGGCATACCCGGCCGGGTGGGTGTGTGCCTTGCTGTGTTCGGATGTTCTTTGCGCCCCCCGTGTCCTGCGGGGCCGTGGCCGTGTCGCGGGGTGCCCGGGGCACCCACGGCAGCTCGGGGGCTGGCAGGGAGCGGCTGCTGGAGCTCGGCGGGCTGTGCCAGCTCCTCGAGGTCGGGTGGGGAGCTCCGGAGGGCGTCGGGGGAGCTGCCCCGTGGGGGCCGAACAGGTGAGTGACGGCGGGGAGCTCCCCTCGGGCACCACCGCTGGGCTGGTGTCGGAGCTGCCCGGAGCAGGCAGAGGGCGGGTGCGTATGCGTCCCGTCCTGTCCCGCCCTGTCGCGTCCCGGCCCGGCCCGTCCCGGCCCGTCCCGGATGGGTGGTTGGGTGGCCAGAATTTTGTGTAATTGTATTTTCGGTGGCAAAGCGGTTTGTGCATCCCGGCCGGCAGCTTCCCGGTTGCCAGTGCAGGGCATCGGGGAGGTAATTTCCAGCAAGGGTGCAGTTGTTTTGACTCACCTAAAATGTCTGAGTTTTGATCTGAGATGGAACGCAATAACAATCAGTAATCATTCGTGCTTATCACTGTTATAGAAAAAAAGCAGGTATTACTTGTAATGCACAAAATGCGTATTCATCTTTGAAAGATCTACGCTGAGCCCGTGGCAGTTTGTGTTTTTAGGCGCTCCGAAGAGGTCTAAAGCCATTGTTAAACTACATGAGAATTTAAGAGAGGAGAAATGTTTAAAACAAACTGATCATGGAGAAGGAAGTAGCAAATCGGATTGTGGAGACCTTTTGACATATGAAAATGCATGAATATGCTTTTCTGATGCAAAAGCTCTTGAGATTCTCTGTCACAAACAGCATAGAACAAATTCTGACACAGGAACCGAGGAATTTTAAACATTTGTCTTTCAACACTGTCAGCTTTAGTTCCTTGACATTTTGTTTTCTGTGACAGAAGAATAGTTTTGTGACAGTTATTCAGAATTTAATTTGCAAGCTCACAAAGGCCTGTAAGTTGTGCTGAGACCTCATGAACAAAAAAAAAAGGAAGATGTTTCACATTAAGGTTTTCAAATGTCCTCTGCAACTCCTGTGTCTCCTGTCCCATCTCTCCCCACAACCCAGGCTCCCCAACAGCATCCCCTACATTTACTGAAGATATCTTTTTGTTGAGTGTTTCTGAATTTTCTCCAGTGTCCAGTGCGTTTCTGTATCAGTGCCCCCAGCTCTCATTTTGCACCCTGAACACCTACTTTGTTTGGAAAGAGATGCAGGCTTGTTCTCTGTTGTAATACTGGAGTGATCTTGGAAGGCAGTTCCATCCCTTCATACACTTAAGCTGCATTGTTATTTTTATAAAATATCCTTGTCTCAACGATATATAACTCTCCACTGTGAATGAAGCAAATAATGCACTATTTTAACACCTCTTTTTCATTGTGATGGCAAAGATGCGATCGAAAACATTGGGAAAAAACAGGTCATGGCCTCAGAGAAAAGATGCAATCAGTCATATTTACCTACCACTGGTGTTAGCTTCCTCATATAAGTACTGAAATAGCTCTCTTTTGCATGAAAATGTCACTGCCAGTTCGGAGTTCCAAAAAAGAGAAAAACATGCCATTATGCTTCTTAGTGGCCAAGTTGATGCGAGTGCAGCATCGTAGTTAAGCCTACCCAAAAGACTGTTGTGTCAGATTCTTTGTATTTTGGTATCAAAGTCTGTGTGAATGTGTAGTACACTCAAATATTTTGAATTCGGCATTACAATGTCAGTTTTGAAAACAGTAGAGTCTGTTTTTCCATTAATCTGCTTTTCCACAAATGAAGTGCAGTCTACAGATGAAATGGGAATAATAGTTCTTAAGCTGTTGTACGTTTTCCATTCTCCACCACCTTCCTGTGCACAAAGCAGTTTAAAAACAAAAATGAAATACCATCTTCACTGCTGGATTTCCTAGCACATGCTTCATTTAGAGCAGTTGTTCCTGTTAGATTTTTTTTTGTGGGGAAAAAAGGGTAGTACTGTGGTTGACTGACATATGTATTTTCTAATTTCTTAATAAAATAACATTAAAAAGATGTTCAGTTATAAAAACTATATACTTTCTAAAAAGCATGTAAAGTGGAAAATAATTTTAGTTCTTAATCTCACTAGCTGAGATAGTCCCATAGAAGCTGCTGTTAAAAATAAAATTTGCATACTGAAAGTACAGATTTTCATTTGCCTGTCCTGAAAATGATATGAATCCTGGTGTGAGTTACCATGAATAGTGAAGGTAACTAAATGTAGCTGAAGTAGTTTCTTAGTATTCAACTAATGCTTAGTAGGAGAAATGTAGCTTTGTGAATAATCAAATCCTGTGTGTATGAACAAGTATAACCAAGGAAAAATGGGTTGGGAGAGTAGGGGATGTAGCCTAGTCATCTCCAAATTGGAAAATTAAGCACATGTTTACTAGACTGCCTGCCTACTGTTGGTTTATATTCATCGGTATTCAGACTAGCTAACTTCAAGCTGCTTTGGGTACGTGTGTTCAAACTGTAATAGAAAGTATTTCTGGTGTGCAGTGTAGTCATAGTTTAACCATTTACCTGAGAGACCTTCGTATATCTCAGGAGTGAGGGTTTTTTCCCTTTTTCAGAAGAGATTTGGGCCAGATTTGCTGAGGATTATATGCTGTGTCCTATATGCATACAGTTTACATGAACTTTCCGTTGAAATTCAAGTTAATATTTATCAGTTTTCCAGTCTTCTCAAGCAGATGTAAGAAAATGTTCTTTAAGTTGCTGCACTGAAATAGGAAGCTACCTAATACATCTAATGAGTTAACGTTAACTGTCATGTAAAGACAGAACATTGGGCTATTCCATGATAAAACATATTTGTCATGCATCAGGGTTTCAGTAATGATTTCTAGATAAATAAGCATTTCTTTTCAGAGAACGTTGCATTGCTGAATCACTTGATTGTTTGCTGAAAGTGATAGGTAAGGCATTTTAGAGCAAATATTACTTGATGATATCACCTTTCATTTTCTCCTTTTGGTTTTGAGTTTTTAGATTAGGATGATCATACACGCCAAAGAATTTATTCCTTATTCGTTGTAACTCACTTGTAATGAATGCATTATGTTGTAAATGTCATTGCATGCTGGGCAAGACTGAACTAGTGTTATTATTACAACTTTTATAATGATGTTGTGAAGTTTGTGTCTTCATGCTAATCTGTAGCTTTGTCTTCAAGCAGCTTAAAAATTACAGCAAAGTAGTGCTTAACTGCTGCTCAAAAATAACGTTTCAATACTTTGAGACCATCTTAGAATCCTTTCAGCTACAAGGTATAGTATAACTTTGCCTTGAGGACATACCCAAACTCCTTCATGCTTCTTGATTTTTATACTATATGTGGTTATATAGCTTTCTGCTGAAGAAATTTTCAACGCAAAAAAGTTAACGTGAGTTCAGAACAATGATTTGGACAAATTCTGAGATAAAAAACGTATCAAAGGCTAGAAAGCAGAGAAATAATGGCTCTGAATTAGAATGTCCCAAACTGGAAAATATTCTGAATGCTTCAGGGTATTCCAAATAGGTACCATTGTAGGTTGCGTTGCACTTCCTCACTTTTCCTTATGCATTTGCTGTGAAGGGTGTCTGGGGATAACATATTGGAGTCTGAACAGGTCTTTGGTTCAATTAAATTTTGCTGTTCATACATTCTTTCCCAGTCAGGGTGGGCAAAGTGATATTACACAATTTAGAAATTCCTTTGTGGAGAAAAGTGATTGAAAACTTTTGTTACATAACCTTCAAGAAGATGTTTACTTGAATTAATTAGCATTTAGTCAATACAGAATGTAGATTGTGATATGGGAAGGTATTAGGAAGCAAATATTTGTTCTTGTTTTCCAGTAACTTCTTGTTAATGGTATTTTTCAATATAAATGTTGACATTTATGACTCACAAAGCATGATACATTGTTGAAGTTTCTTTATAATGTTAAATAACTATTAGGATACTTTGTTTTAAAGCTATTGCATAACTGTAAATTATTTTCGTTTAAGAAAATGAAGTGGTCTTTAGTGAACTTAGCTCAGAAATACCTGTAAGAAGATGATTACTTACAGTACATCTTTTATTTGTCCCTAGTTCTTCGTTTTTGGAGTAGAAGATGATGGAATCTGTCTCTCTTCATTTGATTTCTGCTCTGAGGCTCTCAGTCTTTGTTTTAGTTAATTTCTGTTCAAGATACAGAGTGCTCTTTCTCTAGAATGGATGACTGTCACTCAGTGAGCTTTGTTCACTCTTAAGCCCGGTTACCCGTCTCAGGCTGAGCATGTGTGAGCCTCTACCATCATGCTCACTGAGCCCAGCTTCTGTTGCCATGCTCTTTTAACCTGAAAGAGAAAAGAAGACCTGGTCTAACGAGTGTTTTGAAAAGGTGATGCCTGGTGCACTAAAGAAATTGGCAGCCTTGAAGGAGGTCAGTCTTGTGTGTGTGCAAAGTATGAGAGGGATTGAACCTGAACTTATTCATAAAGAAGGTGGTGTGCTGCAGCGTGCCTTTGGTGCCTCAACCTTTTGTGGTTCCACGAATCTTCCATTTGCAGCTGCCTTTATGTTGCAGCTCTGTAATTTTCAGCGAAGCTTCTAAGGTGGTGTTTCCCTTCCTGTCCTCAGCTGTTGGCTTCATACTGTTACTCATGGCCTTGCACATGCACAATGTGCTGCTACTGTTATGTCAGGGAAGTGATTGCCATGGGTATAAGTCGCACTTTTTCACCATCTTTTTCTTGCACCACTTGCATTCACAGTAATATGTGCAAAACTTAACAGCCAGTTAGGTTGCAGCATCAGCCTCTGATAAAAACTACTCCAGTCAGTGGTAATAGCATTGTAAGTGGGGTCAGGCAATAGCGAATTTGAGCGGCTTCTGAGGAAACCTGTGTGGTTTCCATGGGAAAAGTAGTATGGTGGATCACCTGATGCACTGGAGAGGACACTTGGGAGAGGATGCTTAAAGGGGAATCCCTGTCAGTTCTCTTCTTGACCAGCTCCACTGGAGGGAGTTTTGCCTTTCCCCTTTTCATTTTCTCCTTTTGCTTTTCCAGTTTCCTTTCCCCTTTTCTGTGTTTTTCTCTTTTTATCTCCCTCCCCTATTTTTTTTTTCCCCAAAAGAAACTTTTATTTTTGGCTTTCATGCTTGTCATAAGCTATAAACTCTGCAAGTAAATCAGAAACGGACGTAGAGATGTTTACAGACTTGTAATGAGAAGTCTGGGTAAGTATGATAACAGATTGTTACATGGTCAATTTATACCTGTGTAAATACAAACTATGTGATAACCTTCCTTGTTTTACTTTTTGGTCAAACAGAAGTCATATATCCTCTGAGCCTTCATTTAGGCAGCCTGACTTTACCTTTCTGATCTATTTTCATTTGAGAATATCTATATTCCACCAGATTATCTTTGTGCCCTTCTCTCTATCCCTAACAATCTTAATATATATTTCTTCAGCAAATGTGACCAGAATAGTAGTCTGGGCCCATTGAAGTCTCATTAGCGCCTTGTCCAAGGGTGGTAATACTCTCATCTCTTTTCTAAAAAGCTTCACTGCTGTGTCCTAGGTTTTGTTCAGGTCAAACTGAAAGTTTCATTTCCTGTTACTTTTTATAATGCTCATGATTACACTAAATCACAGAAACCTTCCAGTTGGAAGGGACTTATTAGTCAGAGTCAACACAGAATTCAGACCATATTACTTAGGGATTTGTTCAATTCTGTCTGGAAAAGCTACCAGGAAAGCAATTATACAGCCTCTTTGGACAATCATACGCAATACTTAATTATCCTGGTAGCAATTTTCCTTCTTTATGTTGAACCATAGCCTCCCAGTTTCAATTCATGGGTACTGTCTCTTGTTCTTTTGCCATGCATGTCTGTGAACAGCCTGGCTCCATCTTGTTGGTGTCCTCCTCATAGGCACTGACAGGCTGATGTTAGGTCCCTGCTAAAGCCACCTCATCTCCAGGCTGAACAGGTCCAGCTCTCCCAGCTTCTAACCCTGACTGCCTTGATGGACTCTGGAGGAGGCTTCCTTCAGTTGTTTGGAACACTAAGACTGAATGCAATATTCCAGAGGAGGTCTAGTTCTTGAGTAAAGGGGAAACTTAAAACGTCATGCTGGCAAATCTACCAAACAGTAAATAGCACAGAATTCTGAAAATTCATGAATAAGGCATTAAGCAGAACTTTACTGTCTTGAAACCATAAAATTAATACATGCTATTACAAGCTTTTAAGAATTTGTTATTAAGCTTACATGGAAACAAAGTTCATTTCATAGTTCTTCTCAGAAAACTTCTTGAATCGTGTTATTTTGGAGTAGGGAAGTAATGTGACATTGTAATTTTATTTTCAAACACTTTATTAAAACATGCATTAATATATCTCCTTTATAGAACAGATGAAGAAAATTATATGACACATTCTGTATGCCTAGACTTTTAATTATACAAAATTCTGATTTTTCAGTGTTTTGATGGTTATCATTAGGTCTCCAGGGTACCTGACTACTGAACTGAAACCGTGCTTTGACAGGAGGTGGGTGAACTGCAGGCATGAATGTAAGATTTTCAAGGAAAAAAATCTAAACACCTAATTCGAAATGGGAAGTAAGCAGCACACACATAGTAACTGTGTTTTGTGCATAAAATGTATAAATTATTGATATTTTACTTGTTTTATAGATTGCTAGCTATTCAGTTCATTATATATAGGTTAAAATGATAGGAAGACTGTGAAGTGTCTATATTTATGCCATCACATATACCTTGTCTCCCACTCTGTCTGGCTATACACATTTTTTCCCCCCTCCCCAAAAGATAGGAGTTGGAGTCTTGATATGAAAATGTGATTAAATATTGTTATCTTTTAATAATTTGGAACACAGGAGGTCAAGGCTTCCGTTTGACTGGAAAATGTAGTTAGCAAATGTTTCTTTTTGGTCAAGAAGCTTTCTTCAGAAGCTACTGAGAAAGATACAGATTTAGTGTGATTAATGGGTGTGTAACCTTAGTTTTTACTGCATTTTAGTGAGATACATATGACTCGAGCAGTTCCAGCCTGTTAATGTGATGAGACTTCCTTTAGGACTTATAAGAACCGTTCAGCCATTCTTTCTCCTTGTGCTAGTGCATGACATTTATACTTAGATTATGAAAAAAATGCAGATTTCAAAAGAAAGTGATGTCAAAGGACATCTTCCAAACAATTTCCTGAGAGGGACACTAATATTAACAGTATTAGGACCTTAATTGAAGAGATCAGGGATTTTTCTTGCCTATGAGGAGTTTTGCTGTTGAATATTATGAGGTCAGGATGTCACCTTTGCATGTGAAATTTTCACCTCTCGATGGGCTGTTTGTAATGGGAGAAACAGATGAAATTACAAGGAGACCTTGTGAAAGCCCTGTTCAGTGTTCAGATCTACTGAAGACATGCACTATGGAAGACTGTAGTATAGCCATCTCTTTCTTAGCCAGGAGGAGAAAAGGCAGAGAGCATGGAAGCTGGGATTGTGGCTAGCAGCAGGTAAATCTTCATTTAGTCATTAGGGCAACCCAGAGAGGCTGATTCAATGTAGACCGACAGTCAAAGCAATGGACGAGCTAGGAGAGTGTATAAAAGTAAATTTTGATTATTCTTCCTTGCCATCTTTTATCAATTACCTTTAAATAATTTTAGCAGATTTTGACATGTAGTCTAGGTACATTTTCCCTACATCAAACTGTCTTCATTCTTCTGTCCCCTCCATCACTAGTTTTCCATATTGATGCCTAAATATAAGTTTGTAGCTTCTTCACTATACTCTGATTACATGCAGAGCATGCTGATATGTGTAGGAGATTTTTCTTGGGGTCTGGAAAATTAAATCCTTTTTCTCTAGGCCACAGAGTAGCAGCAGATCTGCTTCCACAGTTTTGCTGCAATTTTTATGGAGAGTCTGTATACATTGCATGTGAGAAATGTGCAAGGTCTGATTGACTTTGTAGTGACAGATTGAGTGTCATTTCTGACCTTGCTACACATTTACTTATGTTCAGAATGGTCATCCATACTTTTGGAGAGAGTTGCCTGTGGATATCGCTTGTCTGTAGAGTCTGTATGCATCATTTCTCCTCTCTCATTTCTGTGGAGTGTTTGTATTGCTGTCTTTGTAAAGAGACAGAGCTGGGGGAGATGGCAGGACACACAACTGAGAGTCTTTTTCAGTTGACATTTGGACCATAATTTAGGTTTTATGCATAGAAATGTCAGCTCAAAAGGCACTTCTGTGTAGATAATGAAGAAACATAATAAATCCATTATCATGTTAAGAGAAAAAGATATGTATTTTTTGCAGTGATTTCAGTGCAAGTACTTCAGGAGAGAGAATTGAGAAAGCATATTTTTCATATTTTAAGGCCATAAATATAATCAAAACAAATGAGAAATAAGCTAGATTAAAAAGTGTTTTAAATTCTGCTTGCTTACTCTGATGGAGGGTGTTTATCTTGCATGAAATTGATTAACTATGTGGTATGTAAGCTAAAGTATTTTTCTTAAAGCATCGTATGATTGCTTCTTCTTTAGGTTGCTATTGCTGTGTTATGTATATGGTCATTTTAGGTTACTCTCCTGTGTGAAAAGTAACACTATATAGCTTCCTGCTCCAAATATGCCTAATATAGGTCTAATAGTCTAACACCTAAATAGGTCTGATATATGTATCTTATTTTGTTCATATTTGTTTTTTAAGTCCAACATCACAGCAGAATGTGGACTTTGTGCTAAGCACACGTAAATCAAAGCAAAGACAATTACTTTTCATCCTTAAAGCGGTTACTCTGTGCATTGGTGCAATGATCCGTCAGATTTTCATATGCAGGCTGTTATTCTCTTATCTATGGACTTCTCCCACTAATGCTGTGGCTTCAGTTAGGCAAAGGAATAATTTACTATATTGATATTAACGGATTTGTTATTACTGACACATATCAAGGTAAATAAAATGAGAATCTGACTTGCATCAGGTTGTAATTGTGTTAGCTAGTGATTCAGTCTAATTATACTGAATTAAATCTAATTGCATATCATCATCCAGTTCTCAGAATTTTAATAGTAATTGGAGTCTCATGAAGTATCAGAGTGATTTTTAAAAATCTGAAGCATAATGTAAATTCCGTGGAACTTTCTCTGTAAAATTTAAATTTCTGGAAAAGCTAAGAACTGTTTAAAGAAAATACCCATTTTGGTCAGGAAGCTTTTGTCAGAAACTACTAATAGAGACACAGGGTTAATAAGTATAATAAATGTATAACTCTAGGCTTTCCCCCTGTTTTATTATCTATTTAATGCTTTGTGATACTGAATTACAGAAGTTTCATCATTGGTTATGAAAAGAGTGTATTACTACCAATATTTCTGTTTTGAAAGATGACTGCTACATCTGACTTCTCTGCATTTACCCTGATGTAGAACAGTGTTGGCTGTGGCATCACTAGAACTAGAAATGTAGATACAAGTTTTAGGTAGAAGGTAGATGAAGAAATAATCATCTTGAATCAGGAATTCATATGGTTCTAACCATTTTGTGGCTGGTTAATTGTTAGAAGTCAAAGTAATGCTGTGCATATGGACAGTAAGCATTGATGCTACATAGCAGTTGGTCCTTGAAACCAGTTGCATTTCATTCTGCACCCGTCATTAAAGATTTTATTGATTAGACACTAAAAACAGTGCTACTAGAAGAAATAAAGGGAAGTTTAAGCAAGTGAAAAATATTTTCTTTTAATCTGCAACAGATGAGGCAGCTCTTCAGTTTAGTAACTGCAAGGTTGTTCAGTCTGTGGTTCCCGTTTCCTAATAGTAATAAATTGGCATTCTGTCATTTCACTTTACACTGATTTTTCATTTGCAGTGCATCTGAAAATTAATAGAAGCTTTACCTATTTTCTTGCAGTTCTGTAGTATAAAGAAGAAAAAATAAGAATGGCATGTGAGATGAAGCTAGTAAAATCTTAATGATTTAAATGGAAGTATTTCTGGGAAGCAAATGGAAGCTTGGAGATGGGCATAAAGGCTAACACAGGCACCTGGATTAGGCAAGATCATCCTGGCTGATGGCAGCTAGAAATCACTGTCTCTAACAGAAGTATCACCTGGGAGCAATAGGAAGTGAATATGTAATCAAAGAACTCTTCATCTCCATCCTGCCTCTAACCTTACGCTGGAAGCTGCAAGAAGAGGTCACTACAGAACTGTTCTCCATGGCATAGTATCTTGGATCTATTCCAAGGGTCTCTTTTTTTTTTTTTTTCCAACTTGATAAAGGGTAATACCAACACCTTATATACCTTATGTACCTTTCACATAGCTATGAGACATATAATGAATGAGATAAATATTTAAAGAGCTAATGAAGAGAGTCTCAAAAAAAACCCCCAACAAACAGAAATCACCATATTTTTGTTATTTGAGTACCCATATTCCCATTGTGCTGGAAATGTATGCAGTATACAGAGTTGAATAATTTATACTTGGATGGACAGTAACATCAAATAATAGTGTAGTCTTATTGTTTCTTGTTTTTTTTTTGAAGGCCCACTCTATTTTGGTGTTGAGTTCCTGACTAGCAGGAATCATCTTTCATGATCCAAAGGAAAAAAATTAGTTTTAATAATGTAATAGAATTTATTCACTATTCAGTACGTAATTCCTGGAATGAGAAAGCATCAACAGGATGGTCCTCCATTCTGTGTAAAGTGGTAAAATCTGCCATTTTTTTATAGAACGGGGTGTATTTTTTACTTTTTTTCCTATTACTGACTCAGAGAAGGTAATTGCAGTTTTGTGTACAAGAAAGTTTGGAGTCAATTGAATAACTGAAGTAAAGAAGCTGAAAGAAAGAAGGCACATCCAGCTCCTCAGTTTTTAGAATAGTGAGTTAGAGACAAACTGTGCTCTCACCTATAAGAGAAAGAGCTAAACTTTGCATTCCTCTCTGTAACAGTGTTAAATGCAGTCAAATTCAATCTGCTGTTTCAGGAGCAAAGGAGGACTTTTTCTGAATGATTCATGCAGAAAGAATGTTTATTTCTTATTCAGATTTCAGTAACCCTCTAATTACTGTGTCCAGTGAGCATAAATTCTATTTAGATAAAGTGGAATGCTGTGACTAAGCACGTAGAGTTCTATCCATGATTGCTCATGAACACTGGGATTCGTTTTCTTGCATGGAGAAATGTTAGATGCCACTCCAAAGCAATGAATCTGGTTTATTTGTGGGGAAATTGCTCCTGATTGTAGCACTAAGTTAAACCATGTGTACAATTTTATATCCTTTAGATGCTCAGGCATACATCCCAAACCATGGCATCTTCCTATAGGCTCATCTAGATGTCTAAGCATTCTCAAGCATGCAAGGTGCCGTCCACATTGTCCATCTGTCCAATTAATTTTCTTATTTTGCTCCTTCTTCTGAGTACTTCATTGCACCATATCCCATAGAGAAGGGTCTGGAGTCCAGGAATATTGCAAGGTATCTGTGTACATTGTCTCTTCCCAAACCCACAGTAAAATAGCTGGTTACAATAATGATGAGAGGAAGCCTCTTACCCAGGGAAAGCAGCTGCCTGGTATATTGGCCTAGTAGCTATGTAGTCGTGGGTAATCACGATGGTATTATCTATACACACTAAGGGGACGACACTGAGCCGATATTGATACAGTCTGTGCTGGTACAAGACCTTCGTACGCATGATCATTCCTCCTTTTGTGAGTAAAGATGTTTTCTTTCCTTTTATTTTTTCCCACAGCGTTTTCCCACTCCCTGTGACAACTTGAGTTCCATTCTGTCTCACAGCTCTTAATAGAAAGCTCTCTACCAGCCACAGACAACCAACATGGATAAGGCCTAGCCTAATTTTTTACTTCTTGCTGGCCTGAATGCTGAATGATGCAGAATTTTGGATTACAGGCCTCTTAGTGAATCAGAATCAAGAGGGACAACTTATTGTGGCAGAAAGAAAAAAAAGAGCTCATCTTTTCCTGAGCCAATTTCTGCTGTGCTCAGCACCCAAATCATAAAAGCCTGCTGGATGAGTGAATTCTTCACAGTCGCAAGACATGTACCAGCCACCATTCATCTCTGTCTGCAACTTCTAATGCTTCTTGTCCAGCCTTTCAGAAAGTCCAGTTATAGGCCAGGAGAATGTCTCATGTAGCCAACCTTTTATGGCAGGAAGGAGATGACAACAAAAATAACCCAGGCTTGACAGAGTGAAAACAGTGAAGCTTGAGCAGCATCCTGCCATTGCTCAGCATACAAGGGATCACACAGTTCTGGACAAGCAGAGTATAAAACTTGGAGACAATAGAGAGGCGTGAGTGCCTCCTCAACTGTCTTCAGTACTTGGTGCTCCAAGCCTCATCAGAGCCATTGGTGGAGTATGCTATTGGTTCAGCATGAGTATGCTCATGCTCTCAGCTTGAACAGCCAAAAGCTTTGGCCAGGTCCTAGCCGTGTTATGCATTCAAAACCAGCTTATATTAACCATTTATTCCTCAAGTCTCTAGTTCTCCAGGTCAATAAATTCTACATGATTCTGATCCTTTGCCTGCTCATGACCAGGAGAATAGGTCTAAACAATGTCTGGGGTGTTTAAAATACAGGGAAGTAAGTAAGTGTCTAGATATGGTAGCTGTGATCTTTGGCTTTGTAGACTGTGAAATACATCCTGGATAGGGGACCTAGACAAAAAAATGGTTTATAGCAACTTGGTAAAGCTCCTTCTTTATTTTCTGTGTTTCTAGAATGAACTGACTAATTGGATTGAGATACTCTTGATTCAAATTTCTCTCCTTCAGACTGGAGTGGACACTTGAAACTGGCAGTTGTGTGCTCTCTCTGTTCTTGACAACAGTGCTTCACTTGATCTGTCTCAGTCATATCCAAGAGTGAGCTGACATAGCAACCCTGGAAATGGGATGGCTCTATTTGGTCTGAAATCAAGCCTGGAGGTTCTGCAATGTAAGAATTTTCCAGCTTCACGTTTCTTAAGTAGTTGGATGTCTACTGAGCTGTAGACAGGCAGTTCCAGTAGAGAAGAAGAGTGCTAGGAGAACCGGAGTCTCCAGAGCTGTACTCAAGAGGTCATGGCAGTACCTCAGTGCAGGGCTTAGCTGACTATCTTGCATGGTGGAGTTACAAGTCATTGTTTCCCTCTTGTCCTGCAGCTGGGAAAGCTCACATCTTCTCCTGCTGTCAGATACAGGTGGTATGCTAGGTTTGAATTACCCTAATTCTCAGGGCTGGCAATTGGGCAGGATATATAGCCTGTTACATTTGGCTTTCTATTCTGCTGAATCAGATTAAAGTACCTGTATGTGTACCTAGGCTTTGGTATCTCTGCAGTGATTTTCATATAAGAGCAAGTTTGGGAGTAATGAGTGGAAAGGGACAGTTCTGATTTACTCAGGTGTCACTTTCCATATTTTTACTTCTAGGTCAGGTTGTCTGGCAAATATCTAAGAGAGCATGTGTCCTCTAGACAGAACATATATATATTTACCCTTGAACCTCCTTTCTGGGCAACTGGCAAAATTAGTAGCTGTAGATACAAACTTAATCTAGCTCTTTCTTAGAGAAAATCGGCGAGATCCAGGAAATTTATCTGAGTGCTCCAAGAATTTGTTTCTAGGCTGTGCCTCTGGTATGGGTCTGGAAGAAGGTCCTGAGACAGGAGAGATTGTCTGAAAGTTATTCTGGTGACCCTAGGATACACTACCAGAGTTCTTGGCAGCCTCTGAATGCTCTATATGGAAGGGGCAGATGTTAACGTGAAGCCCAGGATAGTGCTCACAATTTCTAGATACTGAACTTTTGTGAACTTCAATTTAGAATGTTTTCTTCTATTCTCTCCTGGAATACCTGATGTCATTCATTGTCCTGATTTATGACCGTGAAATCTTACTGGTAGCAGAATTATACATCCACATGTGGCCCTCCAAATGCAGTCACATATGGCTCCCAGACCTTCCCATTGATATATAATCTGTACCACCCTGATTTGTGCCAAGGGATTTCCTTTAGAAATGATATGACTGTCTAATTTTCGCACAGAAGCTTTGGTAGAGGATTGCTAAGGGGAGAGTGAAACACGATGGCTTGGCAATGTGGCAACAAACTTTTTTTATCTTGTTCCTGAAATGTTTTTTTTTTCTAGGAAGTTGTCTTTTAAGTGATACAAATTTCTTTCTTGAATTGAACATTCAAAAGGTAGGACAAGACAAAGTATTCAGCAAGGGCTACGGAAAGGCTCATAACCATAAGGACATTGGTGAAGAACTTGTTAATAATATCACTGCTGCTTCTCTGCAACTGATAAGATAGAGGGATCTACAGTGCTGTCACTTGAAGAGGTCACTTCTCTGTTCAGAGTGATCATAACAATTCATCCTTCCTCCTGTGCTATTTATGGATCCCTTCTGTCAGATCTCATTTAGATTAGATACACTATCAAATGTAGATATGCAGCCAGGTTATAATGTGAAAAAAAAAAGACCTCAATTCAGCTTCTAAAAATGGCGTAGATAAGTGACAGCCCAAAGCTTTCTAGGCTTAAGGCAGCCACATGCATCTAAATAATTTAAGTCTCTTAAACAGCAATTCGTAGTTCAAAATTCACCTACAGTTGCTAGGAAATTAACAGTAAGCATATAATGAGATGGAAAAAAAATATGATTCTTTACCTCATTCTTCCAAGTGAGCTTTTAATTTTCTGGATGACTGCTTTTTCAAAAATAAAACTTTTGTCTTTCAAATTCCTCTTTCTAACGACTTGTTTTTGAAAATATCTTTCTCCCAACTCATTTTTCCTTCGTGCTATATAGTTTCTTGAATGGACTGTAAAAGCATTCATGCTGTGGTCACTGTTCCCTAGAGTAGTTTCCATGGCATTTTTTCTTTATATCACAGTTGTACCTCTGGTGAGTTGTTGCACTGAGCGGGATTACTTTTTCGGTATTTGTGGCTTAAATACTCTTGGAGATTTCAGTTTTCAGGTGCTTCTATAAGCCATGAAGACTTTTTTTGTCTTATGAACTTAAACACAATATTTTCTGTAAAAATGTTTAGATACCTGCAGTTTTAAATATTGCACCTTTTCCACTTGATTTATCATAAAATCATAGATTTATAGGCTGGGTTGGGTTGGGAGGGACCTGAAAGATCATCTAGTTCCAACGCCCTTGCCATGGGCAGGAACCCCTGCCACTAGACCAGATTGATCAGAGCCCCATCCAATCTGTCCTTAAATACTTCCAGGCATGGGGCTTCCACAGCTTCTCTGGGCAACCTGTTCCAGTGCCTCACAGTAAAGAATTTCTTCCTATTTTCTAATCTAAACTTACCCTCCTTCAGTTTAAAGACATTGCACCTTGTTCTATCACTACATGTCATTGTAAAAAATCCCTCTCTGTCTTTCTTGTCGGCTCTCTCAATGACTGAAAGGCCACAATTAGACCACGTTTAAGTCTTCCCTTCTACAGACTGAACAACTCAGTTCTCCCAGACTCTCCTTATAGCAGAGGTTCTTCATTCTTCTAATCATCTACTTGACCCTCCTCTGGACTTGCTCCAACAGGTAGATGTCCTTTCTGTGCTGATGACCCCAGAGCTCGATGCAGCACTCCAGATGGGATCTCATGAGAGCAGAATTGAGGGGCAGAATCACCTCCATTGACCTACTGGCCATGCTTTTTGGATTTATTTCACAGGGCTTTAAACTAAACTTCTTTCTTTCTAACCTTTTAAAAATCAAATTAATTTAATTGAAAGTAACATAGTAGTAAAGTATGCCTAAAACTGTGTGGAGCAAAGCTTAAAATTTTTATTTTTGCTAAATAAAAATTTTAAACTGTTATTTATTAAAGCATGTGGTGAAAAGTGGTTTGTGAAAAGAAAGAAATACATTACTACAATATATACGTGCAATATTTTTGAATTCAATGTGTTTGGTCACACATACAGTATGTACAGAATTTCTTCTCTGCACAGTTTATGTTCATTTATTTTCACATTTATTTTAAACACTGACATAGAGGAAAGGTCTCACACACCTACCACCAGCAAAATGGAATGCAGCTGTAGTAGCAAGTTGTAATAAGTTACTAAATTTCATATAACCTATGAGTTGATGTTATCAGAAATACACATATCTGTTAAATCTAGCCATGTATTTTGAAGTTTGTTCCTTTCAAATTTCAATTTCATAATTTAGAACTTGGTCCTGCTCAGCATACGCTGAAGTAACACAAAGTGAAACTAAAGACTGGTACCTTTCAAAGTACTTATGACAGGTACTAGATTTCAGTGCTCTATAGAAGTAGAACTGTGCCTGCCTAAATTTAAAGATACTTACCCTGCTGTTTTTGATCTTCTTCTGTCAGTTTGATTATAGTAGTAGTTTTTGAAGACTTACTCAGTGATTTTATTCTTTTAAATATAGAGAGGTTAAATATATTTTCTCTAATAATCTTGGTAGAAGGTGAGGGTTTTAGCTCAAAGCAAAGATGGCACAGATTGGGAATTTTATCTGTGTTTTCAAACCACAAAAAGCTTTTGAAGAAAACAATGATGACACATACCTAGATAGCAAAGCTCTTAGATTTATGTTGTGAATTTGAGTTTTCTTTTATGCGTTTTCTTCAACTTTACTGATATGACTCATGTGAGATAAAGGAGCCCTTTTAATATTCTTCTCTTTCAGCAACAGTGGAAGTGCTATAGTCAAAGAAAAAAACATAGCTGGGGCAAGGCAAGTCACAGAATTTGGTAACAGTAGTTGGCAATGTTGAAGCAAGAGGATTTTTAAAAATCAGAGCAATTGGATTGACGGCTGGGGAGCACATCTAAACAGGAACATCTTTGTTATATTATTAGCAAATAAAAATAAATATATAGACAGGTACCTGAAGAGATATTACAGGAAAAAGATATTACAGAAATATACAGATTTATTCTTATGCCTTAGATTGACATAGGTTGACATAGATAACCAGGCAAAATATTATTGGGATCGAAGCTGATTAGAGAAGCCCAGGTAGAAAGTGGTGCTGGATGAACACCTGGGACACACAACCGGTTGAATACATGTCATCTGGGAGTGATTCTCCTCATCATTCTCCTTTTGAGGAAGCAGAGCTGTAGCTTTAAATGCTTCTCTTTCATAACGGAGGTTTTACTGTGGCAAAGAAACAGTAATAGTACATATTTTTCATCAAAGCAGCTGCTGTAGTCTGTAATGTATTTTCTTTGGCAGATGCCCACATTTAATTGTGACTTCTGTGCCTAAACACAGGTAATGAAAACCTCCGAATTCCAAGGAAAATGTGTCTTTCTCTTTGACATTATTAGCAGATACTCCTGACTCTAAAAAGGTATTGTATTACTTGAGGGAAATATATAATTTTTCTTTCTGAAGTTCTTGCCTAATTTTCTTGCTGCCTGCAATGCATCATGAAAAAACCCACATTTCTGGTGAGTTATCAATATCCGTTATTTTTCACTACCACAATTGGTCATAAGACTAGAAAAAGAGGAAAGACAGAACTTTTTGCTGGGTCTTGGCCCTTTGACTGTTTTTTTTTTTTTTGTCTTTTATTTTGGTAAGGTAAGGAAAAAAAAGCGTGAAACTTTGAAAAAGGTGATAAATACTACTTCTTTTTTTTGTTGTCCAGAACTTGAACTGTGCCAATAAATATATAAATGTTGTGAAATGGAAGTAGTAGAACATTGCCATAGATTTCAGCAGGATTGAATTTTTATTTTTGCATTGATAAATGTACTTTGCACTTTCTTCCTGCTGAAATTGAAATGTTTGCTATCTTGCTGTATTTAAACTTAAAAAAAGTACATGAAACTGAGGATTCTTTGATTTGCCTACTTTATGAGTTGTCTTTTTTTATTTTATTTTTTATTTTTTCTTACCCACCTTGCCCCAAGCTGATGCTATCATACTTTCATTTATTTCTGAATGGAAATTCTGCATTTCTATACACCGTTATAACTTTTACTTACTGATTCTTTTCTTTGTCTCTTCATTGTAATAATTGACTATTTTAGCTGAAGGCATATCTTGGGATAAAGCTCAGTTCCTTACATCCTCTTCTGGCAGCCTAGCAAATTCTCTAAACCTTTTCTGTGACCTCTTTTGTCTTCTGTTTCTCAGCTTTGGGGTTATTTTTTCTTGACTGGCTGTAATTGGATCTTTTTACCTGCCTCTAAGAAAGTGGTTTTCTTCCTAGTTCTGCTAAAAAAGGAGGGGTTGAAAATGTAGCATGCCAGCTTTCTAAGGCTTTGTCAGTGATAATGAGAGATGCATCCTTTTTTGTCTTTCTAGGTATTTAAAAAGAAAGTTTGTAAAGTGATTAAACTGAACAGTATTAATGAACTAGTGCAGGGCATGTGCTGCATAGCTGCAGCATCATCTGCACAGCTGTTTTTTAGCTCTAAAAAGTGAAAAGGCTACATGCTGTTAATATCTGTCAACATAGGTTCAGTTGTGTGCTTACTATGTTATTTATAGAGTTTCTTATAGTAGTGCTAGAAAAGCAATAGATAACCGAGAACGCTTTTTGTTGCTTCACACTGATTAGCTGTTTTGCCAGTAGTTAGCTGTTTTATCAGTACTAAACCTCACACCAAGATCTATAACAACTTTAAGTTTTTAGTGGAAGCCTCAAATTAGTCTTTTGCACACTCAAATATATATGTAAATGTGAACTTAGAATCATTGAATGGTTTGGGTTGAAAGGGACCTTTTAAATTCACCTAGTCCTATCTGCCATGGGCAGGGGCATCTTTCAGAAGATCCAGTTGCTCACAGCCCTGTCCAACCTGAATTTGAACACTTGCAATGATGGGGTATCCACAACTTCCCTGGACAGCCTGTTCCAGTATCTCATCACCGTCATCATAAATAATTTCTTCCTTATGTCTGACCTAAACCTACCATCTTTCTGTTTAAAACCAGTGTCTCTTGTCCTGTCACTGCAGGCCTTGGTAAGAAACCTCTCTGATCTTCTTTATAAGTCTCCCTTATGTATACTGAAGGGCCACAGTAAGGTCTCAACTTACTCATACATGATAATCAATTCCATGAAGCTAATTCTTCATTTTACTGGAAAGTCAGTTTGTGGACTAGTGCTGAAATAGCTGAATACTCAATAATTACAGAATCACAGAATATGCCGAGTTGAAAGGGACCCACAAGGGTCATTGAGTCCAATTCCTGGCCCTGCACAGGACCGTTCCCAAGAGTCACACCATCTGCCTGAGAGTATCATCCAAATTCGTCTTGGACTCTGTCAGGCTTGGTGTTGTGACCACTGGTCACCATAGAGAAGAGATCCGTCTCTGCTCCTCTTCTTCCCTTCACAAGGAAGTTTTAGACAGCCTTCTCTTCTCCAGTCTGAACAGACCAAGTGATCTCAGCCTCTCCTCATACGGCTTCCCCATCTTTGTTGCCCTCCTTTGGACACTCTGTAAGAACTTAATATCTTTCTTACGTTGCAGTGCCCAAAACTGCACACAATATTCAAGGTGAGGCCACACCAGTGCAGAGCAGAGTGGGATAATCCCCTCCCTCACCCAGCTGGTGATTCTTTGCCTGGTGCCCTCCTCCCCCCACCCCCGGACATGGTTGGCCCTCCTGGCTGCCAGGGCATGCTGACTTATATTCAGCTTCCCACTGATGAGGACCCCGAGGTCCCTTTCTGTGGCACTGCTTTCCAGCATCTCATTTCCCAGTCTGTACGTACATCAGAGATTGGCCCATCCCAGGTTCAGAATCTGGGTCTTCCCCTTGTTAAACTTCATATGATTGGTGATTGCCCAGTCCTGTAATTTGTCAAGGTCTCTCTACAGGGCCTCCCTGCCTCTGAGGGAGTCAGCAGCTCCTTCCAGTTCTGTGTCATCCGCAGACTTGCTTAGTATCCCTTCCAAGTCCTGCATCCAAATAATTTATGAAGATGCTGAAGAGCACAGAACCAAGGATGGAGCCCTGTGGAACCCCACTAGTGACAGGTCTCTAGTCTGATGTTACCTTGTTCACTATTACCCTCTGTGCTCAACGTGTAAGGTTGCTCACCCACCACGTGGTGTGTTTATCCAGCTGTGTGCTGGACAGTTTATCCAGAAGGATCCTGTGAGAGACATTATCGAAAGCTTTACTGAAATCCCCAAAAATTCCATCAACTGGCTTCCCTTGATCAGCTAGGTGGGTTACATTGTCATAAAAGGATATCAGGTTTGATGAGCAGGGCTTTTCTCTCATGAAGCCATGTTGGCTGTGACCAATGACTGCATGGTCTTTCAGGTATTTTTCAATTCCTTCCAGAATAATGTTCTCCATAACTTTACCAGGCACTGAAGTGAGACTGACAGGCCTGTAGTTTCCAGGGTCTGCCCTGTCTTTCTAGAAGTAGGCAAGTAGAAGGTCACTTTTTATTAATATTTCAATTAGTTTTACTATGCCAAAATGATATATCAATCAGAAAAATCTTTAGTCACAAATACTGGACATTGCTTCATAGTCTTATTCAATCTTTAGCTAGACTAGAGATCTTTGAAAAGGAGGCTTATTGTGCATTTGCCTGATGCTGTTTTTGAAGCCTGAAATGACCTGAGATTTGGCTCACTCAAAGTTTGAGTGGGTTTTGAAAGGAGATGACGTCACTGCACTCATTTTTTGGGAAACCTCATCCGGTTTTACAGAGGCTATTTTAGCCACAGGTTTATGGTTTGGGATTTTATGTTCATGAGGAAAGTAGCTTCTTCCAGCTGTGGGACAGTGTAGTTTTTCCATAATTACTTGCTTCAAGCTCAAATTTTATATTGCCAGTAAAACATAGTTGAAGTTGAACAAAGAGCTTTCTCATTGTGAATGCCTATGCCTTTATTTAAGTTGTCTGTATTTAAGTTGTCTGTCTCTATTAAATAAATAGTTTTAATTATTTAGTAATTAACTAGGTTAGGCATTTTCTGCTGGGTAGGGAGTATTCTTTTGGTGTTTTGCTTCCTTTTGAATTTTGTGTTAGGTTTTACTTTGTATAGCTCTGTTTAGACAAATCTAACCATGAAGTTGTCCATGTGTCCTAAAGTCAAGAGGAATTTGATTACTGTGCTATTAAAGTTTAAAAATAAAATAAAAAATATAGTAGTATCTTTATACTAAGTCAAAAGAACCCTGGATATACTGGAAAATATTTCAATGTGATATTTATTTACCAGTCTGTGGTATGGCATGCATAATATCCTCAAACATAATGATTCAGCTTCTGTTGAAACTTGCTTTTCAGTATGATTTTCAGTATGTTTGGTGTTGTAATGAAACAAAAGGACTTAGGTATCCGCGGTGAGGAGACTGCAGCAGGAAATCTGCAGATGTATGAGTGGTCATGGTCTGTGGACAGGTTGTTGGGACTCTGCCAGTAAAAATAATATAAAATCTTTTCCTGTTTGTGAATCTGCTACAAGAATTTGCCAGCAAATCCAAATGTAACAGTATAATTTTAATTATATTCTTTTATGCTTCTTGCTTGTTGTGGGAAAAAAATCTAGGACTGTTTTCATTAACTTCTCTTTTATTATACAGATATGATTACCAAAGTGACTTATGCTTGAATAGCAGGTGACAGTTCATTTGGACATGTGTGTGATTTTTATACGGAAAAAAAAAGGTGAAAATTATATTTTTCTCAGTTTAAAACCTGAGTTTTCTTAAAAGTGGACTGTTAAGTTCTATATTGAATATCTTGTAAACTCCTAAACCCCCTTTACTTTTTTATATACTCACATACACTGTATGTGTGCCCTTCTTTTTTCTTTTTTCCCCTTACTACTGGAAGATCTGTCTTGCTCAAAGCTACATAGAAAAGTTGCTTGTCATATTGCTTCCCCCAGACATATGCTGGGAGCCCAGTTCTGTTCCACTTCCCCCTCCCCCCATGCATTGTGTCCCTTCCTGCCTCTGTGCCTTTGCTAAACCATCTGTGCACTTTTCTTCGAGTCCCAAAGGCTTAAAAAATGTCCTATTTTGTTTGACATTAGTTTTGTTTATGTTAATCTGACAGGTGATGGTTTGATTTAGAATTGCTTCTACAAGCTGAAAATCTTTTTTTAAAGGTGACATATTTCCCTTTCAGTTTCAAATTCTATCAGCCTCCTAAAGTTATGCAGCAATAATTAAACTCATTGCATTGTCTAGGGTTTGTGATTAATGTATGATAGATTTGGATAAATCACAGACTTAAGTGCTATATTACCTTCCTGCTAAGATAGAGACGAATGCTCTTTTTTGTGTAAGGTAATAGCTTTTGCTATTTTTTAACCTATTTTAGAGGCAACAGCAGGAGGCATAGTCTCACTGAACCATAAAATGAATTTTGTGATTCTCTTTAAATGGTTGACATCTGCAAACCTGTTCATTCCTACAGAATAACAAAAAAAAAAAAAAAAAAAAGAAGAAAGAAACCCAAAATCTTCTTTCACATCTGAGCACTCTTAAGTTCACATCCTTAACAAACTGAGAAGCACTGACTGAATTGAATGTGGAATCACGAAATATATATGTCCCAAGTTGCAAGGGACCCTATGACTAACCTGTATGACTAAGACCATCATCCAGATACTCCCTGACCTCTGCCATGATCACTTCCCTGGGGAGCCTGTTCCAGTGACTGACCACTCTCAGTGAAGAACATTTCCTAATGTCCAACAGAATTTCCCCTAATGCATCTTCATTCCACTTTCTTATGCTCTATCTTTTGGGTGTGAGAGAGACCAGCACTCCCCGCTCCACTGCTCCCCTTGGGGAAACTGTAGGCTGTGAGAAGGATGCCCC
Organism: Lophotriccus pileatus; assembly: GCA_035583135.1. Lineage (NCBI taxonomy): Eukaryota > Metazoa > Chordata > Aves > Passeriformes > Tyrannidae > Lophotriccus > Lophotriccus pileatus. Next base: position 29,466,455 of record JAWWES010000081.1, read on the forward strand.
TCAGCCTTCTCTTCTGCAAGCTGAACAAACCTAGTGACCTCAGTTGCTCTTACAGGGCAGGACCTTGTAAGTCTTGCCCTGTAAGGCCTCAAGACCTTTCACCATCTTGGTTGCCCTCCTCTGGACAAACTCCAATAGTTTGATGACTTTCTTCTGTTGGGGCACCTAAAACAGCATAGAGTGCTTGAGGTCTAGTGCAGTGTAGAGCGAGACAGTCATGTCCCTGGACCAGCTGTTGATGCCTGATCCACCCCAGGACATGCTTGGTCCTATTGGCTTCCAGGGCACATTGTTGACTTGCTTTCAACTTGCCATCAGTGAGGACCCCTGGATCTCACAAATGCAGCCTCTTCCATGGATATTCAGATTGCTGATTTTGAAAGAACAGGAAGAAAAATAATCAAGCTTTTAATGTATTTAAACAGTATCTTTATATATTTCATATGTTTATGATGGCAGGTGCAATGTTCTGCGGTGCTCCTTCTCAAGTGTTTGCCAAAGCCATTAATTCCAACTGCTTCCATCAAGTCAGGGTTGCTTGTTTAATTGAGAACAAGCATTGAGTCATCTTTTGCCCTGTTTTTGCTTGTTATGCTTTTCTTTTTACCTGAATCAAGTGGGATTTTTTTGTTATGTGCACAGGAGTGGTTTTGGGTTCTTTGTCCTGTTGTGTATGTGTGTTTTCTTTTCTGTTTTTTCCGTTTTTTGGTCCCTCAAGTCTTCATGAAACTTGGTGGTTTTAGCTGTGATTTTTCTTGAGGTCTTGAAATCTGCAATTCAAAACTGAATTCGAGTGTTGAAAGAAGAAGCCTACACAGTTGAAACTGAAATGCCTGTGCATGTGAAATCTTTCAGATTAGAGTACTTGCCACAGTTCTAACCCTAACGAGAAGGGAAACTGAGTCACTTGGTAAGAAGTCCATTATTTTTGTATATATGTAACTAGATGCAAAAGTGCATAGATGTAGAATTAATTTTATTAAATCAGGAGCTTGTTGCTAGATAAAATTTTTAAACATTTTGTTTTGGGAACTGATAGCTGATATTTCTGTCTGAGATTTAAAAACGTGTAAACACCTCGTAATTAAGTGTATGTATAAAAAGTAATTAAGTGTATGTACAAAAAAAATTGCATTAAAACCAGTTGCAAGTATATGTATACCGGTAGTAATCATTTGGGGCAAAACCAGCTGGTTGGTTTTATGTGTGTTGGGTGTTATTTTATTTGCTCAACCCTCAGACACTGAGCAAGAGTGGACAAGAGTTTGGTCAAAATGTGGGTTGTGTTGTGTTCCCTCCCCCCCCACTCCTGCATAAGACTTACTTTTCATAACCTTTATGAATGTCATTAGCTTTTCCTTTTATTGTGTCCTAATGTTATTGCTAAATGATAATATGCATTTGCATCAGATGTCAGCAAGTTTTGCTTTATGAGTTGAAGTCATCACCCAGGTGCATTAAGTCTCTTCCATTGTGGCTGACAAGTTCTGGTAGGAAGGATATATTATATTACAAGTGTATAAATTATCAAAGACAATGTTTTATTTTTTTTCCCCAGTGACATTGATGAAATCACAGAAAACCAATCAAGATGAAAATAATTTTCAGACTTCTACGTGTGATCCAATATAACTGCCTGATACAGAAAGTCTCTTTTCTTGTATTGCACTGCTGAAAATGCCAAAGTATTAATCAAACTTTCATATATCATTTAGTCTCTGCTGAATCATACCCTTAAAAAATGTCAGTTTAGAATTAAAACTTGTCTTGTGAAAACAAGTAAAGCTCTCCGGTAAAGAAATCTATTGTCAAAGAACATTCAATGTAAATGTTCTTCAAACCATCAGCTTTAGTGAAAGGTTTACTTTCTTGTAAGACAACCTATACAAAATTTGTTGCTTATCCAACACTGGAAATAACAGTTTCAACAATTAAGTACCTTGTGGTAATAGTTCTTTGAATGTTGAAAAGCCAAAATTGAAGCCTAATGTAAACTCAAGTAAAAAAAAATTATCCAACCTTTGAGAAAATTCAGTGACTCATATGTTCTTTGGCCAACTATATGCTTTTCCTAAGGAAAATTTGACTGAAACATGTTTTCAATGAACAGAAAACTACTTTGCTGTTAAGCAACAAAAGCTGAAGGATTCTTGATGGTAATAAAGACAAAAATCCTTTTACTGCTAAGGAGATAAACCCACTTTGCCATCATAATGAAAAATTTTGACTCATCTCAGTTACTTTTAATGCATAAAATAACATTGGACTGCATCTCATGTAATGTATCACAACTAGGAAAAATTTCCACATTGAGGTTGCTTCTACTTGCCAAACTTGACGACAACTTCTGTGTACCTACAGACCCTCTCCTGTATTCATTCTCTCATTAGTGTGACTTAATCACTTCATAAAAATCTTAAAGATGTCAATCGCTGTTCACCATTGTGGTTGGTGCCTGTACTAATCTGTGTTGTACTAATCTCTGCTTTGTTTCTTGGCAAATGTTCCAAGGTCCTTGCAGGAGGAATTCTTTAGGTGCTACATAAACACAAGACACTCGTTCTCACCTGGGGTCTCTGTGTTACACGGAAGTCACTTGCTGCTTTCTGTAGGTGATTGCTCTGATTCTTGGCTTGTGTTTTACCTATTTGTAGGTGCTGTTCTTTCTTTGTATTCTTGTGACTCTTGACCCACAATGAAGTTGTCATCAGTTTGTATTTTGGAGGTCTTACTCCTGTGTACTATTTATTTCTTTGGAAAATTTTCTGTCTGGTAGAAGTCAGTATTGCCAGCGATCCAAATAGGCCTGCGGATTTCAAATTCTCTGCTTTATATTTTCTTCAAATACTCATTTCTCAGATTAATATTTTAAGGCCAATAAGAGATAAAATTCAGGAAGCATTTTAATATTTTTTCCCTAAAACAATATATCCTAAATGGCTTAGACTTTCCAAAAATCAGAAATATATGTAAGTACAGAAGAGTATAATAATTTAACTGTAAATGAGGTAACACTTCTACGGCTTTTTGAATATGCCTGTGTCACTGAAGGAATGCATCTGAGACTGGGTATTCTTTCTGTAGTAGAGAAGGTGGTACGCATGGAAAGGTCATGTTTGAGAGCTGTATTTTGTAGTCCACGTGAATGTACTAATTCAAGTCTGTTGAGACACAGTGTAAGAGCTCTTCTATATTTGACGTTTCAGAAAAGTTTTGATAACTTTTAAAGCTCTGTTAAATAACACAGTATCAAATGGTTTGAATCCTGGATGGGACATCTAGGTCCTAATTTAATGGAAGTAGCAAAAATGGTTCAGTAGAAACCAAGAACAGTTTTTTGGTCTCTGTGGAAGGGCTGGGGAGCAGCAAAATATTATGGTGATTCACCCTGAAGTTTGTCTGGATTCATCCAAACCAAGTGTCAAAGCAAAGATTACAGAGACATATTGTGTTCTAAAAATATGAAGTGTTTGCAAATCAGATTCTCTTGAATATGATTATCCATGCTAATATCTCTATATAAATATACAATCTAACATGAATTTGGATTTTTCAAGGGTATTTAGCTGTGAGTTCACTCTAGACTTTTTGGAGGCAGTGGTGATATTGCCAAGTGTTCATATTTAGCTTTTTGTTCACATCAAAGTGTTTAATCATTACATAATAAGAAAAGTTTCAGTGAGGGAGAGTATGTCCTTTTTTCTTAAAACCAGGAAAACTTTATTACCATATATCTAAGTGAAACAAATGCAAGCAGTTATACTAAAAGTAAATTTTTAGTGGTTCCAAATTTAATTTTTATAATGTCTGAGGAGGTTTATACATGAAGCTGCTCTTCTAAAATTTTATTAAGTTTTTTCCTTTTAACTTAACTGTCACATACCCTTATGTTTCCTTTAAGGGCTGAGAAGGAAAGCAAGACTGATTCCTTCAGAGGGCAGTTCAGATCCCAGGCCAAGCATCTGAGATTCCTTTTCAAGGCTTTCTCTTCCAGAGAAGTAGTTTCTTCTTGTGGAGTCTAAGACAGACAGACTTCCATACTGAGTTATTTCATGAGATGTATTCTGTTACTCTAAATAAGCAAAATGTTAAAGAAATGCAAAAGTGCATTTTGTGTAAAGGAAGCTTTGATGTTCTGATACATTCTAGTTACAAAGTCTCACTTCTGTAAATATTCAGGTGTTGTGCCTCTCAGATTAAATTTAAAACATAAAAACTGGTTATACTGCCCTTGACTTGAAAAGATAGAGTAAAAAAGGAATAGGGGAAAATGGTGTCACTTTCTAAAGCCCTTTATTGGTAGCATATGTTAGTTACCACACTGTGCAACCAGGTGCAATAGCAGCTGAAATACAATTCAGTTTAAGAGAAAAGAAGGGGGAGTCGCTGAGAGAAATTTAGTTTTCAACTGGGGAAAAGGCAAATATAAACCAAAGCTGAAATACTGTGGACTACAAATCATAGGCTCAAAGGATTTTAGAAGTGCTCTATTTACTTCCTCTGAAAGAGGAACAAATTTGTAGTTCTGGTGCTCTGTATTATATTGGGTTACCTGAACCCCTGGGAAAAGTTGTATCTTAATTACATGAATGGTGAAAGTTTGCATGCGTAACTTTTTCTTCTTATGTAGAACTATTTATTAAGAACGTGTTTTGAAGTGGTGTTTTTTATTCTATGTATATTCAGACATAGAAGAAACAATCTACCTCATTCTCTCCTTCCCTCTACTGTAACCTGTTGCTAATCATTTTCATGGGTTAAAATAACTCTTAATCTCATGCATTTTTAGATAAATGGATGTTCTTAGACACATAGCAAGCAGAGATAGGTAAGAGTATGCTCAACAGGGTTGTTCCTTTTCATGTGACTTAAAAGGGGGTTTTTGTTTTGTTTCTTTTTTGTTTTAATTATCAGTGACTAAGTTATTAGTGATGATTGATAATAAATTACTGATTAATCAAGTCTGGCCTCCCTAAAATATTCCCTAAATTAATCACAGTTTATGTCAGTAGTCAGAGCTCACAGTGCTTATTTAAGTCTCTGTACTCCAGCTTTCATTTAACTTTGCTTACCACAGAAGTCTGCTTAAAATTTTTCAAAGGCAAATTTCAGAATTTAGAAAGTATTTCTAAAATAAGTGTTTGAGTTCTCTCTGGGGCTTCCTTCCCTGGAGCTTGGATAATGAGTTGTGGTAGGGCTGGGGAAGAGACTCAAAATAAAAGAAACTTAGAATTTGTGATTTCCTTCAAAGTAATCTGTAGTGGCTGACTTTGTCCAGCTTTTTGAAAAAACAGTAAGGTCATAAGAGACAGATCCTTTCTTTCAGTTGTCTTCATCTGATGAAAGTTTCTGCACACAGCTGTGCAGGGAGAGAGGACTTTACCTATTTTCATACTACCTGTAAGGGCTGTTCTTTATGTGTCTTGTAGCATAATGGCTGAGGCTGGAAAGCTTCTCTAGAGGTTGTCTAATTCAGTCACAGTGCACAAAGCACAGCCAGCTGCAGTAGGTGGTAAAGGCCGTGTTCACTTGGGTTTTGAGTGTCTCCAATGGAGGAGACTACACAGTCACACTGGACAACCTGTTCCAATGAAAAAGGCTTTTGTTTTTTGTTTCTTTCCTTATGTTTAACTGGATTTCTTTGCCTCTGTTTTTTTTTTCCGTTTTTTTTTTTTTTCTGTTGCTAGTCACCAAACTTCAGTTTAGAAGTAGTATTTTCTCTTGTGAGCTACCCTTAGGCTACAGAGAAGCGTTAACTTCTGATACCTGTACCCCTCTTTTCATCAGCTTTGTGAAGACTGAAAAGTCCATTATGTTTACCTGATTCCAGCAGAACCTGTTGGCAGGACTCTGGGAATGCAGGAAGGAACTCTTTCCCTCTGGAAGTGCTTGTGTATGTTGATTAATGATACAGTCTCAGTTATATTTTACATGGCTTCAAGAGGCAGAAATGGTAGAAATCAAATTTGTGCTTCAGTGACCTTTGTATTTGACGATTCATTTTTCCCTAGGAGAAGTTCTTTTTGTTTCCAAACTGTTTATAAGCAATACCTATTAAAATCTGGCATAATTAAAAAAAAAAATCAAAATGCAGCCATAGGGAAGCCTGTCTCATATTTTCTATTTCTTCTATGAAAGCATCATATAAGCCAATCCCTTGCCTGGTGTGGTTCTTGCTACTGCCTGATTGCACTTGATGCAAGATGAATCTTGTAGTTCAGCTCTTACTTTGTCAGGGCACACTAGATATGCATATCTCTTGGCCCAGCCAAAGGACTGGCATGAAGAAGGGAGACAGGACAACTTAAGCTGCAGCAGCTGCGTGGTGAACAAGTTCCAAAACCTGATGAGGCTTAAAAAACGGTTGGTTTTTTTATTTTTTTTTTAGCTATATCATATTTCTAACTGTCTTCACGGGGAAATGGAGCAGAAGCTTGTGCCAGTTTGATGTAATTTGCATAGCAGAATTCCAGCCAGCAGTTTAGCAGCACATTATTTATTCCTGTTGATTGGGGCCTTGGATTCTTTTTTGGTGGAAGACATCATCTCATCTTGCTTTTTAGAAATCTTGTTTGCTTCATCTCTATAGTAGACGGTGAGTGTAGAAGAGATTGTCAGGATGGCTGTACAGCTCTCTTGCTTGCTTAAGAGAGTTTCAGGAAGGGGATTTCTCTTACTGGACAGAAGTATGAGCCTCTCACAACAGAGCAAGCAGTGTGCTCACAGCATGTGTGAGGTATAACACTGCTGAATATTGCATATGAGTAACTGGAAAAGTGTAAGGATTTAACCTACTGTTCAAAAGAAATAGTTATATGTTAGTAGTATAGCTGAGGGTTCTTTACCAATTCTATAAGAGGTACTTTTCTGTTAGGGAAAATGTCAAAAATTACTTTTCTGGGGAAATATAAAGAGTGTTGCAGTCTAGAACTTGCTGCTAGAGTGGTTATTTAATACTGAATCTCCAAAGGTATGTACTGCAAAATTGTTATAGACTTCAAAAAGTCTTTAAGTAGATACCTAATTAAGAATAAGATGCCTGAACACCTTATGGTAAAATACTTAATCCCACACTGAGCTCTGGATTCTAAAGGCTTTGCTGTGGAACCACTAAATTCTCACGGAAAGCAGTATCTATTGGAAATGCTGCAAGTAAATCTGGGCAGTATGTGCATATAAAGGTCACTGCATAATAGCACATACTGCATAATGTCCTGATTTTAGTTTAGCTTTTTCTTATTTTACAGTTGTAAACCAATTAGAATAGCCATTTGCTCTTGGAACTGATGTCTTTAAGTCCTTTGTGTTAGAATTCACACCATTCTTTAGCACCTTAACACCTTTCCCATATGCCAGCTTTCTTCTTAATCACATTTAGAAGTTTCATACAATGTTAGAAGGGTTGGATGTGGCACTCAGGGTTTGGCTTACATGGGTGCAAATCACTTTAGTAAAAGTTCTTTGAGATTTGTCTTCCAGTCTTTATGTTGTAATGCCTTTTTCTATTTTTTTTTTTTTTTGAAGAACTATAGCTTGATCTTTTTTTAAATTTGATTTTCGTTATATACAGTATGATTACCAATTCAGTAATTTTTTGGGGTAAAATATCTTTCATTTAAAAGTGGTATTCTCTTTTAACCATCATCTTTTTCATGTTCTGTAGAGAACAATTATTGTTATTTTGTTTTTGTTGTTTTTTTTTTTTTAACCTGTCAGATTTCTTTTAATTGAGCTTTTTTCTAAACTACCCATTGGGAAGCAGAATTTGTACCAATTCTGACAGCTGTTTTAAATACTTAGTTTTTTAACACTCAACCTGTTAAATGTGAGAAGTGATTACTTTTCCTTTTTAGTGACTCTTCAGGCTAATGACCTCCAACACTTTGATTTTAATTCCAAACAACAATTTTGTTGGCAAGTAACTTAAAACTATTTTAAAACAATATATGCAGCAGAGAATTGATTTGATGTGTTTAATATTAGAGGTGCTGACCTGTCATGTTTGGAATTTAATGAAATATATAATTCTATATTTTTATATGCAGAATCTTTCATAATCATTTTCTAAACTCCTTTACAAATAGAGTTATTATGGAGTTGGGTAAAAAAATCCTCCTTGAGAAGAAATATCTGGAAGATACCTCCAGGATGTAGTTTTGAAAACTATGGATTCATTTCAGAAGTTCTCATGAAAAATTCATCTTGAAAACGGGGGAAATAGAAGTAGGAATATATTTTTCATCTGAATTCTGTTAATTTGTATTCACTGCATCCTATTTCAGAAACTCGATTCCCAAAAGAATTTTGAAGTATAGGCACAAGATTAAAAAAAATATAGTCAGTGAATATAGTTTTGGGATGACACAGAGAGAGATGACAGTTTAAAGGAATAGTATTAACTTGAGATTATTACTTGTGTTTGAAAATACTGTACCTACATATAGTCATGAGAAACAAGGTTTGTGTTGGCTGGTGGGCATGAAGATCTACGTTCCATCTTGCACTGTTCTTCTCTAGCAATTTCAAAGGTGCATCAGTCCTTGGAGCACATGAACTGTTGAATTTCCTTTGAAGAAAAAGGGGAAGGTTCCTGGGTGAGCAAATGCAAGTCACTGATGTGTAGCATCACCTCCAGGGATATATCTGAAGCTAGAAGTTAGTTTGCTGTGTATTGTACTATAACCTAATATTCCAGGCTGATAATGAGTAAAGGATGAATTATCATTCAGTTAAAATGTAGTGCCTTAGGAAGTGCAGTTAGTCTGTACTAAATTCTGGAGCCACTTGCTGTTCAGGGTTTGTCTGTTTAGGAATTGTTTGATGTTTTTTGTGGGTGGAGGTGGAGTACAAATGCACCACCCAATGAGCATAGTACCTCACATGAATTTTAATGTACAGTGGCCAGTGCTGTGCTTTATTCCCTTTGGTTCAGGGCGAGCATTAAAAAATGCGTGGCACTGCCGTTTATGGTGTCTAATTTTGCAATATGACATTCCTCCAGTAAAAGGAAAGAAATTATGTCAGCTTATCAGTAGAAGTGTGTTTGAATGAGAGTGTCAGTTTGTGAATATAATTCTGTATATGGTGATGGAATTTTTCATGGTTCTTAATGTGAGCTTTGACAATATGAGCCTTATATCATATTTGCAAGGAGTTGTTAAAATTGAACCTGAACAACAACATTCAGCTTAGTGAAGGCTTTGCATTTACAAGTAATATATGGAAATAGAGTATCAGGAAGGATGCCAACCGCCGCTTCATTAAATATAAGACTACCAGTTGATTTTACAAAATTCCTTAACGGAAATCTTTTTATGGGGATCCCAGCAGAATGCTTTCTTATACAGGAATTATTCTCAGTAGGTTTAACCACAATGAATATTCAGTGCTGATGCTGTCTATGATGATCTTGAAAAGGAAAAATCCTGACATTCCACATCATGTAATCACAGAGTAGCTCCAGACCTCTGAATATACCTAGTCCAGCACCCTTCCTCAAGGCTGGGTCAACTACAGCAAGTTGCCCAAGATTGTGTACAATATGCAAAGATGGAAACTCAACAAACTCACTGGGCAGCCTGTTCCTGAGATATTTGACCTCAATAACAGTGAAAAAGTGCCTTATAATGTTTAAATGTAATTGCCCATATTTCAGTTTGTGCATATTGACTCTTTTTTGTCACTAGGGATCACCAAGAAGAGTCTTGCTCTATCTTCTTCACTGCTTTTTACGTAGCTGCTCTGCAATGGAGCACCTCTTTTTCCTCTGACCTTGGTGTTCCTTCTGTTTCTCACTTTTTTTCTGCCACCCACCCCCTTCCCCCAACCTTGGCACATACATTCAGTAGATCCATTTTCTCTAGCCCATTGAAGTCCCTCTGAATGACAGCATAACCATCTGCTCTGTCAACCACTCCTTCCAGTTTTGAACTGCCTGTGGAATTGCTGAGGTTACACTGTGTACCATGGGGCAGGTCCTTAATGAAAACAATACTGGCACCAGTATTGACCCCTGGAGGCTCCATTAAAATGACTGGCCTCCAGCTGGACTTTGGCCTGCAGATCACAACTCTTAAAAACCTGACAGCACAGCTGATTTTCAGCCACCCCTGCTGTCCACTTTCCTATCTGTGTTTCAGAATTTTTGGGGATGGTCGGGGGGACAGCGCTGAAAGCTTTGCTAAAGTCAAGATAAACAACATTCTCAGCTTGTCCATGTTCAAGCTACTTCATTGTAGAAGGCTATCACGTTGGCCAAGCGTGATTTTACTTCATAAATACATGCTGCTTATTTCCCATAACCTTCCTGTACTTCACATGCTTGCAAATTGTTTCCAGGATTGTTTTCTTCATCACCTTCCATGCTTTCTTATAGTCTGTTTGAACCTCCCATAGTCATGACCTTTCAAAAGTATTTTGAGAGTGGCCCTGGAGTGATACTGTCCAGGTCCCTCAGCACTCAGGGGAGCATCCATCCCATCAGGTCACATGAACTTTTGTATGTCCAGCTTGTTTAAATCTTCCCTAACCTAATTCTTCTTCAAGGGTAAGTGTTCCTTGCTCCAGAAGAGCAGGGAAGAGCTAAGAAGCATCTTCTTTCTACAGAGTTTCATCAAAGCTGGTACCCATAACCCAGTACAGGATTGACGGGATCACTGTTTTGAGTGTGGAATTTCAGTATTTCCACGGACAGGAACATGCCAGTCATACCTACTGATCTCTCTCACACATAACTATCCAAATTATTTGCAGTTTCCCTTACTGGTGAAAAAAGGTGAAGATTTGTTTGTGAGGAGAAAGCTTAGATATCTGAGAGTGCTGAACTGACTGCATGTCCTCTTGCCATACTAGCTTCAAATATCAGTTGGGGCGGGAGAGTCTACACAAAATGAACTTACACATAATTATAGTTTTAGCTATCGTAATTGTAAGTGTAGAATATTGTCAAATTTTAAAACCCAAAGTTTTCCTAATGACCAAAAATATTATGTTTATTTTAATTGTGTACTGAAAATTCACTCTTGTAAAGTCCATATTGAAGCATTAATATCCATTCTCAACTTTGAGACATACTGCAGAGTCCGATGTGGGGCTGGATACTGAATGAATGGGTGTTGGATTCACTGGAAAGTGTTTCTTCATGATCTTTGTGGCTGCTAAGATAATAATGAGTACTCTAAAATCGAGTAGAATCTTAAAACTCCTCAATTGTGTGTTGGTTGTCCTTATATTGATGAATCTTGGAGCTGTACACCTGCCTCAGCCGAAGTAAGGATGTGCCCAAGTACAGGTTTTGGATTAGGTTAACTGTAGAGTCTGTTCAGTTTAATAGCAGTTCCGTCTGATATTTGATAAATCTTGACACATCAGGTAAGCAAGGGAAAGTAATTCGGATTTTCATGAAGTATGAATTTTGGTTTTACAGGGGCTGTCTGCTGGAGTGCTGGATGTGTCCAAATATCATCCCTATTTGAGCAGTGTATGTCCAGCTTGCTTTATGGGGCATAAAAGCAGAAGTTAGTTACTTGTCTAAATGTGTGACTTTCCTTTATTGAATGATAATGATGCTAAACTTAAGTGATTATACTTGGTTAAAATGTAATTTACTATCTGGAATTTGGCTGAGCTCAGCTTGAAACTAAATGTGCAGTTGGTGCCTTAAAAAAAGTGACAAAAACTGCTAAAATATTCAGCACTAAGAATATCTTTGACTACTTAGATGCTTTAGGAACAGTGGCTGAATAGGATAGTCACAGTCGTAATGCACTACAACCTTCTCTTCTCTCTCATGATTCTGTTTATATCACGCTTGAATGAAAATATATTTTAGTTCCCTGAAAGCCTCTTCTCTGCAGCTTTAACTTTCAGCAGATGGGAGTATTAGAGGAACATTTTTGCCTCTACTTCTGCATTGAACTGAGAAAGTCACAGGACTGTGAAAGGATTCAGCCAAATTGCAGAACCTTCCTTGCCCTACTCTCGAGCAGCCCACACTATTAGCAACTATCTTTGTGGTGTCAGAGATTTCATTAGCTAGTCGTGGGAGATCCATTCAACTATGCTAATTATTTCAACAAGTTCTATTCATGAGCTGTTTAGACATGGGAGCTTAGGGAAATAGTAGCTATTCCAGAAAGGCTTTTGAGTGTGGATCTGTTTCTGTACATTCATGTTCCGATGCTGACTGCAGACATCTACAGTAAAACTGTGAATTAAACCGTAAGGATATAATCCAGATATTTCTTCTTCAAGTTTTCTATTTTGTGTGGTGCCCTGATCATAGAGGAAAGGGAAAGGACCAGTTCACCCTTTACTTTCTGGTATTCTTATGTGACTATCGATGGGCTGCAATGCAAATTTCTATTTGGATCTGGACTGCTCTGAAGCTTAAGGATTTCTAAATGTTATTCTTGTTTTCAGTGTTCATCAGCTCTTGGATTTGCAGCAAAATGTACATGATAGAACCTTCAGGGTGAGAGATTTTAAGTATAGTTCTGTTTAAATGTGTTTGACATAACTATAATATATTAAAAATATTATGTTGTTAATGTATAGTCAAAGGTGTTTCTTCTTCTTTACTCAGATTTACCTTGCTTCTGGAAAAGTCTCAAAATCTGAACGACTTCTGCCACAGTTTACTTTACACTGTCTACAAGATACCATTCCATTAAGAACAATGAGCTCCACAACACCAGGTCAGTTTGTTTGTATTTATACCTTACTCCTGCAGAATACGGTGCTGTATTAGAAAGTACATAATTCTTTGTGTCGATGAAATGAATTTGGCAAGTGACTGATACACCAACTGCACTTTGTACAATATGGTATGATAAAACAGGACAATGGCTATACAGGCATAGAAGGCTATTTTGGGGATAGCATCTCACAGTTGAATTGTAAAGTCAGTATTATCCTACAATGCATTTAAAACATTTTTGTGGGTTTTATTAATAAACTGATTAGTCATGATTGGACATGAATAGGCATTTTATAACATTTTAGTTACTAGTATTTGTAATTAGTCATTATTCTCTGCCTTTGCACAGTTGCTTCTTTTAAAAAAAAAAGACTGCGAATGGTATTCTGTTATTTTTCTCTTTGTCTCCAAAGTCATATTTGCCCATAATGGGCATTCTCTGCAGAGCTTCATCCTTTAAATATATGTAATTAACAATGATCTTGTAACCTGCTTTATCCAATGCCTGCAAAATGAATTTACTGCAGGTTCACCTGATAGAAAGGGAACTGTCAGTAGCTGTACAAAGTGTTTAAACTTCCAAGATGCATATGGAACATGCCTTGACTTCAGTTCTTTTGGGGAGAGAGAGTCCCCAATCCAGATCTGTGCAAAATCCCATATGGTTCGCACTTTGTTCACCCACACTTGAAGTATCTATTTCTAGTGCTGTTGGTAAAATAACCCTTTACAGGTGGCTTATTTTAAGCCTGCTTCAGTTTTGTGCAAACAGCCTATAAATGCATCAGGGAAAACACTGCAATACTTTGTAAGCTGTATTTATCTGTAGATGCCCCATCTCATAGAAATTTATTTTAGTGAGGATCTTTGGAGAATTGTTGATTGTAGTACTGAAAACTGGCAATAACTGCTTTTACATGAAACGGAATCAAGCGTATCTGGATTTCAGACTTGGCCTCTTTTTCTTGCAGTGCAATTTTGTGCATTCAGTGAATTATCCATACAAAACGTGACAGGGCTTCAGCAGAAAATCATGCCTTTATCGCAGTGGTGCCTAATATGAAATAATCCTGTACTTTCCTAACATGCAGTTCAAATTCCAAGATACTCCAGTTGATTGGGTATCTTTCTAATGTTTCTTCTCTTCTGTTAGATGTAGTCTGTGGAAATAGCCCAAAATGAAATTGGCTCTGACAAAAAGAAAATTAATTTTCCAGTGATTTTGTTACTGTGAAGAAAGAAGACAGCAAACATGATTGCATATTTACTGTCTGTTTCTGCAGACTACATCTAATGCAAGAAAGGAGAAATATTCAGTATGATCAGATTACTTGTAAAGGCATTTAGACACTTCAGAAACATGGCTTTTAGTAGGAGTTAGATGCCTAAATATTTTTAAATCTAGTCCTTAGTGTCCCCCATTGTTAGAGTTTGCCTCTGAAAACCATGAGTTGTTTCAGCAACCATTTCAAAACATCTCTGTGACGTGTACAGAAATGCAGTATTCAAGGGCAATACCAGCCACGGGATTCTCATTTTTCTTTCCCTCAGTGAAAGGGAAATGAGGCAGAATGTATTTGCACTTAAGTTTTGCATCCTGCTTAAAGTAAATGCTATGGACTAAAGGTGAATAGTTGTCTCCTGGTGACATCTCTTCTGTCTCCCGATTGAGGGAGTCTGAGATGTGTTTTGTGAACTGTTCTATCACCCTTTGGCAGTCATTCAAATTTCTGGTTCCAGTGTGGTCACTGTAATAGACTGGTAGGAAACACAGCGATAGGAGAGGCCTGCTATGTCTGTGAGCAGTTAACACTTGATCAGAATCTTTTTAGGACATGAAAGTTGCCAAGTTTTGTTACTGCATCCATAGTAACTGAATGCCCCTTTTCCAGTCCTATTCAAGCGTATGCATTTTTTCCTACGTGGCTAATGTGTCTTTGTCCCACTGCAATTTTTATTTCTTCTTTTTCTTTCTCCTGTAGTTTGCTTTTTATGAAGGTTAACCTTATGAGATGAAGAGATGGAAGGATTGTCCCTTCCAACCCAAACTGTTTTGTGACTGTGATTCCTATGATTCAGCTTCTTACTTAGGTTTAAAATATATATATCAGGATGTACATGTTTCACTTCTATGACACTCCAGTAGTTAAGGAAGTATCCCTAGTATTCCAAAAGAAAACTTAATGGATTGTCAGTGACATGAGGAGCTTGTTCCTGTGATGGTGAGCCTGTGGCAGGCAGTTCTTGCGTTAATGGCACATAGTTTAAATGGCAAAAGCCTAAGTAAGATGTGTCTAGTACCGTTTGAGTTGAGGCTTTTGTGCTTTTTCTTTTTTAGTCCTGAGAATCTTGAGCTTCTTCAAGGAATAGGTTGCTATATACAGTTACAGCCAGTGGTTAGGACAGTTTAAAATAATTTCTAAGCAGCAAACTTTAAGCACTTACAGTATACAAACAGTATTTAAACCCACTCTTTTTCTGTTGTGTAACACCAGGAATGCTACCTCATTTGAATACCAATCTATGTGTCATGTACCTAAGAAGTGAAAATTTTCATTTTAATATAATATATTAAATTAAAATATATAATATATTGTAAATGTTGACATTTTGGGTCGTGGTTGTTAGTTCCAACGAAATGGTAAATGTACATTTTTTTCCACTTATCTATCCCACATATATATAACTTGTGTATATACATTCATACATGCTGTTTACACGGAAGATAATTATACTTTCAGAAAAAAAAAATATATAAGGAAAAGCAAGAGGCAAACTTGTAAAGCAGCGTTATTACTCTGTAGATGAATGGTATAGGCCTGTATGCTTCATGGCTGGCTTGTTCTGTCAATGAAAAATTCTGAAATGTTGTAGAAGGTTCAAAGATTGTGTGCACGATGTCATATTTCTGTGTCTTTATAATGTAATTAAGTGAAGAAAAATACATATTCTTTAGAATTGCTTTCCCTTCATACCTAAACTGTTGGAAAGCCTGTTGAAAGACCTGATGTGGAACAAGCAAAAGATTATGCATGTTTTATTCAAACACTATTTGAGGAACCTCTTTGGACAGATTTCATTCGCAGCACCAGTGCAGGTAAGTATTTCCTTACATTGTATGATGCAATGAAGGGATCTCCAGCATAGCAACATTTACTTGCAACAACACTGTAGCCTCTTAGATTGATCCCAGCTCTCTGAACCTTCAGGGACCGGGTTCTTGCTAATCTGTAGAGCTACAAAGTAAATGCTGAATCCCAACAGGGAAAGGTGCTGATGTTTGCTTTGTTTGTTATAAATTGTAAGATCATTAAGGAACTGTTTACATTCTGTTGCTGTTGCATGTTCTGAACTGGTTGCTGTGCATAAAAACATTGGACGGAAAAATAAAATATTTATTTCACAGACCCATAGAATTGTTAGGGGTAGAAGGGGCTTCTGGAGATCGTGTCGTCAGGGTCACCTAGAGCAGATTACACAGGAACGTATCCAGGTGGGTTTTTAATGTCTCCAGAGAGGGAGACTCCACGACATCCCTGGGCAACCTCTTCCTCTGCACTTCCACCTTCAATGTAAAGAAGATCCTTCCTCACATTGATATTTAACTTCTTGATTTTTAGTTCATGGCCATTGCTCCTCAGCCTGTCACTGCCCACCACTGAGATGAGTCTGGCACCATCCTCTTGGCAGCTGCCTGTGGGATATTTATATGCATTAATGAGTTCTCACCTAAACAGGCCCAGCTCCCTCAGTCTCTTCTTGTAAGAGTGATACTGCAGTCTCTTAATTGTCTTTGTGGCCTCTGCTGGACCCTCTCGAGTGGCTCCTTACCGTTCCTGTACTGGGGAGCCCAGAAGTGGACATAGTACTCCAGATACTCCTCACTAGGCCAAGTAGAGGGGGAGGATTACCTCCTTCGACCTTGCCACACTCTACCACACTCTACGTATTCCAGGGCATCATTGGCCCTCCTGGCTGCAAGGGCATGTTGCCAGCTCATAGTCAGCTTGTCAACCACCGAGACTCTCATGTCCTTCTCTGCAGAACTGCTCCTATGAGGAATAGTTAACTTACAGTTTTGAGAAACTTTTTTTTTTTAAATACTAAATATTACCCAGTGGTGAATTAATATACTCACAGGTGTATTTTGCAGTTGTCTGTCTCTAACTGTCCAGTACTTTGAAATATATCTTATGTAAACATGGTGAAGTAGTTAGAGATTGTTTCTGTTGTGTGCCTCCCAGCTTAGTTTCCAAGAATTCCAACCCTTGCAAAGGGTTGATCTGAACAGGAGATTGCTTTATTTAAATCATGTGTTGGTTTAATACAGTATTCATTACTCAGATTTTTTCAAAGAAAAACAGCATCTATGGTGAATTATAAATATTTCTGTGAAGATAGAGATCATAGGTTTTCTTTTTATAACCTGAGAAGCGGAATAAGTCCAGAGAGATCTCATTTCTTCTCCCCTTTGCCTCTTCCATCACTCAGATCTTTCAGATTTTGTGCTTTACTTTTCACTTTGAAATTAAAAGCAATATTGGAATAGTTAAAAGGAATGAATTCTATTAAAAAACAAAACACCAAAACCACTAAAATTGTTCATGGAATTACTTTTCATTGTCCTTGGTTTTCAAAGGCGTATCAACATGTGCCTGCTGCTGAACAGAACAAGTTCAAAATGTGTCCAGTTTACTTGCATACCCCTAGATGAAATCAGCTCTTTTATCTATTGGTAGGTACTGAATTAAAATACAAGTCTGATATATAATGTTTTGGAAATCCCCGTCCAAAGTTTCTTCTGCTCTTCAACAACATTACTTATTTTTTCAGGTCCTTAGTACCTTCTAAGAGCTGCCTGTTGCTGTAGTCAAGAGAAGGTGATGTTTCTTAATAAACTGAGTGGGAAGAGAAAGGAGTTGTGTGCTAAATTCTGCAGGTTCCTACTTTGGATCACTGTTCTGTCATCTTGATTCTGGATTCCTTTGATAGGAATTTGTTTGTTCCTCATATTTTTCCTCACTGCAAAGTTGACTCCCCCTTGCTCTGCTTATTTCCTGGTTCTGCTTTGCTCTGCATTTTTACAAATAATTTTCCTCACATTAGTAAAGGCTAAGTATAAAAAATGTTCCAAAATGCTATTTTCACTATGGTTTTAAAACTAGAATGCAGTGAAAGGTTATGTTGCAGTTCAGTAACTGTCTCTGCACCAGCATTAGATTCTGTGAACAGATGAATATCTTGATGAATACTCGTGTATGTTACTTTAAAATATATTTTGTCACTTTTTTGGTTAAAAGATTTAGGAGAGCTTTCAGTCTAAAATAAAAAAGTAGTAAATGAAATACCAGAAGGCTAAAACCTATTCTTCATACATGTCATGTTTTGACAGGTGTATTAGTTCCGTAAAAGCTAAGTGCATGGATCTTTTTTGGATTTCTGACTGAGGGAATCATATACATTTGTTCCTTGTGATGACTTTGTGATGGCTTTTCTGTGATTAAAAAGAAATACATCACAGGCTGGATTAGATACATATTTGGTGAATTCACTGAGTATGGCCCAATAACTTTCAGGATTAATAGTTATGTTATCTATGTCTATCTATGTATGACAGAGTACCAAAGCTCTTTAAGATATCAAAAGGGAAAAAATGAAATCTACAAGCACAGCCATAATGAGGTGTGTAAAAGAAGGATTCTTCCCCACAGCACTCCCTGCTTTTTTTTTAACTTTCAATGCAAAGCATGACTCAGATGTTCAGCTCAGATTTTGACCTCTTGAATCTCCTTACAGAACTCCAAAATAGCTTCAGTCTGACATAAATCTTAGTTTTGCCCTTATGAAATGTAAAAGTCGCAGCTGTACAGACTCTGTCTGTATTTTTCTCATAATAATTTAAGCCTGACATCCTTACCTAGGTATTTCTAGGTAAAATCCCAACAATTCACTAGCTTGAGTGAAAAAATTGGATTCCAAATGTGTTCTGCCACTGGGGATTTAATGTTCAAAACTACCAAATAATGGATAAAATGTTCTGTGCATGCATTAGATAAGAAAGCATCATCTTTTTCACTTGCTAGTAATTAAAATCTGTAAATACACTGAGCTACTTACTATGGGGATTTATTTCCTCTTAGAAGTAATTTATACCATTTACAATTGAAACTGATAATCAAAGCATTGAAGTGTCATGGTCCTTCTCTTATTTGTGTACTTACACTTGCACATGTTCATGAAAGTCTATTATTTTGTGCTAACTCGTCAGGTTTTAGGCAAATAAATAAGACAACACCTAGACAGTGTGTTGTGGGATTAGGTACTACTTTCTGCAGATTCAGGTTAACTGAAGAAAACAGATCTGAAGAGTATTTTTTGGTATACATTTGCAGTGCATTAAGGTGATAAAAACTTTAATCTAAGCATACATAAAAAATTCCTATCTGTTCGAACAGACACTGAAGATTAGAACTATCTTGCCTTTTTTTTTTTCAGGAATCAGTTGTTAATATTGGCTGCTGAATGGTTTTGTCTGAGAATTTGTCTTTAAAAATAACTGTTTTGTTGGTCTGTGTAGTCAAAGCACAGATCTGACTTTTTGACCACTAGCACTTCAACAGCTAAATTAGTTTTCTGTGAATAAATCTTAAAAGGTTTATAAAGCTTATAAAGATTCTTCAGAATGGCTTTTTTAAATTAGAGGTGAAAACTTTTTCTCATTTTAAGTACATAATTTATCCTCAGTGTTCACTTAGAACATACACCTCTAGAAAAAGCCATCAAATTTATTATCCATTGACAAAATACGATATTTCACTGTCTTTTTAGAGTAACCATAATTTTTGCTATGATTAGTTCATTAAACCAAGATGGCACAGTTACACTTTCACTGGAGTCTAGTGAACTTTAAGTAGGTAAATGTATATGTTACTTTGAGTGACCTTAGGAAAGGCAAATCAGAGGATTGCATTCTCTCTATAGAGTGAAAATACGGTGTTTTATAACAGTGTTGATAATTAGCCATTGGATTATGCTGGATAATGGTGGGGAGACTAATTTCTTACCTGACTCATCCGTTCAAACCATAAATCCCAACGGCCATCTAGAAGATGCTTTGATTGTCACTAAGTGTATGACAAAATTTTCATGTGTTTTTACTGAATAGAAGTCTGCCATCACTCTGAGTTTGGAAAGCCTCCAAACTTAGAAGTTTGTATTCCAGTCTCACAGGAAATATTTAACCAACTCTGCTTTTATTATTTTACTGTCTGTAATCCTGAAGTCATTGTACTTGCTGGAAGCTTACACAATGGAAGCATCCTGCATTGCTGTATGAAAGCTTGGCTTTACTTGAAGTAAACTCCTTAACTTAACCTGTAAAGCCTTCCTTAAGTATAGGAAATTGCTCTGGGAACAAAAGTATTTTGTAATTTCAAATCAAGTTGGAATCTGAAGGAGCTCAGTTAAAGAAATGTCCTGTCCCCATATAATTTCAGCACTTGACATGTGTCCTCCTGTGTGACATTTCCATATGGTCCGGGTCCTAGGGGAGAAGGGGACCACATTTGGGATATTGTGTTTTTAAAAAACCTAATTAATGTAGCTCAGAGTCTGTATGTAAATTTTGTTCTCTCCAGGTGCTTCATTGCTATATTCTGCTCGGCAAATCAGTTGCTTTCCTAATTCTTGTCTCTGTCAATCCTCACATTTCAATTTAGAGAATTGCTGTTGCAGTGTCCAGGTAACAGCAACAGAAGTCCTTTTACAGTGTCCTCATTAGCAGGGTTCTATACAAGTAGTGTGAAAGATGCTCATGGTTGCCTGCATTGTTGCAAACACACTTTACCTCCTGAGAGATAGCTGTGTCACTTGAATCACCTACCAAATGATGTGGTGTTAAGCCTAATTGCTGTGTGTTTGTTTTAATGGGGGGAGAACACAGGACAGAGTCACCTCTAGGGTAGGAGAGCAGGCGGGAGATTTCGAGCCAGGGAATTGCACAGTTCCTCCACAAGGGGAGGTTACATTTTGATAAATGACTTTTTCAGTGGCAGTACCAGAATAAGCAGCTCTAGTGACTGCCTGCCCTTTGTTCTCACTCTTCTAATTGAATGCTCAGTTGTGCCAGGTATGCTTATTTGTGTGGCCACAGAATGAAACGGATTCAGGAACTGATCCAGGCTCAGCTATTCCCAAGAAAAAAAGAGTTGTTTTTAGCCTGGATTGGTTTCTCATTGTGGTTTACTACATAGCCACACAACCAATGGTCTTGGCAAGGTAAGGAAGGAAGAGGGAAAAGAAAAAGTGTGTTTAACTCATCCTACATTGAAAAGAAAGGATCGTGAGTGATCTTTGAGGAGGAGAAGCATGGTCATCCTCCAAAACTCTCTAATGGGACTGCCTAGACCTAGGTCAAACTGGAGAGAAATACTGAGGACTTCTTCACACATCTTCACTTTACTGGTTGTTTACAGATTTTAGGAGTTCACAGTTCTGTCTATGCAGAATTTGGAGGCTCAATGAACATTTTTATTTTCCAGCTGTATAGCTGAAAGAAATGACCAACAAGGTCACATCATCTGTTGTACAGCATTCCACTTTTAAAGTGATAGATCAGCATCTGCCCACTGGGCATTGTTTCACATCCATTAGGATATATGCAACACAAAGCAGTTAGGAGTATGTGAAGTGTTGTTTGTTGAAAGATTATGGAATTAATATTTTCCTATATGAATTTGTAAGATCTACATTTTTTGTAAAGCTGTGTTTCTAAAATATTACACTATACAGAAAGTTAGATAAAACACCATGAATAAAACCTTTATTTTAGTTTCTTCATTTAGTAGGTTTGCTGCATGAATGTTGATCACTTTGAATACCCTAAAAAAGGCATGTTTTCAACTTTTAATGTTTTCCCACCCACACACCACCTCCTAATTTTGTCTCTGGCAGTCCAGATGTGTTTCTGCAGAATAAGTGTTTCTGTTATAACACTTATAACAGGTAATTTGCAGATTCGATAGCTCACAAAAAGCAGGACTATTTCATTGCACGTAAATTTTGAAGCTGGTGGCAATTCAAAACTTCATTACAAAGTCTAAAATGTTAGAGTGTATGGAATATCTTGGTCTAGAAATTAAGCACTGCTTTGTAGCATTTAGCAACTGAATGTCTAAAGGGAGCTCAAGGTATGATTTAAATTGGGGGTGAGTGGGTCATACTTTACTTCAGGGGATGATGTGGACCTTTTGGGTAGATCCAAACTCTGGTTATATCTGGTGAACCAAACTCATGGTTTGAACCAGCCTCTGGGCTTTTTTTTTTTTTTAATTAAATTATCATCTCTAAGAAGGCTAGACAAATTTCAGCTTTAAATGCTAAGACCACAGTGAGTTCCACGATCTCCCTTGATGACCTATTTCCATCTGTGATTTTACTTAGAAACACAAGGTTTCTACTCCTTCTGTTTATAGTTCTACTAGTTATATCTATTTCTGTTTAACATTGCAGTTTAGATATACAAGATTTGTAAACTCAGAATTTCTTCTGAAAGTTTAGTGAGGTCTAAAACAGATTAACACAAAAGATCTTGTTTTTTTGGACTGTTACTCTCTGCAGGAGAGTATTGTCATGTAATACCTAGATAATGCTTTCCTGCCTTCCTTGCCTTCCCTCCTTTCCTTCCTTTCCTTCCTTCTTTGCTTCCTCCTTCCCTTCCTCCATCACTTCCTCCCTTCCATTTTTGCATTTTCTTAGTTATGACAAAGCTGGGCAGTTGTCAGGGGTCCTGGGGTAATGCCCAATTTTGGTGTGGACTGTAGTTCTAGAGGCTGTGATGCAGGTTGTTGATGTCAATGTCTGTTCCAGAGTAGAGGCTCCTTCAGGTACTGGTCTCTGGCTGGAAATTCTGGCAGAAAGGAAGGCAATCTGAGAGGGTTGGACAAAACTCCCATTCATTATACATGGGATATTTTGAGCTGAAAATTTGTGGTTTGGCATTTTGGCTGTTTCTGCCAAAACAAAGCACTGAGCTCTTTTAAAATTTCTGAATTCCTACCCAAAGTTGCCTTTATTACCAATTGTAATTAATGGCTGTTAGATCTGAAGGCATGAGAACTAGTGATCTCTGCCATGCTAATTCCCACCCTCACTTGTTCAGTGTTCTTCTCTTAGGATAGCATTTGTTAGTGTTTATGTCCAGTCTTCTCTTTACTAGATTGTAAAAATCCATTTCTTTAACCTTTTTTCATAGATCACAACTTTAAATCTCTTCTTGTTTTCAGTTGTCTCTTAGATTCTTAACGTACCACCTGAAAGTGACAGGAAAATTTCTGTTACATAAAAGTAAAATTATACAAGTACTTATTGATTATTAATCTCTCATTTCTTACTATCCCTGAATTTGCAGTCACTCTCAGTTGTCTGGATTATGGATTAATTAGGGTTTTTACCCCTGTCTCTGTTTGAGTGGGACACAAGTGTTTTGTTGAGACCAAACCACAGGGGAGACCCAAAACTCCTCCCCCTAAGC
>JAWWES010000081.1:29489782-29534299 GCA_035583135.1 Lophotriccus pileatus
TCCTCCCCCAAAACCAGGCAAGGGAAAAAAGGAACAATTTTTAACCTTGTAGCAGCACAAAGCAAAACCATGACAACCCCTCAGTGCTTGACTGCAGATCATTGCCATGGCATGAGTGATATAGATGACAACTCATCACACGTGGTGTCCTCTGGGTACTGCTCTTTAAGGCTGCATCTGTGCTGTACAAAAAAGAGTTTACAGGTTTTTCCAAATTGAATGTTTGTGTTGTTAATTTATACGAGTTTCGTGTTGTCTGTATTCTTGATTTCCTGCATTGGGAAATGAAAAATTGTCTGACCTGAGTGGGAAGTTCTGAGTGGATTACAGATCTGGGGCATGGTAGAGGATAAAAAGGTTTTCTGTAAGTATGGAGACAAGGAGGTGTTGTGGATGCTCTGTGTTGTGTGACTCATACCACTTGTATTAAAAAACCATCTACACTGTATTTTAAAACAGTACTATTTTGAGGCAGTATCCTGCAATAAAGGCCAGTGCACAATACACAAACTCTAAGATGCATGAAGAAAGGAGACATCAGATATCTTTCACAGCTCCCCCTAAGGTGCTTGCAGCTGTTTCTCTAGCCTTGAAGTATATCTTTAGTGACTTAAAGTGAACATAGCTCATTTGGATATCCCCAACTCAGCTTTCAGTAGTTGCTGTGGGTGCAGAAAGCTCTCTTTTATAATGCTCAAAAGCTGCCTCAGATCCTGATGAATGTCTTTTTTTCCTCTATTGAAGCATTCAGCAGTTGCCCTAGACAATTTTTTTTTTTGTTGACAAATTCATGTAGTATGAATTCATGTAGTATGTTGACAAATTCACGAGCACATGTAGGGTCAGGAAAATCCTGAAATAGCCACTGAGTGCTTTGTATTTTCTGTTCAGCTAATTTGTAAAGAGTAGAAGAAGGGAGAGGAACTCAAAACACAGTGTTGCTATATTAAATACTGCATCACCTTTCCCATCTGCTATTTCTGTGGCTTCATCACCATTTTAGCTTTTCATATTGGTATATTAGGACATTCCTTTTGCACATTCCTTTTGCACCATGTTATTGGATACACTTGAGGGTTCTACTTGCCCTCCCTCACAAAACATGCAAGAAAGCTTGTTCTTGGGAGTACTCCTTAAGCCATTACCATCCAAGAAATCTGTGATAGATGACAGATGATGTTTGGATTTTGATTAGCTGGTTAGGACTGCCTGTTGACTTGTGGAGACACCATTCATTTCTCTGGAAGGGAGACACAGCTGCTGTGACTGTCTTTGGGTTGCAGATCTGTGTACATTGGAATTTAATAGTGTAGTCCTTTCAGTAGAAAACTCACCAGCCAGTCAACTGAATAATGAAACAAACCCAGCATTTGCATGCAGAAGAGGAATAAGAAGAAAGGCAGTGACACAATGACTTGAAGCAACATAAAGAAGTGAAAATGAGATAGAGTGGAGACATTAAGAGCCGTGGAGGGGGAAAACAGTAGACTTTGCTTAAAAGAATAAGGAACAAGGACGTAAAAAAAAAGGCATATAGAGAAGGCACATGCAAAAACCTAAGAATACATGAGAATAAGTGTGTCTAAAGTGTGAGTGAGGAAAAGAAATTTTTTGAAAGAACTTCCTGGGGAAATAGCTTCCCTTCCGTTTGGCTCTGGTCCTCAGTGTCACAAGGGAACTGGGACCAGCTTCTCTGGTGCTCTGCATGCCTAGCTGCTGAAATGGAGATTTCTTTCAAAGTTGACTACGCTTTTACAGCTAGGCAGTACTTTATGGTGCTGAAAACATTCCCACTGATGGGATTCTAAGGTGTTTAGCTGGCACTAGTTTCAAAGTCTGTTACATTAGTAATGTAGCTCAGTGTACATGGACTGGAAGAGCAAATTCTTTTAATTGTATGTTAAAAGGAAATCTGGATTAGTTCTCTTATGTTTTGTGTCTTCTTACCTCTGGGAAGTGTTTCTGGAAGTAGTAAAAATCTTTTACTTTCAGGATTAATAGTTCTTTTGCTATAATCATCCAGAACCAAATTTTGGGAGCATGCATTCGTGAAGAGTGCTTGCAGGGCCCTTTGACAACTTACACTTGCTTTGGTTTGGAGGAGTAAGAGATCAGAGATGGAGGAGGTCAAACGTACATAGTAGTCTATGCAATAGAATAGGTTGCAAATGCATGCAAAATGGAATTAATCTTTTAAATTGGAGCATGGTTTAGCTTTAGATTAACTACGTCTAACTTTGTTATAGCCGGTTATTGGTCTTAGCCTCCCTCCACCCCCACCAAGTTATGATGCTGCAGTTCGGTGATACCATGGAAAAAAAAAATAGAGACCTTAAAAAAAAAATCAGAAAACACGTACATTTAACGTGTCTGGTGCATGTGCTTAATATCCTTGTGAAAGGGGTGTTTCAATGGTACAGGAATGATCTGTTATTTTACAATCAAAAATCATCTGTAAACTCTGTATGTGTGTGTATGTGTGTCTGTCTATTAAAAAAAAAAGTTCTGCGAAAGTTTCCTGCACCTGGAGTATCCTCTGTTCTCACAATTTCAGGCCTTTAGCAGCAGATTTCACTCATTCTGAACTATATATTGATAATTATTCCATATTTAAGAAAAAAATGTTTTTCTGGGCCAAGAGATATGTACTCTCTTCTTAGGATATGCCACCCAATGTTACTTCAGAAGATGAAAATCGTCCTTTTGTCTATCACTGTCTTCCTGCCGTTCAAGCTCTCCAGAGATGGTTTCTGCAGTCCTGTAAATAGCCAAGAGGTGGGCCAGGTCTCTTTAGTTAGAACACATGATGTTTTATTTAACCATCCATCTATATTGTGCAGTGACTGTGCCACAAGAATTGCACAAAGCTTTTCTTAACTGTAGGTGGTTGTCATTTATTAATGTAAACACCATGTGCCTTGGATGTGCGAGCACTAAAAATAAAGTTGCAGAGTTAAAAATAGATCTCTGGGAGTACTGAGATGCTGCTTAATCAGAACCAGCTGCAAGCTGTCTAGAAAATGTAAGTTATATGGAGCCAGATGGCTTTTGCCCTTTTTGCTTTAGACAGCATGTAATTTGGGTAACTGCAGCTACAGTAATGTATTTTCCCAGTCAAACTGTTTGATAAACATGTTTGTTTCAAACAGACACTTTCAATTAGAGCCAGTAAAATGTTAATTTATTTTAATATTTCTCCACATGGGTGAGCCAAAGGAAGGTTACATAATACGAAATTCAAAGGCATGCACAATAACTGCTCACAGCTGTATTCAGCAGGACCTTGATTATGACTATGCATCTTTGTACAGCATGGCCCTTATTCTGGGAACAATCCCACTGAAAGCAAGGGAAGAACAATATAAATTAAATTAATGGTGTAATGATCAGCGGGACTTCTGTGGAGTAAGTTTGCAGGGATAAGGCATTATATAAAGTACAGGAAGTATGTTAGAATTATACCTGGCAAGTGTCCATCAAACAACAACCCATATGATTTCAGGAAGGGTTCCTTGCACACTTTTGCTTAACCGATGATATTAAAACCCAAACCTGTTCTGAGGCTTGGCAGTTTCCACAATGCATCAGCCTGCTGCTGGGGACTGGTGTTCAGAATGTATTTAAGAATCTCAGTGACTAATCTAGGAAGTGGGAAACTGAAGCTCAAGTCTACTTTATTTGATTTGGAGCTGCCTGAGGTGGGGGATTATGCTTTGATTGGGAGTCTTGAAGGTGAATGCCTCAAGCTGCAGGATCATCCTAATTCTATTTACAAGGTCTACTGATCTGCATCTGAGGAAGAGGAGTGTGAAATTGCACAACCTCAGACTATTCTAGCTGTGCACATATAAATTGCTATTCAATCTCGTGTACCTAGACTTGTGTTATGATTATAGGAAAACATGGGGGAAGGAGGTGGACTGTATTTGAGGAAACAGCCTCTTTTAGGAATTGTTATAGCTAAAGCCAAGCTCTACAAACCTGAAAAGCAAGTCACCAGGTTTTTAGCAGTGATGTCAGATGAAGACAGTTTCGTAGGAGATCCAGAAAATGAGTCTGGGTTTAAGCAAAGGCTTTTGAAAGACGGGATTGATTAAGGTGCCTGCCTTACAAGCAGATGATACAAATTACTTCCAGTTGGCATAAAGCAGTCATATTGAGTGATTAAATGTCTCCATATCCTTCTCTCATCAGTGTTTTACATTTTCTGTGGTAACTGGATTTAGTTAAAGTCTTGATGTTCTTTTGATATTATAGCTATTTTTTTTTTAGCCTTAGCACTATTTGCTGTAATTAAATAAATAATTGCATTTTCTGTATGACATGCCTTTTTTTACATAACATCTTCTTTCTATTCAATAAGGATTTTTCTTTCTCTGCTTCATCCAATCTCCCAGAATTCCTCAACTTCAATGTCTACCATGCAAATTGTCAACATCTTATAAATTTAAGCCTCCTATGAGAAACCACAAAAAATTCCAATCTGTTTCTGGCAGTAGCCTGGTTGCCTGAACTGCTTAGACGAGTTGGTAGGATGAGTTTGGTTTATTTTCCTAAATGCTTATATTTAAATTTATTTACATTGCAAATTTGTCTGAAATTGGTAGTGTGGCATTCTCTCATCGACTTTAATTCTGTTGCACCTGTCATACTCATGAGTCATGAGATTTTTTTTTTTTAACTACAGGAAGTAGATTAATCAGTCTTTCTGTGGCCTGTGATTTTTTATACTAATTGAAGCCAAGCAGAGTTCTAAGTCACAGGGGTTTTTGGAAGCATTTCGGTATGAAAATAACTTTCAAAAGTGCTTTGAAAATGCAATTATTGACTTTTTTTTTTAATTGCTCTTGTTTGGTTTGTTTGATTATTGGCTGAAACTGCTAGTGATTTAAGAACTTGCAAATCTATTCTTGCCTGAACATGATTGCAGGTTCAATTTACAAGTGGTTCTTAAAATAGTAACATTTAGAGTCAGTTTCTAAGATGTTTTAGGTTGAAATCAAATTATAAGAATTTACTAGTTTTTGACAGCAGCAGTGATAAAGCTGTGCAGATGAATTTTTAAGTACCTGTATACATGACATTCAGTCTTAAACTGACGAGTGCCTGGATCACTCATCATCCCAGCTGTAGGAAAAGCTCTGTGATTATTTGATTGCTTCCCTCTTTCTCACTGAAATATTTTGTCAGTGACCTAAGAATGGTTACTACTCTATTTACTTTAGGAGAACTCCTCAACAGGAGAGCAAGAAAGGAAGGGGAAATAAGATCGCCAGAGCTCTTTGGCTGAGACTGCAGCATTTCCTTTGTTAAGAGTCTGATAGAGAAGAGAATAACTATTATTTTCTTCCCTTTCACACTTATCTGTTGAGGAGATTAAGATTAGACACAGAATTAGCTTTATGTTGATAGTGCTGTTTGTCAGATCTGAATGGGTACAAGCAAAGAAGTAAGCTCTGTCACTAAAGATAATTTGCACTGCATTATTTGTGCAATGGGAACTTGTTACTTTTAAGGGAAGGAAGAGCAGGAAGGGATGCTTTTGATCAGATTTAGGGCAAATAATTGACTTCTGAATATGGTGATTGTACTCTAACTTCTAAAATTTCAAGTAAATTCCTTCACAAATGACTCATGAAGTATCTAAATGTTTAACTTAAATGGAATCCCAATGAAGAATTCCTCATTTTGATGTTTTTAGCATGGGACACCTTCCACTCAAAGCTCCATCCACCCTTGAACGCTTCCTGGGATCAGGCATCCACAAGCTCTTTGGGCAACCTCTTTCAGTGCCTCACCACCCTCTCTGTAAAGAATTGCTTCCTAATATCTAATGTAAACCTGCCCTCTTTCAGTTTAAAACCATTACCCCTTGTCCTATCAGTACATGCCCTTGTTTAAATATTGGGGCTTTTCTAATTTGGTACAGTTTGACTGAAATAGCCTCAGAAGCAGCGTAGAATAGCGGGAGCAGCATAATGTGTAGCCAGTTAGGGGATGCAAGGTGTGAAAGACCATCCTGGTGCACAAGTGACATAGACTACTACAAGGTCGAGTTGCCGTATCTTGAGGGATTTCTTTTTAACTGAATTAAACAAACTCATTACCACATACAAGAAATGATGGCCTCACTTACTGAGAAGTACGCAGTATTCCTCAAGTATTTAGTTAACCGTTCAGGATTCCCCCTTGTTCTGTTGTAGCAGAGCCCAAACCTTTCTTAAAGTAAAGGCAGCTGAAGCTGACAGAGCTGGGCATTAGTTGTGTTTAGATCAGAGACTTCTCTTCCCCCTTCTTGCTGTGCATGGCCTGAGAGTTATTGTGAGCAAGGTAATCTTAGTGTTTACTGTAAATGATGGATAATTTTAGAGTATCTTACTGTCTGCTTGAATTTGTGCATGAAAGTAAATTAACATATTAATTTGCCACATGTAAGATTGTTTTATGCCTACATAAAATAAGGGTTGAACACTGAAAATAGGAAATGATGACAAGTTTCACATAGTGCTCTATTTCTTTTTAGATTTTAAGAATAAGAGCCTGTGTTTTTCTGGAAAATGCTATGTTTCTTTCCTATATAAAAGTAAATATTCCCAAATGCGGAAATGCTGGTTGATTATGACTGTTTCTAGGCTTGGCTGGAATTCTCGCTCTGTGATTACTTTTAACATTTGTTGAAGTCTAAAAGTAGATCCTTGTCCTGATTTTAATAGTGCTGCCAGAAGAGAGAAAGTGATTTACTGAAGTAAAGAAAAAAGAAAAACCCCAAATTTAATAATTTAAATGCAAATATCCTATTTTAAAACAAAATTAAGCAGGAAAAAAAATAAAGCTGTAATAAAGGCCAATACTTATTATAGAAGGTCTTGCATGCATTATGGTGTGTGATCTTAGAACTGTCCAGGTTTTTCTGTATGATAACATTTCTAAGGTCTTTGGGCTTGTTTACACAAGAACACTCAAAAAATTAATCTGCACTAACTAGATTTGAAGTAGATTCATCAAATTGCATTAAATCCTTTTTCAGAATGCTTTTAAAATTAGCTTCCTTAATTTAATTTATATTAATTTATTTTAGAAGTGACCTAAACTCTATGGAATTAATTTAATCCTGAATGAATATCCATAATGTAGTTGAAATAGTTTAACTACTCTTTTTTAAAACTAAGTCTGGATTCTTTGCAAATATTCTGATTTTCCTCTGAATTACTTCTTCATTTAAGATGAAATTTCTAGAATTGCTATTGCACATGTTTTTTATGTGGTTTGGGTTGTTTGGGCTTTTTTAGTTGTTTCAAACTCCCTCTGTTATCGTAAGAAAAAACATACTTTTTTGATTTAAAGAATGTTGGTATATGTAAGGGAGGGAACTCATTATGTCTAGTCATAGTTAGTGACCAGGAAGCAGATGAATTGAGTTAGTTCAGGCTAGTTACTGGAAAAGAGCTGAGCTTTTTATTCTATTTGGCAATATATTCCCTCCTGTGCAGTGTATCTTTTGAAGTGTACCATTATGTGGTTGCTTTTTTCTATCTTTTCTGACAACCTTTAAGGTGATACATTTCCCATTTTGTATTTGAAAGGATGTTGATCTTATGGCAGAGTTTGCTGAGGGATTTCCATATTATTTGTCAGAAAAATGTGGTGAAAGAAGAAATAGATCTATGAGTTTCAGTCAATGAAACCATTTTAATATTAATTAGGGTGGATGTATAGCTATTAATTACTACCCAAACTAATCAATATTGCAATAAATTTTTAATGTAATCAAGGTTTTCCCCAAATATGTGTTTTTAAGCAAAAAAAAAAAAATTCTCCATATTTCTTTAATAGTGTTCAGTATTTTAAATAACAGAATGCCAAAAGAAATAAGTGCAGATTATTTCTTTGTTACCTCTGAGAACCAAGAGATTATGATGACAGTAGAAAATAAAGAGGAAAGGGATATCCCTTTTTTGGCCTTTTTTTATATATACTAAATAATTAAATTTTCAGCAGTTTTATTTTGGTGGATATGTAGCTAATTTCATTAACTGTAATGGTGTGTGTGAACATATTCCTTCTGTGCATACTCTGCAATAGTCTTTAGTGCTATGTCAGCTTCTAAGTGTCCATATATCTCTGCAAAGCTTAACATATGTTTGTTGTCACTTTTCCTCCCAGACAGAAGTAAAATGCCTGATGCATCTGATAGACCTTTTTTCTATTTTTACTTAGAATGTTTTTCAGAGGAAAGAGGAGGAGACAAAAGAAGGGTGTATGAGATCTGATAGTTGTAGCCCATGCAAGGTCTTCTCAGCCCCGAATAACTGTAAAACATACTAGTGGTTCTCATATTTCTTGGATTAAAAATATGTTTGTTTGTTTATTTGTTTTTTAACTAACCTATGTTATTTTATATTGGCTTATTGATGAAAAAGTTGTAGTATTTTGTTAGATTTTGTGATACCATTTTGAAAATTACTGTTGGTACTTGTCTTGAAAGGCATTGTGACCCCTGTTAGTGTTTATCTGATGTCTTTATCCTTACAAGTTCTCAATTCCAAGCTGCCACACTAATACTTCTCTTCATTCCATCTCATGTTATAATAATCATACTGAAGTCTCATTGCAATTTTCTGTGCTCAGTGTGTGTTCAAAAGATTTATTTGCATTTCTATCCTGAAAGAATTAAAATAGTTTTGTTGAAAATGGCTTCACAGGGCTTCAGTTTTCATCTCTCTCAATTCCTACAGACATATATTCTAATCTGCTGGAAATGCCAACAATTTAAAGGTAAAAGAAATGCAAATACTTCTTAAATATGCATTCAGCATGTCTCCTGGATGCTTGAAGAGATAAAGCTACTTATTAAATTTAAAGAAGTTACTAATATTCATAATCAAAGCTCAAAAGTTTGAATTTTGGTATACCAGCAGATATTTTTTTTTTTTTCTTCTATTGATAGAAGATTTCTGTATCAAAAATGTAAGACTTGCAGGACTTAACAGTATTGGTCCAGGTTATATAACAGTAGGATGAATATGAATTTACAAAAAGTTAGTTTTCTTATAGCTGAGAAACTAAATCTGGTTTGGGATTTAGAAATATACACTTAAAATTAATATATTCTTATTTTATCAATAAATGTGTCATTCAAACTTCTAATACTTCTTTGCATGTCAAACTATGTTTCTGGTATCTGCTGAATAGTTTGTGATTGACAAATTCTTGGATTATTTCAATGTGAATGTAAGACTGTGAGAAAGATGCTTTCCTTAATAAGCAATAATAATCCTGAAGCATTTGTTTTAAATCACATGGTTTTAAAAAATAAATGCAAGTAATGTAAAGTATGATAGATTTGTGGGTTTGTTTCTTTTTTTGTTTTATTTTTTTTTTTACCTTTTTTTAACAACATAAGAGGTGCAATCACAATAATGCATAACATAGGAATTGAGCAGCACGTATTTATACAGGTAACCAAATAAGGCTGTTATCTAAAGAATGGTTCATTTTCATAGTGGGTCAAAGTTTAAGTAAACTCGAGCCTGAAATTCTATTTTATAAGAAAATTGAAGTTTTGCTGCATTTTCAGAATTTTAAAGATCCAGCAAAACTGGACAACAAAATCACTGGGAATCAGCTCTAGAAAACCAGGAGAGTGCAGTCCCAGACACATAAATTAAATAATGATTCAAATATTCTACTGCATTTTCTTTATTGTTTTGGTTGGGATTTTTTTTTTGATTATTCAAGTGCATGGAGTCAGTCAGCTCTGAAAGTATTTTGCAGTAGTATGGTGTTGGCCAAATGAATGTTTCAGGTATCAGGTTTTTTACTGGCATGCATAAACATAGCCACATTCTTTGCCAGTTGTGGTGGGTAGACCCTGGCTGGATGCAGAGGCATGGGGAATGGGGGTTGTGGTCAGTGTTTCTGCCACTCCTTCCTCCTCAGAGGACAGGACTCCTCACGCTCTTCTGCTGCTCCAGTGTGGGTTCCTCCCATGGGAGAAAGTCCTCCATGAACTTCTGCAATGTGAGTCCTTCCCATGGGCTGCAGATCTTGAAGTACTGCTGTAGTGTGGGTACCTTTCCACAGGGGCAGTCCTACAGGAACAGGCTGCTCCAGCATGGGTCCCCTGCAGGGTCACAAGCCTTGTCAGCAAACATGCTCCAGGATGGGTTCTTCTCCCCATGGCTGCACAGGTTCTGCCAGGAGGCTGCTCAGGGTTGGGCTTCCCATGGGGTAGTGAAGGCTATTATATCTCTATCATCACTCTCTGCAACTACCTGAAAGGAGGTTGTACCCAGGTGGGGTCTCCCAGGCAGCATCAGTAAGACAAGAGGGCACAGCCTTAAGCTCTGCCAGGGGAGCTTTAGGCTGGATATTAGGGAGAAATTCTTTACGGAGAGGGTAATCAGACATTGGAATGGGCTGCCCAGGGAAGTGATCTGTCCCTGGAGGTTTTTAAGATGAGAGCAGATGTGACCCTTAGTGCCATGGTCTAGTAACCATCAAGTTGGACTTGATGATCTCAGAGGTCCTTTCCAACCTGGCTGATTCTATGATTCTATGAAACTAGCAGGAGGCAGGTTCAAAACAAATTAAGGTGCTATTTTTTTTTTAATCTCAGTCTAAGGGGAGTCTGAACAATTACATAGGGATAAATGCATGAAGGTTTCTTAGCCACAATCATATCTGTCTCAGAAAGTTCCTTGGAAAGGGTGGAAAGGGTTTGGAGTCTGAAGACTATTCAGGGAAGTATCATATATGTTCTTTTCTTACTTTTCACTGGACCGCTGAAGATATTTATGTTATATTTCATCTAACAATCAATTGAGGTTGTCCCACATTATCTTTGTTGACTTCCTAGTTCTTAAAATAAGATATTTTGTAGTTTATTCCTTTTTAAAAAGAAAAAAAACCTATAATCTGATCTCAGCTCATCATCATTTAATGAAGAGAAACTGATAAACTAATATTGAGATGTTTGAAGGCTCTCTTAGATGCACAAATCCATTACTTTTGAATAACTAATAGTTTCAATAACTGAATGTTAGCACTTTCAAACTGTGGACCAGGATACTTTTAAACAAAATGCAGTCAAAATTTTCAGTCTAGATTTTTTTTATTATGTTTTAATTTTTTGATCAAACACTCTAAATTCAAGCTGAGCTTTGATTCAAGCGTGTATACATGCTTAATTGTTTTCCGTATTACTTTGTGTTCTATTACTTATGAATTTACAGTTGGACCTGTTTCAGGCTACAGCATCATTCACATACATGTGACAAATGTTGTGCTCATTGTCTTGCTGCTATATCTATTTTTATTGGAGTTCCCTTTGGTTGATAAAGCATTTCTTCATAAAAATTTGCCCAGCAAAGACAAGAGTGTTAAAGAAATCTTAATTAACTATCCATTAATGTCTAATATTGAAAAGAATTACTCTGCTAGCCAGCAGCACTATGGCAGCAAAACATTTTGTGTTAACCTTATGCTTCTGTGGAAATAGAACAGGCTAGATTCCCAGCAGGAGACAAAGTGATACAGAGGGGCAAAGAATACACCAGCTTAGCCATGTCTGTGTGGCTGCAGGTGGTTTGATGATAATGAGTAAGTGATAGTGGCCCTGCTGTGCTGTGATGTGAGGCAGCTATCTGACTCCCAGGCAGATAAACTGGGGGAATAACTTGGTAAGAGAGAGTGGATATCTAATGACTCTACCAGCATGACAATTACACTTTTTGCTTTTGTTCTGCTAGCTTTAAATAAGCCAAGTAATTTACTTACCAGTAGCAGTTGGAATGCAGTAGAGTATGAAAAAGTGAAAACAGAAGGTCAGTACATTACTGTTGTCCCCTCCCTGCCTCTCAGTGAACAGCCTCAACTTCCTCCTTGGAGCTTCTGGCATCCTGCTGAGTTGTGTAATGTGGAGCAGTCCTTAACAGGAGTCATATAACAAATATGGAAAACTCTGCAAAATTTTCTTACAGGATAGCTAATATTGATAGGATGATGCTAATGGAAATACATTTATAAAAGTATAGTTTCATTTCTGTTAAATGTGGAACTAACACTCAAACTGGTCGGACCTTCTCTTATGGTTCTTTCCTGGAGCAAGTTGAACATGTATTCCCTTTCTCAGGTCTTTCAGTCCTCCCCAGCTAGAGGTTGGTTCCTTCACAAAACATTTGTGTCCTGTCAGTTTTATTTATGATCACAAGCAATTTAGGAGAATTTTTCATACAATAATAATTGTCATCTCTGAGGACTGTGGAGAAAAGAGGCTGAAACCCACTGATATTAAAAACCGGCAAGATACATGCAAGAGAAAAGTAAGTTCACAATATTTTGTAGATTGTTTATTCATGTTGGATGTCCAGAAATGACCCAGTGAACTATAGTTCTGCTGGAATTGAGCTGTGCAAACAACATATGATACATTCACTGTGTGATGAAGCAACTTCATTTGCATTCAATTTTCAGAATTCCTGTATCCAAAACATTTTTTTCCTGTAGCCTTAAGTGGTTCTTGAAAGAAGTGTGTTTCCTCTTAGAACATCCCCAAACAAATGGAAACCTTGTTCTTCAAAACATGTTGAACAGCTAGCTATCAGGACAGGGATTTTATAGCTTCCTCAGGGAGGAGTTAGAGAGGAAGGTCAGTGGCCCAAAATGACCAAGTTTAGCAAGTCCTTATTAGGCTTATAACGATATGAAGTGAGGATTCAATAAATTTCTAGAGTAAAAATTATTTTTATTTATAGATTTTATTTTTTGGATTAGAAAATATTAGTGTGCTGGTGTGATAAATTTCTGGTTCTGTAGACTTCAGCAGTATTGAGTAAAGTATGTACAAATTGTGCGATTGAACAAATGAGAGTTTTTGCATGAAAATGTATTACTTTATATGATGAAACTCCATGTAATGTGGTCTAAAATAGTTTTCTAAGACAAGAAAGCATATAGTTGGTAAGAAATTTATGCGCACTTAGAATAAAAAGCAACTATGTTTTAGCCAGTAGTATTGTGTCCTGCTAAATGCCTATTTTTTCTGTATCTGTGCAAATTTGAATCTATCATGATGATCAAAATGGAGAGACTGTCAATTTGTTTTTCAAATCTCATAGGAAACAAGCTGCTGCTTCATTTTGAAGAATACTGAAATATTTATTTCTATATGAAGTGTGTGGGGTGTTTCTATTTTAAAAAATACATACCAAACCCCACATATCTCCACAATTGCAATAAGTTACTTCTAAAGATAAAAGACGACTTTTTGTTGCTGAAGGGTATGTCTTGCACAGTCATATTTTTGATTGGGGAGGGAAATGGCATTGGTGTGCTAATGATAACAGCTGATGCAAAAATGTTCTGGAACAGGTAGTATGTATGTAGCAGGGCTGTGAAATTCAAAGCTTACATAACATCTGAATAGCCATTTATTGAAAACATTTGAAATTTCAGTTGCTATAGCTGAATGTATCAAATCAAAGACTTAGAGAGACGCTTAAATCTGGTGAGTGTTTGACATTTTTTCATCCACCCTTTGATGATATAATTGTACAGTTTGTACCACTAATATTTTCCATTCAGAAACACTTAAAATAGCAGAAAAAGTCATCAGAGTTACTAAGAGGTAGGATATGATACCATTCCTGTCTGAAGGACTTCTACCAAAGGGGAAATGTGCAAGAACTTACACCTTTTCCTCCCCTCCATCCCCACTAGTCAACAGGCGACTGATAAGTGCCCTCACCCAAAACAAACCCAAGTTTGGTAGAGGGGGTACAGAAGCATGCTTCATTAAGTTTTTCTTCTGTCATTAAAGTAACATGGAAACTAGCCAAAAAGCCACTAAGTTTATCTGAAGTAACACTTGCAGCTTTGTGGAAGTATGCGGCTGAGTAATAGTACAAAAATAGCAAGTTATTTTGAGGAAGAGCATATGTTCTGTAACAATGAGAAATTGGTATACAGATAAAAGAAATTATGTATCTAAATATAAATTTCAGATGAGAAAGATCTGTGGCTTAGTGCCACAAACTTTTCTGTAGATGCAGCCATTAAAAGTTGTTTAATGCTCATTCTTCTAATGTAGTTATTTAAAGACACACCATCATTGGTAAATTGCTGTACTGCCTCAAAGGTGCACTTTTTGTAGTCTGTAACAATACAGATAATAGGCACTTTTTATTTTCGAGGGCACACTGATATGCAGGGTACCACACAGTGATAATTGCAGGCTCTTCTTTTTTTCTTGCAAGAGAGGTACATTGCAGAGCCATAGTGTTTGCTTGCTATTTAAACATACTGACAGCCAAATGCAGCTATCAGAATTAAAATTTAGGACAACATTGGAAGAGATTTTCAGGTTACTTGAGGAAGCACTTAGGTGAATGTGCTTAGACACTGGAAAACAATTGCAGCACAATCACTTGTGAAATACCATTCAAAATTTTTCATGTTTCATCAGATAAGAGCAAAGTTTATTTAAAAGATAGAAAGTATTGCTTTAAGGATTAAAACCTTCCTATGCAGAAGATGCTCTATTTTGTGGAAGAGATTAACTTCTTTGCAAAAATGTGACGTGTTCATCAAGTCCTTTAAGATCTTAACCTTTAAAGGTTTCTTCTTTCACTTTTTTTCTTTAAGCTTCCCTTAAACAATTGGCATATGCAAAATTCTGAGGAGCAGAACAAGAGATTAGAAGATTAAGATGCAGTTACATTTTGAATAACTAGAACTTAAGGCACTACCAAATAAAATCCATATAGAGCTGCTCTGTTCATCAAGGTCTGCATAGTGTAAAGCTGACTGAATAGGCTGAACAGACTGAGCTTTGAAAGCCTCAAGAGTTATTATGGAAAATAAAAACAAAAATAATTTCTTATTTGGTTTTGGGTAAATCTTTTTCTTATTTTATGAGCCACTTGCAATTCAAGAATCTACATGCTACTTGCTACCATTTGCTGTCTATAAGAAAAGAAGTGATCATGCAGAACTCCTGTTTCAGAAGAGCTAAAAATGTTGGTAGGGGAGAGACACAGAGAATTTAGAGAGGAAATGCAGGGAAAAAGAAGTTAAAGAGCTCAGCTGGAATTAGGCATATAATCACTCAATTTTTAACCTATTTGTCTTTCCCTCTCCCTCTCTCCTAATCATTGAATAACCAGCCTTTCTCATTAGTATCTGCATTATAAACTAGCCGTGTTTCTACTACTGGAGAGAAACAAGGAGAAAAGGCAAGTTCCAAAACTGACATAGAAAATTATTATTAAGAAATTATGAGACAAGCTGAGCAAAAGAATCCTTATGAGGTTTTCCTCCCCTGTTTTTTTTTCTCCCCAGTATTTTCTCTGTAATGATGAGAGTATTGTGGCAAGGTAAATAT
The DNA here is from genome assembly GCA_035583135.1 of Lophotriccus pileatus. NCBI lineage: Eukaryota > Metazoa > Chordata > Aves > Passeriformes > Tyrannidae > Lophotriccus > Lophotriccus pileatus. The sequence goes on from JAWWES010000081.1 coordinate 29,505,165, forward strand.
AGTAACTTTAGCTCTTGCATTTACAATTCCCTGAAAAAGGATCTCACTTTCCTCTGAGCCAGCAGTCATCGTTGTATCTAAAGTAGTGCCAGAAAAGGGAGGTATATGAGGTAAGAGAGTCTTTCTGCTGTTAAAACTTGAATTTACAAGCATGTATTAGGTGTTTGGAGTTGTCTTCTAGAAATAAAAGATAAGGTTAAAAAAAAAATCCTAGTGAATGAAATGATCTTTCTGTATGTCTGGGATCTGTTCCATGGGTACTTACTTAATGTGCTGCAGTTCCTGGCTGGGCTACATACCCAGCTTTATTTTCTGTGAAACTAAGCATGAGAGGAATAGCTGATACATGTCCAGATCTCATTCTAATACAAATTTCAGATGGAGCCTGGAAACTTAAATGATAGGTAAATGATAGACAAGAAGGCAGGAGAATACAAAAATATCACCAGTCACTATAACTGTGAAATCTGGGCAGTTGGGGAGTAATCCTGTTGAGGTTTTCTGGCCAAAATCAACAGTTGGAATATGCTTTGATACTGAGTTTGGAGAGAAAGTGGAAGATATTTTTCTTTGATAAAGGGGAACAAAGTGTTTTATATGGTTTTCCCTCCTAGTACTCTATTTTGCTTGTTTATTCTTGTGATTTTAAAAAAAGCTCCATCCAAAGTGCTGTCATTTGGAGCTTTGTGCATCCATGCCATATGTAAAAAATATGATAGAGAATAGTTGTAGAATCAATGCAGTGACACTTGTCCTTTATCTTCCTCCTCACCCACACTGAAATAACAGACTTGTAATCTGTTATTCTCTGTAGCGGTTTTCCTTCTGCAAATGTAAACTTGCTGGCTATTCCAGGTCAATACTCTTCAAGTTGACCAGGGAATTTATTTTTTTTTTAATTATTTTTTCTGACTCACATTTTGAGGATTTATTTTTAGGTTCTTTAAAACACTGGACTGGTATATCTGGAATACATAAACTAAAAATTGAAGTCTCAAGAGCAACTAAAGGTGAATAAAAAAAAAATCATTATAGTTTTTTGAAGTACTACTGCAAGCACCAGATCTGTAACACATTTTATGCCATTTTTCATTCATCTAGAAGTTAAAGGAAATTTTAAAAGGGTTTTAGGAGCCAACTTCAGTATTTTTGAACTTGTTTGAAGTACATAGTCTTCAATGAGAAATTATACCCAACTTGACTTGTGCTAGTATTTTGTCTTATTTCCATAGCTGCTGCATACTCTGAAATGTGAAAGAGGGAAAAGGTTCTCATCCTGTTTGATCTAATTTTGTTTAAAGTTTTTTCACTTTGAGCATCCTGTGACAGCCATTTTTAGCAGTGGAATCGTAAACGGACTTTAGTGCTTGATTTGTCTTCTTTCCCACTGAGAGCAAAGGAAGCATCTAGATTGTATTACAAAGTACAGTGTGTATGTAAGGATGGAGAACCCAGAGCTGCAAGAGCTACAAGACTTTTTACAGAGCTACAAGTTACAAGAGATGTTACAACAAAAGGTAGTAAAATTTCATGCACAAATGCACGTGCACAAATGAGAAACTCATGATTGTCTTTGCAAATGAAATATCACACCACATTAGATAGAAAACCATTATGCTTTGGTTGTTTGTTCTTGTGCCTAAGATGCTGATCTCTCTGGGTTTTGACAGATGTGTCTAAAAAAATTTCCCCAAAAAAACTATGTTTTAAAATGAGTAGGAAATGTCACTGAAGAGTTTTACTTCAGATGTCAAGCCTTTGTCACAGCTTCACGGATCTTACTTTGGTCATCTCTTTCTCTAAGTCAAACTGTGAACAATGGCCCAGATCACATAATCAAAAGTAATGGAATATTGGATAGTAAGAGAAAACATTATCTAGGAAAGACCTAAAATAGTTTTGGGAGTTCCAGCATGATCAGACTCTTTTCACACAGCAAAGATCCATGAGATAAGGACAAATATGTATAAAGTAAGTTTCTTTTCTGGTTGTGGAACATGAGAAACATAACATAGAGAGATGCTGCTTTCTGACTATCACTCATGGAGTAGGCAGTGCTGAACCTTCTTGGAGTGACTCCATCCAGGAACAGCTTGAGGGGCCTGTACCAAGAGCGATGCAGACATAAGTTACATTTGTCTTATAGACTCTGAAAATGTGACATCTTTGTAAAGTAAATTTGCTCCTTGTGTAACCCTAAACAGGATAAAGAGCATTCTCAATTAAGTTAGTGCTTTTTTAGTCTCAGAGTCTCTGTGTTGGAGAAGCCTCAAGGTGGTCTGAAAAAGGAAAGCTGAGGTTGATTCTACTGCAATGTGAATAATTCTCAAGCTTTTCTCTCAGCCTTGGAAAAGTTTTTCTATTCAAAAAAAAACTTCCAGAAAACCGAAGTCCTGTGGATATCTGAGGGCTACACTGTACAACGTGCTGCACACATTAGGATGTGCAGCCCTGGCATTATAAAATTAATTATGAGCATTTTCAGTCCATTGAACAGACCAAAATGTTTAGTAATAACAGGTCAATTTTTAAAAGATGCCACTTCTGCTTTGTCCATATGAACACCTTTTTTTTTTTTTCAATTCAGCTGTTTCTTTTGCCCCCATTGCCCTTTACACAAAGATACTGTAAAGAAACAGCTTAGGGAAATGAAACAATCTGTCCAAATTTGTAAAAGTTACACTTCCTCAAGGAATTTCAGTAATGTATAACAGCTGGTCTAAATGGGGATTAAAATAGTTTAGGTTTTTTTGTGTTTTGTTTTTTTTTTTTTTTTAAGAACTCTAATGATTTCCCAAGACAGCAAGGATAACGCAGATAACAGTTACACTGTAAGAAAAATAGATATTTAATATGTAAAAGTTTTCCTACTTTATCATGTTTTTGTCTTCCAAAATGAAACAGTAGCTATTTTTTTCTGCTGTGGTGGTGTTAACCTGGTAGAAACCTCTGAGCAAACACAGCAATGTTTGACCTTAGTAGAAGTAGAATGAGTAGGGTAGTAGACAACTATAGTTGACTATTGCAAAATGTGTGGGGTGACCAGATGTCTGGTATGTTTGGCATGTGGCACATGTATTTGTTAGGTACACTGTGAGTAATGAAGAAAGTTTTATGCACTATCTCCAGTGCAGTAACTTTTATCTGCTCTCAGTTTTCAAAATTTACTATTTCTTGATAAGACACTGTATGAATGAATTCTGAGATTTCAGCAGAAAGTGAAAGGATTTTTTAAATTGGTTCTTCTAGAGAAGAAGATAGTATCCCCTTTTTATGATAAAATCTCTTGCACTGGCAATTTAGCCCTGTTTTGTTATTCAAGTAACTGCTCTATTTCATGCTGTCTCATAATCTGCAGAAAGGCACAATCAGATACAGGCAAGACTCACAAGCAGGGATCTGATGAGTTCTAAAGGAGCCATATTTGTGGATTTTCATGAAAAAGGTTGAAGGCTTTTTATGGAGGTTTAGTTTGTTGTTGTTTATAATATTTGTTTATTCAGTATATAAAGATAGTTACAGGCTGAGAGAGTTGGGGCTGTTCAGCATGGTGGAGAAGGCTCCGGGCAGACCTTACAGCACCTTCCAGTAGTTAAAGGACGCCTGCAAGAAGGCTGGAGAAGGACTTTTTTATGAGGGCATGTAGTGATAGGACAACAGGGAATGGATCTAAGCTGAAGGAGAGTAGATTTAGATTAGATATTTGGAAGAAATTCTTTACTGTGAGGGTGGTGAGGCACAGGAACAGGTTGCCAGAGAAGTCGTGAATGCCCCATCCCTGGAAGAGTTCAGGGTGAGGTTGGATGAAGCTCTGTGCAACTTGATCAAGTGTAAGGTGTCTCTGCATAAAAACACACCCACCTGCCCACCCAAAATTTCCCTGAATATGTGTAGTGGAAAGCCATCAAAGCTACTTTTACTGCCCGAGATTTACTTGCACCAATGTAGTCATTTCAAGGGAGGGAAAAGCTGTCCTTAAGCTAAAGGACAACTTTAGCATTAACAAGCAATGGTTACAGATGAGCTGTGAGTGGTCTGTATGAGCTATTCCAACAATATATGTTGGAATCCCATAACTGTTTTAACCATCAAGTAAAACTATGGGACAGTATTTTGATAGAGAGATAGGGGGAACACACAGCAATTATAGTAGTGCAGTGTGTTTATGAAGATGACATGTTTGCTTACTATACCAGGAAATTGCATCAAAACCGTGTATCATAACCTAGTCCACACTTCTGCTCCTACTGAGTATAGACTCTTAATAACCTGCCCAAGTTGCATTTTCACCAGGTTCTGGAGGATCTCTGTCTCTCCAAATCCTTTTGTCTTTTCCTCACAGGAGAAGGGACATGATTACACAGAGGCTGTTTGGTAACTAAATATTGTAGAAATTAATAGTACTATTGTAAGGTCTTTTGCACTGTCAAGCTACAGCAAATGGGCCTTGGCGATATGCAGCTGGTTGCTGTTACTGGGAGGATGCAACAAGAATTCTATGGGAAATGATTTTCTGTGAAAGATGATGCAATGCATGTGTGATAGATCTTTGTGGTACATTGAAAGTTCTTACAGAATGGCTTCTCCATCATGTTAGATGGGCACTCCCATCCAGTTAGATGGATGGAAGAAAGAAAGAAATGCGAGAGAATGTGAAGTGTGGCAGTGTCCTGGTGTGTGATGGCCAGGCCATTCTTTCAAGAAAGAAAGAGTTTCTGTAGTCTGCTGACTGGGGCAGGGCATGTGGGCTATGGAGAGGGACATGGAGTGCAGTTCCTTGTGGCCTCAGTCATGTGTTGGCTTTTGGTTGTGAGGGGTGTTTTTGGTAGAGAGAGAAGTTGAACTTTGACCTAGTTTGTGATTTATCTAAAGTACTCAAAACACCCAGTGCCTTGGATTGTTTAGGCACTAAATCTTTGATGTACTTTACAAATGCCAAAGGAAAGTATTGAGTAAACCATGAGACCACAAATGTAAAGATAAACTTGGGCTATTTCTGTGGCTTAGCTTTAACCAACTCATCTTAGTCTGCTTTATATTATTTTAATGTACAGAAACAAAGGGCAACGTCCTGGGATTTTTCCCAAATACTGTTGCTAAAAGTGGAAATTCTTTTTTAATTAAAAGTGTTTAAAGGATCTTACTAAATGAGGACACTGAGATTGTGTTAATTCTTTCAGTGTTCCTTTTACGTGTGTCATTATACATTGTGTATTACAAAAAAAATAAGTCAAAAATTAGGCAATAATTAAAAAATAATTATGTCATTTTTAGTTCCTTTCTCTCACTCGTTACCCTTAGTCACTTGAAGTGACTATAAAATACTGATATTTTGTAGATAGCATCCCTTATTCATGTACAAAAGCACAAATAGCTGCATAAAAACTCCATTGACTCAAAGTCAGCTTGATCAGGTCTGTTAGGTAACTTGACTAATGATATATACAGCTAATTTATTTTTCCATTCCCACTAATGCGGAATGGTTTGCATTTTATTATCTTCAGTTCAAAGCAGCAATGAGAAAAACTACTGTTAGCTAGATTTTTGTTTCTCCTTATTTTTTTTTTTTATTTTCCCTCCAAGTAAACAGAGACTACTACTGCTTGGATGTTGTATCTAGTATCTTATTATGACTATAGGTATTAAACATCTGGTTTGAAACACTGTAATAAACCTTCAAAAGTGGTAAAGTGCTGTGGGGATTTTTTTATATTACTTAAAAAAAAAATTAAAAACTGGGGTAGTAAGCTGAATTATGACCCCACAATTAGGTACTGCTGTAAGAAGTGGGAGGGAATAACAAAACCAGCTAGTTGACTAACCACTTCCCTTCATTGTTGCTTTTAATATCAGCTCAGCGTTGCTAGCTTTCTAAACCACCATAAGTTACATCAGCGAGACCATGTACACTCTAACTGGTAAGTTCTGTTCATTTAAGATCTCAAAGTTGAATTGCAAGTGATCCTCAGTGACTGAAAATTGAATAAGATGTATTGCTTTGTGTTATTATTTCGTAATCATAAAAAAATATGATCCTCTCTGTTGTTAATAATAAATAAATCTAGACACATACCTGCCTTAGCAACAAACTTCATACAGGATCAGAAGAGTATATTCACTTTACAAATTTCAAGCTAACTACCAAAGTAATAATAACAGTTGAAAAAAAATGCGAACCTGTAAGGTCTGAAAGGTGTTTTAATTGATGTTTTTGAATGAGTTGAAAAATGAACTTTGATTTCTCTCACAAGTGTGAGAGAAATGTGCTGTCTGAGAAATACGCTGTGCTGTTCTTCACAAGCTGAAGCCATCTATGTTGGTTGCTATTACTACTTTGTAGTTGGAAAAGTCTTCTTTGATGATTTCTGTTGCAGCTCCTGGTAGTAATAATTATTGTAGTTAAAAATCCTAAATAACAGGCTAAATAAACAAGCAAATACTTTTTAGTAGTTTCACTTTTAAATGCACTAAATAACTCAAAGTCAGGTCGTCTTATAGCAGAGACATGTAGTTAAGGCTAAAATAAGCTGGTTTCGTGCTCAAAAAACTGTCAATTAGCCATAAAGTCTGTATTAAGTTCAAGCCTGGTTTCCTGGCAATAGTACAGTGGAAGATTCTAGCCTGTACTGATCTGAATGAGATTTAGATTGGATTCTTTGTATGCAGCCAAAAGTTGTAATCAGGGATTTAATTATAACAGCTATTTCTCTTTGTCTTATTGATCATGTGGCTGTGATGTGGGTAAATATATCCCAAGGCTGGGGAAGGACACATCAGTTCAGAATATATTTTATAGCATTCATTTAGTGGGATGAGCTAAATTCTGTCATCGGTATATTTTTTTACTTAATATCCTTACCTGAAATGTATTACGAGCTTTTTAATGATAATTTTCCTAGCAGTAAAAGCCCAAAACCCAAACAAGCAAACAAACAAACCCCAGTAATTTGTGTTTTTCTTTGGGGAGGCATCATTAAGAAGTTGTTAATATGTTTTGGGTTCTTCATTGATACATCTTATTTTACTGCAAGCTGTCTAACAAAATTGATACTCTATAGTTTATACAGGATGTGTTTACAAAGTGGCTTCTTTTCATATTTGGATATATACTTTTGAAAGATGAAAACCTGAAGCCAAATGTCTGAGGAGCTTCACGAGGTTGATTTAAAAAAACCCGCATTTGAAATTTTCATTGTTTTATTTATAATCTCATACTGAAAAACAGTACAAGTAGTTCCATGTGAATCTCACACAAGAAAACATGGTGGACTGTGGAGGGTTCAGCTTAGGAGCATCCTTGTGCCCACCAGCTTCTCTTACTCTAAAATACATATGTGCTGTAGTGAGAAGGCTTCCACATAACTTACCTTTAATACCAATGTGTTTTGAGAGCCATCAAAGAAAACATCCAGTAAGTTGTATAAGAAGAAAAAAATTAAACTCTAACAGTAGAGAATAAGTTAGAGTAGTAATAGCTGCAAAAGATGTTGCTTTTTGAGGCCATCCACATCCCTCATCTGAGGACCATGAGCGTAATTAGCAATGTTCTTATGAAGTGATAAAATTAGCTTGTTTTGCAGACATCTTAATCCTTAATATTGTCGTCTGCTCTTTTGTACCAAATTATGTTATTATTATTTTTCTTTTACCTAGTTTTTCAGCTACAGGAGATCCCCTTGGAATTTTTCAAATTTTCCCCTCATTCATGTCAGTAAAAAATTTTATCCTCCTAGCCTTCACTGCAATGCAGTGCTTGATGCTGGATCCTCAGCAAATATGTTCTTAAAAGTCTTGGTGGACCTGTGACAAGATACATATTACTGAAGGATTTGGTCAATGCTGCTTTTATTTCCAACTGAACAGGAATCTGATCATCCTAGTTTTCATTAAAGCAAATAAGGCAATCAAACAAAACCAGCCTTATCCTTTCCCTGCTCCACCTAAACCCCTGAGCAACACAACTGCAGCAGCCTGGTCTCTCAGACAGCAGGGAGAAGCTCCTGGGTGTTCTCTCTCATGCCTAACAAAGGCAGCCCCACAATGGGAGCATTAATTGCATTCTCTTTCCTTTCTCAGCTGCCATTTTTGGGAATCTAAAATGTTTTACACCTTGTCAGACCTGGCAGAAATCACTCTATGAATTCAGAAGTTATTGTGATGAGGGCCTAACGGATAAGTTTCATTTCCTTAGGAAGCCAGGCTAAAAATATCTTTTTAGGTCTTCTTTGTGCAGAGGAAAATTTTTTAAATGTTAGTACCAATTTTGTTGCAAAATGGGAGGCAAAATGTGATTAAAAAATACAACATTTTAGCCAATCAGTGTGGGGGATCTGCTGTTGAATTTTTAAGTTATTTGGTTGTCAATTCTTTTTTTGTTCTGTCTGGCACTCAAATATTCTTAGTGCTATTCCTGAGGCCATCTATTTTTGATCTTAGAAGTAGTCATTATGACTTGGAAGTTTTAAAATGTAATTATCTATGTTCCCAGAGCCTAACCTTTGGGACCCCAAAGCTGTCCAGTGTTTCAAATCAGTGTTCCCAATCCAGTATTTAATCTCTAAGCAATGGTTACATTATCCATTCCAAAATGTGTGGCTTTAAGCATCATACCAGTGTAGACTTACTGTTCATATTAACTCTTCAACTGACTGTCACTGAAATTAATGACCTTCATTGGATTCTGAATTTTGGGGAAGAGGAATTCTTTCAAGTCGAGAAACCTCCTTTTTTGAGATGTTTCCAAGTACATCTTGCTCTTAGACAATTTTCCTTCTCCAGTTCAATTTTTTTCTCTTGCAGTTAGTTGTAAGTGAAAGGGTGTGCCAGCAAATGTAAAATCATTCCAGCATAACTTTTCCTGTGTCATTTCTGTGCTATGTGGTGTTAATGTTATGGAAAAGGTTGCTACACACCCCCCAATCCTTCCTAAATAAATTTTTCTAGTTACAACAGTACTGTTTCTATATCCATAACATAGGCAATGTAAATAATATTATGAAAAGGCAGGCCAGGCCTTAAAATCAAAGTTCTGATTAGAAAGTATGTAGTGCTCAATGTAGTTTTCAGTTACTGGCAGTTTTTTTAAACATGAATGTAGTACAAGTCAGAATACTGGGTATGACCACTGCTCTGAGTGGGAGGGTATGTTGGCTATTCTAAATAATATTTTTAAAATCTGATCACACAATACTTCCATAGGAAGAAAGAGGTCAGAAGGAGGAATGGTGAGGGAGTCTTTAGTGTTGCACTGTCTGCCTCACTGTCTCTGCAGGCACGTGGAGAAATGAAGCCGTCTCAGATTTCACAGTGTATAGGAGAAGATACTTGGCAGCTCCATCGGAATGTCTCTGTGGCAGTTGCACATTCCTTTGGTTCATGCATCTGTAGTCTCCCTCCCCATCATAGGTATTTTCAAGGTCCAGCCTGCATTTGGCATCTTCTGTGGTTACTGTGGAGAGCAAATGACACATGGGCCACAATTAGAATTTTATTTCATTTCCATGATGCATTCCCACCTTCAGTGTCTGAGTGCTTGTAGGAAATGTAACTTCAGTTGTGTTTAGAGTAAAGGTGGGGTTTGATGTCTCCCAGCACTTTTTTTAATCCAAAAGGATGGTTGTGGTTATGAAGCCCAAATTAGTCAAATTTGGAGGGTTTGTAGCTCATAGGAAGTAGCAGCATTTTAAAGCTTCTCTGAATCTTCTAAATTGCTTCCTCTGTATCTCAGATAATGGCACCATTATGGCAATGTAAGTTACAAGAGTTAATGGAGAATTTTGAATAATACAATTCACAGAATTGTATGATTAATTTTTTTTTTTAAATCTAAGTTTCTGCCCAGTGTTGGTGGAAGATGAAATGGAACGGAAATAGTTTGAATACTGTACAGGAATTCTGTAGGAAAAGAGCTGAAATTGTCAAGTAAAAACTTGATAGTATTATAGTTAATTTTAATATTTTAATAAGGAAAACCTTTGTCCTATTTGAGTTTCTGCTTAAAGTAGCACCCATTATGTTACAAATATTGGTAATTCATTGTATTCTCAATCCTAATTTTTTCATCAAATATTCTTGTGTGAAGCAAGATCACTGCACATCTTTGTTTGGAAGCAGGAGAGTGTATAACTCTGTGTGAAAGCTTAAAACCCCCTGTATTTATGGCTGGAGTTGATGTACTATTGCAGTGAAACAGCAGATGCTGACGATTTTCATCACTCTGATGGGTCTTTAGTGTTGTTATATTTTTCAAATTATGCTCAGCTCACTAATGTGATGCTCTTAACCAAGGCTGTTACTACAGCTCTCTTATCTCATTATTTATAATTACATTTGGCTTTGTAAATTAAAACAATCCTGCTGTTGATTCTGTGATTTATAATCCAGGTAATTGTAGATTTTCATTAGTTTCTTCTTATTTGTCAAATCTTTGGTTGCAAAAGATTGTTATTGCTGCCATTTATTTAAGAAATGGTCTTATGTCTCAGGAGGTTTCACCTGGCATCTATTTGCAAATTCTGTGCATTTTTTAAAAATAAGACACAAAATTGCAGGAATTGATATATTGTTCTCAACCAGCAGAAGATACTCACTGAATAAAATCTGGGAGTAAATATTATAATTTGTTGAACAAATGTGAACATTTCATGTTTAATGTTATGATTCTAGTTTCTTATCTCTCTTCATAGGGAGAGGAGTGAAGAAAAAAGGACCTTAAGTAAACTATCTTAGGCAGATGATCACAGTATTTAAGAATAAACAAAACTCTGAATTTTAAAGGTGTGAGGTCGTAAGAATATTTTGGAGATTGCAACCATTTTCTACTCTTTTACAGATTTCTGTTTGCAGATTCTAGCAAGATTGTTAGCTGAGTCTAACATGATGATTTGAAAGGATGAACTTTTATATCAAAACGTATAGCAAAGTGGGAGTAAAGTTTTGAAGTTATGCCAAGAGAGTCCTTGACTGACAGATGAAGATTTTTCTCTTTTTTTTTTTTCCCTGTTGTAGTATTTTCCCAGACTGTGAAGAAGATTTTAGACTGTGTGAACCAGATTTATCCTTTCATGTACTCACTCACTCTGAATTGCTGCATTTAGAAATGTTACAGACAGTTGAATGCTGTTTAATAATAAATTGGCAAAAGTTCTAAAGAATATAATCTTTTCTCAGACATGTATTTTTCTGAAAAGGCCATGCAATAGTTCCTTAATGAATATTTATGGTTTAGAACCAAAACCTTCTCTCTCTAATGTCATGCATGTCTACTAAGAATACTTAGTGTGGAGATTGAATTAGGAGAGTTACTTTATTTTCCATGAAGGCATGGCAAAGCTTGGAGTATGTCTGCTGAAGACTGTTCTTCCTTAAGTTAGTTATTTGCTAATTAACTTAGGTTATTTTTCATGCTTGAACACACACTTGTAGTCCAGAACAAATGTGTAGAAGGCTATATACTATTTTACAAAACTACATTTGCTGCCTTGAATTAACTCAAAGTAAGTTAACTTGAGGGGGAAAATATGGAATCATTCCATGCTATGACTTGGGCTTAAAATAACATTTTATGTTATTACTGTGTGACTCTTAGACACATAGCCAATAGTCCTGCATAGCCTACAGGTTATATATGTGAAGAAAATAAGCAAAGCAAACCTTCATTTTGACAGTAATGTTGAGTTATCTATATAGGTAGGATCCTCTTATTTTTGAAAAACCCTTGTCCTCCAAGTACTTTTCCCTGCAATAATCAGTTCCTCCTGCAAGACAGCCTTCTAGACTCTGGTTTTATGTGATTCTATGAGGATCTTGGTTATCTACTCTCTGATTCATAAGGAATTACATTAAAAGGGATGCAAGCTATATCCATGCAAGTATGGGGGTTTTTTACATTTTCCAGAAGACACAGTAGTTTATTTGACAAGCTATTTTCTTGTCCAGACTTTTTCTTTGTTTCTATAAAAATAACAAAACCCTAAACCCTTCCAAAATAATAGACCAATCCCTCCAAATTACATACCAGAAAACCCTTCAAATCCATGAAGGGAGTAAAAAAGATCTTTCATTTATGTTAAGCTGTTGCTGAAACACAGTCTGCAGTAGTGTGGATTACTAAGCTTCTTTTTTGGGTGGTAAAGGTGCAAATTCCTCTTGGGCCTTTCTAAATCTCACCTGGTTTACTTTGGCTTTATTTTGAATTCCAAAGTATAGTCCTGTACTCCCCACCAAGTTACCCCCTTCTTTTCATTTTCCATTTTAATGAAAAGTAATTATTTCACATATTTTATGTGTTTTTCAATTTGATTCAGCTGCTTCCAGTCATCATTCCCTATTCAGTTATACTTCAGCAAAGTTCATAATCCTAATTCTGATTTTATAGCTGTAACATCAGTAAGTCAATATGTCCTTTTTAGACAGATGTTAGTTTACTGTTTCCATATTGCAAACAGCTGGAAGATGATTCTCTGTGCATCCTGAGATTACAGAATGCTCTGTTGGTACTGTGCCCAAACTAATTGAGCATATTTCTTAGCAGCAAGGGTTCTGTGCTGTCCTAATTGCAGTTAAACTGCTGTCTGTTAGCCCAGGAGGCAGGCAGAGCTTTATTGCATATGTCTTCAGAGAGGTTCTTGGTATTGCCATTTACATCCACGGCAACTCTTCTCTTCCGTACCCATCCATGGACTTGGATGTGCTTTGATTCTGAATTTTGAAAGAAGGAGTGAAGATTATAATGGATAATCTTCAATTAGGCTTTAGAAAAAATGGCTAGAAAACACACTCTGGTAAGGAGATTTTTAATTTGGGAATTTGCAAAGTTATGTGCAGTACAGGACAGTACATTTAGGACAGTGTGTAATGGTGTTTGCCTGGAACCTGATTCAGAATTGTCTCTTCTGAAGTTTGGCAGTAAAGGTATTTCTCCCTCAGTTTTGCTAGTTCCTTCACTGTCCTTCCCCATCATGGATAGCCTCCATCAAAGCTATTCAATGGTGTAATATGCCTGTTGTAAATAAAACCAGAAAAAAACCCCCCAACCTTATCTTGTCTTATTAATGTTCTTCTAAACAAAGAACAAAGTCTAAAGTCTAACTATACCTGACCATTTGGAACTGGGGAGGTTTTGATTTCTGAAAAAAAAAAATTTAAACAAGTCAATCTTTGTGAAGTGAAATAACTCTATATGCAAATAAAGTAATTCATCTAATTAAAATTCATTTTGTTATTACAGACTAAATTAAAATGACAGTGAAAGAACAGCCTCAGGTGTGTGACTGTGCATTTTAAAGTGCTACATTTAATGTTTATGCAGAAGTTTTTTATATTTTAGAAAGTGATTAGCACCTTGGCTGTACTGCTTTCAGGAGATTTTTCTTTTAACAGTGCATAAGATTTCAAGATTTTCTTTCAACATCTGACCTACTTAGGAAAAAAGTTCTGATTAGTACCATGTAATATACTCCTCAGTTTTGGAAGTGCCTTTGGGTAATGTATTGTAGAGAAAAGTAATCTTATCTAGTAAATGGACCCTATCACATTTTAAGATATAGATTTTTTTTCCGCCTTCTATTTTCTATGCTTAATTTAGTCCTCAGATGCATCCCTGTTTAATGAATCCACGTTCAACTGTTGTGCTTTACTGATAGCTTAATTCTGTTTGCATACAAATTCTTTTCTTCCTTGGCTGATTAAAAACAAACTGTCCCTTTGAAGTCAGGTGGCACAAACAGAGCCTAACCAGTTGTTAGTTGCAAAACTAAGCTTTTGGTTATTCCTCATTTTTTGAGTTCTGTAAAGCAGTCTGTAGTTAGAAGGGCCTAAACAACTGTGCCCTCAAAAGGCAAAGGTGACCAATGACTGTAGGTTATGCTGCTAGTTAGGGAAAACCTGTAGGCAGGAAGAACAGAAATTAGCAGTAGCCTCCCATCTAGACTGAAGTAGGAGCAGGATGGTTTGGAAAGGACTCCACATTTCCCATTTCTTCCTTTACCTTCCTTCCCATAATGAGGAGCATTTTTTACTGAGATAATATGCATTCATCTAGGAATTGTTGATGGAGCTCCTAATTATTTCTCATTCCAGGTAGTCAATACCTACAGGAAAGACCCTGCATCCCTAAAGATAAATTTTAGCACCAGAAGTTGGCAGTTTTGCCATTTCTTTCTTTGAATTTCAGGGCTGACAAGAGGAATAACTAATGTCTTAAAAAAATAATCTAAAAAAGGTGTCTTCTGCACTGCTTCACTGCTTCAGCTGGGACTAACAGACTGGCATTGGTAGGTGAGACTTGTCTATTGCTACCAATATTTGCCTGAGATAAGACTGGATGAATCCCAGTTGGTTGATAGATCATGTGAAGAGTCATAAAATTTTAGGTAATAAATTCTTGATGGTGCCTTTTGCACTTACAAGTAACCTTCATGGCTTTTTGGCTTTAGACACTTATGAAGCTACAAAAGTGCGAATTAATTTTTAGTGGTTTGGGATTCTGCCCATCCCCTTTTTGAATTCAGGTTCCAGACATGCGTATAAAAATGTGGTGTAGGTGTAGTGGATGATGAACAGGCATAATATTAAAGACAGAGTGAAGGCTTGGCAAAACTGAATAAGGCAAAGTTAATGTAATAAAATGAAATGCTGTCCTCATAGAACAATACTACCTTTGGTCTGCTGAGAGCGTGAGTTCCCAATTTTCCCTGAATCGTGAGTAGCGATTGTGAATGCTGAATGAATAAAGTGTTGTGGGCAGCCCCGTGCTTTGCTCTCTGTGTTAATCTGATGTGGAACCCTGGACACCTGCAGGTCTTGGGTTTGCGTCCTGCCAGCTGAGGTCTGTTTCTTTTCTTTGCAGCATCAGCTTAATTATATTTTCTTACTTAATCAGTGTGGTGCCTACAGACCTTTTTCCATAAATATTTTAATGCTAAGAAATATCCTTTTAATGAGACGTTAATTCTATTTTGCAACAGTAAAAAATATGTTTTCAGTGTTGCATGCAGTAGATGTTTTTATTATTGAGACAGAAAATTAAAAGTTGATTTATTTCTACTTTTTGGTCTAGCTGTCTATTTGTGGGGGATAAAGAAATAATTTAGATCATGTTCCCTACATGATGTTCTGAAGATGCCATCTTTCAGTTTTTGTAAAATTAATAATCATACTTAGACATATTTTGCATTTTTTTCCTCAAAGTTACTGCATTCACTACTGTGAACAGAGTCAGATGGCAGATATTTGGGGCACATATTATCAGTCTTTAGGAGAGCTGTCTTAGTGTCACCAAGGGACTGGAAGCCTGCAGAGAAAGGTTTTTATTTTTTATTTGCCCTCTTTCTCCTTCATGTATTAATGTAGATAAGGAATGCAATATTGGATTACAGTTATTCATACATCTTGATATGTGACATCTGTGTTTGACAAATACTTGTCTGCACTGTGTTATCTGCTCTGAAATCCCAGAACAGTATTGAGAGTTCGATCATTCACATCGTAGAGCCATTCCCTGCTTCGTAATGATGAAGAATGGAACACTCTTTCCTAAATATGGCCTTTCTCTCATTTCACTTTGCCTTGATCATTTTACCATAGTTAAAAATACCACTTTGGGCATAACTACTTATGTTTTCTTCCTCAGTCTAATTGCCTTTAATGGGAATTGATATTGTAAATGATTGTCATTTGTTCATAAACCTGGCAGTGAGCAACAGAAAGTCTTATCTGATTTGGAGAAGTAAATGAGCATAATGCCAAAGCATTTCAAATAATATTACTTGCTTCATTTTTATATTACAAAAGTATTCTGAACAATGTCACTATTTCCTGGATTTTCCAAGGTGGTTACTCTGTCAAAATAGTTTGTCATTTAGTAAAATTGCATTTTCCTTAATAGATTAACTAATTCCACGCCAACAGCAGTGAAATATCTGAATTGATATCCAGGCCTAGAAGTACATCTGAAGGACTAGCTAATTAAATTTTTGCTCTTGTAAAATTGTCTTTGGTAATAAATGTCTAAGTGTCAGGCTTTATCAGAGAAAATTTTTGTTTTCGTACATTAGGTAGAGATTTTTTTAAATGTGGATCCATGCAGCTATTGCAGTGATTAAAAAAAACCCCACAAAACAAAAAAACAAACAAACAAACAAACAAAACAAAAAAAACCCACAGAAATTCCAACATTATTTATTATAATGCCATTTCAATATTCAGAGTTGCAGTTTCACAAAGTAATTTATTACACAACTGAAGAAGAGTTGAAATATTGTAGAGAACCTTCTGAATGTTGCCCAAGCCACTTATTTTTGATCTATTTGAGTTGTATAGTGCAAGATGTGATTATGGTGAAAATAGGTTCAGGAATTGGAATTTACATAAAGATTTTCTTTATATTGACTGTATTAAATTTGTGCATCTCTAGGTTCAGTGTGTGTGAACAATCTTTTTTATTCCCTACCGTATTTCACAATATAGCTGGTCTGACTTTTTTTGCCTAGTTTTCTTTGTCTACTATTTCTTTTAAGTTCAGGCTTGTAAAAGAGATGTTGGATTGATACCAAATTAATTATTTTAATGATATGCTAACATTATCAAAATAGATTGCTATGATAGCATGCTCCCCAATTACTTTGTAAGCTAATTTATTACTCAGATATTTGTCAGAAATGGAGACCTGAACTTTGTATAGAAGCTTTTTTAATAACTTAATAAAAATGAAATAACTGATTTCCACAATAATCAGTTCTGAATAAAGTAATCACTTGATGGTCTGAATGGTGGGTTCTTGCAGCAGTGCCTTCATCTGCATTGTATTAGATTCCTCAAACCACAGTTCTGCTGAATTCTCGCAACCCAGTTGACTCCTGGTCTTTGTGCCCTCTGTGGCATGTGCACTTTCATTGCTAGAGAGTATCTTCAACTATGTACAAATCATCTCCTAGGAAATTTTAACTACAAAAACTATTATATGTGACCATTTCTATATCTAGACGAGCAGTTTACTGACTATTTGCAAGTGTCTTATGTGTGCAATTTGGTTAATTTTGCTTCAGAAGCTGCCTGAGCATCTCTCTGAAACGGCCAGAGACTCCATTCAGGATGATAATCAGCATATTGAAGCAGATGAGTTTGTCAAAGCACAGCAGGACCTGCCTGGGGGAATCAATAGAACCATCCAAAATTCCCACATGGCAAGCTCCTCTAGCAATTAGTCAAAATACATATTTGCAACTAGAGTTGTAAATAGGTCTTTTATTTCATCCCTGTTGAGAACTACGTGGGGAGTTCCTGGGCCACCCAGGGAATTAAGGACTTACGTGCACTGGATGCACACACAGGCACAGCCCTGTTACCAAGCTACACCACAATCAAAATAGATACAGACCTGGAGAGAAGCGGGATCAGGAAGAGCTGGTTGATTTCTCAAAGATCTCCCCATACAAGCTCAGAAACAATCCATTCTGATGTGTAGGCAGTAAAGGAAAACATCTGGGAGCCTGTATGGACAAACAAAGAGCACCTAACATAAATCTGACATCAAAAGGTAGCATTCGGGAAGTTGTGGCAGGGACTATGGAGGAACAGAGAGATACAGGGTTTAGAAAGATGAAGCTTTGGAGTTGAACCTGGCAAGGGGTGTTTAAGAACAAGAGCAATGAGAAGTGCTTCTGCAAATGTATCAGCCACAAAAGGGAGACTACAGAAAATGTCAGCCCACTACTGAATGGCACAGAGGATCTGCTGACAGGGAACATGGTGAATGCTGAGAGGCTCAATGCCTTCTTCACCCTGTCTTTGTTACTGACCTTCAGGAATCAGGCCTGTGGGACCTGTCTGGAGCACAGATTAACCCTGAATAGAGGAAGATTGAGGAATCCGAACTGGACATGCAGATGTCCATGGGAGCTGATGGAATGCAGCCATAAGTATTCAGGGAGCTGCCCAGTGCCACTGTGAAGGCCACTCTTGATTATCCTTGAAGGACTGTGGTATTTGGGACAAAGAAAAACGTCATTCCTGTCTTCATGAAGGGCAAGGAGGAAAGTACAGGCAACAGTCTGGTCATCTTCAACTAGATCACTTGGGAGAGTGTGTGACCAAATAATAGAGGGAATCACTTCCAAACGTACGAGGTGAAAGAAGGTGATTGGGAGTAGTCAATGTGGACTTAGAAAGGAGAAACATGCTTCACCAATCAGATAGCCTTCTGCAGGGGAGAGTGGTGAATGTTGTTTATTTATACTACAGTAAGTTTTTCAGCGCAGTCTCCTATAACATTCCCATGGATGAAGTATGGATAGATAAGTGAACAGGGAGATGGAGTACAAACAGGGTGAGCTGCCAGCCTGTTTTGTAATCTGCAGTCCATGGTCCAGCTGGAGGCCAGTAACTAGTAGAGTTCCCCAGGGGTGGGTAACTAATGCCAGAACTGCTCGACAGCTTCATTAAGGACCTTGACAGGTTGGAGAAATGGACTAAGAGGAGTTTTATGCAGGACTTTGCATTTTATTTTGTTGAACTTCATCCTTGGGTGGAAAAACCACATGTACCAATTCTGACTGGAAGCCAATTGGCTGGAAAACAGTTTTGCAGAAGAGGACCTGGAGGTCTTGGTGGACAAGTTGGAAAAGAGCCAGCAATGTGCCATTGCAGCAAGGAAGGCCAACAGCCTCTTAGGCTGCATTAGGCAATTTGCTGTTCAGATACATGTCTCCATTTTGAGAACAGTTCAATATAAAGTGTTTTGGAAAACATTTAAATATCTACATAAGCATTTTATTTTGTTTTAAATATAGCTGAGAGAAAAAAATGATGGTCTGTACATTGTTTCAGATCTCCTAGATGCCTTTTTTTTTTTTTTTTTTTTTAATAAAATACGTAGCTATAAGCAGCTTTCCCAGGGGCTTAAAAATCTGTCTGCTTTCAGGGAAATTGATGTTTTTGATTCAGTCAGTTATACTTCCCGTTCCTCTTCCTCCTTCAAATAAGATTTCTCAGAAATTAATGTTTAAGCATGAACAAGTTTAACAGAAAAATAGTGTTTGTTGGAAGTTGCAAAAACAGATTAGCTTTATTGTCTCTTTCAAAATCTGCTGTATTGGACAAATTACACTTCAGTAGCAAAAATCCTTGTCTTTTTTTGTACTGTTATAGTGATATACTGGGAAAAGGCTAATCTAAAATACAGCTTCCACAGCTCAAAGTTCAAATCTTGCTTCCATGGATCTTACAGTGTGTGGTACAGATTCTGTCTTTCTGCAGTTACTGAAAATGAAAACACTGTTGGTGTTTCACTCTGCGATTCTCAGGGTACCTATTTGACATGAATAACTTAAGCCTTGTTTTGGCTGTCTTAATTAACATCCTTCCCCCACACCTCCTGAGTGTGAAAGGAAAACCACTAATCCATATCCCTGACACAGAGATTGTATGGAACAGTGCATGTGGAGTCACGCACCGTTAGATGTATTTCTGAATATCTGTGTAAGTTGCATCATCCAGAAGCTTCTTTTGACAGCTCAATTAAAGAGATAATGTCTTCTCACTAGTGTTTCTTCAAGCCAAACCTGAGAATCCAGCCTTTTTTCTTGGCAGATATTTCTTTACCCTTCAGGTACTTTCACAGAAGCTTGTTAAAGACTCTTGAGTGTGTAACTATAGCAGTACAAATACAGGGAAAGTTTTAAAAAAATGCTTTTAAAAAGAAGAAAAAAGATTATATGGGAAATCTCATACTGTATGAAATGGCTGGAAGCCATGGAGGTTCAGGGAATGACATTTACATCTACCCTGCCCGTCTTGACACATGGTAGAAGCTTTTGTAAAGTCCAAACTTAAAGAATGGCTGAGGTTTTCTTTGCAGAGAAGCAATTCTTCAAGGACTTTTTGAAGCTCCAGTTTAGTTCTGAGGTGAACTCAGATGAGGCATACAGATGGAAAAGTGTTTCAAAATCTTATACAGGACTTTTACACAATTTTAAGATATACGAAACAAAATGGGAAAGTTTCTATTTCTTGGAAATGCTTTTGAGACTCATTTAAATGGCATAAAATAACTCAACAGTTCAGTGTCATGTGGAAATGAAAAAGTTTCTGCAGGATCTCAGGTCCACACAGGGCCTGCTTTAGGCAAGTTGGGCAGACTCTGAGGTGAGGGCCAAGAGTTCATAAGACACTATCATGGTGATGAGGCATATCCTAGTTTTGGGCTCCCTTTTCCCTTTTTCCTTTTTCCCTGTCATTGCTTTTCTTTGTCAGTATTTCCCATCTCAGAAATAACATGCTATTTGGAGAAGCAATAGCCTAAGCTGAGTAAAATTCTAGTGGAAAGACTGGCAGGTAAAGACATGGTCTTTAAACTAGTCATGGTAATGTAGCATCCATAGGGAACTGAGGCAACACCAAATGGATTATTAGGGTTGGGAGGTGGTGGAGTTACTGGCTAGGCATGGATAGGCAGAGGGTAGCAGTGTGTTGAAATTGGGGCTAGTGGTACTTATCTGCAAAAGGCCAGACTGGGAGAAAACTGCTCTGCTAAGGGAGATGGTCACTCCACTTCTTAGTGTAAAGGATTCTCTCATATTGGAAGGATGTTGAAAAAGTAAAATGTGTTTCAAAGTGATTTTCTTGAACATTTTAGGGAGCTCACTAAAGAACTGAATAATTTTGTTTTCAAAGGAGGCTGTAGATAATGTTCTATAAACTGTTTGGAAACTTTATCAGTGAATAAAGGGGAAAAATATAAAAGCTTTTTGTTAAATGAATAATGTTCATTCCTGCTATAAGAATCCTAAGTAGTATATAAGCACTTAATTAAAATTTTTGCCATAATCCATATAAGAACAGCAGCCAAATTAAAATGTCAAAGACAACCATAATCCAGAGTTTTGTAATTTCAAAATGCTTAACTTTGTGGCCTTAATATTCTTTAAGAGTTTTATGTTTGTAAAATATGTATATCAAAAGCGTGAAAGTAGAGTCATGAAAGAGTGTAGTTCTGATTTTTGCTTTTTCTTGGTGGATAGCAGTGGAAAATCTTGATGGATAAGTGTTTTTTGATTGTTTCGGTTTCTGAGACTTTTTGTTTCTTTTGTTGATTGTGGTGTTTGTTTGTTTTTGGTATGTGTGTTTTCTGTTGTTGAAGTTGGTTTTATGTTTTGTTTGTTTGTGTGTTTAACTTTTTTTTACTAAGGAGATGTAAATGAATAGAAGAAGCCTGTCTAGTAGTATATATAGTTTTCCTGAAGCACTGTAATTTTCATTACCTAAGTTATACATGATAAACTGTAGAGTTGGGCATAAAATGGAAACTCAGTTTTCACTCTCTATATTTTGCTACTTGCATTAGTTGTTTGGTTAAACAGTTTAATCATGAATATAGCTAAATCCTTCAAACTCCTCTGAAAACATTTTGTCTCTTTGACAGCATATTCTTAGGAGCTTAAGGAGTTGGGCTTGATTTTAAGATCATTTTTGCAATTAAATATTTTGACAAATTACTACCAGCTTTATTCTGCTGGTAATATTTTGACAGATGGGAGAAAATGTGTCAATCTTAGAAAAGTATTTTAAGGTAATAAAAGAATTGGAAAGACTTAGAGGTAACATCTTTGAAAATACTGCACTCAAACTTCCCTAATACTGGAATGAACTGGAACTAAGACTCTAGATGCTCATTGTGTTGTAGGCATATACCTTTTATTCAGAAAAATTTAAAAAGAGAGAATGAAAACAGTTTTAAATACTTAGATTTATGTGAACAACTTAGAAAAATCGGAAAGGCTGATCTTGATTCTTCAGATTGATAAAGCTTCTGATTTTTTTTTTTTTTTTGTGACTGATACTTAGAAATGTGTACAATATAACCTCTGTGACAAGCGTGGGGAAAAATGTCCTGTGCGATGCATAAAATTTGATTTGCTTTAGCATTGCTAAAAGCAAAGCCCACTGTGGTTGTGGCATTTTGTTAATGGCTTTGAGCATTGGATATCTTTTCTCAGGTGGTAGCTGTACTAAACAATATAGTGAAAATTAGGTTAAAAGAGGCAAGAAGCTGGTGGTTATTTGTGGAACTGCTATTGCTGACAGAGTGGGCTTCCTGCTTGTGAAAGGTAGATGGTATAAGACTCTGCTAAAGAAATACCTCTATCTGAAGGTTGCTGTTGTCTCGTTAGCTCTTCACAGCTTGCTTTGCAAGGCACTAAAATAAGCCTTTTAAAATGGCCAGTTCCAGCTGGCAGCTGCTGAAAAGAAAAAATCTCTCCTAAGCAGTATTGCTATGGAAGGTAATGATGAACTGAAGTCTGTCCCAACTTCCCCCCCCCCCCTTTTCCTCCCCCTCCACCTCCCCAGAATAGTATTCCTTGATTTACTTTTAATTTGGTTCAGAATCCAAATTGGTATATTTCCAATGTGGATGATGGCTACCAGGAGGCTTTTCACTGTCTCGATGAACAATGTAGGAGCTGAAGTGTGTTAACAAGCATTCAGAGGACACTTTTTTCCTTGGGTGAAGAATGCACAGCTAACTGAGATACTACTGTGGAAGACTCCTGAGACATTCAGGTTCTTATCTTACCTTTTCCTCAGACATCAGCATGCTCAGTAATTTTCAGCAATGAAGATATTATTGTAATAGCTGGTTTATACACTTTATTCTTCATTCCTGACCTAAAAAACTGTTTTACACCAAAAAATAAGAAAAAAAAGTCGCCCTCATTAAGCAGATTGCCTTTTCTGTTAGTACAACTGCTTTTTTCCCATTTCCCTCCCTGTTTGATCACTTTCTGTGTCTTTAGACAGAATTAAGTATTTTCTCAATTTAACAAGTGGTTGAGACCTGCTGTAAAAAATACAAGGAATCAGCCAAACCTAAAATAGGTCTGCCACCAGTTCCTGAATCTGTAACACTGTTCTTCAGCAGCTCTTCTTCCAAAGCTTTTTGTAGCATGTTGTTTTGGAGCCATGCGTGGGTGTCCGAGGTGGAGTCATTCAGTACTGTTCTGGTTTAGATGGCAGTATTTAGCCATTTTGTGTCCAAATTCTTAATGGGCAAACTCTGGTTCCTGTAATATTTTGGAAACGAAGGCAGTATTTATGCCTTTGTAGTGCAGTTTCTTCTGAAGCTCTGCCTTTTCTGAGTGGCTCTTTCCTTCCAGGCATCTCTGCAGGCACTCTTTGGTCTCTTGCTGGTGTGTGAGCACGCCACATAGCAGCAGCAGCCCATACTTGATGCAGGGTTCACAAATGTGTTAAATCCATGGAGTGGGTGAAGAGAATGGTTAGCTAAGTCCCAGGAAAAAGGGCCTAATTGGGACAGTCCAGAACAAGAATATTTGAAGGGCAGATTTGAAAACTGGGGAAGAAGGTGGGCCTGGACCATGGCCTGGCTGAGGGTTAGCCTCTGTGTATAGGGGGGGATTGGTGGTAAACAACAAGAAGAAAATTACCTACTGTATCTTACTTCCCTGGATAATATAAAGAATGAAAAAATCAGACTTTTTTTTCCCTGATCATTTGGTTTTTGGTTGTCCTGAGTGAGCAGTGGAGTCCTTTGAGTGCAGTGAAGTTACTTGTGTGCCAGGACGCGGTTCAGCTTGATTTGGTCTGACAGTAACTCTCTTCAGCTGGCTGTCCTGCTCTGAACTGTGCTGTCTTGACATCCTTCTCCAGATACGGAGAAGGAAAGTCTCCAATGTAACTCTGTTCATTCAATGCTGCTGTATGTTGAAAGCACTGGAGTCATTCCAGCATGCTCTGTGTGGAGTCAAGGTGTGCTCATCTGTCAAAAAACCCCCAAACCAAAACCAGATTTTTTTTTTGCATGTTTTATTATTATGGTGGTAGACTTAAGTGGGGAAACCAGAGGAAGGAGAAAGTTTACAGCTTTATAAGTGTTGAGATTTCTTTCTTTTAATTGAGCTGATCTTTGCTTACTAAATAAAAAAATTGACTACTGCTGCAGAATTAGCAATGGATTAAATGTCCTTATTATCTAGGTGTGCTAACTTGTGTAAAAAACAGTACTGTTTTTTAAAAACATTAGGATGAAAATGACATTTAGTCTGAGGAAACTGGCACAAAAATACTTATTTTTGAACTGGTTTATTCCCCATAGTTTACTGCGCAGCTATTTCTGATGATGCATTACAGTATCCAATTCAGTAACTGGATTTGTATTCATTATATACATTACCTTCTCCCCCCTTCCCTCCACAAAGAGAAGCTGTCAATGTATTTTCATGATAGGAAAATTTAGAAACTTGCCCTGACTTTAATGGATCCAAGGGAAGGTACAGTCTTGCAGTGAAATGTTCTCTCTCTGTCAACGAGAGGTGCTGCCACGTGGCAGATGTATAACCCTTGCTGAGAAGTGTGAGCATCCTCTCCCTGCATCTGTTAGATTTGCACAGCTGAGTCTGTTATCTGAAGCATTCAAATGTGTGCTTGTAGGACCAACCTATTCTATTGCTCCTAGAGTAAGTCCTGATTGGAAATGGTCACATATTGTACGTGTGATTGGGGAAGGTAAAGTGATTTGAGCCTTTTAGGTACATATATTTGTGGAAATTGAGAATTTTAAGCTTGTTAAGTTTCTATTATTCTAGAACTATAAACACAAGAAAAGGAGTCTGTCTGCAAATACCCTTGACATAAGATTAAAAAAAAAATCCCAACAGCCTCCATAGTTTTTTAATTGGAAGTTTGTTGTTACAGTGAAAAAATGCTGCATTTATTTTTTGAGTTTTGAATCTCCTTTTATGTGGGATTCATCAAAAAGGAGGATATATATAAACACTTCCATTTCCAAGGGGTATTAGCCTAGTTTCTAAAGAGGAATTTAACATTTACCAGCTGGTAAGATTAGCGTGTGTGCATGCTAACACCTTCTCAGAGGCTGCAATTTCTCTTCAAGTTTTTGTTTGAAAACACTATTCAACTTTTGGCTTTCTATAGTGTCTTTAAGAATTGCAAGGTTTTAATTACCAAAACTATCAACTTTATTAAGCAAAGAGATGCTTTCATGGCAGCAGTATGATTAGAAAACAATCCACACAAACCAACAGAGTAAGCAACTGAAGAGTTGGCACTGTAATAATTCTCCAGCCACTTTTCTGCCTAATTCTAGCCTCCTGTAATTAAACAAGTGTGCAGGTAGTGGTGGTTGGCTGTATTTCAGCTGCATCCAAAGATTTCAGTCGCAAGCCAGGATGTTATTGTACATGGTGTTAGGAGAGCATAGAAGTGAACAGTTTCCAAACAGTGAGCTTTTTAAGCACCTCTGGGCTGCACAGGTTTTTTGAGGGTTGGCTGGAATTGCCATGTTGTCAATGTTTCTATTTACTCAAGTTTACTATAGTATAGAAAAGGAATCTGAAATTGGTATAAATGAATTATTGCTCTTCAATAAAAGTATTCAATGTATCTATTGCATTTATATGCCATATAATTAGTTGGCATGTCTACTGCTTTCCCAGTCATGCTAGATATTCAGTCAAATACTGAAGTGAGAACAACTCATACTGTCCATCATGTATATGTACTTCTCACTTATGTTGCAAAAAGTATCTAGAAGGAACTAAAGTTTTCAGTTACCACTCTACACTGTCCCATTGAGGGGGAAGAATTTTTAGGGTGCAAAGTGGAACTATGGTAGGAACAGCAGATCTCAGCAGTGCTGGCATTTTTCTTCAACAGAGAGCATGAGAAGGAAGAATCCTGCTCTGGGATACTTGCTCTAAACAGGTCTAGGAAATCACAAAACCAAACAAAATTCCAATATTTTATATCCCTATCTGTTGCTACCTTCAAACCAGGTACAAATACAATACAAGGGTATTGTATTTGTTACTGTGTAATGATATGGTATGAAAGTCTTGGAAGGAAGAGCACTTACCTTTCCATGGCTTAGGAATAGTAGCAGAGATGTTTATGTGGGAGATACATTAGCCCATGTGAGTATCCTGAAGCAAGTGAGCACCGCAGTAGGTATCAGATTACATTCAAAGACAAATCTATACTCTTCTGTCTTGGATTCGAAATTGGAGTGATTATGATAGTGTAACAAAGGTGTAACAAAAGAATTTGCACTGGAATTTGCACAGCAAAGACAGTAAAAATATATAATTTGAGATGTTGATAGTGGATGCACTGTGCAGTACTCAGATATGTTTGTCTAACTTCAGTGTTACTCAAAACATTATTTTCTAAAAGTATTATGTATGTGTCAGACAATCAGCTACTTATAATGACTCTTCAGATATACAGACATTTTCATTTTCATACTGATTTGTCCAACACTAGTTCGTCATGTATTATTATATGAAGAAAGTCCTCTGCAAATCAGCTTGTAAAATATTTGGGAGTTTCAAGAATAATAGGAATTTTTACCTTTCCAGGTCCCAGCCTTATATTGACTGTCTCTGTTACAGATGGAGAGACAGACCAATGTTGTAATATTTGGGACTAGTGACTGTTTCTCCTTATGGTTTCTCTGATTCTGTTTACTGTTTTACTATCAACCATCACATCCCAAATATTTGCAAAATAATAACAATAAAGAGGCTATTAAAGAATTTAAGCTTTTTTTTTTTGGTGGTGGTGTTATGATTCTGCAAGGAATGTTGAAACAAAAAGATGTGCCTCTCTGAAGAAATTTAGGTTGCAGATTTTAGAGATAA
This sequence comes from Lophotriccus pileatus, assembly GCA_035583135.1. Classification (NCBI taxonomy): domain Eukaryota; kingdom Metazoa; phylum Chordata; class Aves; order Passeriformes; family Tyrannidae; genus Lophotriccus; species Lophotriccus pileatus. Next base: position 29,531,838 of record JAWWES010000081.1, read on the forward strand.
TATTTCAAGTAGAGAAAATACTGCCAGTGGTTGTGGACATGCGTATAGACTATAGACCAGATACAAAAAAAAAAGTCTTTGCTGCTTTTCGCACAGGTATTGCTGTAGAAATTGTATTAGTTTCCTCACATATTTGGTGCTCTGCTTCTATTATTAGAGCTTTATTTTTATACAGCACATGGATTTTAGCACTATTCTGGAAGCAGTCAGCTTCTGTAACAAAAGGCAGATCAGTGCGTGGTCTGAAGCATGAATTTGTCCATGAGTAAATTCCATTTGCCTTGAAGGGAGACTTTGCCAACTTCTAACCCTGAATTCAAGAGTCCTTGCAGTCTCAAATCTAAAGTTACTGTGTTTTTGAACTTATTCTCCTTTTTGTTTTGAGATTCACCTACTACTTGTGAAGATTCACTTCTTGTGTTAAGACACAAGATAATAGTTGAAAAATCTGTTTTCTGTGTCATATCTAGCTAGACACAGTTTTGTCAGCTTTTGCTGAAAATTGTGAAGTGCCTTGAGACTTGTAACGTGACAGACTCCATTTGTGTTGTACTATATTAAAAAAGTGTTGTTTAAAAAAAAGAAATCACATTTTTGTTCCAGATCTGTTTGAATGCTGTTTTAGCAGAAAGCAGACTAGAAATTTCTTAAACTTATTTTATGGATTTAGAAGTCATAATTCATAAGCATTGAGTGCCGTCAGAAGATGTGCATGTTCCAGAAAGAATGAATACTGCTGAATGTGTCTCTGCCTCTACTGGGTGCTGTAGAAATGTGTTGCAGTCATGGGAGTCAGCATGGGAGTAGGTAAAAAAACAAGTGGATTATGAGTTTTGGGAGGAAGAAAGGAGACGATTGTGAGATCTGTTAATTGAGAGGGTAGCAAAAACCAAACTCAATTTAGCAAAGAAGGACTGGAAAATGATCTTAGTCTGCTTTCTTCTATTGTATTTTTGTTGTTTAGTAAGGTATTTAGTCTTGGAATGGATTATACTTGATATCCTTCAGTATTTTCGGTATTTTATCAAAGGGTGCAATATAACATAAATGTACTGCAGTGCATATGTATACTTCACTTTGTGTGATGAAGCTACATCCAGTTTCTATATTTATTTCTGCATTATGCAGAAACAATTTGCTATAGCTTAAAATCATTCACTAACTTCAGAAAACTGAAAGAAGGACCAACCCCAAAACAGACTGACAGCTCACAACTTTAGCTTCCAACTTTCTCAAAGAGATTATTCAATTTTTTGTTTCTGAAAACCAGACCTTTAACTGCTGTAATTTTCATTCAGTTTAAAATAACTTGTCAAAATTACTCATCTTCAGACTCTTAAAGCTTTAGATTAGAAACTTATACAACATTTTTTGCATTACTATTCCATCAAAGCATTACTGCACTATCAAACCTTGTAGGACAGAGAGTCTATACACTCAGGTGAAATACAAATCAAAAAGACAGTTTCTGTAATTTGCCAATTTGTTAATAGCTGAATAATTTTACTTAATTTTAATTTTTTATTTGAAATTCTTTTTGAAATGAAGGTTAAGGACTAGTCAAAAATATGATGAACATTATTTAAAGACTAATAAAATACAATGCTTAATTTGGAACATTACAAAAAATAATTCTGGCATGCTTTAAAATAGAGAAAAAGGCAATTTCATTCGTAAAAGGAGACATTTGCAAACTTTGCTTAAAGATAATTTTAAAAAGAAAGAATATATAAATAAAACTGAGTTACATAATCTGAGTATTTGAAATAAGAGAGAGTAAATTATAGCATAATGTTATATAGTATTAATAACACTCAGATTATATGCTCAGTCTTCATGCATTTTAAAATTAGAATAAGAGCATACCAGATTGCTTCCAAAAATCCTCTCAGATTTAAGATTCTCTTCCTGAGGCCATACTGGGAAACGTGACCTAAATATTAATGTAACTGTAGCATGTAACTAATTTCTTACATTTGCTTGGACTCTTGCTTCTAATACCAAATTCTAACACCCTACATAAAAGCAATCACCAAAGTGTTGCAGTTGCTTGATTTTGTAATTTTATCTGGCTGATGGGGAAGATCTATCAAGCAAAATGAACACAACTGGGTTTTGTGCAGCTATATTAAACCTTGGTTGCTGAGAGTGGCAAAACCATTCTTCACTCGCTGAGATGAGCCAGTGTCGTAGGAGGAGCAGAAGTAGATGTATACGAGATAATTTCTTTGTTTATTAAAATTGTGCTCTGATGTACTGCCATACTTAGGAAGGTTATGCCTTGCTGGGATTTCAGTTTTTAACTTTAAATGGTTTTCAGATCAGTTGCTAAAACTTAACTGAGCTCAGTCTTTCAAAGTAGTCGTTAAGACGCAGGGCTGGTATCCTTGAGACCGCAGGTTCGATTCCCGGTCAGGGAGCTCCCCGGGCAAGATGGTGCTCGTTAGCCCTTAAGGCAATCC
>JAWWES010000081.1:29534399-29587773 GCA_035583135.1 Lophotriccus pileatus
GTTTTTAAGATGAGGCTGGACGTGGTACTTAGTGCCATGGTCTAGCAACTGTGGTGGTAGTGGATCAGGGGTTGGACCTGATGATCTCAGAGGTCCTTTCCAACCCGTCTGTTTCTATGATTCTATGTTTCTATGATTAGATACCTGTAAATCTGCAGTCTAGCTTACCCTACTGTAGTATCCACATATGTCTGACTATGTGGGTACCTAGAAACTAGTGTTTGTGGCATTAAATACTTGAGAGTTTTCCCCTGGGTATTTGACTTCAATCTTTCTGGCCTCAGACTTTCCCCTGTTCTCTCAGCTTTCCTGAAAATACATGACTAAAATCGGTATGAACTTTCCACTTGTCTCCTTGGCCTAAGCACAACTGCAGAAATACAAATAGGTAAGTGGGTGCATTGGCATGTGAACATTTATTTTGAGGATACTTTGCAGTCCATGTGAGCTAGGAATGTTTTGCTCTAATGTCAAAAGTATTATATACTTGATTCATATATTCTCACATTCTCTTTTATTTTTTTTTTTTAATACTGTATCTTCATTTGGGAGTTTAAATAAAACGTGTGTGAGAAAGTGATCACAGAAAAATTAGTCTAGATATCTATTGTAGTATTAGGTGAACTGAGAAGAGATTTTTTTTTTGTGTGAAGCTACTATACAGTCTGTGCTTATTACATAGAGAAATACCTCTTGATAGCCAGGTAGGTGTTATAAAATATTTTCTTTGCCTTTTTATTTTCTTTTTTTTTGGTTTCTAACAAAGGTATTATTTGGTGTGAAGAATCAAAATTCTTCAAACAAAATTAATTATTGGCTTATTGACCTTAAAGCCGAGAACCTTAATCAATATGGAAATTCTACCAAGAGCTTCCTTTGCCTTGTACAAAGAAAATGAAAAATGAATTCTTTGTGAGAAAAAAAAAAATTGTCAATAAAAATGGAATGCACCAAAACCTGGAAACAAACATTGCAAAACTATGCGTGCACTGGGAAATACAAAGGAAGATAGTTGTACAATACTAATTTAAAAGTTTGGTTTCAACCATGAATAGGCAGAAAATCCATTTAGTACTGAAAGCTTTGCTTAATATATTGTGCTGCCATATTGCTAAAGTTAACTGCTCTTCAAAGAATCAGGTACATTCCATTAACGGGAATGGTGTGGTGATGAGTCTTATTCTTTACAGCACTTCCTTTCTTATACTTGATGCACTAAAGTCTTGGTGTTAAATGACTTTCTACTCTATTATTTATGACTTCAAGTATAGGGTACATTTCTTTACAAAGGTGTTGCTAATGAGAAGGCTATTTGCAAAGGATATGGGAATTGTATTTAAAATGTCAGAGTTGACAAACTTGCTTAGCAAATCTAAGTAATGTACTATCTTGAAGCTGAGTTGTTACATCAGGCTTGACACCACACTGACATAGCTCAGGAGCAGGACAAGAAGGAGGCTTGCCCAATGTTAGGCTACATTCATGTGGCATAATGTAATGGAAACTGTTGTATCTTTGTAAAATTTTAATTATGCATTCTAAATGTGCAAATTGCAATAATTTCTGAATTATTTATATTTCTTTCAGTTTTCCCACTTTTTCTCTGTATGTGCAACAAAACTAGTAATTAAAGCGTACTGACTTTCTGCTTCACCTTAGATACGGAGCTAGATCAAAGCCTATGAAAACTACAGAAAAAAAATAACTTTGCACCCTCAAGGTGGAGGGGGGAGTAACATTTTATTTAGTCTTTCTCAGTGACAGAAGACATCAGGGCCCTGAGCATGTTGCCCTCTCCTGTGGTCTGGATGGCTGAGCTCAGTACCTGTTTTGGTAACGCAGTTGTCCAGTGTTGTGAAGTCATAGTGAATCTGGAAGCCTTGCTGAGATGTTGGGGGAAGGTGAGGTTGGTTGGATTGTTGGTTCTTAAGGAATCTTTCTGGGCATCATTCCACTTCATTAATGCCCACTTCTTTCAGTGGCTGCCTAGCCTAGGATCAGTGTGGAACAGCTCTCAGAGTGCAGAAGGCCTTTGGGGTCTGATCGAGAATTAAGAGGCCCAAATCACTTAAACCAGGGCAATAAAAGGGGTTTGGCATTTTAATCAGAAGGAGTTAATTGCCCTGTATATTGAGGCTCAATTTCCCTGGTATTAAAGAAACTTTTAAAGATTGTGAGGCATGAAGGTAATTCAGAAAGGGGTGGCATATAATAACAGATAAGCAGTCTGTTGGTCCTTGCTCAGGTACAGTGTTGGGCAATGAGGTCAGAAAGTACTTTTGTGACACTGATAATATTTTAGATTTTTTAATCTCATTAACAAGTGTTCATTATGCTAGCAGCCCTAAAAATTAGCAATTTTTTTTTTTAATGAACAAAACCCTATAAAGTAGCTCAATCTTTAAAAAAAAAAATCCTGATTATGACTATTTCCAGTACATTAAGTCACAGAGAACTAACTTTGATAAACATAAAATTAGTTATCAATTTTAGATTTTAATTCTTAAGCACCCCAAACTCAAGGGCAGAATTCTATATGCATTACTGCCCCAAAAATAAACAAAACAAATCAAAAGATTCTTAAGCTCTAAGAAATGCTTTAAAAAGCTCCAATTTCTATTTGTGTTTTGCATTGCTATAGGTAATATATATAACTGAATTTCCTGTGAGGCATTGTGTTGTGGTATATGCAATATTTTATCTCAGAGCAAATTTTTATGTACGAACTATAATTCTCAGAAGCATACTCAGTTGACACCACTTTAAGTACAGTTGCACTGGCAGTAATATATCTGCATGGGAAGAACCCACTAAACAATAAAATTATGTAAATTAGACTATAGGAAGATTATTCATAAGCAAATGCCTAGATATAAGCTTAGCATGTCCTCTGTGGTTCATGGATTTTTTTAAAGTATGACAAACAATCCTGGCAGAAATCACAAGAGAAATTAAGATCAAAGCCTAACCATAAACTAAAAGAAATGAAATATTTTCTGCTGATCAATTAACAATGTGCCTTGCTGCCAGCCTGCAGTCATAAACCGAAGAGGAAATCACATTAGGCTTTATAATCATGAAGAGAAATGGCACTTATGGCTAAAAAGAGAAAAACTCATTGCATTTATCTCTACATTGTTTTTTAATTGTTTTTTCCCCCCATCATTGTTATTTCTCATAATTCATATTCAGATTAGATACCTTATTTTAGATGAGCGACCAAGTGTGTGATAAATGCGTGAATTCCATTTGGTTTAAATATCCCCACCTAATTACGCTGTGCTTTTGTTATCAATCTCAGATGTTAACAGTGTAATGGCAAAAAGGGTTTTTAGTAATTGAATTGTTTGTAGAATTATTCTGGAGCACAATGCCACACCAAACACACTGTATCATAACTATAAATAGTCTGTAAAGGCTCTCAGTAGGAAGGAGATTAAAAAGCAAAAGAATATCAATCTAATATTAGATTTCATATCCTCTCTCTGTATTTGAAACTGTCTTATTCTTGTCTCCGGCATTGTTTACCATTTTATGGGGTATTGAGCTTTTCCTCTTCTGAATTTCATCATCATCTCTTAGATGTTGGAGAACAGGACAGTCCTGCTGGAAATCACATAGTAGAGCACAGACAACACTTTTCCATTTGCTTCTGTAAACCAATGCTGCAGTAGTGGTAAATGCAAGTACTAAGTGACAGTTTCTTTCACAATATTGCTTTTTGTTCCTCTCTGATAAGATATTTCATTGAAAGAAAGATACGGGAATATGCTACTGAAAGGGCAGCCATGGCATCCTTTCAGGTAGGGCAGTAATGTCAGTATGTGTTTTTGAATGAGATGTGTGGAGTTGCACCTGGTTATAAACTCTTATTTTAAATTCCATAACAGTTGAGGACAAGAATATGCTTCTCATCTTCAGAATGAATGTAGTGAGTTGAGTTGTGTCTTAGTTTTTCAAGTAGGAGGTGAAAGTAAGGCAAAAATAATGTCTTCAAGCCAGTGTGACTGGAAAGATTAATTTTTTTCCTCTCTGCTAGGCTGGAGGCAGCTTTTCTGCCTTTCTTGTAGCTAAAAACAGAGGAGAGGAAGAGAGACAAAGGGTGAACTGTAAGTGTCCATGGTTCAAAGAGTGACATAAAGTCACTTCCCCATCTGCTGCCATTCCTTTGCTCTGTAAAAGTTCTGTAGGTGAAACTGGATGTCTTCTTGAAGTGCAGTTTTGCTGCTGGCATTTCATTCTCTGTGCCTTCTCCAACCTGCCACTGGCCCCCTCACCTCTTCTTTGCACACCTTTTTCTCCTAGGGTTATCGCTCCTCACATCCCTTGCCCCAGCTCCCCTTCCTTGCCCTGGCCTCGGTCAGTGCACTGCCAATGGCATTGCAGGGTAAGTCAGAAACCTCAGCATAGCTTCACATCTGCTGAGGCCAAGGCTTTGTGCTGGGTTAGATGGGAACTGATGATGTAAATCCTGTGAGGTCCAGAAACGTGGTGGTGGTGGTTTGAGACCTGTGGAAGCAGATATGCTGAGGTGCTTTGCCAAAGCAGGGGAGGGGAGGAAAGGCCAGGATCTGAAAAGACTTGGCTGAATGACTTGTCATGCATGTACAGTCAGAATAGACTAATGGTTTGATTTTGGGGTAGGAAGGAATTTTCTTCTGAGTCATATTGGCAGGAACTAATGTGGTTCTTTTTCCTGCCTTTACAGCATAGAGTCTTGTTCATCTGCAAGGATCACCAGGCTTATTTCACCTAATAAAATTTCTGCAAGGCTACTGCAACTCCTTTGTTTCTTTTTTCTCTCCCCCTGTCTGTTTCTTGCCCTGCCTTTCCCTCTGTCTCTTTCTTCCACTAGTTTCTTTGCATTGTACTGCTGCTTTTGAGGTTTGCATGTCTATCCTGTGAAAACTCTGGCACTTGTTCTAAATATTCTGAGGAAAGTTCTATGTAGAAATTAGATTTATTTTTGGCCTTTGGCATTTTTAAGGGATGGCATCAGCTTTGGTGTGTACCAATCTGGAAATAAGCATCTGTGAAATCAGTCTTTTTAATTGTGAAGAACTGAGTCAAGTGACCCAGGTAGTGTTTGTCTGTCTTGGATTCCTATTAGCTACTTTTAGGGTGTTTCTTGCTCCCTGCACCAGTTTTGTGGTTTGTTCTCTGAAGTGACTAATTTTTCCAGGAGCTGGAATGCCCTATAGTGGAAGCAGAGGTACTTAACATTGCATTTTGCATTTGAGTCTGTTTACTACACAAAATTTAGCTGTTACAGCACTAATTTCCTTTACTAAGTTAGTCCTTGAATTTACTTATGTTTTCTAAAGTGTATATGTAAAATGAAATTGTAGAGATCATTCTACAATACATATGGGAAATCAAAGGTTTTTGATTTTGAAGATTTTGTTTCAAAAAGGAATGGAAGGGTTATATTTTTTGTCCTCTTTTTTAAATTCAATTTAAAAAATGTGGTTTATATGCTAGGAGTTGCTTCTGAATGTGTAGGAAATGTACTATAGCATACATCAAGGCATAAATCTGTCATAACTCCTAAAATCACAACAGCTGTTGTAGTTGACCATAATGCTCACTCCATGTTTATTAAGAATTTTATAGTTTTACATTTCCTAATTGTTCACCATTAATGAGGCTCTCATATCTTGTAGGGGTCACTTCATTGCCTGTGTCAGAAGATATTCAAATAGAGTTAGATCGTGTTTGTCAGTGGGCTTTGAAATCTAATTAGGCAATTATAGCTTAAATTCCACAGCTCAAAATAAACGGAGCTCCATCTTTTCTGTGAGCTATTTTCTAACAATGAAGCCTGCTGAGTGCAGACTAACTACAACGGGCAATGCACAGATTTTGTGCATCAAGAGTACAAGTGATGCTGAAGTATGCTGTTACACTCCGAGAAATGTTATGGGCCAAGGTTTGAAAAATTGACATTTACCAGTAAAATGTACTGTATATGCACAGTGTAGTTATGGAGGTAACATATTTTGTGCAGACTACCATTTATACTTGCAAATGAATTATTATTTATCATGAAGAATTCACCTACGAGTTTAAAAGGGTGTTTTTGAAAGATTCACTTAAGGAATTAACTGCTTTAAATGAAACAATCTGTCTTTCAGAAATATGAAGCAATTGATTGTCCTGGCTTGATCCCGAAGTACTCATAAACTTTTGCCTCTGATGATACTTTTTAGTATTTTTTTTAAATCTTTCATAGATGCCAGGGTAGACACTGGTGTTTTGGCATATAAAAAGTCTTTTAGATTATATTAGCACTTAAATGTGTGTGCAGAGCACATACAAAGGCACTGATGAACCTTTGCTAGTTGCTGTGTGGTCATAGACAAGCTTCACTTAAAATGAGCCTAAAATTCTTGCTTACATTTTGTAGGCATACAGTGACCTGGAGATGAAGAGGTGTGTGCTAAACACTGTGTTAGAGGAGTGGATCTCTCTGTATCACAGTCCACTTGGAAACGACTGCTCAGCAGTGAGGACGTGCTGGGATAGGTTTGCAAACTGTGCAAGCTGCACTTGGGTGCCAGCTACATTTCCGTGTGGCAACACATGCATTATCTGAGAGAAATTAAAGTTGTGTTATTTACATTACGTCTTATTTCAGGCATTCTATGGGTTTTAGTTAGACAAAAGCTGCCTAGCCTTTCTCATTCTGCCTAAGTGCTCTGGTCACACAACTGGACTATTCCTTTTGGGTGTAATAGCTCTTAAGGAGAAATTCTTCACATTTCTACACTCACCTGCATATGTTGATCACCTTTCTCTTTCAAATCCTTATTTTCTTGCATTTTTTTTCTTGTGGTATGTCAAGCTCTCATTTTGAATGTTAAAGAAGTTCTGCCTCTTGATTCCTTTTTCGAGTATGTTGGTTTAGTCTGATAAATTAGCATTCTATCCCAAATATCTCACCACTGACTGTGCTAAAGTACTACACTATGTTGGACATAGTCATGTAGATGACTAATTGGTAATTAATGCATCTTCAGTCTTCAGCAAAATCACCAAATAATGGAAAGAAACCTACAGATGGTACTTTAAATTAGTATTGATATGATATTGAAAAAAAATCTGGAGCACTAAGATTATTTTTGAGGCTTCTCATTATCACCTAAAATCTCCAAAATTATAAAAAGATATTTTCTTTTTTTTTTTCCCCCTTCCTTCATAGCAACATCCACAGAGATGATTCAAAGGTGAGACTTAGTGGCGAAGTGGCCAAGAAGGCCAATCTCATCCTGGCTTGTATAAGAAATAGTGTGGCCAGCAAGTCCAGGGCAGTGACCATCCCCCTGTACTTGGCACTGGTGAGGCTGCACCTCGAGTGCTCTCTTGAGGGGTCCAGTTTTGGGCCCCTCACTGCGAGAAAGACATTGAGGTGCTGGAGCAAGTCCAGAGAAGGGCTGGTGAAGGGTCTGGAGCACAAGTCTTATGGGTGATGGCTGAGGGGCTTGGAGGTGTTTAGTCTGGAGAAAAGGAGGCTCAAGAGTGACCTTATCACTCTCTGCAACTATCTGAAAGGAGTTTTTACCCAGGTGGGGTTGGCCTCTTCTCCCGAATAACAAGTGACAGGACAAGAGGAAATGGCGTCAAGTTGCAGCAGGGGAAGTTTAGATTGGATATTAGGGAAAATAACTTCACTGAAAGAGTGGTCAGGTATTTGAATAATTTCCCCGGGGAAGTGGTGGAGTCACCGTCCCTGGAGCTAATTAAAAGACGTGTAGATGTGTCACTTAGGGACATGGTTTAGTGGTGGACTTGGCATGGCTGGGTTAACCACTGGACTGGATGATCTTAGAGGTCTTTTCCAACCTAAATTATTCTATGATCCTATGAAATATCCATCCTGGTAGGATATTTTGATCTTAAATTTTTAAAGTGCCAAGTTTTTGGATTAGTCCTTTCGATAGCATGAGTTGTATGTGTTACTTCAGTTACTCTGATTGATGAAGTCAGGTATTTTGGTGATGGTATTCCATAAGCTTCTTAAGAATGGGTGAAGTCATGTTTACTAACTAGGATATCTCCTACTTAGCTGGAAGCCCACAGTTCACTGCAATCAAAGATACAGTTTCTTTTTCTTATATGGTAAACTAAACAACTGTCTTTTTTCTCCCCTCTGACAAAATTTTTCTCTAAAGAAAGAACACTTTTCTCTAAGTAGCTTTTCATATCCTATTGAAATTTTGATTCCCTCTGAAATGACTACCGTGGAGATAAATTCTTAGCATATCTCATCTTGCTTTGTTTAGAAGAGCTTTATATATGAAAAATAATAGGAAGAAAAAAGTCCTGAGATTTTGTGAGAGCTCTTTTCTGTAACCTTTAAATCCTTTTGCAAAATAAAGTCATAATATGGTAGTGATAAATTAAGAAAATGCCTGTTCTTTATGACACTGCATGTTTCAGCATATTTACATTTGAAAAAACTTGTCTCGATTAACAAGCTGCTGAAAAGAAAATTAGTTCCCCAGCTTTAAGATCAGCTCACCAAAAACTATTGCTGCCAGTACCAAGGTATTTTTTGTTTGTTTATTTAAATAGTTTAATCTCTTTTGACTTTTAGGAGAGAGAGTTATTTCAGGCCTTGTGCCCTCTGGTAGTTACATTACGCATTTCAGGTTCCCCTCCCTGGTACCCAGAGGTAGGTTTTACCTGCAGTGCTCTGACTGCAGAGATAAGACAAGGGGTCTCAGTGCACTGAAACAATGTTAGGCACTATTTTGAGGGAAAAAAGCAAAGATGTGATGTGATGTGATATGAGTGACTGATGTCTTCCTTTTAATTTTTTGAAAATATTTGCTGGAGAAACTTTCTCAGCTCTGTTTCTCTCTTTTCCTGTGTTTAGTCATTTTTCAATGTATGTATAAGTATTACTCAAGATTTCATGCATTAAATAAAACAAAACAAAAAATTGCCCCTCTTGAAAGACTTCTCTCCTATCCCAATGGTCAAGTGCCATCCAGTTTTTTATTTTCCTCTGCTAGTAATTTGTTTCAATAGATCTATGACAAATACCTTAATGTGGGCTTTTTTTCTACTAGTATCTCAAAAATACTTTCTAATACAGACTCCATCCATATCATAGTTTCTTCTAAGGAAGGTCTCTTATTAGTGCATTTGCTTACTCTTCTGCCTGCTTTTTGATGCTGTCATTACTATTTTAGAATGAATTGTAATATGTTTGTATGCAATAATTTTTTTTCCTCTCTTTTTTTTTTAAAGTCATTGAATATTCACTGAATATTTGCATTTTATTTCCATTTAATAGTTATGCCTGATTTTCCTCCAAAAAAAATGGGTCAGATGCAGCCACAAGTCTGAGAAAATAGTGTAAATAGCATTGGACAGAAAACTTTTACTGGTGAGAAGCTTCTTCAGGTAGTGAGATTTCATTATAAACTGGTTCCCTTTGCCACTTCCCTGACACCATGGTCAAGCAGAGTGGTAGCACTGCCAGATGAATAGTTTTACAGTGCTTATTCCAGAGGAGAGATAGCACAGCCCTTTGAGGAGTTCCAGAATTGTTTAACCAGTCTGAAGAGTTCTATGATAGACTTCAGAGGGATCTATCAACAAAGAAATGAAGGAAGGAATGTACTGTTATTTAAAATAAAAATAACTTAAAAAAATCCTTATGCATTAAATGGCATGAAGGCAACTGCTAAAACGACAGCCACACTTGCTATCTAGTAGTCATGAATCGCCATAGGAACCATAAGTGTATCATCTTTTGTGTTAATATTAATTGCTATTCATGGTGTTGCATTAACCGTGAGTAACCGAAACCACAAACGTACTAGGTCAGTGTAACTGTAAATATTGTGACCTTGAAAAATGCTTTTCCCCTTCTCTCCTCTTTCAGTCTTTTTTGTATTTTTGTTAATGTTGACCTTAAGACCATAAGAGCATATACTTAAAATAAATGAGTGAACCACTGCAATCATTCTGCCTGCTGCTGCCATCTCCTGGCTGGAACCGACCCCACATATGGACAGGTTTCTTTCCCTTCTGTAGTGAGGGAAAGCTCAGAGAGTTCAGCCCCATGTGTTCAAGGAACTAAAGGCTGTACAGTATTTCCATGCCATATGTATGTGGGCAGTTATGTTAGTGGTGTAAGTACAGCCACAGATAGTTAAATTGCTTTACATACTGATGGCACAATTCTGCATTTTATTTAATATCCAAATGAGAAAAAGAAAGCAAATAGCCAGATTCCTCCAATTTCTTTGCATTGCTGTAGTCTTTTATTTGAACATAAGCTGTGATCAAACAAAATGCTGTCTGCACCCTTCTTCCTTTCCATGGTTCTTGTTCCCACCAACAAACTTTTCCAATTCAATCTGCAGAGAAGGTCATCTTTATCAAATATATGTTTCTAGAATAAATATATACAACCTTCTGTATATTTATAACTGTGTATGTAGGAGTGTTTTTTGAACAAAATCCTGTTGAGGCAGATGTCTGGAACTTTCTTTAGTTTTATGTCAAAGACACATGGCACATACCTCATCTAAATTTGCTCTATCTGATTTACATTGAGCAAGGATCTGGTCAGAAGTGGTTAGTTGCTAGAACTCACAATGCCATTAATATGGGAAGCTTTTGATGGTTACTAATCATATATAACATTCTGATGGATATTAGGGATCACTATGGTGATTTAGTGCAGCCACTTAGATATTAAAAAAACCCCTACAAATTCATTTCCAAACTGGCAGTGTTGCTTTAAAAAGAAATCAAGATATATATTATTAAAGGGCTGTACCATAGATCCAGTCATGATTGTGGCAGTAAAAAGGTGAGAGCAAATTACAAGTCAGTAACAACAGGTTACAATCACAAAGTAGCCTGTATGTCTATTGGTGCCCTCTCTTTGTCGTTTATCTCTCTTTTGCATAAAATTGCAGAGTTTTCTCTAGCATGGCCTGGAAATGCAAAATTACTTTGAATTCAGTTTCAGGTACCCCAGCATTTGGAGCCTCTATTTGAAGCAGTTTGTGCATGGCTATTTCGTTAAATTCCAGTGTCCAGGTAAATTGCAGTGCAGGGTGCTGTTGTCAGTTAGTATTGACACAGATTAAAAAATTATGTCAGGGAAGGTTTAGGCCTGGATAGTTAAAAAGGCTTTTCCACACCGAGGGTGGTTAAACACTGGAACAGGCTTCCCAGGGAAGTGGTCACAGCACCAGGATTGCCAGAGTTCAAGAAGCATTTGGACAATGCGCTCAGGCACATGGTGTGATCCTTGGGGCCAGGAGCTGGGCTTAGTGATCCTTGTGGGTCCCTTCCAACTCAGGATATCCTATGATTCTGTGTGAGACCGATGTTTTCCAGCTGCTCTCCTGCATTGACCTCTGTGTAAGAAACACAAGGGTGATCAATGGAGAGAAAACTAGTTAAATTTTTTTATTCTTTCAAAAGTTGTTTGTATCGACACAGTTCAAAGAAAGTAACCGACTGACCTCTCATCTCTTACCAAACAGCCTGTGGAGGCACAGGTCCTTCATCCTGCTGCCAAAACTGTTGGGGCAAATTGACCCTCCAGCCATTCTTGGGTGCCCTGCTTCTCAGGCTGGCTGGTTAAGCGCGAATGGCAGCAGAGAGGGAGAAGAATGGAATAAAAACAACCCTCTTCAGAAGAATGGCACAAGGAGCTCTCTGTGCTGGGCAGTGCAGTTAAGGATCTGCACAGTTTGTGGGAAGCCCTTGGGAAGGGGGCACACAGTACAAAACTCTCTACAACCATCCCAGAACTACTCCAAAGAGAAATTTCTTGCCATTGCAGAACTGCATGGCTGTTTCTGCCTTAATGGGTCCCTCTGCTGGCCTTAGTTGTTCGGCTGAGTATTCACAAATAAAGCACCAAAAACATGATCAGAACAAACCCCAGCTTGCAGATCCCTGATCTCTTCTTCAAGTTCAGGTGCTGTGGTACTGTTGCAGAACCTTTGGGAACTGGGGGGGAAACAGCAGGTCCTGACCAGTGAGAGTGGTCACATGATGGCAGTGTGTAACTGAAATACAGGAGACTTTATTTAAGTACTTCTGTGTGTTAGGCCAGGAAGAAGATACACTTTTCTCAAAGTAGTCCCAATGAGTTTCTCTACTATTTAGAAAAAATTGTGAAATACATTGAAGTTATTGTTTATTAAAGTTTAAGCTTATCATCCTGTTTGCCAAATACATATTTTTGTCAATGCACAGATGTGTGTGTGTCAGAGAGGGATGGAAATATTCTTTTTGAGCTAATTAAATTCTGAAGATTAAAAAAATGCAGTACACAATCTGTAGATTTTTTTTTAATGGTATATTTTTTGTTTTGTTTTTGTTTTTTTTTTTTTTTTTACTTCCTTCTGTCCTCTTGTTATGATGATCATTTATTGGCTTTACATCTCAGTTCAAGAGCTGTAATGCTTCTTAATTTCTTTTTTCAAGTTTATATCTGGTCTCATAATTATGAAATCTTCAGTTTATGAAGTTTTCTGTACTCTTTTTCACTGTCAACCTGGATTGCATTCATCTTTTCTACAGCTGAACAAACAGAAGGCCATATCCATCAAAAACATAGTCTTGAACCAAGTGAGCTCATATAAGCTATATACCTAAATGGTACTGAACTAAAATTGATTTGTGCTTATGAGATGAGAAGTCATCTCAGATTTTCTGTTCATCTTCTAGGTTAGTTTATTAGTTTTAGCTGAATTTAGCTTATATGAGAATGGACTTAGCAAACTAAGTTATAAACAAGAAACTACTGCTGAAAATAGTGGTGGTGTTTGTTTGTTTTATGTTTTGTTTTTTTGTTTGTTGGTTGTTTTTGTTTTGTTTACTTGTTCTGTGGGATTTTTTTTTCTTTTACTTTCAAATCTTTCTATAAAACTGAGGTGAGGGAATTCTGGCAGATTTATCTTCAAATAAGAATATTGGGAAAAATCTGATACTTAATCCCACTACTTTTGCCTTAAGAAACCTTTTGCATGTCTATTGCTCTTTTAGTTTTTCATTTTTATCAGTAAAACCACCGACTGAGCTGATTCATATAGACTGCTGCAAATACATTTCACTTGCCAAATTCTGATTAAAACTCACTCATGCCTGAAGCTAGCTTGAAATTTGTGCTAAAGCAGATTTTTGTATCAAGACTTTGCGTTCAATCTAATTTAGGGGAAAAAAAGGAAAAGTAGAAAGAAAAAAGCCTGTGACATTAAGTTGATTTTGACTGAGCAAAGTAAGTTTTGGTGATGTAATGAAAGGTCATATTTTACATATACTGTTTATTTATCTAATAAAATAGAAAATACACAGCCCTGTGTTTAAATCCAAAAGTTGCATTTGCATTTCCAAGAATGCTGCAGCCGAGTTTGGTCTCAGACAAGTAATTTTACCTCTTGATACCCAATCTCCCAGGATTCTGTATCATGCTTAGGTTTGTGCTCTTCTCCTTTGTTCTGCTTGCAAAGAGGATCTGGGCCTTTCCTATAAGCTAAACACTGTCTGTTGCTCCTCTAAACTAAAATATTGTGCAAGGGAGCATTGACAATTCTGGAATACAGTGTGGATTACGAAACTTCAAAGTGAAATTAAATCCCATGTACAAAAGAAACCTCAATATACTTTATTTCAGTCTTGTATCGCAGCTGTATTTTCATAAGAAAACTGAATTCTCATTGGTTAGTATGGGCAGTCAAACGCATTGGTTTCAAAATGAATAATAATAATAATAATAATAATAATAATAGTAATTATTATTATTATTATTTTGCCATAAATATTTTTGGCTATGTAAGAAACACACTTTCATCAGAACAAATTATGTGTTTATTACACATCCATAGAATTGATTATTAAAATTAATGGATTTTTTCCAGTTCCTTTGTGGCTTAGATATCTGAAGTAGTTTAAAATTTCTTAGATGTCATAAAAGGATTCTACAATTAGCTAGGGCACTGCATAATGTCTCCACAGTACACTACAATATAAATAACAGAAAAATATCAGAGGAGTTATTCTGTGTGCATACACTAATTTTTTTGTGTAGTTTAGTGAATAAGAAAAAAACCCCACCCTCTACTAGCCCTGTCCCCCACCACTCCACCCAAGAAGCTACTTTTCTAGATTCATGGTTCACAAGAAACTGATTTACAGAATCTATTGTAATATTAGAGTTCAAAAAACAGATTATGTCCATATGATGTGTTTGTTCCATACTTCTCCCATTAACACTAAGTATTTCTTAACATCTTAATGATATCCTGTAAGGAAAGAAGCTATTCAAGAAACTGTTGCCATCTTTAAGGTCCAGTAAATAATAATAGTTCTAGTAACAGTGCTAATAATTTATTAAAAATACTATTTATTATGGAAACATGTCTGTGTATTTGGTATTTGAAAGTTTCTGCTAAGGAATAAATAACTGATTTTTTAGTGCTTTCATATAGACTGAATCTGGGATCTGAGCCTGAATTTAAATGAAATGTTGAGTATAGAAGCTGTAGCAGGCAAAAATTCCTTGTCTGTGTTTGTATTATGAAATAAGATCAAAAGCTCATATGCTTCCTGAATCAAACTTACAGTTTGGACTTCTTTGATATTATACCATAAATGTCTAATGAGGCATTTTTTACTGTAGTTCTAGCTGTATAGTTCCTAGATATGGTCTACTATATTTATAAAAATTTCCTTATTTCACAGTTCCTGAAGTCCCTTCCACTTCTTAAGGATTAGAAAAAAAAATAAAATCTTTATAGGTATAGCTGCTTTGAATTTCATTTCTACTTAACACAGTAGAGAGATGTGCTGCCAGCATTGGTTAGCTGAGCATGATCTATTGCCATAAAGATAAACTGCATGGGTTTCCTAGCAATGAAGGTCAGGGGACACATGCACAGCTATTTATTTGCTTTTAAAACAGAAGGAATATGATTTATGCAGGATATTAGCTAATGTCATAGTGTTGAGCTTTGCAGGTGCGGCCATGGGAGCCTGACCCCCGCTAATCCCCCTAAGTGCAGCGGGCATGCATGCAATGGCTTTGTTGTTGCCGTGCTGCTTTGTGATTCACTTTGTTCAGTGGTTTGAGAGGTCAGGCTGTATTTCCCTGGACAGGATTCCAGACTTTTGATTAGATTCGAATTGAGCAAGTTACAGACATCAGGGCAATGCATTTGGACAGAATTACCGATATCTGGAGTTGCTTTTAGTCTTACTGCATGTGTTAGCTTACTTGGGTTTGAAGCTGCTTCTGCTTAGTTTTGTATTAAACTTTTGGTGAAAGTACTTCCTAGCCTCCCAGCCATCAGCTGATGCAAAGCCTGCTGAGCCTCTCGACTGATGGACTGTACAAGGGATTCATACGAACGGGCCAGCCTCGATCCACACACACTCACTCTTCAGGGAAGTGAGCCAGTGCTGACGTTTCCGAGAGCTGACTGTAACTGTTGGAAGGTCCTAATAATGCATCTCCAGAGTTTCTTTTAGTGATGCATTCTTACCCTCTCTGACCTGCATTCTGTGAGATGAAAGGTATAGGGACCACCTCAGTACAGGGAAGAGGCACACAGACTTTTGGGCCTTGTTACCGTGTTCAGCGTTATGTGTAGAGAGCAGAAGTGTTTTGTAACGAAAAACAATCTTACTGCTCCTCTTCCTTGCTGTGTTTTCCTATGTTACTATTGGGCTTAATTTGAAGTGGGGAGCTTATTCTTTGTGTGCTAGCAGTGTGTAAACTTCAGCTGAGATGTAACTACATAACAGTCTTTAGAGTAGAATTTACAACAGAGTCATTCATTTGTTTAATATTGCTTGATAGGTTTCAAACACAAGTAAAGGCAATAATTTTACTTTTAAAAATTAAGTAAATAAAGGTATTTTAACACCACTTAGAATAATAGTAAGAACAAAAATTGGAAGTGATGATGTGCATAAATATGACTAATGTTTTTACTTGAAGAAAAAATACTTAGTGATGGTTTGCATCAGAGTTTGAGATTATTGTGAGATTATTAATTATAAAGATTTGTACATAATTGCTTTGGTTTGAACTGTTTTCTCAGAAACAGCTAGGAGGCTGTGAAGATTTAGAAAAAAATGCATGTTGAATTTTTGCACTTAGGTTGAAGAAAAGGAGGGCTTCTTAGGCCTGTTACTTTTTCCACACAAGGGAAAAAAAAGCATCTCGTACCCCAAACTGTAAAATGTACTATTGGCATGTCTAATTATTTCAGAGTCATATAGTTCTTCTCCATTACTAGGATATAAGAGAGAGAAAGATTTTACAGGGTATGCTAAAAAATGTGTTTTGTAAAGGGGCAGGTAGCAGCCCCTAGAGGGAGCCACAAGCCTTCCTTAGAACTGAAGCAGCAAACTTACATGGAGTTATAAGTTACTCTTTTTTTTTTTTCCCCTTCTAATGCAGTATTTATTCCTACTTTTTCATTCTGAATATTAAACATTATTTGCACTACTCAAAAATATATTTCACAATTTACATGTTGAAGTTATTGACAGCTATTGGCAGTGCTGTTTCAAAGAGGGGAACGTGCAGCAGCACTGGATGATGGAGGGGACTGTGAGTGTGTCCTGCTACACTGGCACAGCACGTTCCAGGGAGCGTGTGCCGCTTTGAACACACTCACCTTCCTACCACAAATCACATCTGTTTCAGTTTTGGAATACGGTAGTAACACATTTCCTCGATCGCCATACTTCTTTTAAAAAACTGAAGGTATTACAATTTGTGAATGTTTATATTTTCTGTTTACTCCAGCAAATGATAAAAAAACTATATCTTTCACCTTTTTTCTCTCTATATAAGCAGAAGTAGAGGGGGAGCAAGCATTTTCATCTTTCTACTTCTCTCCACCCTTCCTAGTCTTAGCACCCCAATCCTCACAACCTGTTCAATATACCCTTTGCTTTATTAGTGCCAACAGTTTATCACATAAGCAAATTTGTTGACAACTTCATTATAAAATGTATCTGCTTCTGGGAATGTCATGCTATGCACTCAGCAAAATGTCTCCATATACCTTAACGAATCAGCAAAATATTTTAATAAATGCTTTATTTCTATGAACCAAATACCCTGGTGGCTATTGGATTTGTCACAGGATATAGGGTTTCAACTGTAGCCATACTGACCTTCATACGCTATTGTGTTGCAGCCGAAATCTTTGTGTAATCAAATGATGAAAAAAAGAAAAGCTTAATTAACATTAAATGATCCCATTTTAAAGAATAAGTAACTAATTTTATGCACCATCATTGAAGCTTGCTTTTAAAAAATGCTGGTGGTTTATCATTTTGATCTGTGTTATGAAAACACAGCAGGACGTTGAACTATTTTTAATAGAAAGGTTATCAAACCACTTTCAGCAGGACACTGCATTTATGAGCGGACTTGGATCTTGTAACTCCTCAGTGCCATAGAAATGAGTAGGTTATGAAAGGCTTTTCTTCTGGGAAAAAAAAAATGTGCTATTTAGCCATAAATTCTGATATACTCTGATTATATCACTAAGAATTAAAGAGCTCTAAGTACATGATTTTTCCCTTCACCTGTGTGCTCCTTAGACATGTTGTAAATGCTAGATTCTGTTGTTGAGTGATGCAAAAGCTACTGTCATAACCTTTTATTCCCTGGGTGTGAAGTATTCCTTTGCAATGTAGTTGAAGGAAATCAATGACATTATTTGTTGCATGGTGTGTATCAAGAGCATGGAAGCAAGAGGGAGTGCACAGAACCAGTCACCACTGTGAAATACCATTGTTTGAAAGTTCAGGTCAGCAAAGATTTAAGTAATTATTTAGTTTGTGAACCCCTTTGCACTGTCACAGTATTCTTCTAATTACTTTCTTATAATGCTTAACATTAAAGAGTGTACTTCTGTCCTAAGCAAAGTAAAATATCCGTGACATAAAAGGAGAAAAGATATTCTAGCAGTTACTACTAAAAGTGAGACCAATACAAATTCAGTTGTTTTTAACTGAATTGAGTGTAAACTTTATCATGGCTTTCAATATGAACAATTTGTAATAATCTGTCTAACCGAAGTTCTCTAACTTGCATAAATTCCTTCAGCTGCTTGATACCAGCTCTGAACAAAAACTGCTCTGTTTCAGTGGCCAGGTTTTGCTTTTCAGAAAACAAACTTGTACCATTTGATGTGGATGTTAGAAGGAAAATAGTCAAATTTGGAGTATAGCAATATGCTTTTCTGCATTTTAAGTATATCAATTATACTTTTAGCTTGAAACGTACACTAAGTGTATGTTTTATAAAGGCAAATGAAAACCTACCAGATAGTAAGAAAAAAACTAGACACGAAAAGCCCCAAATGAGAACAAAATACTGTGATTTATAAAGCATGCTTCTTCCAGCAGCATTTCTGAGTTTCATGTGATAAACACCTACTTTTGACCTCGAATTGACCTTGAAGTTTATGAGCTAAAGGTAACAATTATGCAACGGCTAAAATATGCAGACAGGACTTTACTGCCTAAAAAGAACTGCTGTCCTGTGTTTTGTTTGAATTAGCACACTTTGCTGTTTATGAAACTTAACTTTGTCCTTTCGGGAAGCCAGAGGAAAGGAGTGCCCGTAGCTAATGTGCAGAAACGTCAGAACAAAGAGGGGGGCGAGCTCAGGAGGGTGGCAGATGTGTCGTGTTAGGTTAGTTCTGCAGCAGAAGTTACTGTCTCTTTCTTTGTGCTGTTTCTGAAAGAAAGAAGTTATCCCAGTGAGTGTCTCCAGCCAGAGATTTAATGCTGAAGAAGCTCGGCGGCAATATAAACTTTCAAGGAGGGTGAAATGAGTCATTGGTATCTAAAGCAGTCACTCAAAATAAAGTGGCCTTGTCAGAGACTTGGCTTTATTAATTTTTGTCATGTGTCTACAAGTGTCATCAAACTCTAACCGTCCCGTCATGGTACATTCATGAGGCAGTAAGGTGACTGTATCGCATGTTCTGTACATCGCAGATCTTCTTCTGTAAATAGAAATCAAATGTCAAAAATAATGTGTTTAAACTGTTATTCAAACAGGAATCACAGGTATCCCTTATAATTTAAGTGGATGTCTCCATTTTTTTATCCTTTTGTAAATAAAAGGCTAATTTTTCTGTTTAAAAAGCAAAAAAAAAATCCCCAAACAAAAGCATCTCTAAATCTATTGCATTGTTCTTCTGTTCCTCTGAATGATGCAATAACAATAAATACCAGTGCATAGTAACATTTTGAAAGTAGAAGCACCCAGGCATACACATCTGGTTTACAAAAGAACCATTTTTGGTTTTTCTACTTTCTATCAACATGATATCTCAAAGGAGTACAGATGATTCATGACGTACATGCATGTCACTAATTTTGGCATTAAATAAAGCATTCCTCATATTCTGTTTTACTCTTTGTATTGGCCACAACCACCTGCTTTTTTACAAGAGGACTGCCAAAGGTGGAGTCTCAATTTTTGTACTGTTTTTCATGCTCTAAGACCTTGGAACAAGTGTCACAGTGTCTGCCTCAGGTACACAGGGATATTTATATTTACCTATCTCACAGATGAATTTAGGGAAGATGCTCGTGTTTGAAGAGTACTTGTAAGATGTAAAGGACTGGAACCTTACAGTCTGTTTCTCTCAGGCAAAATCAAATGTACTGTCTGTTGTGCTGCAATAAGGACTGAGAAAACTAAGGAAATTCCAGAGCATTGCTTTGAATAGCAGGTGTTAAGTTGCTGTGTCTTTCCCAAACAGATGTTTTAGATGCGCAAGAAACAGACCAAGTTCACATACCCCAACTCTGCAAAAATTTAAATATTTAAATGTATGGAAATACTTTATTTATACTAAAACTGCAATATCTCATCATTAAAGTATTAGCTAGTGATAAAATTGATCTTGGAATGCTATTTCACAATGTAGAGATAATGAGTATGAATATCAGTGGAAACAGGGCACATTTTCTCTTGAGAACGAATTGTTACAGATTCAATAAACTCTCTTGGGTATATTACTTATTCTGGTGACAAATTTCCCTAAAAGCATCAGAAAGCATTTTCTTTCATAGTTATGCTTTAATGCAGATATTTCTATGGCTGCAAAATCCACTAAGTAGTAATGAAACCCTGTAATTTTATATTTTCTCTGAAATTAGGTGTGAATGTTATTCTCCATTAGGAAATTATAATAAAATGAGCTTTGCCCAGATGGCTTTCCTGGGAACCACAGGAGTTTTTTTAAGACAGAATAAAATCGATCTCTTCAGTAGTGACAGTGTGAAATACTGTTTATCATTCTTGCTACCTTAAAAATTTGTTACACTGCTGTTCTAGGCTTCATGGACCTTAAGGTAAATTATGACATATAATATATGATTCTTTTTCATAATTTCTATAAAAATAGCTAGTTATCGATGCATGAACAAATTTCCAATGGGGGGCAAAAAAAAAAACAACAGCTTTTTCCCCAAGGCTTGTATTGTTGTATGTTCTAGTGAGCTGTGAGATCATCCCCAACCTTTGCAGGTTAATGAGACTCCTCATAGTGTAATAGACATGCTTTAAATCAAACCCTGTGTGCCAGTTTTGCTCTAGTAGAGTACCCAGGAAATAACTTATTATGTAATATGTGTGTAAATCCTGTGATGACTCCTTGCATGATTTTCATGACTTTCTGCCTGATCTCTTATTTGAAAGATCCAATAGGAGACTTTCCTCCAGAGCTTCAGAAGGTGTTCTCAGTGGATCCAATATAAACTTTTTATTGCAAAAAACCTTATTTAAATAACCCAAAACAAATCATCAGTTGGAAAGTTTTATGTTGTAGAGAGGAGAACTGACGCCTTTTGGAGTGTTCAGGAGCCTCTTTGGCTGTGGTTACATCCGGGGCTGACACTGGAGTGTCCAGCTGTGCAGCTGCTCAACCGTTCGAGGCTGTTTCTTTTTCTTGTGTTCCCTTTAAATGCTTCCATTTCATCCCCGAAACAAAGTGAGAGATTTTTTGAAGTCTCATTATTTGACAGTATGGTGAAAAAGTGTTTTTCCCTAGGAGAAGGTCTGCAAGGATCTTCTCATTTGGACAGGAATTGTCTTTCAGAGGGAACCCCAGAGCCCTTTGCTCAGCAGTATCTGGTAGGTTTCAGTGAGATTCAGCAGCCATTCCACTGAGACTTGGTCTTGTAATGTGTCACTCATACTCTTAAGGCAGCCTATGAAACTATTAATATACTGCATGTAGATGATGTTTCTTGTCCTTAAATCTTTAAGTTTACTGTACTGGCTTTCCAGAACACATCACAGATTTTGAAAGTTGAGAGTGGGAAACTTAGACATAATGTCAGTATGTCATACTGAGTTTTATTAATATTGAAAATCTGGTGTATGGCTTGGACTAGTTATTTAAATTAGTACTATCTATAGTGAAATGCAGAGCTCAGGAATTAGAGTTGTTGCATGTGTATTTTCCATGTGAATACTGCAACCTTGGCTTCATAGGGCCAGAAAATTTTTGCTGGCCCTTCAGCATAATGATAATGAAACACAACCTGCTATTCTTTATACACAGCACTTAGGGGGAGGGGCTAGGCAGTGGGAATCAAGATTAACAAAGGCACATGAAAAAGATACCATGGATCAAATGAGACATCGTCCTGCAATGCATCACCTACTCCAAGTAAATTGTACTGGTGTACACAATTCTGTGTGGGAAAGACAAGAAAGTGCATGTCAAAACACTACTGGGTAAGAAAGTGTGCATAGGTGGTTAACATATAGTAGCTATAGGTTTTGCACTTGTATCCAGTGTTTTTCACAATAATGTTTTCATCTACCAAAAAACAATAATCTCAGAGCTTAAAATGACACTTACTCTGGCATGAATATGGTTGAGGGTTTGGTTTTTTTTTTTTACTCTGTGTGTCAACTTGTTTTCTCAGCTTCACAGATGATATGGCCTTAGTTTCTACTGCATATTAATATCACCACATGCGAGAAACAAAATCCAGAGAAAGGATAAGTGCTTTTTCCAAGACCACACAACAAGTCAGTAGCAGAACTGAAATGAAACCACAAGAATTCCTGGCTCCTTATTAGATTTTTAAGGCATTTTGGAGGGCCTCATCCAGACATGTAGGGAACAGTTTCTTAAAAAAACCATAAATTTTAAACATGCTCAAAGTGTGATTTACGCTAAGCTGCGTTCTATGGTACGGTATAAACAGGTGTTTGATGGCACTCTCTACCTGCTGGCATTCTTCTGATTGATTTTTCCAGCCGTTTGGTGGTACTGTGCTTCTGGTAATAAAGGAAAGCCAAGGTAAAGAGGTCGGTGGTAGCTACAGTAGATGGTTAAACCACATGTCCTTAGCAGCATTCTCACAATTTGGTTCTTTAAGGGGGCAACTGTGAAAGACAGGACACAAAGCCCAACCATATGTGGTCCAGTGGTATTGGGTAGGTGAGACAGATAAGAAGTTCTTTTGTAGCTAAATTCAGCAAGTAATGGGCATTGACTCTCAGAAGCAGAACTGAAGATGCTGCTGTGGCTACAGTTCTTTATTGAGACAAAAGACAGTGAAAACAGCTTGTTCAAAACTTTTAATCAGCTTTGATCTTCTTTAATGGGAATAATAGATTTGGGGGGTGGGCCAGAGTGGAAGTAAATGCTCAGCATCATATGCCTTAGGTGAATATTTACAGTGTCTTTGAAAGCCTTAAATCTGAAACATTTGCATTCATTTACATCAGTACAAAATGATAGAAAAAGTGGATAGCTGTCTTTCATAGCCCTAATTAGTTTTATAATTTCTTTATTTCCTCTAAGTTCTTATAGCAGTGGCATACGGGAGACTCCCCTAATTAAAGGGAAATAAATACACAGAGAAATGAATTGATGGCATCATTTAGAGTACCCATGTGATTTGGGTGATTGTTCATAACCCAAAAGAAAGTTTAACGAGCCAGCCTTTTCCTCAGTCTGCTGCACAAGCAGCCTGGGAACTGGCGTGCTATCACAACAGAACCTGGCTCTGTTATGTGCTTGTCCAGACTCACTGAATACTGAATTTATGCCTTAGAGCTACCTTTTTTTTTTTTTTTTTGTAACAGCAGCAGATTTAAACTGCTGTTAAAACTGCTTGAAGTTCGAGACACTCAAGCATGAGATTCTTCCTGCTGCACCTTTTACAGACTCTTAACTCAGATTCCTTTGAACTGGGAAAAGGAAATCACATGTTGTTTCTGGCCTGGCCTACCTGGCAGCAACCAAAATGAGGTCAGAGAACTCAAAATTTGTAATAATAGATGGTCTTTAAGTAGTTGATACCTACTTTTTGCTTTTTTACTGAGTTTTGATTGTTAATAGAGCAAAATAATTTAGCCAAGCTACTAAAAGCAGTACTGCTCCTAGGATTTTTAGTTTATTTCACATAAGCATTTTGATATGTCATTTCCTTTGCTATGCATAGGGAGAGGATTTTTTCATTTGTGCCAGTTCTTTACTGGGAGAACTCTTAGCCAACTTTTCTTTATTCTTGAAGGACCTATTCCCTTCCCCAGCTGCTTTGCTCCAAGTGCAAATGCTAATTCAGCGCTGGCAGGCTCCCATTAGCGGGAATGCATTCCTTCCTTTGCAGGATCTGACACTGAGAGAGCAACTGCTGCTCTGGGCATGTCCCAGAGGATCGATAGCTCTTTCAGTGGGATGCACTTTGATGGTGAGAAAGTAGCCTGCTTTGTTAAGCTGTCCAGATGATCAGGTCAGAGACTGGACTGCACAGGCCACTGTTCAGCAGGCCAAATACCTGTTTCTCAAGACCCTGACCAACAAAGTGGAAGAAATTTTCCTATCAGAAAAAAAAAAAAAAGAGAGACTTAACAGAAAATTTTGCTGTGAGAAATAATTTGGTATCTGTATGCGTAAACCTGAGCTTTATCAATCTCTCTTCAGGAATTGCTGTTATTGTGTTCATGAATTTGGGAAGGTTTGTTTTTGGTGGGGTTTCTTTTGTTTTTTAGTTTGTTTGTTTTATTGGTTTTCTTTGGGATTTTTTTCTTTTCTAATTCTATCTAGAAAATGAAATTATAGAAAATATAAGTAACTGTTGTAGCTAAAATGTCGGTTGTTCCAATTGCTTCATCTTAGAAAAAGAAAATTTTGTGCTTCCTTGACTTTAATACCAAAGTATGTATCTGAAATGTTTTTTCTGTCGCTTCTTTTTTAATTGGAATGTCAAGTTAAGAGTCCCATATGACTGGAACAAACTGTTTCGGTATAATCACATTGCTAGCTATATTTATCACCTTCTTTGACTGTAGAGATTTTATAGCAACCAAAGTTTCCCTGCCCAGAATCCTAACAAATGTTCAAAAGATATATGATACAAGAGTTTAAATCTGTGTTGTAATACATTTCTTAAGAAAAAGAAAACTGAAAGCCTTTAGTAGGGCAGTGACTCTAGTTTTGAACTTCCTATGAAACAGGAAAAATAAAATAATCTAGAGGGTAGGCATCAGGACCTAAATCTTCCCTCGCCACTCACCCAGAGCAAGGTACCTTTTTTTGCTTGATTTTTACCTTGTGATACCCAAACTCTCCAACTGTCTGAATTAGAGTAGCTTCTCGGAAAGCAGAAGTTACATTTGGGACCTCCTCCAGCTGAGAAGCAAATTGGATCTAGGTCTTCCACTTCCTGCTAAACTGGGCTTTCAGAGGAAAGTTGGCTAGGATCTGGAAGCTGTGCTACTTTTCTGGGACAGCTATGCTTTGTAAAGAAAGCTGCTATTTCTGCATTTTGAAAGAAACCTAATTTTGTTGGTATAGCTGAGTTAAGTAGAGAGCATAGTTACCATAAGGGTGATTGGGGTGCTGCTCTGCCTAGTTGCCAGGATGGAAAGAGGTCAGGATCAACTGAAGCACTGCCTACCTTAGACCAAAGAAGTTGTGATTTTCACAAAGACTGACATTTGAACACCTGCAGCCTCTTCAGACCCAAAGAAAAGCACTTGGAGAGCTTTGGTGCTGCGTAGACTCTGTGGGAGTTCAGGAAAATTTTCTCTGGAGATTTGGAGTCTGAAAAACTTTAGTTATTTATATTCTGGTCTGTGATGTGACTGAATGTTGGATTCCCCATGTTGTGCAGAAGAATTACTCATGGAACTATATCCTGATACACTCATATCTTAAATAGCTCGTACATCAACTCTGGGCATGAGTGTCTGCAACTGTTGTCTCTTTATGACCTAATATCCTTTGCAGTGATATAATCTACAGGAACTGTGACTATTGAGTTCAGAAGTTGTGCTGTGCCCCTGGAATGCCTTCTTGAAGCAGACTTGAAAATGTGTCATATGAGTACTGCAACTTCTTGATAATGCTAATATTTGGATTATTTTGGTTCTATTCCTCACTTTTTACAGATTCTTGGAATTCAGGACTAGAATGGGAAAACTTCGCATTCAACTGCTGGAATAAGAAAGTCAGTATATGTTGCTCTAAAGCACTTTCTCCAGCATTCCCACAATTTTCCACACATATTGTGCATGTAGTATCTTTCATTATGAACTAATGCTAGTTTTGCTGTAAGGAAATTATGTGGCTGTGAAATAGAGATATCCATTAGGTTTGGGACAGGTGTTCTGTTTCTTAAGAAGATCTCTGTCAATATATTATTTACATTTTTAGAAGAACATGGAAAATCAGTGAGTGATTCCATTTTCGTCTGCACACAGAAGTCCTTCGGCAATCTGTGCTTAGCTACCGTGAGACTAAGCTATTTGTAACTTTAGAAAAATATTTCAGCTTTTCTGAGCAGCCTTCAGTGGATTTCCTAGTGAGAAATGCAGAGCACTCAAGCACAAATTCAAGCTATTTTTCTTATCCTTGATTCTAGTATTCCAGGAGAGCCAGTTTTGCCACACTCATGGATAATTTTCCTCTTGTAATCACCCTTTAAGTCAGTGTGTGTCAGCTGGGACATGATAAGTCACTACTGAAAGAAAAACCTGGGTCAAATTTTAATTCATGGCACACGTCTGCGTTGTGGCCTTCAATGTTGTTGCAAACATGAATTGAGAAGGCAGGCTTGACTGCAGCGGGCTTACTTGCGTGAAAAGTTGCTTTGCTCTTTCTTTTTACAGTGAGGCACACACAGACTTGGACTCCCAGTTTTTGCATCTTAGAAGGCTGGATAGAGCTCTTTTTCAAAGGCAAGCAGAAGATTTCAGCTTGCAGTCTGTTTTTAGCGATAGACGTGGGTATGTTGGGAGGCTTTTATTTTGCCCTTGCTGGCAATATACCTGGATGTTGCTTGGCACATTTTGCATAAAGAGGATATTTAGCCCATAACGATTTAGCTAATTTGTCCTCTGGAAGGTGATGCTTTAAAACCTTTAATGAGATGTCAGGTGGATGGAGATACCAAAGCACTGGCGAGGTGCTCGAAAAGGGGTACTAAGGTAAAGGTCTTGTTCAGAGCTTCCTTTCGTTTAAGCAACAAAGCTGTAATTACATAAACAGAACTGCTTCAGCCAGCACAACGTGTCATTATGGATTTTCCAGCTAATCTGTCCATTCATCTTAATGGTGCAGAACTTGTGCTTCATGTCACTCTCTGCCTTTGTTCCACTCCTTCATCTCCTGAAACGTCTGTCATGAAGAAAGTGTTTATCTTGAATTATGTGTTGAAGAAGGTTAGAGTGCACACTTCTGAAGCTTGGCATGAAATTTCCTAAACAAACCTTGCCGGTTGCTTTGTGAAAATAACAGAGGTATGGATTTCAGATTAACATTGTGCATTAATGTTTTTGGAAGCACTTAAAAATAACGGCTGTGGTGTTGGTGACTAAAGGAATCTCGTTGAAGTGCATGTGACGTCCGCATTATTAACAAATCAGCTTATTCGTTGTAATGAATATTATTATGGTAAATGTTATCTTAATGCACAACGATTAACAGTTATTACAGAGACTTTTTATTAACTGAAACATTTACTTGTATTACATTTAATTTAATACAAAATTTAAACACTTTTCTACTTGGATGTTTTTGTATTGGGCTAATACTGGTATTGTGTTGCTGTACAAACACTTGCAGAACATACGGATGTGGGGAAATGGAGAGTGCAGTGTGAAAGCTCAGGGACCTGCTGGAGCTTGAGGCACAAAAAGGATTATGCTAGGAACAGCAGAGAGTCTCTGACTCACAAGCAGCTTACAGCTGTGGAATGAAATGATTTCACTTTAGCCTCTCTGCTTCTCTTTTTCCAATAGCTATCTTCAATTTAAGATGTGATCCTTTCCTTACCCTTCAGTAAGAGATGTCTCTGATGAATTTGTTCGAGTTATACGTAATATTTCAATTCTTTTTCTGTAGCCAGTTGTACCCACTTGTTTTTCTGAATTTGATGTATTCTAATTTTTTTTAAATCAGTACTACATATATTTTTGAGTATTTTTATATATATTTTGAATAAAAATACCAGGAAAATTTGTTAGGGGGAATGAAAAAACAGCTAAGTAAAAACCGAAATGTGTTCAGAAAGTTGTTTGGATTCTTAAGGTTTGTTTTCTTTATATTAATGTGTAGAAACAAATGAAAAAGAGAACAGGTTTTTTATATGCATCTGACTACTTCTCTTTTTTGGAAGTGAGGATGCTGCTTCTCCACTTAAGATCTTTGCTGTTCAATTTTCAGCGATCTATGGAGGTATATACTAAATCTCAATAATATGAATACTTCTATATGAATCAGTAGCATTACTTATGCTCAAAACCGAAACTCTGTCTATGCACCATTCTCACAGAAGCCTAAAAGGTATAATCCAATTAGCAATCATCTATTTTTTTTTTCTCCTACTTTTTTTGGTTTTCTTTCAGAAATAGCACACTGTTGTTGTTCCTGTGGGTTAAGGATTTCTGAATGGCTGATATCAATACTAAGGTGAATTTGGAAGTGCAGGTAGTACTCCATAATGCATCTGGAAGTGGTGAAATTAATTTCTGCAATTTAAACAATACTTCCATTTTAAATTTGGTTAAAATCTAGTTGATGATTTCTGTTTTCAAATAAAATTCTTGCAATCCTGTTAAAGTCAGTGGAATTGTTGTTTTTTTATTTGAACTCAGAACTGTTTTTCTTTAGGATTCAGTAATAAATTGAGTAGAATGTGGGTGGGTACTGCACCTACTTTAAAAGTAATGTCAAGGTCTTACAAATCCTCATTAAATGTAAATATAAACCAAAATTGAGTAAGGCATCTGTGGCTTTTGAAATGTCCACATTCTTTACCAGTCTTGAAATGTAATATTGTTCAAAGTGTGGAGTAGAACCAAGTGTTTTATATCAGCTTCCTCCTTATATATAACTAAACTGCATAAACAGCAGTGAATAGCACAAATAATTGCACTCTTTTTTGATCAAAAGAACAGGATTAAGGAAGGCAGAACCAGAACGGTGTTCTGTAATAACCATTAGTTAATCTAATACCTAACAGCAGCACTGCTAATACCTAGGTATATTTGGTAAGGGTAATGGTGTATGAGTTTGGGATTTTCATGTTTATACGGATGGTTATAGGTGACTTTTGCTTAAGGAAATTAGAAGGGCAGGAACAGATGCTTTATAGGATGCTCAGGTGCCAATACCTGTCAAGACATTTGATAACAAGATTGAATTTCTCACCAAAATTTATAGATCTCTGTCTTGTGCCATATGATTATTTTTGTTTGCTTGTTATTTCTCTGAGGAAATTACTGAACTGTATAATGGTTTAGGAAATAAACTGCTGCTGTTGTATTTGAAATGTCAATTTTGTACGGCACTAAACCTCTTGTAAGTGAAAAGTAAGAGAGAACTAGGATGCCAAAAATGACATTTCAATAATCCCAGTCACTGACACAAAGTTGTCTCTAAAAGGGATATATTCGGTATTGCTCCCAAACTTTGAACTGTTGAAGTAAATCTCTTGTACTTATCATTAACATTCCTCAGCTGTTCCTTGAAATTCCAGTTATCTCTTGGTGAGAATACTAGGAAATACATTATTTCTATATTAGGACCTGAAACTTTCAAATAAGTTTTGAAAATTGTTAACACATTCATTGCTGCTGTTATTATTTTCTGCTGAGATTCACTGGGCTATCTTTTGGAATGGAATTTATTTTTCAATTTAAAAAATATGAAAAACTTCCTGGAAATTGACACTTATCATCTTTGCTTTTATTCTTGGTTGGAAAATTATTCTAAATAGGTACAAATCTATTTTTTTTAGAATTAAAAAAAATGGTGGAAGGCTTTGGCAGACTTCATGCTGCAGAGTTCTTCTCAGTTCTGTCTGCGTGTTGCAGCTCTTATCACTGAAATCCTTCTCTCAGCTGCTGCTGCATACCCAATTAGATCCTCAGCATAGCACTGACTGGTTTATTAGACTAGGTTTTCCCCCTAATTAAGTGTTGAAGCTGAAATCCTGACCATTTAAATAATGGCCTATATTTTGAGAAAATTTTAGACTTTATTAGTTTTTTTGCTTTCTATTTTAGTCCATTTCTTTGTGATATCATCATAGTAAATATGTTGGTGAAAAGTGCCAAGTCTCTGTCATGAATAGCATCTGATGAAAGTGCTAAGTCCATGATGCTTGCCTATTAAAATAGCTTCTGTACATGAACGCAGTTATGTTGAGAACCATCTTATTAATAAAATCAACCCTGTTTATGGCAGGTATCTGGTACTGCCTTTGCTGTGCCTTCACCCAGTGCTGATGACTTCACTGATTCCCTTGGATGGCGAGTTCATGTGTCTTTAGGAGTGTATTTACATTGAATAGACACCTATCACTACTGTGCATAATCCAGGCAGTGTAAACACTGCCCCACTGTTGACCTAGATTAATCATAAGCTAACTTATTCTTACGGAATTTTCTAAAATACTTTTCACCAAAACGTGAATGTTGTTTATGTTTTAGTTTGTTTTATTACATGACAACAAATCATACTATTTGAAATGAATTTCAGGTGATTTAATGATTTTGTTAACAAAATGGAATCACTTTTGAAAAGGATCACTACACAGGTACCTCACGGATGTGGTGAGCAGGGACTGAGCAGAGGGCACATAGAGCTGCAGCAGAGGACTGTTAGTAGCGCTAAATGGTAGTAGCAACAGTAACCCAAGTAGTGCCAATGCCTGTGCCTAATGCTATGAAGGTCCCAGGTGTGAAAATCACCAAAAGTAACCTCTTCCTGAGATCTGCCGTGGTTTAACCCCAGATAGCAGCCAAGCCCCATGCAGCAGCTTGCTCACTCAGCCCGCAGTGGGATGGGGAAGAGAATCACGGAATCATAATGGCTGGAGTTGGAAGGGACCTTAAAAATCATCTAGTTCCAACCCCCCTGACATGGGCAGGGACATCTTCCACTAGACCAGATTGCTCAGAGCCCTATCTAACCTGGCCTTGAGGACATCCAGGGATGGGGCATCCACAACTTATCTGAGCAACCTGTTCCAGTGCCTCACCACCCTCACAGTGAAAATTTCTTCCTAGTAGCTAATCTACTCAGTTTAAACCCCACTCTGAAGCCATTCCCCGTTGTCCTATCACTACCTGCTCTTGTAAAAAGTCCCTCTTTGCCTTTCTTACAGGCTCCCTTCAGGAAGGCCACAATTAGGTCACCCTCTCTTCTAGGCGGAACAGTCCCAATTCTCTTAGCCTTTCCTTAAAGGAGAGGTGCTTCATCCCTCTGTTCATCGTGGTGGCCCTCCTCTGGACTTGCTTGAACATGTCAGTGTCCTTCCTTTGCTGTGGAAACACAGGAAGGACATCAGAGGGGTAAAAGTGAGAAAATTCATGACTCAAAATAAAGACAGTTTAATAGATGAAGCAAAAGCCATGGAGATACAAGGAATTCATTCACCACTTCCTAACACCTCGCAGGTGTTCTGCCATCCTCAAGGAAGCAGGACTCCATCATGCATAACCGTTGTTTGGGATGACAAATGCTATTATTCCAACAGCCCCTCCACCCCACCCTTCCTTCCCTTCCTTCTTATTCACGTAGCTTTATATGCTGAGCTTGATGCCATATGGTCTGGAATGTCCCTCTGGCTGGTTGGGGTCAGCTGTCCCTGCTTTGTCTGCTCTCAACTTCTTGTGCATCATGAGCCTGCTTGCTGGTGGGGTGGCATGAAAAGCAGAAAAGGCCTGGGCACTATGTAAAAACTGCTCAGCATTAGCAAAAACTTCTCTGTATTATCAAGCCTGATTTTGTGTTTTATCAACACAAAACCAAAGCATAGCCCCATATTAGCTGCTATGAAGAAACCTACCTCTACCCAGTCAAAACCAGCATAAGATCTTAATGAGGTTATTGCCTGAAGGGTCAGAGGACTTTACGTGAATTCCTGCAGCCAGGGTTCCGACAGAGTATTTTGGGATTGTGCAAAACTTACTATAGGGTATTTTAATGGGGTTGTGAGTACAAGATTTGGTATGTGATATTTGGCAGAAAGTTCAAAGGTTGATGAAAGTGGGTCAGGGAAGAGAAAGCATGAGAAGACAGAGAGAAAAGGGAACTTGCCCCTTGTAAGAAGATTACTGGTCATAACACTCATCTCACAGAACGCAACATCTGATTTATGCAGTCTATATTCTTATAATCTTCTATTTCTAGCCATCCCCTATATAAACCCTCTGCTTCCAGTCTGCCTGTTTGAACCCTAAGAAACTTGTTGGTCAGCCTGAGTGCCAGCCACTGGCACACAAGGCTGCAGACCTTGGTGCTCTTGGTGCAGGGAATAGCGGAGTTGGGCTCCAAGGGCAACTGATGGACCCACTGAGTGTGTGGGCTGGTCTGGCTTCTGCTTTTCACGGGGCTTTGAATGTTTCTGCTGTGGCTGGTTCATATTTAGTATTTGGAAGTCAGGCACTACAAAGTAAAACTGTATGGTTAACTATGGTTTATCTTCTGTACATTTATATATGAAAGTTAATTAGCAGGTGACTAGTAAGAAAGAATTTTGTTCTGTCCCTTATGTTAAGTTGATTTACTACTATGAAAGCAAACACAGATTTCCTCTCTTGTAGACTTGGTGCTTGAGACTGCACACAGGGTTTTGTACAGCATTCCTGAGATGCCTGAATAAGCGTGTGGACTCTCTTATATAAATAATAGTTCACATACAGTAATATATGTGTATATAGCAATATTATTTCTTTAAGTTTAATTCTACATGGATTTTATGAAAGACAAATACAACATAATGCAAACACAGGTGGAGAACTTGGCTTTTTGGTGACAGATTTTTAGACCAAGAAGATCAGAAGATAAGAGTGTCTACTCAGAATAGGACAAATTTGTTGACTGTTTCCCCCCACAATGGAGTTTGCTAAAAGATAAATTAAATAGCATCTATCTACAGATACATGATGAAATACTTATTTGTAGATGTGTCTAATATATTTTTAATATTTTTAGCAACTGATCAACTGATAAAAGTTCTCACAGTAATAAATGGGTTTTTTGAGGCACTTCATTTGACCAATTAAGAAGCGTAAGTCCAAGTGCAGTAAGTTGTTTTCAAGTGTCTCTTGTGCCTGGAAAAGCTGAACTGTAATGGCTATCAGTGATTCACTTACATAAGGAAGGAAGAGGTATTTTTCTTAGCTGCACTTAAAATTGGAGATTTTCAAATGGTGTGGTTTCAGCCACGTAGCATCAATCAAAAATGTCATGTGAGTTATACTTAGAGCAAGTTTCTAATGTGCAGGTCCAGGAGTATGCTGCAATATGTTGCTATTCAGGGGAGAAAAAAAAAAGAAGTAAAAAAATATATTCCGCTGTTCATTCTCTCTTTGATCACAACATTGAACGCTTTGCTTGTGCTTTTTCTGTGCTGTGCTTGGGAAGGCAACGGTGCCTTGAATGTACATGGGAACTTGGGAATTGGTTTCTTTAGGGTCATAATCACGTGTCAGTCTGTGCAGTATAGACATGGCATAGGACAGTAGATGTGAATCCAGAGTCTACGTGCAGTATATATATGTCTTGTTTTGGAGCACAAGTTTCAGGTATAGCTGTGCGTTTTACAAGAGAAAAAGCAACAAACAAATTATACAGTTTTTTCCTTCTAAAGAGCCATTAAAATCTTTAAATCACTCCTTTTTGCTATTGGGTATTTTATATACTCACCAAGTATTAGGGAAACCAATAAACATTTTAGAAGGCTTTAAATGGCATTAGAGGTATTATTTTTTGTGCTTATATAAGGTATAAGTACCTTACTTCAAAGGTAAGGCTTAGAGAGTGTCATAAACATAATCCTAAAGGAACTGAAATAGATTTCTGACTCATAAGTATATAACAACTTTTAGAATCAACATAGTGGATCTTCTTAGGCATTCAAAAATGTGTATTTGCACATTTCAGTGAGAATTTTGTGAATCCCACATCTTTAGATGTGAAATTTATGCTTTGGGCTTGCTGCTGTTACACTGTACCATTAATATACACTTTAAAGTCAGGGCACATAACCATATGTGGGTGGATAAGGGAAATAGTTGGTGGAAAGCAGAGGAAAACATTCTGATTAAACATTTGAGTGTTTTGTTGAGATTTGTTGTTTGTTTTTTTTTGTTTGTTTGGGTCTTTGTGGGGGTTTTGTTGTCTTTTGTTGTTGGGTTGGTTTTTAAGGACAGAATGCAAATGGCTCTTTGAAGCTGCTCAGAATGTAGAAAACTTTCTCAGAATTGAAAATCTCTGCCCAAACCCCAGCATTCAAAATATGAGATGCCCTGTTTGTATGCTGACTAAGTATGTGTGCACAAGACAGGCAGATTTATCTATGTACTGTGTAACATGCATAAACCAACTCAGACATGTGGAGATGTCTCTGTGATGAATCACACAGCCTCATGATAAATGAATTCTTTCTCTATGTGTAGCTGAATGCAAACAATGTGTGTGCTGTGTGTCCAAAAAACCCTTGTAAGTTGCCCTTGAGACCTCTAGTTAAAGAGATTTCACAAAGATAGGAATACAAGTGGGAATAGCAGCCTTCTGATACATCTAAGAGGATATTGCCGTGAAGGTGGAGCTAGGATTTTTATGGATGTGTCCAGCAAGATACCAAGAAAGAGTTGGCATAAATTGAAAATAAAAGGAAAAAAGTATATATATGAGGATAATTAAGCAAACAGGTTACTCGGGAAGGTTATGGATCCTCTGCCACTAAAGGTTTTCAGTGCCTAATGAGATTAAGCCCTAAACAACGTGATCCAAATTCAGTGTTGATCCAGCAGAGCAGGACATTAGGCTCGAGATGTCTCAAGGTCCCTTTGAACCCAGGTGCTTCTGTGAATCTGCAATACTTGCAGTAAACTTAGTCAAACTATGCCATTTCCTGCTGCAAAAGTTGATGACTTACCTTCCAACACAGCTATAGTAAAATTTACCTCTCATTCTCAACAGAATAGAAACCCTTTATCTTGAAGGTTTAAACAGTGCCTTACAGCTAAGTACAGTATTTTTTTCAGTGACCTGTAAGATGCACTCTGTTGAGGCACTGAATTT
The DNA here is from genome assembly GCA_035583135.1 of Lophotriccus pileatus. Taxonomy (NCBI): domain Eukaryota; kingdom Metazoa; phylum Chordata; class Aves; order Passeriformes; family Tyrannidae; genus Lophotriccus; species Lophotriccus pileatus. The sequence continues at coordinate 29,568,992 of JAWWES010000081.1, forward strand.
TGGTACAGAGTTTTATTAAAACTCTGAGCATGAGCATCTGCACTTGTATTAAAATTATCCTACTATTACTGGAACTCTTATCTTTTAGTTCACAGTGCCTTTGAATCCTAAACTTCATTTTTTGCTTCTCTTGGTCCTCTTTGAAATGGCTGGTAGGGGGAGCTGTTGGTTGGAGTTCAGTCCATCCAGTTACTATTGTTTTTCTTTGGTGTTATTATTCACTAGAGGACTGACTGGTTAAATGCTTGAGCGAAAAGACAATTTTTTTCCGGTTACTGGAAAACATTCATTTGAGTATAGAAAAGGAGAAACCAGGAAGCATGAACAAGAATCTCTGATGTTCAGCTCCAAACTCTACCAACTTAATCCTTGTGAAGAAGCATGTATTTACCTACTATTGCCACAACCCTTTAAAGGCTTCAGTGCTGTATCTGTAAATAGGGTGTAGCCTTGAACTGATACCTTGATAAACTTCATTGTGCAGATCATAAAACCAGCAGGGTTCATTTGTATTTAGGATTGTGCTCTCTTCCAGCATTTGGAGAGTGTTTGATTTGGCTGTAGTATCATTCCCGGATCCCACCCTGGTTTAGATTGTGCTTTTTCTCTTTTCCTTTTCTGTGCTGGATGGTGCAGCTGAGGCAGTCCTTCACTTTCCATGCTGGCTAAGAGCAGAATGAAAGAGTTGTTTCTTCCCTTAGGGCTGGTGTGGGAAGGAGTAAAAAATGTCTTTAAAGAGTCTTTCAAAGTCAGGAGTAATTGATGCATTTTGAATTCTCCAGGCTGTGGTCTGTAGCTTACCAGTAGACATGTTATGTGGTTTTGTCCCCATCTGCTTGTTCCTGGCAATTTCTTGGAGTTTATATGATCTTCACAACCGAGGAGTCTGTTGTGTTTTATGAAAACCTGGAAACCAGGAGAAAAAGGCCAAGTAATATCAATATTCAGAACATTTAATATAGAACTTTCATTCAGCTCCTGTTCTAGTGCCGCTTCTAGTGTCTGTCATGGTACAAAGGCAGGTCTGGAAGAAGCCTGAGAGCAATACCCAAGGAAGGCATCTAAGCATGTGAGATGTGCCTCACCAGGCTTATGCCATGAAGTGCAGAGGGGGAACAACTGATTTTCAGGGATGCCATTGAGGGTAGCTTAGCTTATTCATTCACAAACTGCTCATGCCACAGTCAAGCCACTGACCTTTGTTTTAGAGTGTAGACACTTCTTAATATACAGTGCCTTCTTTGTGGCAAGGGTCCAAACTGCAGCCAGTTAGACACTTAAATGCAGGCGCTTAGGTTCTGGTATGATACCTATGTTAATGAAAAAAAACCCTGATAATAAAATATTTATTTTAGATTTCTTTTCCTGCCATTAGAAGGGATCTGCTCACTTGTGCACTTTTTTTGCGCTCAGACACAGAAATTACATGCAATTATAAGCTCCGAGGGTGAAATCTGCTGGCCAGGATTGCAGCCAGACTCCTGCAGAGGGAGCTGGCACAGAGGACTTCTCGTACTCCCTTTGCTGCTACCTTTGGCTGCTGGAAAGATTTGGTCTGTGAACAGATGAGCCTTTTCTGTTCCTATTTCCTCAGTTTGAAATGTTGAAATTTTGCTTGCAGATAATCTTTTGATCCTTCTTTGTCTGGCCCACAAACTTGTAAATCATGTCATTCATGTCCTCTTGGTTGCCAACTGTATTAATCTTTAAAAATAAAGCAAGCCACTATATTTTCTTATGGCAGACATCCTGGAGCCCTCTGTTTTGGAAGTTATAGGCATCATGCTACACAAGGGCCAACAGAAAATTCCTCAGCATAAAGTGATGGAAACAATTTTTATGTAAGATATCCAGTTCAAAAAAAAAAAAAAAAAGGGAGAGAATAAAGAAAAAAAAAGAAGGGTTTTGCAAATTAGGAGTCATTTTTGGGCAGCAGACTTTCAACTAAATGGCCTTGATTCAACCGAAACTGCACTGACTCATAATCACATCAACGTATAACATTTCTGCCTCCCACTCAGCTGTTTTGGCTTTTCCAACTGATTAGTAAGAGTATCTGACAATCGTCTTTATTTCTGATATACTGGACATGTACTCAAAGATTTCCAAAAACATTTTTAATACAGGCATAGTATTATCAAAGAGCTCATGGGACCCAGGTGCTACTTGCTGAATTATTTCTTTTTCCTGCTGTTTAGGAAAAAAGCAGCAAGGAATTTGAAATTAATTTTAGCCACTTAAAAGAATTTGACAGGCACTCTGCTGTTGATACTCAACTAATTAGTGGTAATTTATTTTTCAAGTACTGTTTATTTTCATTTTTGGAACAGGTAGATATAAAAAAACCCCATAATAATGATAACACATTTCTCTGTGTCTATTTAGGGATGTATATGTAGATACAATTCTTCAGTGAACTGGTTGCACCCTCTGTTGTTGGGTTGCCATACTTGTCCCATTGTGTATACAATTCCACAAGCATGTTTTGCTTTGAGAAGCTTTTCCACTTCTCATTTGTTAGATGCTTTAAAGCTGTGCAAGACAAAGATTCTTGTTTTCCTTTAGCATTATTGAAACTTTAAAAGATTAAAAATTACCACTTGCTTTATGCCAGATGTAATACTAAGGAAAACTGTGGGTGATTGATTAAATGATAATTGCATGTGAGCATTCCAGAAGCCCAAACTGCTCTAGCGGTAGAAAGAGCCATGTTGGAAATGTCTGGGACCTTAGAGCAGCAGAAATGCTTGAGGAAAGGAAAGGAAAAGACAGCTGGACAGCCTACTTCTCTGAGTACCCTCAATACCTGAATATAACAGAGGTCTGCCTCTTCTTAGAGGGAATGAACTCTCCTGATCTCTGGGTTGTGAGCAGAAAGCCATAATAGACTTCCTGCTGATTATCCCTTCAAATTCAGCAAGTTACAGCTGGGGTGCATCCCCTCAGCTCTCTTAAGGAACAGTTTTCAGTTGTAGGCTGAGTTTCAGTTGAGCACCAGTGGTGCTGCTTGGCAGAGCAGTGAAGGGCTGACAAATGGTTCTTCCTTCTGCTGTGGTGGTATTTGATGGGGTACATAAACCAGGGTTTATTTTTCCTTTTTTGCCTTTGAACTTATTCTTCCACACTTCGTTTTGCTGCTTTGAAATTGTTTTGTTTGCATTGTGAACTCATGCATGCAAATTCAGGATATGCAAGTTTTCAGGAACTGGCAGAACCTTATATATGTTTATATATTAGATTGATCTTTGAATGTATAAATATGCACTAAGATTTGTGAAGGAATTTTGCTCTATTCGGAGAGCAGGGGAATGTAAATAGCTGTTACACATCTTTACATGTCCTGCTAATTTCACTTGCATAAATATGTAGCAGTGGAGTCCTAATTAACAAGGTAAACTTTCCAGAGTGTGCAAGCTGTTCCTGCACAAGCACATAATTGCATACCAAACTTACTAGATGTGCATTTAATTTAACTGTTATGTGGCATGTGCATAATTGAGAATTATAGGACAGAGGTATATCTCTGTGAAAGTTTCTTTCAGCAAGCTGGAATTTGAAGGATAACTAGTTGGTTGAATCAATCATGAGTTCATCAGATAAAAACCATATTTGAAGGATGTTTTTGTTCAACAAGCACATAGTCTTGTGCAACAGCGGCTCGAAAAAATATTCATAAATTTACCGAAATTTTTGTTTTCATAGTAGCTTGTATTTGGATTTTGGACTTAATTTCAGGTACCCAGACCAATCAGAAAATTTTACTCATAGGAAAGTTTTTACACAGCTGTAAAAGGTGCTTTTTCTGAAGCATCATCTTCCTGTCTGTGATAGGACGTTTGGTTAAAGAGAAATGAAACTTGAAGGGTTTTGAGTGTGATATTCTAATTAAAATAGGGGCACTTCTGCTTCCAGGTTCTTTCCCTGGCATCAGTTGAAAACTTAGGCTGGCCCTTGGCAGAAGTGCCCCTCTGCCCTCTGTAGATACTTAGTACTACTTTAGATAAGTCACCTCATCTCAGTGTTTTAGTTCTTTATTTATATTACAGAGCTAGTATGTTGCTTCTCCCCTACTTTGACTTTCACATCTACTCAACAGAGCCCCGAGTTGGTCTTTTCTCTCCCTGCCCCCCCCCACTTAAGAGCCTTGCATGGTGGTATTCCCATCTCAGCTGGAGCCCCTAACCATTGCCATAATAAATTGATCTAACAATAATTAATGATATTTTAAACCCACAATGCCCTATACATTACAGGATTTTACACTGTATCTGTGCACCCTACAGTGAAAAAAGATCCTGCCTGCAATATTTCAACTTATAAACATTTAATCAAAATTTATGGCAATAACCATAACCCTGATGTAGCCTAAGACCTGTGTGCTGTGAATTCATTCAGTTCAGTAGTATTTCAGTGTATGGTTTACAGAAGTTTTATATTCCTTAAAAATGGAGGAATTAAAGATGTTCAACATATTTTATTCAAGCTTTTGGATTTGGTTTGTCAGTTTTTTCTGTGACTGTACGTAAGTACTTCAAACACGTTGTTGGGAGGCTTGATGCTTGTTGATCTTGTTGACAAAGCCTTCAGCAATGGACAAGCATAGAATCATAGAATCAGATGAGTTGGAAAGAACCTCTGAGATCATCAAGTCCAACCCTTGATCCACTACCCCCACATCTGATGGGGCACAGTGACTGAGGCCTGAGCCTGTCCAGCGGAGCGAGGTGAGGGCGGCAGGTTTATTCCTGCTGCACACCTGTGGAGCAGGATGGAGTGCCTGGCTCCAGGGCACTGAAGGTGCTTGCTGGCAGTGCTGAAGTGACAGCAGCTGCCTGGGGCAGCTCTAGTGATCAAGAATATGCCAGAGAATTTCCAGCATGCTTTGAATAGGTGAGGCAAGTCAGTAAGTTGAAACTATTTAGGTTTTTGGTTGAACTGTGCCCGGACTGATGTGGCAAGTAAAGAATCCTGCCCATCGGCGGGGCTTTCCCCCAAGGAGATGGGCAAACTACACGAGTGGTTTAACCCAAACAATGACATGGAGATGCAATCTCTGGGGTAGATGAATTCTGGTTTCCAGTGGCATCAGTGAAACTTCTACTAATTTAGTGAAGATACCATATGGTCCATGTCTTTGCTTTCCTAGTCAGATAGAAAAATGTCATTTCAGAAGAACAATGGGGATTTCAGATGGATGGAAGCCAAGTGTTTAATGAACTATAATGTAAAACTGAAGAAAAATAGTAAGTTGAGCATGTATCATATATGAAACTTCTTTTAAAAAACCTATTTTCCTAAATGATAGCAAAAATGTATCATGACACTTAAAAACCCATAATCCTTTATTGTCAAGATTTTAGGGCAATCAAACTACAGTTTTAAATACAGGACTTTTGGCCTTCATTCCTGAGTCAATAAGGCTGAAATGATAACACCCTCTTCCTATTCTCATCAAGCTTTAAAACACATTGGGAAATTTCAGCCTGATTTAGCAGAAAGGCAGAAGTATGGGATTCCTGACAGAAAGTCTGCAGCACAGCAATGACTGTGTGACAGCTTGGCTTACTAATTGCTGACTGAAAGCATCAGGATTTATAAAGCTATTAATTGTTAATTTTGCTGTAAGATTTCAATTTCTGTTCTTTTTTTTCAAACAGAAATTAATTTTCCCATGGCTGTTTTAAAGTACATAGGTACACACAAGCCACAGTAGTATGAACATTTGGTACAATTAGAATAGAAACAAACTTGGGGAAAAAATACTTTATATATATATATATATATATATATATTTTATCACAAGTGGGAACCTGTGTTCCTATTTGTTCACAATATTGGAAATATGTAAATTTGAAAAGCAAAAAGAAATATGTATGACAAATGTATTAATACTGTCAGTTTGTTTTCTTTAATCTTTGGTAGATAGTCATCCTGCCCTTTGTTGACACTGAAATACACTCCGAACTCAGAAATTCATACCAGTTAGCAACCTGAATTAATCTTGCTTAAAGATACGATTTCCTTCCTGCTACATTTTGCTGCAGGAGCAGTGTGCAAATGTTCTTTCATGCTAATCATTAAAAAGAAAATGTTATGCTTCAATTATGCTACATTTCTTTGGGCTTAGGTGCTAGTCAATTTGAACAGCAAATCACTATTGTATGCCTAGTTCCTAACTCAGTTTTAAGTTCTCCTTTTCATCAGTAACGCAGTTTTTTTTTCTTGACAAGTATTGTTTTGGGTTTTTTTCTCAGGTAGTTCAGTACCTCAGTCTGCAAGGAATTAATTCTTATGTCATTATGAATGAAAACTATGAAAGAAAGGCTCTGAAGTCTTTTTCTCGGATTATAAGCATTTGCTTTTTTTATTAACTTTGTTTTCCATTTTACTCAATAGACCTTTCACACGTGTGTGTCTTAAATATCTTCCAGTATATCTGAATAGATAGTTGCAGTCATCGGTTTGCATAATTGCAGTCAAAACATTTCCAAATTTGGTACTGATATTACTAAGTAGTATCACTCTCTCTTACAAAAATATTTTTCTGCTATCAACTGACACACTTCTTTTGCTGCACACTTGCCTTCTGAAAGCTTCTGTCTTTCCCTCCCTTAATTGTATGTCTTTTCTAAACCACTGGTGATAAACTGGGTGTTATTGAAAGATTGAACGACTTACAGATAGGAAGAGACACTATTACTTTATGTTAATATACTCTAAACTAGATTATACATGTATATTTTTAATATCAGTGAAGAACCACAGAATAACTAGTCTGGTGCAAAACAATATACAATATGAGGAAATACTTATGCTTTATTTTTACTTCTTACACGTGTTTCTGTAAAGCTCAAATTATCCCTTGACTAGTGGAAGACAATCTGTTAATTGAAACCTATGGTACTTTTCTCCTTCTCAAGTCCTAATTTAGACTAGATTTCAAAAACTAAATAAACAACAGTCTGCCTGCCCATTAAAAACGAGTGTGTCAGGTTTCTGTGTAATTAAGTCTTTTAAATAATCTCCACTTAACCGTTCACAAGGGGCCATGTAATCTTTGAGGATTTACATTGCCATTGCCTTTTGTCTCAGAGCGAAGGGTATTTGCTTGAGTATTGCAGGGTGGGAAGGATTTGCTCACTGAAATACAGCTGCAGGTAAATCATCAGCATGTACTGTATGGCACCAGCACTATGTGCAATAGGCATATTTAAAAATGGTGGGGAAAAGGTTTTGTCTATGCTGACACTTTAGTTAATACTAAACCCACTGACTAGTTAAGTACAGGTTTTAAGTGGAATAAATCCCTCTGCAATTTGTCTGTATTACAACCTTTATTTTAGTATAGGCACTGCTTATGTTGGTGTATAGAAAATGTGTGTGACCCCTATGCATTATGGCTTTGTGCTGCTCCTTTTCCTGAACGCTGGGGATGGGCAGGGCTCTTCTGGCATTGTGCTTCTGCTGCCTGTGGTGACCACTTTGGTTATTTGGATCTGAACCCAAACCAGGGGTTTACAGATAGAAAAGCTCGTACTGTGTGGGTTTCTGAACACACTGGGACTTCTTGGGAAAAGAGCCCAGAGCAGGGATGGTTTATAGACCTCACAGTGCACAAGGAGAAACCCAAAGAGTTGGAAATAGCAAGATTTTTGAAGGAGGGGACCTATGTGGCAGAGGTGTCACAGTGATCTCCTGGACAGGGACACTGGCACTGTGGTTGGAAACTTCAGCTTGGGGCTGAATAGATGAGACTGGGACAGGAGAGAAATCCACTGTAACCCTTCACAGAATCGCAGAATATGCTGAGTTGGAAGGGACCCACAAGGATCATCGAGTCCAAGCCTTAGCCCTGCACAGGACCATCCCCAAGAGTCACACCATGTGCCTGAGAGTATCATCCAAATGCTTCTTGAACTCTGCGAGGCTTGGTGCTGTGACCTGTGAGCCTCGGTGCTGGGGAGCCTGTTCCAGTGCCCAACCACCCTCTGGCTGAAGAACTGTTTTAATGTCCAACCTAAACCTCCCCTGGCACAGCTTTAGGCCGTTCCCTCAGGTTCTGTCACTGGTCACCACAGAGAAGAGGTCAGTGTGAAATGCAGAGCACCTGTGCTTGGATTGCTGTAAGTGCTGTGCAGTGCTAACCACTGCTAAAGGAGAAAGGCAATGTCATGGGTCACGTTCTACATCAGCAACCAAGTGGCTCCTCTTTACTTTCAGTCTTCTAGTGCTGCACTCCTGCCTCAGTGGATCAGTAACCTGCTGCACATCTTATCAGACTTCGCAAAGCTCAAAATTGAGCATGTGGCTGCAGTGTGAATAGAAGGAAACCCTGTAAGGAAATGTCAAGAACCTGTCTTTATATCTGCATTACTATTCCATGCAAAGAAAAGGTGTGAGTGAAGATTACATAATGATCAAAGAGGAGAGAGAAAAAGATGTGATAGAGCAATGACTGCTGTGAGCAAATGTGTCAGAAGTTTTGTAGAAAAAGCCAGCACATAGAGGTGTGGTTAGAGATTCAGTTACAGCAGCCACGCACAAGGGTGTTAAAATGAAAGTTGCACCCTCGAGATTAATCTGGTATTTCCTGCCTTTTAATCTTTAACCAAAGCTTTTAAAGTTCGTTTGAGTTGCTGCGTATGTGTGGTCACATACTGGTGCACACACAGTCATGTACACTATATAGGCACTGAGTTACTATTAATCATTAGCATTTTGTGTGCTAAAACAAAAAAATAAAAGGATTCACAGACAAAAAATGTTCTTACTCTTTACTGGGTACCTGCACATGAGTCACTGCATCAGGCTGAATACAGAGCTAAGTGAACATAACCTGTACTCTGACCCAGGACATCTATTCCTATGTCACTATAACTTAATAGTGTAAATTAAAAAATGGCAAATTCATTGAAATAGTCTTGAAGTCTTAATGCCAGAACTATTGATATCTTAGCAAAAAAAAAAAAAAAAGCAATAAAATAATTATTCTTGCTTGTCAAAGTTAAGTGTACCATCTTGCATTTCTTTTTCAGGAATCAAACTAGAAAATTATGTTTTAATTTAATTGTAGTTTTGAAAAATATACAGCTAAAAGGAGGAATATTTGAGAAAGCGTTCTAAGATTCATGAAAGGGATTGGAAAGAGCAATCTTTGAGGATAGTGCTGCAATGGTTAGGCCGCCCAATTGGTATTGCTGGCTCTCTTTTGCCATAGGGGAATACTGGGCTTGGTCAGGCGGATAGTCACTGAAGAGATTATTTAGATTCTTTTTGGCTTTTGGAGTTAGTACTTCAGATCCGGCCTCAAATCTTTTGCAGGTTTAAAATTTCTTGAATGTTTGAAACTTTATTGGGATTATTTTTGGCTTTTCATGTCAGTACTTCAGATTTGGACTCAAATCTTTGCAGATTTGAAGTTTCCTTGAATGTTTGAAACTTTACTAATTTAAAAATACCTAAAGTGAGTGTTTGGTGCATTTTGTTTTTGCCTTGAATGTTCATTGAAAAAAATGCTTCTGAATTTAGTCTTTATATGCCGTATTCCAGTCCCAAGCAAATCTTTATGTCTGAATAATAAACCCCTAGAAATGGGCATTTATAATGGAAAATGCAACTTAACCTTAAGTAGACCAGTACCTTACAATAACACATATTTGGAGCTTACAAAATCCCTTGCTTCCAAGGTGGTGTTACTGTGTAAAGGAGTGTAATAACAGTTTAATTTATCAGAAATGCATAACGTGTTTTATGATGATTAGTTTGTGTTGAAAAATTTCACCTTAATGTTGTAATAAAACAACCTACTGGTAAACTTATTGCAGTTGCTTTTCTTTTCCTGAAAAGGAAACCTCAGGGTTTCAGCAGAGCGCAGCATAAATATTTTAGAACCAGTTTTAGAAACTGGTTAATAAAAAGTAGATTTCTTTTCCCTTTGACTTGTTTATGAAACTGAAAAATGGAGAGGCATATGACTGGTGTATGGCAAGCTAATTTCTACAGTTATTTAACTGGCCATCAGTAAAATATTGTGGTTAAGCTGAATAATCAATTTTTCTTTGTGAACATGAAATACAATAACTTATTTAAGATATGTATATCAAAACCAGGTAAATCCCCATTCTCTACAAAACAGAAGAAATAGATAAATGTAGACTGTGCTACCTTTTCGGCAGACTGGTCACCAGGAGTGACCCATACCAGGGATGAATTGATCTTGCTTCCTTAGTTTGCAGTTTTACAGTAAGAGTTGTGTTTTGTAGCCATACTGTGCCTATGTTGAAGTGGCATCAAGGACTGCCACAAATCAAAGCAAAGTTCATGTAGACAGTTTCCTTTCCCAGTAACTAATCTAACATTTGTGATATCTTCCGAATGAAACAAGGGTTATTGAATTTTCAGTTTTGTTTGTCTTCCTATCCTGGGTAATTTATAAATTAGAAATTGAGAAGCAGAAGTTAGGTTTTTATTTTACTGTACATTGTTGTATTTCACTACTATCTTGGCATTATCTAAGTTGTAATAATATAGAGGAAATAAAGGTGTTATTTGACATATTTGTTGCTGTTTTTTGGAAACATTAGGATTGTTTTAATTAAACTTGGGAGACTTTTGGATCAAGCATATGTTGTACACTGGTACTGTAAAAATATTGGTTTTGTGGTTATTATTATTATTATTATTATTATTATTATTAACAACAACAGCAGTAATGCTTTGTATGTAGAGTTATGGTCCTTATAGGTGAAGCTTAATGCTGAATGCCAAGGCCTTAATACTTCAAAAAAGTTATCTGAAATTACTTGAATAAACATGGTAGTTCTGAATTAAAACTCATATTGAACATCTAGAGAGCCAGAAATAAATGGTATCGCTTGTTCTGTTTTAACCATTCTTCTGAGACCTCTTTCCTGAGAAGCCAAGAATCTCCAAGAATTTTTTAAAATGCCATTCCTACAAAATGTGAATGCAAACTGATTTTTATTGTTTTTATTGGAATATGAATTGAACTGGTGACTAGTAATGGAGTATGTGCTTGATTTTATGGTGTAAATCTGGAATCAAGTAAATTATAAACCAGATATTACTAGAATGTCACATCCTTCCATTTCTGTCATAAAATATTGTATTTATCTTTACTTGTAAATGATTTTGATCCCCTTTCCTCTATAATAATGAAATTAAAATTACAGTACATAAGAATAACATGAAGTCAAAATGTTTTCAATTAGGGTTTATAGCCTGTGTCTGAAAATGTTTGGCCTATGGGCTTTAATTGTGATTTTTAGTTTGCTTAGGTTGTTTTTTTCTTTCCAATATCGTACCCTTTCCCCTTCTGATCTTACAAATATTGATTTTATTGTAATTTTCATAAAGAAGCACAAAGAATTGATGAAGAAAACTAAGTGACAGGAGCTAAATTTTTTTTAATTTAGGCAAGAGGTAGGGGTTTTTTTCCTATTTTTTTTGTGGGAGTGTTTTGGGGTTTTTTGATTGGTTTTTGTTTGTTTTTGTTGGGTTTTGTTTGTTTGGTGGTTGTTGTATGAGATTTTTTTAAGAATCTGGAAGATACTTTGAGCATGTCATAAAGTTCACAGCTATTTCTTGAGTTAGTCTGTGGTCAGGTAAGGGAGCACAAATGAATTGCTGGGCAGTATTTCAGTTAATATTTCTTTTCAGTAGTAATAGATGGTGGTGTCCTGAAAAGTGATCTTTTAGAAGTCAGTGCACAAAAACGTGCAGACCTGGATTGTAACGTGGCCTGACAAAAATCACAGCATTTTGCAAGCTGCTAATAATGATTCTTTCCAATTGCTTGATAGTTCATCATTGCCAAACACTTATCAAGTTCTGAAGCTTTTTATTACAGACTGCAAAAGCAGAAAGAAGGGAAAAAGGGATAGAAAAGGGAAAGAAAAACTCAAGTTGAGATTCTTGTACAGTAGATCAGTTCAAATCTAAGACTCTAAGAAAACTGCTTACCCTTGCCCTGATATTGGACTTTGTGGTACATAAATTTGTTCCTCTTTTATGATAAAGAATTTGTTTATATAAAATAAGAACTGTTGTCTCTAAATTTGGTGTACTGTCTCTTTATTGAATTGAGTGGAGCATTAGAAATTACTTGAACCTTCATTCAGGGTGCTTCCAGTACTTATCTAGGGCTATTAACTAGCTCCTCTAAATGGTGTGCACTAATTTTGTGTAATATTGGCATTTTTAACAACCTGGATTCAACTAATTTTTGACCCAAAGCCAAGGTGTAACTGCACAAGTCGAACTCTGTCGTGCCTTGCAGGTCCCCTGTAAATGCAGCCGTACACTCAGTTGTAAATCTGCAGTGCCAGGGATTAGGTCATTCTGCAGTTCTTGCATCCCTGCAGCAGAAAGATGTCATGTAAACCCAAACTCTTTTCTATTCACTGTTTAGTTCCATCACATTGCCTGTATGCCCTCCTTTTTTTGCCAAGTCCTTTCACTTATGTCCTAAGCAACTTACGTCTTCTTTTCTCTCTTAGCTCCCTTTTTCTCATTTGTCCTTATCCTTTTCAGACTGGATATCTCTACAAATAATTAATTTGCTTTAATTCCATGAAGTTCCAGTCTTGCAGTTCCAGCCACGTCACGCTAACTTTGACTTTCTCCTTTTATTTTGTCACACTTATTCATGACATCTGCCCTCTGGTAGTGAACATGTATTCTCTGTTTGTTCAAAAGCTTTCTTTACCATCTTTCAGATGGACATCTTTATGCTGTCTCTTTATGTTTTTCATGTTTAGGAGATCCTGTATTCACCTGCAAAACTGTGTGGAATCCAAAAAAAAACTAGCACCAGTTACTTTGGTGCATATGACTTGCTGACTGTTACAGCTGGTGAACAATATTGTCTTTCCTGCCAATATATGTTAGATTTTCTTACTTTACAATTAAAGCTCTTAGAGGTGGATATGTTTTATTGTTCTTTTTTGTTTGCAAGACTTAATGGGAGTATTGGTACATGTTTAAGATCTATGATTACCAGTGGCAATGCCAAAAAGTATATTCTCCAGTATGTACCTCCCAGTCCAGATCTACATAACTGTAACTATTTTGCATTAGAATTTGTGTATTCATGAAAATGTTTTGAAAGCTGATACATTCTTAGCTAGTTTTTAAAGAATTGCAGAAAACCAAGGTAACGTTGTTTGACCTCATTATTTCTTTGACAGAGTATCATTAAATACATTGAAAACTATTGACTGTATTCACACCTTGATTAACCTGCACTGAGTAGTTGAATTCTGCCCTTACTTTCTGTCTCCCCTTTGAGAGGAAATATTATAATGAAAGTCCTTAATTTTTTTCTTTATTCCCCCCACTTCTCCTCCTTCCCCCTCCTTCTCTTAACAGGTAACTGCTTTTAATCCAGAGCTGGCTTTGGCAGGTCTACTGTCATATATAAAAATTGATAATTTTTTTCATACATAATACATTTATATTTTTCTCCTAGTATGCAACTTTTAGTACATCAGATTAAAAGTCTCACTAGTAATTTTGTGGAAATACTTTCTGTATTTTGTGAAAAGCTCTTGGAAGTAATCAAAATATTGTACAAGGCTGGAACTTTACCTAGTTGTTAATTGGCAGGTTAAGCTTTTATGGGTTTCTGGTACCCTGGCGATACATGACTATTAAAAATTGCAGGTGGTTCAGGGGAAAGGGGGAGGTGAGTTCCTGTGCCAGTAATATATTATAAAACTATATATGTCATGTGCCTGTTGTGAAAGTGGAGACTTTAATACTTTTTCACAATATAAGCTGATTAAAGAATCTTTATGGATCTCATTAAGTAAAGTTTTTCTCTGTGAACATTGAAAATTGTAATGCTTATGGATAAGAACAGCAAAAATAATTAGCCTCTGTGGTACCTACTTTGGTTTAACAAAAGCAATGTGGTATCAAATGTGCTTATTCATTCTGAGTTTAAATTTGCCCTCTTACACAAAATTCTGTCAATGATTTGGCCATTTTCCTTAATTCTGGCATGATCGGCCATAGGAAGTAAAAGGGTAGGATTGTTTCATGGTCCAATTTCAATAACATACTACAGTGTGTTTCACAGAGTCACAAAATCATGAAACTGCTGGGTTTGGAGACAACCTCTGTAGATCATACTCTCACCTCCCTGCTCAGAGCAGTGTCAGCTACCACAGGTTGGCTGGGCCCAAGTCCAATAAGGTTTTGAATATGTCCAGAGGTGGGGACTTTAACAGCCTCTGTAGGCACCATTTTCCAGTGTTTGATCAGCCTCACAGGGAAAAAAGTATTTTCTTATCTTTAATTGGAACTTCCTGTACTTAATTTATGTATTGCATCTTGTCCTTTCATGGATACTGACAAGAAGTCTGTCTCCATCTTCTTTACCACATCATCCCTAGTCAGACGTTTGTGGACATTCATAAGTTTCCCCTGAGCCGCTTCACCTCCAGGCTGAACAGTCCTAGCTCTGTCAGACTCATATGAGAGGCTGCAGTCCCTTTCTAGACCTTTGCTGGACACCCTCCAGTATGCCCCTGTCTCTCCTGTACCAAGGACCTTTCTTTATCCCCAGAACTGGACATAAACTTTCAGATGTGGTTCACTAGTGTGGAGCAGAGTGAAAAGCTCACCTTCTTCAACATAGTCCAGCTCCCTCAGAACTCCTGAGTGCATCCTGCCAAGTCTTAGGCACATGTTTGGTCTTCCCCCTAACCTGATCCTCCTCTAGGAATGGTCAGTTTTTGCTCCGGACTTTTCCACTGGTCTCAGTGGCCCTCCTCTCCTGAACTACACAATGTTGTGGGCACTGCAGCCAAGGCTGTCCATGACCTTCGCCTTACGTTCCAATTCCTTATTCATCAGTATGAGAGAGTATGTTCCAGCAGAGCACTGGCCTTTGTCCATTCCTCAATTGCCTGTCTTAGGGAGTGACCACCAGTGCCCTCCAGAAACCTGGATTTCTTGTGCCCTGCTCTGCTGTCCTTCCAGCAGGTAACAGGTGGTTGGAGTCCTCCCACTTGAGAATCAGGACATGTGAATTTGGGGCTTCTTCAGTTGTCCAAAGGAGACATTATCTACTTCTTCAGCTGATGATTTTAGAACCTATTTTGTTCTGCATGAAATGAACAGAGCTTTAATGCCTCATTCAGATTTTGTCATTCAGATTTTACAGCACTTGCAGTGTTGAATGAGGGACAAAAATAGTGAATAGCATTTGTAATGACCTTATTGGACCTCTTCTAAATAAAATGTTTCTTAATACTGTTTAATAGTGATGGTTTCCCATTAAGAGATAGTTTTCTGTCTAATGTGCACAGTGTTTAATTAATTTAATATGCACTTTATTAGTAACAAAATAAGGACATTCAATGAGATACAGTTATTTTAATTAAGATAGAAAAAACATAGGCATTCAAGTACTAAAAAATGTAAGGATTTTTTCCACTCATGATTTCATCTTATCTAGTGTATGGGTGGTAGATTTCATTCTCATCTAAGATAAATATCCTTGGAGATATTTCCTCTGCTATGTAAAAGTGAGAAAAATCCCACACATTACTTTTTTTTGACAGTGTTTGTTTTGTTATTTGCTTATAAGGATTTTATTCTTGGTGTCAAAACCAGCAGAAGGACACAAGGAGGCTTGTTTGGAATGGTTCACAAAGGCCATAATGGCCTTGCTAATATTAGCCAGACTTCAGAGGAAAAGTATGTGATTGCTGGCAAAGGCTGAAGAGGTTTATGCTTGGATTTCTAGAATGTTCTTGTTCTGTTGAGTTAGTCCTGGGACTGCACAGCCCCTTTTTCAGAGCACAGGATGTTTCCACTTGTGAAGAGGTGCATCAGGACACAAGACACAGCACCAAGCTTTGAAACTTGTCTGGTCAGGGATGCGCTGAGCCCTGCTTATCTAACTTCAATTTCTGAAACTCAGGGCAGGATCTCCCTGAACTTTTTCACTGATATCCTTTGGCCTTCTTGGCATCCCTTCAGGGTTTTTGGGTGTAGAAGTACCCCAGGTTGTCTGAGATGGCTGAAATTAATTCAGTTGAGAGAAGTATAAGTGCTTGGCTTTGTCTCCTGCAATAGGGAAGATGTCTTCAAAGCCAGAAAAAGTGTTTCATACATGTGTACAGTTAAGCATATATATCTATCAGGACAGCCTTTTTAAAAAAGAATGGTGAGATTTGTACATGTATTTCTTTCTTCTCTCCCTAATGACAGTGAAATAAACACCCAAAATCCTAACAGAAAAACTTGAAATCCTGATTGTTGTTTGTACACTTTGCCTTTCTATGCCTAATTTCTATTAATTACCTCAGTTTTTCTGATCATTCTAGAGACAGTGTCTCTAGAGACAGTGTCTCTAGAATGAAGAGTTTTCTTACTAGAAAAACTCTTCATGTCACTGGGCCTGAAATTCTGTCTGTTTCTTTTTCTCTTTACTGAAATTCTGATCATGAATATTGGAAACAACTAGGCAGGAACCTTGAATGTGAAGCATGGCAATTCTACTGCAAAATCAAAATATTTTTATATAAATATCAAGAGATTTTGATTATTGGAAAGATCTTGATTTCCCTCTTCTTTTCAAAATTGTATTACTTATTATTACAAATGTGGCAAAGGCTTAAACTGTATGTCTATAAATACATTTGAAAATAAAAAATGAAAGATCATTCACATTTAACAAATAGCCTTATTTTAAAAGCATAGCTTTCCTTCTCATACAATTCAAACGCAAGATTAATATCTTGCTTTCATCATTTAATGTCACTTAGTAATTAAAAAATTCAATGTCTTCAAACCAAAAAGTAAAAAATTGCTTGAAACGTATCTGTGAGCTGTCACTGTACTAGAAGAAGATTTCTCATGCATTAGCACACAGAATGTATACAAAATGTATCTACATGTTATTTCTTGCTCTGTGATCTTCAGAAAAGCCACTGCAAGAAATACTATTTTAAAAAATATAAAGATTGAAGGAAACCAATATCTCGATACAGAATAATATGCTTGTGAACAACTATCAAGGTACAAAAATGCAAAGATTTATCTTCTTGAAACAAAAGAATTAGTTACAGGGATGATTCCAAAGCTATGCGTTTCTTCATGAAAATAGAAATTGGAGTACAATGCTTTCCTTCAGTAAGAAATTTTATACTTTTCATAAAATAAGAACAACTCTCAATATGACATGAATGGGTTCCAGAAATTTCAAAGCATGCCACCAACGAAGCACTGGCTGTCACACACAAAAAGAATAAAATGGCTATTCCAAAACTAGACACTTCTGAGCTATATTTAATACTAGAAATTAGAGTACCACTTTTACATTTATTCCATGGGGCCTTATTCCAGAAAACACTTCCATGAATAGAACTCAAAGGCACTGCTAATATGCGTAAAGTTGCTTATGAACAAGAGTGTTTTCAAGAAGAATTGTATTTGCTATCTCTGTATTTGAAAAGTTGCAAGAGTTTCATTTATTCCATTTTGAGTTGGTGTTATAAAAGCCCTGTAAATGCACCTAAAGCTTGCTCAGCTTAATTAATTATCAATGCAATTGTAGTTGTTATAAAAGAACTTTAAAATGAGCATTAAATTTATATTTTATTTAAACAATTCAAGTGATTATCAAACAAGTAAGAAGTGAAAATATGTTATCTTATTTGACTGAGTTTCATCAGATTTAAGTTACAAGCTTTGTGGGTTTTTTTTCTCCTTTATAATTAGTTATTCCTTGTAAAATCAGAGTCTATGAAAAGAAACATGTATTTCATGTACACTTGCTTTCATTTGTTATATGTTGAAATTAGAAGGTCTGTAAAAGAAATGTTGAGAATTTCAAATGTGGCTGCTGTTGAAACAGGAATTATAGATCTAGGATCCTTACAAATGCTATTAGTTGAGCAGTAAAATTTGCTTCTTGAATGATAAATGGCTGCATAGAATATGAAGAATGAACAAATTCGTATCTTGTTCTTTCAGTAATAGTTTTCAGATTGTTGTCCTTAAGGTTCCCTGCAGCAGCAGCAGCATTGTAATTTTAATAGTATGTAAAATCAGTCCTTCATTACAAGAAAGCTCTTAGGCAAGTGCAGTGACACCTGCACATTACCAGCAATGAACACCAAGCAAATTTGTAATGAAAGAGAACTTCATGTGCTACCACACGTCAACAATCCTGGCTTCTTTCCCTGGTTTGTTTTGGTGTTTAGATTGTCAACACCAAACCCTTAATGCTTTTATTTCTTCATACTCACACAGAAGTGACTCTTCTTGTTTCACATTTCAGTGTTGTGAATTTAAATGGGCTGTGAACTAAGTTCTTGGCTCCTTTGCCAGGTTATTTCATCCTGTTCGTAATGAATGGTGACATTTCTACATGATGGACTGCAGTACTGGGGGACCAGGGGAAAAATAACGACAGTCATCAGGGTTTTCTGTCTCCTCTGTTTTGTCTTGCACTGCATGAGAGGTGTGTGCGTAGCAGGTTGTTCATCTCACTTTGTTCATCTGCTTATCCATCCCAAGAATAGGGAAAATTTTCGCTGTCCATACTGCTCACTATTCCACCCTCTGCTTATGTGCTGGAAATGGAGGGTAGTGATTCTCTGCTGGAAATGGAGGGTAGTGATTCTCCTCTTTGGGAATGCTAGAATAGGTAGATATGTAGGACACAGCTGTGTCATGGTTTTGTGCTTTTAAAACTAAGTTGGAAAATTTGTCCCTTTCTTCCCCTTGCTCAGATGGGGGAGGAG